>JAWNPB010000148.1:10990000-12190000 GCA_035045355.1 Drosophila lacicola
TATTTATTTGAAAGAGTTGAACCCAATTTGAATGACAGCTAGAGCGACAAGGGCCTTAAGTTGGATAATAGCTAACAATAATATAAATGATTATCTAAATGCGTAAGATTGCGCTCATTACTGGCAAAATACGCCTCAGAAACTAATTGCTCGGGATATTGATATAAATTGTTAATAATAAACGCACCCGCCTAACATGCCTAATATCTGTTACGATCTCTATAGATCTGTGTAGTTCTGTGTGGATCGCATAGATCATCATTTTCGATAGGCAGCTGCTGTTGCATTTAGCTGTTTGTTGCTATTGTTGTTGTTGCTGTTGTCGCGTGAGTCCTTTGTTGTTGCTGTGGTTCGAGCAATCAGCCCACAGCTAATTGCATTGAGTGGACAGGCAACGCCTATTGGGCTCTGCCCAGTACTCGTATTATTATATATAATTTCTGTATTCTCGGTTTTTTTTTTTTTTTTTGATTGCTCCGCTTGTACTAGAGCCCGTCTTTATCGGCAATAATCTAAAATGTTCGGCTGGCCTGTGCTACAATTTTCATCTTTTGTGTGGGGGCATTCAACAATACAAACGCCGACGCCTGCAGCGGCATTGCTGTGGCACGTGGAACGTGCAACATTGCGCGTGGCATGCTGGTCAACTGACCGCAACAATGGTCGCTTTTAATTACAGTTATTGTCGCACCCTTCGGCCTCATTTGCATTCGCATTGGGCCCACGGTCCGAGCTGAGGGCGCGGGCGTTTTGCGCATGCGCACAGCCCAAGCGGCCCAAGCAGACCATGTGGCACATGCCACAAGCCGCAGGCTGCAAGCCGCATATGCGCCACCACCCGTGCTAATTAGCATAACAGTTGAGCTGCAATGTCCATTGCGACAATTGCGCATTCCGTGAAAAGTGTGAGCTGCTGCCAGAGCTGTGCAGCTCAAGTTTTCCTTTATCATTTCTTGAGCCAGCCAGCAATGAAATTTATGTAAATTAAATTAAAACTTCAAGAAGCGGAACCAGTTCGCAGTGCCTGCAACATATGGCCCAGTGCATATTGCACCGTCTGCATCTACGAAGACCTTCAATTGTGCCTTGAGTTACAGCCACATAAATTTCAAACACCGTCAATTGTCAGCGCCTCGGTCAAATAGCCCCCGACCCCCACTCAGTCGCGGCCCGTGCAACGCACCCTTCCGTCCCTAAACCTTCAAGCAACACTTGAGATAAAGATCGACCAACTGACACGCCTTCAGCCGCAGTACACAGCCTTACATGACATGGTTAAAGCAACAAAATGCATATTACAATTTTTTTAATAAAGTTTAGTTTCCTTCTCTTAGCATAAGTTTATTTTATTCTTCGCATGATTCTCTAACCATGCCAAAAAATGAAAGGTATTTGACCTTAATATACTGTACTAGAAGGTTCATGCCGAATTTTGTAACTCTAGCTCTTAAAACCTAAGAGATTTGCTCAGAAAACAGAATTTCGATAACGATTTGTATCGATTGCTTAAAAAATTGCTTGCAAGTTATCGGAAAGTTACCGGAAGGAAGACCTACGTTCAAATCTCTAGCTTCTATAGGTTCTGGGATCGAGGCATTCACGCATACGGATAAACGAAAGAACTAGAAGGATCTACGTTCGAGTGTTTAGCTTTTAGAAGTCCTGAGATCGAGGCATTCATTCATACGGAGATACGGAAGGATCTGCTGTCGCAGACCAAGACCAACATACTGTAAAGGCTCGGTGTTGCTTCCCTCTGCCTGTTACAAACATTTGCAAAAAACAGATATACCCTCTATTACTCATTTTCAACGGGTTTAGGTTATAAATACAGTTGGTTTGTCTACTTAAGCTTAACAAATTTAAGTGTTGAAGGTAAGCACACAAAAGTAATACATATCACATTTTGTGCACAAGTATAGACCACATTTTGACATGCAAAACTGATAACTTCATGGTAAATGTGCCTTGTAAAACTTGCAGTCCGTTTAAGATGGCAAAACAGCAATACGTTTTTAATGTGACGCTTTGATTAAAGTTTCATTGAAAACTAAAATAATAATATAACAAATTTTGTAAATTTGCCATCTACTTCCTGCCGCTAAAAGCTCCTTGCAAAGTGCACAACTCCATAATTTAGTCAAAATGTAATTGATTTTTGTGAGTCACGTTTTCTATGTCCATGTCGTGTTATTTAAATCATTTTAGTCAGATATCAACTACATGGATCAGTATGACAAATCGATGTAGATCATGTCTCGCCTCGGCGACTGCAAGTTTCCCGCAGTGTCTACTCGAAAGCCGTAGCTGAAGCTGATGACAAACTCTTTCCGGCTGGCAAACTGGGCGGCACTTGAGATAGAGATCGCGTTGGATTTGACAGCCAGCAGTTAGACGATGTTTAATTTTAATGATTATTCGTTTCTTTTCTGTTGGCATCGGTATCGAAATGGATTGACATTTATGAGGCATAAATTTTGTACACTTTCTGCTTTCTCCGCTGGCAGGCCAATTAAGTGCAACGAATCGGGTCTGGGCATGGGATTCGGGACGGGCATGGCTGACATGGCTTGCGAAAATTTAAATATGCATCATCTCCCAGGCAGCAAAAAATATACAGGGGTGGCCCATTGTCCCGGTGTCGGGCTCGAGCTCGAGCTCGGGCTCGGGCTGCTGCCCCTGAGTGTCATCAAAACAATGTTTGCCAGCTAGTTTATGAGCTGCTGCGCCTCATTTCTCATTTCTCATCGTCGTCAGCTCATCGCAATTTTCGATTTTCATTTACGATTCACCTATTTCTACCTATTTTCAATTTCACATTAATTTCTTTTCAATGCGCTTGCCATGCCAATCAAATTCATAAAGCGGCATTTTTGCCTTCGGCATTATGCAAGCGGCTGACCGCGCCGAAATGTCCACAAAAATGTGGAAAAGTCGTAAAAAAGTGTGCCGCACACTCAGCTCAAATACACACACACACAAACACGCACACACATCTTTTTGGGGGTCATAAAAAAAACCAACAAACCTATTTTTTTGGTCAAGCGCAACGACAGGGGGTCGACGCTGTTATGCATCGGAGGTCGTCGTCGTTTAGGCAAATCCATAGAATTATTAATAAATGGTTTTGTATGAGCTCCGATTCGATCCTCATGCTTTGATCAGCAGGGTTTCCCATTCTTTGTGACCAAAGTTTGTTTATCTCAGTTACTTTAAACCCAAACAATGCCGCATCCTTGTGTTTTTTTTTCTCCCTCAAAGATCGTTTAGCGATCTCTTCAACAAACTCTACCCAAAGATCATTTAGTAATCTGTTCAGCTGACCACCGAGTCAAGTCCAAGCTCTTATAAGTGTACTTGATCATATTAGAAAGATCACAACTTCTTTCGGATCTTTGCCGAATGGGTGAAGGGCTTCAAAATGCCAAACATCGAGCGATCGTGTGATCGCGCTTATTCTCAAACTTAAGCTAAAGTTTTATTCTAAGCTATCAACGACTCATCAGCTAATTCGTATCGATTTGAACTACAAGTCTCATTCCCATTCTACAATCTGAGCTATACATCTGCTAACGATCCGCTCTTGGCTTATAGACAAAATGGATTTGATATTACATAAAATTTAAAAATGATTATAATTTATAAAGTAAGGATATCTTCGTCACGGCGCAGCATTAGGATGAGTGAGAATAATGAAGCACGTCAATGGCGAGTTGGATGAAAATATCTTGAGCAACAGAATATTTATTATATAATATTTATAGATCGATATGATATGGGAGTGGTATCTCAATATGCTTTGGCCTAAACAAAAGCGACATACATAGTTTAACTAAAAAATGCCGCGCTTGATCAAGATATTTTGATAAGTTTTCCATACAAGAAGCTTCTTGACGACCGATCGTTCCTATGATAGCTATATGATATAGTAGTTCGATCAGACGGACATACGGACGGATCGACAGATGGACATGGCCATATCAACTCGGCTGTTGATGCTGATCTAGAATTTATATGTCCTTTATGGGTTCTCCTTCACATCATATATATTATTATTATTATAATGCCCTCTACAAATGCATAAATATATTCCATGTTAAATTTATCATTTCTCTTTTGATTTTGGCAATAGATACTAAGCTATACTTTACCCTCTTAAATACCGATCATCAATCATCAAAGAGTGTGCCACACTTTGAGTATTGGGTACACAAAGTGTGCTATGCAAATGCTGATCGATCGATGATCACTTTCATTTCACCTTTCACCCACATTGAAATCATTTGAAGATCGTCAAAAGAACACAGAGACGAAATGTCTAATTCATAAAAGGAGGCATTTTTGACCTTATAAGCTATATATAGATTCTTGATAAGCAATCGAGTCGATCTAGCCGTGTTTTCTTGGAAAACTATTCTCATGAAAATGTGCTTGAATCCGTTTTTCCATTGCATGCGGTACACATGCGGCAGTTAATCGGACTGCTATATCATATAGCTTCAATGGAAAGGATGGCTTAAAACTTTTTTGTTTCTCAAAATAACTTGACCCAAGTTGGGATTTAAGAGTTTCAGCATGTTCTTTGCATATATTACATATATTACATACGTAGAAAGAATCATTCGAATAATAGATTTAACTATGGATAACTTTTTTGTTCTTCAACATATACTACTATTCTATATTGTAGAATTCTCTATAGGTAGAATCGGTTGTGTGTATATATAGCTTTTGTATTACAGTTTCAGATAAACAAACTTCGATCCAAGATGGGATCATACGTTTCTTTTTCCTATGTGTATGGACTCTCTCTATCGCTCTCCCTCTCTCCAGAACGACATATCCATCGACATATTTGTATTTAAATGTAAACCGAACTGAGTTCTGAGTTCTGTTCGTGGCTTTAGTTCGAAGTGCTATGCAAATACTGATTGATCTTTTGATTGATGATCTTCAATTTTGATTTGCGACCCCACGAACCACCACCACCTACATACGTATGTATATCTCGCATTCAGGCATTTCCTGCAATTAGCTGGCTGCATATTTCGTTGCCAATCACACTTGAACTTCAACCCAACTGGCCGAGCCATCATTCAAATGAAGTGTTGTCCTGTGCCTGGCTGTTGATCCTGCGCGTGCTTCTACTGATCGGCCTGTCAACGTGCACTAATTACAATGTCAGAAACTCAGCTCGTGGCTGACCAACAACCCGCTGCTACCCACACACACTCACACACACCACACACACACACAGATGTACACACAATTGTGTGCAGCCGCCGCTTGACGGATTGATCATCGTGATTAATGATGTGGCCCGTGGCATTGCGTGACAAGTTTGTTAGTAAATTGAACGTGCCACATTGCACAGCTTGCTGCGTTTTTATTTTATTTCATTTATTGATACCCTGCCGCCATTGATATTCCCTAGACTATCAATCGACTCGTGTCTCACCTTATTTTAGATCGATTTTCCCATTTCCATCAGATATAGACACCCCTTCTGCTATGTAGTCTCCCTTATAGCATACACAGATTATAATATACATCCGTTCACCAATAATTGCATATAGATCGGACTTCAGGCACCGAAGTTCGCTTGGTGTGGGGCAAAGAAAAGGCATGGCACAGCCAAGTTCTATATCGATTCTAATCCATTGCTTGGAAACGGGGCAAGTTATCGATTAATGTGTAGAGTAAAGCTAGAAGGCTTCTCATGGCAGCTAGTTAAAGGGCATTAACTAGTCGGGCACTGCCGACTCTTGTATTGTTGCTGCAGCTTGTGGCCACACCTTTTGGCCCAGAGAGCAGCCGCAGCTCGAAAAGGCCTCAAACAGCATCATTAATCTTGTGCAACTGTACGGAGCGCAGCGCTCGTTATCCTTGGCGTTAGTCGCTGCTTCTATGTGCGCGTAATTCCCACGGCGATCTGCCAAATCGTTTTTAATGAACTTATCATAAACTGTCCGCTGCAGTTCGGCTCTTTGATCCGTCATAAACTGTCACCCAAAAAGCAGCCGTGCGTGAATTCTTCGTCTGTGACTGACCACAACAACAACAAGGCGAACAAGCCGCAAATTGTTGGGAAATTTATGCATGGATCGTGCGAAAGATCGGCCAATTCAACGATTGACCATTCGGCAGATCGAACGATCCTGCGATCGACCCTCGGATTGCCTCTTGCATAGCTCGCGTTCTTCTTCTTGTGCGCGCGCATTTTCCAATCTACCTCAAAGATTAATGAGATTTTAACGCAATTTACTATGGCTGATTTTTTTTTTTTTAATGTTTTCATTTTTCTTTTTTTTTCCTCCCATTTTCTTCGTTTGCCTTTTTTGTGGATTTTTTATGGCTCGTTTAGAGTTTTGGGTAAATAGGGCGCTTGTCTCGTAATTTACATGAAATTGCTTCATTTTCGGAGGCTATCTGCATTTTTTGTCTTGTTCCCTCGTTGCGTTCCCCTTTGCGGCAAGTTATTCTTGGGAATTTGTATTCGATGATGATTTTGTTTGATCTGAATCGATCGCTCAACATGTCAAAGCTTCGGCGTCAGGGCTGAATCGATGTGTGTGTCCTTTGCGTGTCCTCCGTGATCCTTTTGGGCAGCTGCGGCTCAGCTGCTGTCCAATCGATACGCTCGCAATTTGCCATGAAATTCTCAAATTCTGGTCAGCGCATTTCTTTCACACTTTCGGACATTTGTGCTTCGTCTTCTTGTCCGCCATTTGGCCAAACAGCGTGCAATATGCGGCCCAGAACGTTTTGTCGAAAATATGATTTTGATATGGTTTGTGATTTTATGAATGGACTCAGGTATTGAGAGGCCTTAAGGCCTGGAAATAATGCTATTCTAGAGTTTTTCATTCATAAAACTCTATCCATATGATTGCGTAATACATTAAAATAGCCGAAGCTGAGAAAAGCTGTTAATATATAAAATACTTTGTTCCGACTGATTGACTGACAGATTGATTAACTGGTTGATTGCTTGCGAGCATCCAATCAGCTGCAAATTCCTTTGAAAATATAATTGAGGAATTTCATTCAAGACGTGTATCACACATTTCGGTGCGTAACTTTAAGTTTCGTCCCATCAGCTTCAATAATGTTTAAATTTTGAAGGTAATTCTTTTGGCTGGGCAAAGCCGGGTAATACTCGCTTTTTATGTTCTTCTATAGCAATCAAGAGCAAAGTGTACATCTGTTATTTATAGCCCCCCCCCCCCCCCCTATTGCGCTGCAATTTTGATTACACCTGTTTCATTTTAAATATCGCCTTACTATGCGATTCTCATGATTTCAAGCATGACTCTCAAGCCTGTATGTTTGTTTGTGTGTGTGTGAATGTAAGTTATGTTTTTTTGCATGGGAATTAAATCCTACTTAAAGCGTCTAATCTTGAATGAATAGGATCGGCTCCAGCATGTACTGTTCCTATTCATGTGCGAGCTAGATAAATATTTGAACTGTGTTCAACTGATCCTTAGATTATTATCCAGCTTGTTACAAAGAAAACTAAGTCTGATTATGGTGTTCATTAGTTTTTACTGAGACTGAGTTTATTTGTAATCCAATCTAAAGACTTTTCCTTGAACCTAACCAATTATTAACTAATTCTAAGTTCTGCACATCCATTGCTAGGCTTACCGATATAACATATAGTCCAATTATGCAGTACAATTCTGGGTCCTAATAGGTTATATATATATTTCTTTTATTTCTTTGGAGCTTGCGTGGTCTCATAAATCAAATCACATGTCATTTGCCGACTTGACATGCTGCATAACAAGTTTTTTAATGGTCTCTTTCGAGAGTGCGCTGCATTTATCGTTTTTTCGTTTTTTATTTAAATAGTTTTTTTTCGTTAAATTACTTGAGGGCGCCGCAATGTCTGAGAAATTTTTGTGGGTTCGCTCGGGAACGCAGTTGCAGCGCAGAGGATCATCTCCGGAGTGGAAGAAAAATGAGAAGAAAAAAAACAGGCAACGAGCTGAACTGCAATGCAGACAACGTCGAAAACTTCTTTTTTCTTGCGTTTTTTGGTGGGTTTCTTTTTTTTTTTTAATGAAAAACGTATTTTTGGGTGCCTTGACAACAGTCGCAGTCGCAGTCGCAGTCGCTGAGGAGTTGCACGCCAGACGCTGACTGCAGGAGGAGAAAAAGGTGAAACCTTTTTTTTTTTTCGTATCTCTCGCTGAGCGCTGTGAGAAATGCAAATTCGGCGGCGGCTAAAAAGATGGTAAATTTGTAAGCAGAGCGCTCCGGAAACTGGAACCTGGGCAGCCCTCAACGGACTACAGCCCAATATATATATACATATATGCATTAAAATATTTATAAATAATTGAGAGAAGAAACAGAAGAAAAAAAATTGCACTAATTTGATTTGAAGCGAACGCAAATGCAGCTGAGAGATGCAGTTGCTGAAAGGGGTCGCATTCGGCTGCATGCGGTGGCTCGTGATCTTGTGGACAGGGCAAAAAAATAAAATAAAATACAGTAAAGCGTGCTGCGTGCTAGAACCAACAAGTAAGAGGGCTCTAGTCGGAAGTGCCCGACTAAGGGATACCCTGAACCTTCTTCTACCAGCACCAAATGCAGCTCGTTCTAAGAGAGAGAGAGGGGGGGGGGGGTATCTATAAAGTGAAAGATATTTGATCTGTATATGCTATTCTAGAAGCTACATGCCAATTTTGGTGACTGTAGCTCTTTAAATCTAAAAGATTTGCTCAAAGTTTGAAGAATCTATGTTCTAGCACTCATAGGTTATAGGACAGACGGAGGGACGGACGGACAAACATAGCTTGACCAACTCGGCTATTGATGCTGATCAAGAACATATACTATATATGGGTTTAGGGCATACAAAATTGTTAGAAAATTGCTGATTTAATTCTTGCTTCAGATTCACATGATATTGGGATCTAGGAGAGGTCGACACTTCTTCAACTTATGTTTTCTATACGAATCGAAATAAGACAATGTCTAAATGGCCCCTCGAGCAGGGCTAGATATTTTTACAGATATTCTAATTGATTGTCTTAGTCTAAAGAGCATCCCTTGTAGCCATAGAGCTAAGACGAGGCGTACCACAACACAATCAAAATATGCGCAAATCATTAGATTATAGATACAAGAAATTACCCGGCTTTGGTCGAGTCCTCTGAAAATTGTCGCTTAGTCAATTGTTACACAAACGTAATTCGTGTCAACTTTAGTTACTCGTCCATATTTGTCGGGATCTGTTAGGTAACTAACATGCCGCTCTCACTAAACACTGAAAAATACTTAAAAATTGCTGCTAGATTTGAACCGGCAAGCTACAGCCTGCTAGTTCAACGCTCAGCTACTTAGCTGGTTATTGTTGATGTTTCTCTTATAAACTATGACCGCAGCTCCTTCCCCCCTCTACCTCCCTCCCCCTCCTTGACCTTACTTTCAAGCCGAATGCAGCTTTAAAAGCAAATTCATCTTTCGAGCCTTTGCGCTTGTCTGCACCAATTCTTTTATATATGTATATATAGTATCTAATAGATAAATCACCTGGCGAGACGCGATTTATCGCTCAAAAGATTGAACTAGCTTAAGTTTGGGCCAGTCAATTTGTTAAGCACAGCTCTGACAGAGGCTGTCGCCAGATTTGAGGTACTCCAATGTCAAGGACGAAGCCATGGCTATGTCCTTTAAGGTCAGCTCAGTGCCTGATGGTACAAGCATGCATCGAACATTGTGCGTGCCCTTTTTTCAAAAAAAACATCTCTGGCCTACGGGGTGCATAAAAAACTGAATGATGCGTTGGACGAGCTGAGCTCAAAGGCAAAGCTGCAATTTTTTGATCATTTATCAAATTTCAAGCAAAAATCGACAACAATTGTCGCGACGACCAAAGCAGATCACATTCTCATTCATTCACTCGCACTCGCACTCGCACTCATTTTCATTCTCGCTTTTCATTCTCGGTTTTCGCCATGTATTTTCAATTTCCAAGTGAATATCAAAACAAAGACTTTTCGGCGCTGGGTGACGTTGCGCTCTTTGACAAGAATCGGTTCGAATGGTCGATCGGTCTGTTGCTTGGCTCGCACAGGCTGTCGATCCCATTTCTCGTCTCCTTCGGGCGCGCGTTTTGTGTCTCCTTGTCAGGCTGTCAATCAAAAGGCATCTATCAATGCGCCTCATGTTGTTGCCCCGCCGGCGAAACTTCTCAGCTCGCCGATCTCGCCTCCTGCTCTTGCCGGCCTATTGCTATCCCGCTCTGCGTATAAATCACGTCTTTCTTTTTTTTTTTCTGGGATTTGCATTTTTAATTTGTGTTTTTTTTTTTTTTGAAAATGCAAATCGAGCAAAAGTCGCACATTGTTTAATGCTTACAAGCAAAAATCAAGTTGATGCTAATTTTCTCGATATTACCTTTTTGCTGCCCATTAGGCGAATGTAACACCCATCCGCACACACACACACACACACACCACAAATATGTCAAGGGGTTGTCACATCTGTGATCCGATTTTCGCGGCCGAGTGTCAAATGCATTTGCAATTAGTTTGCCAAAATCGCCTCAGCCCTCACCCCGCACCACGCACCCCTTTTATATTCGCTGGGAAATTGAATTTATAAACGATTTAGATAAAATTTGCAATATGCCCCGCAACAACAACAACAACGACAACAACAAATTGGCCCGCACACGTTCAGCCAGGGCATGGAAGCAACCCCGTGGGCAATCAGATAGTCGATATAACCCTTCACATCATCCGGAGCTCATCCTCACTCCTTGTTTTTGCTAATTTTCATTTTAATGAAGCGCAAAATACAAAAAATAATATGAGCAGCAAACAAAATAGCAACACGAATCATTGATTGAAATTCAAATCGAAAGCGATTATGAAAATCGTATCGATTACAACAATCAAAAGCGCAATTATCAATGTTAGATCGATGGATGGGGAATTAGTCGGATATTGCGGTCCATTAGGGGGAGCACGATTTAATTACAAAACGTGTTTTAAGATGTGCTTTAATTGCCAATCGATGAGCATAGGCAAAAGCTATCGGGCCAGATCAAGTTAGTTAGAGAACTGCATCCTCTTTTCCTTAACCTTTAGAAAGCCTAAGTTGCAAGATTTATGAAACCTATTTTATGCATTAACCTTTGCTTTTCCAACATTTGCTTCTTAAATCGAATTGAAGCAATTCCACAAATTTTCCTATATAATATATAGGCTTAAACAAAATTAACTAGGAAATTGCAATGAATGAGCCACAAGTAATTTGCGGCTTTGTGTTGGATATTTTGCCAAAATTTATCATTTAAATCAACTCATTTTTGACTTTAACTATTGTTCATATCGAGGCGTGGATTAAGTTGGGCTGCATTTAAGAAGAAAAAAAAGGGTTTGAATCAGCTTGGTTCAAACTCGTTTTGCAGACTTAATCTTAGACATTGTGTCCATTGCAACAAAAAAGAAGTGCCATTATTTTATGGTAGGTTTTTGTTGTTCTACATTTAAGTTAGCTGAAAAAAACTATTAAAAAAATTAATATAAATTTTATAGTTTGGAAAAGTTCTGATATTACACGAAACTTAAAAGTTAAAACATTTAACATTATAACAGAGATTTGTGCTTAGATTATTGATGAGCATAGCTTTGGCTACACAAGGGTTTACGGTATAAAGAATCTAACCTAGATTAAATGCAGTTACTGGTAAAAACACCTAGTTTAAGTGCAGGGCAGGGCAGCTGTTCCGCTCGAGTGAAGTGCCGTGCGTCTTGGATGGTGCAACCATTAGGGACATTCAAAGAGCCTTCCGGGAAGCGGCAGCCACCCCCGCTGGCCCACAAGCCAATGGCAATGGTCCATTCAAAAGTCATACGAAAGTTGTCCAAGCGCTCGTAAAATCTGAAGATGAACTGCGACCCGTCACATAAAGAGCGCGCATAAATTTGGGCCAACAATTGGGCCGTGGCCAAGAAACGAACGGCTGCTAATTGAAAGGCACGAGACGGCAGACGAGGACGAGGACGAGGACGAGGACACAACCAGCAGCAGCAGCAGCAGCAGCAGGAGCAGAGGCAGCATCTGGACAAATATTTACTGAAGCTTCGCCGGCTCGTAAATTGCCGATTGCCAGTGGCCGAGGGGCACAATGCGACCGAGAGCGCAAAATCAAAATCAAAGTGAAAGTAATGACCAATGTCCGTCCGTCCGTCCGTTCGTCCGTCCGTTCGTCCGTCCGTTCGTCCGTCCGTGTCGCTCGGCTGAGCTGAAGATCAGCGCTGGACAGAGACATTAGGCTACCGTTATTGTAGTTCCTGCCCCTGCTCCTGCTCCTGCTCCTACTCCTGCTGCTGTTCCAGTAAAAAGAAAATAACAACACACGAGACAAATCTGGGCTAAGACACCTTGCGACGTCGCCGTGTGGGTTTTTCTTACCTTTCTTTTTCCTTTTCCCAATTTTTTGTTGCTGTGATTTTTACTGTGCGGCAGCTGTGGACGCATTGTCTGCCGGCAAAGCTGGCCGGCACAAAGGACACGGCACACCAGGACACGGCAGGTAAGCCGCCGCCTCATCCATTCAGAGAGCGAAGAGCTGCAAAGAGCGAGCACGGGCTCGCGTGCGAGAGGCACAACATTTTGCGCTGCTCTTAAGCTGCGAGCGCCCCTGGCGGTGGGTAGCGGCAACTCGGCGCAAAATCTGTGCACGTTCAAAGCAACTGTTGAGCGCAGCATTAAGGAGGATGGAATTAAATAATAGAAGGACCAGGATTGGGGCTTACTACAAGGAACGCTTTTAAATGATGATAATAAATTTTGCTTGGCCTTAACTATATAGTATAAGTATAACTGTGCTCAGTTATTTGCAGAGGAATTTCGTTTCAGGCTCTTCTGCAATTGAGTTTACGAACTCAAAAAACCATTTAGATGAAACTTAAAAAAAATGAATAAAATTGCAAAAATTAAAAGAAAGAAATAAAAACAAAGGAGCGAGTGTATATAAAGCATGTTAAAGTGAAGAGTCAAAGTTAATCAAGAAATCAATCCTGGCTTCAGATAGATCTGAACATATCCCTTAAGGCTTCCAATCGAGTCAAAGATAACAAGACCTTGTGTCAATGTCTGTGGAAAGCTTTCAAGAGCTTTAAGTAAGCCTTCATGGTTTCAAGAAACTTAAAGCGAACAAATTTACGATAAGATCTGCGAATAACCAGCCCACCAGAGCATTATGCAGCTCTATAAATATTAGATGATTATCTAAACATATCCCTAAAGACTTGCCTCAAGGTCTGCACAAGTGGTAATGCTGCAAAATACAGTAAGAGCTTTCGAGAGCTTTAAGTAAGCTTTAAGGTTTTAAAGAAACTTAACGCGAACGAATTAACGAACTTAAGGTCTGCGAACAGCGCTAAATGACTTGACTTTAAGAACCATCCCAAGATGATTAATATTTTTAGAAATATTATTATTATTACTAGGAATAAGACAAGTTTGAAATGAATAGAAATGCATACTGGCATTGCGAGTAGCACAAATGATCCAAACAATACTTGCGCGCTTGCAATTTCTCATAAGTCCAAGGACATTGACAAAGTGATCTCGTTTTTGCCTTTGTGCACGCTTACGGCTATCTTTTCAGGGCCTCCTCCCAGAATCCCAGACAACAAAAGAGAGCGAGAGAGATGGATGGGGGAGAGAGAGCGAGAGAGTCTCTTTCTCTCTTCTCGTTTATTTCTGGCCCTTTCGCGGTGGTTGCTCGTCCGCAAAATCGTTGCCGAAACGAACCCATAAACGATCCGAACACCTCGGCCGCTCGTCATTTCCGTTTAAGGCCTCGTGCGCTGCAAACGTACACGCGCGCCACCTCATCAAAAATAATAATATAAAAAAAAATAAAGTATAACTCAGAAGGCGAGCCCTACAACCAGCCCAGCTCTAGATCATTCTTGGATCTGGTCAACTTCTTTTTTTTTTTTTGTACGGTGCTCAAGTGGAAAAGTGTCAAAGTTTTGGATCCGTAAAGCGGATCGCTAGCGGAATTCGGGAATATACGCAGGCGACATAGTCGCATCTCGCCCAACTATATACGCCTCTATAGAGAGACAAGCTACAGCTACAGTTATCAGGTAAGTGCATGCCGTTAGATCGTTAGATATCGACATGTTACGGTTCGCATTATCAGATCGTATCGTGTTCTATTAGTTTGTAGTGGGTAATCGATAGCCTCTTTCTGGGCTGTTGCATGTGAGCTGGCAGCTCGGTCCAGTCTCAGTTACTTTGTCGAACACACCTGGCAATACACACACACACACACACACACACACACACAGGCACACACACAGAGGTACACACTGTGTAATTGCGCTCGCACCCATGTGCCGTAGCCTATTTGTCTTTTGCTCTAGCTCTAATTTTAATTTAGCCAAGAAAGGAAGAAAAGCGAAAGAAAAAAATAAACCCTAAGAGCTAACCCCTAGAGCCGCAGTCACATAGATCACGGCGAGACCCACAAAAAAAATATAGAAGGAGAGGAAAAAAAATATAAGAAGAAGAGGAAAGGGGTGGTGCGCTGCTCTAATACATTTAATTTGTTGCTGTTTTTTTTTTGGTCCACCCCGTGAGCTGCTAATCCGCCTCGGGGCACAAGTCAGACGGGAGGAAGGGAGGGAGGCAGGGAGGCAGCGAGCGGGGTTTTCTTTAAGTAAAAGGAAAAAACAACAATTTTCTTTTTGCTCGCCTCGCCTCGCCTCGCTGCATTTCGCAATTTTCAATTTTCATCGGGGTGACGTTTATGGATTACATGAATACCCTATTTTCTTTGACGCTTGTGCGTGTGTCAGTCGCTGCCTGCCTGTCTGCCTGCATGTGTGTGTGTGTGTGTGTGTGCCTTAGTGTGTGCCGCTGCCTAGCTGAATAAGAAGAAGAGCATGCTGCCGCATGATCCTTGCGCTCCCTGCGCTCCCTTCCTGCTCTTGGCCTGGGCTGTTTGCAAAAATGGCATCATTATGCTGGGGCGTAATTGTTTCACACACACACACACACACACGCACACACAGGGGCACACACACAGGGGCACGCGGATCCCTTCGGGCAAGGACTCGCTCAATTTTATGGTTTGCGGCTGCGGCGCAAAATTAGAAGAAACTCTGAGGAATCTTTGCTAAAAATTAGCATAAGTTTAATTTGAATTTCGCAAGGCTAAAAACCTGAAATTGCGCGCACAGCCAACTGCAGCCTGGCTGCAGCAAGGACCAAAAGGCTGCCGACGCGACGAGTACGTGAAAAACTCGTTTGCCGCAAAACAATTTGCAAAAATTTCTTGCTTTCTGCCCATTGTCTTGCCCCGCACACACACACACACACACACACACACACACACACATGTATATGCATATTCTATATATCTATATAATATACTCATATATCTAGTTTTTTTTTGTGCACATTCGCATCAAATTGTCAGCCAGTTTGTATGAAAAAAAAAACCCGCTCGCTTGCGGCCAGCTGCCTGTCTTGGCCCAGATACCCAGCCCAGCTAGAGTATATAAAACAGAAGCTCAGCATTTGATAGCCCAAGGATTCAATTTAGCCAAGAGGCTCAAATGCTGCAATTGCAATATTATCGTGTTGAGGTATAAAGTTGCCAAGAACGAGAAGTCCGGGTACCACGTAGAATTACAGGAAAGGCCAGGGACGAAAAATAGTGAAGAATATTACAGTCGGGTCTAACCGACGGAGACCCTTTTGTGCTCAGTTCATGTTCAGCTTTAAGCAAACTTACCCAGAGATCGATTGTCACGCCGTGGGCGTAGGCAAACTCTTTCTGATCGTCTGATCTTTGGATCACCTTTATTACAACTGGGAAATCTAGCTGTCGAATTAAGGAAATTTACAGATTTGCCTGATTTGGGTGGGCGTAGATGGGTGTGGCCAAAGGATTATTATGTGGCTCTTAAAAGGAGGTGTTTAATGGTCTAGCTGAACATTTTTGATGAAACTCTTCAATACTGTCAGGGATTGTATAGATTTTTTGGGTTTGCCAACAGAACTCAGGTATACAAGATTATAACATATGCATACCAAAATAATATCCTTTTCACCTTGTTCACGTATATTAAATGACATATTTATTAAATATTTCTCAAAGATCTAAATAAATATATATACATTTTAGGGTAACATATGGTATATCTAGATCTGCCTGCATGTTCCCTGCTGTTTTACTTATTTACCTTCGCATAAGCGGAGACTTTTTCCTGAATAAGATTAACATTTAGCTAACTATACGAATTGAATTTGAGCTTTTCATATCCTACGATCCAGCTTAGCCGGTCGATCTGGTCGACTTTCAGCAGGTTTTGGAGCAGAAAGACAGAGCAGAGCGGAATATTCATATATATTATTATACTCCGAGTTTCCTAACATTTCGAAATGCATGCGAAAGAAGGGAAACGTATTTTCCATTATGTTTTCCGTTTAGTCAGGACCAGGGCTGCAAAACGAATAATGCGGTTCACGGTTCAAATCCAATGCCTCGCTTTAAGGTTCGTCAACCTTTGTGTATGCAGTTTTGGAGATTTGTTTGTTTCGGTTCAGGCTGAGGCTCGACTTCTTCTGAATGCAATCCAATTTAAGGTTCGGATTGGAATTTCGAGCTGAATCCGACTCGTCTTCAATCCTGCAGCCTTTATTTAAACCGGCTCTCGTCCCTGCTCCGCTCCATTTTGTGTTCTAGTGAAGCGGTCTCTAATCCTCTCTAGCTGGTTTCTTTTTGCGCAGCTTGGCTAGGACATGCCCACCATGACACGGATGCATCGGCACTCCAGCTCCAGCGGCGTCGAGGAGGGAACGCGCGGCAGGCGGCGCAATGCCAGCGGCGATGCGAACAAGGAGAACTTTGGCGTCCACTTCATGAGCAGCCCCTTCGGCAACAGCAGCCTCATCGCCCTCCAGGACCTGAGCAATGTGCACGGCAAGAGTCCGCAGCGGCGCAGCTTCAGCGAGGGTAGCGGCCCGCGTCAGGCGACGCCGCAGCTGGCAGCGCTGCGCTGTCTGCCGCGTCTGGGTGCTGCTGCTCCAACGGGCGCGGGCGCGGGCGCAGGCGCTGGCGGTCTGGAGGATTCGCAATTGTCGTCGTCGCGCATGGGCGACACCACGCTGGACCGCATGCTGGACGCCATCATCGAGTCGGCGCGCAAGGAGGTGCGCTGCAAGCATCAGGCGACGGCGACGACGACGTTAGCGGCGGGAGCCACGCCTGATCTGGCGCTGGGCGATGGCGAGTGGAGCGAGAGCAGCGTCCATGAGATGGAGGTGCGCACTCCCACCCACCTCAAGCGGCAGCGCGTGGTGCGGCGCAAGAATCAACACAGAGCCGCAGCCGCAGCCGCAGCCGCTTCCAATGCGACCAGCACAAGCTCCAAGCAGAACGACGACGGACGCGCCGAGAGCCAGCGGCATGTGCTTCCCCAGAAGCTGGCTCTGAGCAAGCCGTCCAGCCTGGAGCATATACCTAGCAGCAAGCGTTGCCTGAGCTTCTCCTCGAGTTCCACGTCCAGCGATCTGGACGACGATGAGCACTACGCCAAGCGCATTTCCATGGCCTCCTCCACCTCCACCTCCGCCTCCGCCTCCACCACCACCGCCTCCAGCACGAGCAGTGCCGAGTTTCATCCACGAGGCAGCATCGATCTGAGCATCGCCTACGATGCCCAACAACAGCAATTAAATGTACATGGTGAGTTCCAGAGTCTCCCACTAAAGTCCACAGCTTCATCCACTAAGATTCCATGGTGTGTTCGACTTCATGGCTTCGCAGCGGAACAATGAATTGGAACAGTCAAAGAGCAAGTTCTAAGTAGAGGGAACTCTGGCATGAATCTGTGTCTCTGGACGTATCTAGTTTCCACTTTTGTCAAGCTGGTGCAAATGAGCTTTTTGAGTAGGAAGTCTGCTCATTGGAACAATGGAATGAAACACTTTAATAACAAATTCTGAGCTGGCATGAAACTGTCTATGGACACATCTAGTTTCCACTTTTGACACGCTTTTGTTAGTTAATTGAAAAAATTGTCTGGGTGGAACTGTGGAATGAAACACTTCAATCTCATATCATCTTAATGCTTGCAAATTAGTTGTTTTTGAGTAAGAATTTTTCGGAGGGTAACAATGGAATGAAACTCTTAAACAACAACAAATACCGATTCTAATTTCGGAAAAATTCACATATCTGGTAACTCTAATTTTCGAGTGTTGCCTTCTTTTTTTGCGGCTTTGCCAGAGTATATTGAAAGAGTTTCCCATCATTTAAATAAAAAAGAATCCAATTAAGTATCCAATTAAACAATATGGAGCTTATGGATTTTGAAATGTGCCCAGAGCTTGCTAAAATTTGAGAAATCGTGCAGAGGTTAGCTAGAATATGCCTGGAAATGCTGTTAGGGGGGGAAGTGAGGAGTGGGAAAATCTTATTGGATGTAGCTGGCCCATGATGAATTTAAATGGCAAATCATTTTGTAAATCGAATATTCCATTACAGTTATACGATGCCGCGATCTGCAGCGCTTGCACGGCACGGGCAGCATCAATGCGTACGTCAAGGTGTCGCTGGCATCCGGCAATGCCACCAACAGCAGCACCAGCAGCAGCGGCAGCGGCAGCGGGAACAACAACAACAGCAACAGCAACAGCTCGAGTCGCTTCCAGCGCACCGCCGTCCATCGGCACTCGAGTCGTCCGTACTTTGATGAGCGCTTTAGCTACCATGTTCAGGATGTCATGCTGCAGGCGACAATGTCGACGCAGCTGCAGCTGGCCGTGTGGCATCGGGATCGACATTTAAAGTGAGTACGAGTAAGGTCAATAGCAGCCGTTAAGTAAGCAAGTATCGTATCGAAAGCTGTCTGGCAGCAAAAGTGCGTGTCATTCACCCCCAATTGACAGGATAATGCTAGAAGGCGGCGGGGCGAAGGGGGGGGGGGGAGGGGGGCGGTGTGGCGGAGATATGCCGCCAAGACGGAGGCTGCCAGGCAAATGGCTAGGCTAAGTGGGCGAGGCGAGGGGTGTCTCAGCCTAATTGTAACGTTTTCCTGTAGCACACTTTGCCATTGTGCATTTCCTGCGAATAAACAAACGCAGCGCCCGCAGGGTGACGGGGCGGACCAAGGCGGGGCGGCACGGGTTTGGGTTCGGGCTGGCTCTGGAGCGCCTTCCAGCAACCAACACACACACACAGACACAGAGGCACATCCAGCGCAAGCGCTGTGAGAGCTCTGGCCACAGTCTCTGGCCGCATTCCAGCTAACTGTAAACTTTGCCTGGGCTCCAGTTTTAACGTTGCTCTTGTTTCTCTTTTTTGCTTCCTCTTCTCTCTATATACATACATATGTATATATGTACATATATATTTATTTTTTGTCGTGTGATTTTGGTTTGGTTCGGTGCGCTGTGCACGTTACGCTCAGTTCGAGTGTTCAGCTCGCGCGACGCAGACGCAAAAACGGCACAAGCTGGCAACGCTGCTGCGGCAAACACGCAGCCAAACGCAACGACGGCGTGTTTCAACTCTGCCCAACAACAAATGCTAAAAAGTGTGTGTGCGTGTGTGTGTTGTGCGCTTCAAAAGCAAACAATAATAATAATAATAATGTGCTTGCATATACCTCTATATATATTTCAATTAATATGTATATATATGTATTTATTTTATTTATTTTTTGTGTCACATGTTGTGTGTGTTTTTATTTAAATGCAAATGCTGCTTTGTATGTTGGCAGTGCTGTAATTGCCTTTTGCGCTGCCAGCTAAAAAGTATGCAGCACCAAATTATATAACTGTGTGTGCGTGCCAGTATGTGCGTTCGTTGGTTTTTTTTTTTGGTGTAGCATAACTTTAGGCATGCTGCTAAATAATTGTGACCAAAGGCTGCGCCGCGTTAGCGTGCGCGTCCCTCTGTGTGTGTGTGTGTGTGCTTGCTTGCGTGTGAGTGTAGTTTTTTAACGCGCACAGTGGCCAAGTTAATTGAAATTCAAGGACATGGCAGCTGGCCTGTCCTCTTCAGTGCGCGCCTACACACACACACACGCACACACACGCGCACACATACCCATTTATTTCGTCATTCAAAAATTCAGACATTTAGTCATTCATTCGGCTGGCGCTTATGTCAAATCGATAGCCGCGCTCGCTACATTATGCAATGGCCACAGGTCAGAGGCAATCAAATTCTCGTCTAATTCAGGCAGGTCTAAAGCTCGCTAAATGCACACCTGGGACACAACACACCTGCACACGCACACCTGACATTTGTTATGCATGCATAATGATAACATTTGGCAAACAGTTGCCGTTCTTGTTGTTGTTGTTGTTTTCTATTTGCAAATGCCTCGTTAAGCATTTTAAGCAAATTTGCCCAACGACAGTTCGCTAAATAATTTATTGGGCCTTTTATGAGCCTGTGGCAAGGGTTGATGCCACGCGCCACACGGCTTTTGCGGCAGGTGGCAACAGTTTCTGTCGCAGCTACGCTACGCAGCCTGCTACATTTTTAATGCACTGGCCCCAATTTTGTCAAATCCATGCCTGGCCCGCGCGCGGGTGTGCGTTCCTCCCCCCAAAAAAAACAACAACAACAACTAGACAGACTTCAAGTGCTCCCCTAAGTCCCCCCTCCCGCTCGAAACAGTCTGACAGACAGCTGCGATTGCAATCGCAAAACTTTTGGCGCTGCTGCAGCAAATGAAAATCAATAAAACTGACCCAAATACGCGCGGGCAAAACTTGCCATAGCCAGGCCCGGCGCCGCGCGGTGGCTAGAAAAATAAACCAACTAGCTCGAGGTTCAAAGCGTATTTCCGGGCCACCAATTGGATCTATGGGAATGCCAAGCAAAGACAGCTTAACCGACGCTAATTGATTTATGTCAGGTGCCGCAAGGCTGACGGGGAGCTCTAGGGGGCAAGGTGTAGGTGTTGCAAGCGGGGCGTGGGAGAGCGGACGAATCCATCATGTACAGTGGAGCCAAAGCAGTTGTAAACAGAATGCAACATGACGCAAGGCTACCAAAAAAAAAAAGAAACAAGAAGAGAAAAAAGATCTTATCGGACGTCATGGATTTTTTTCGGAGCACCCTGCACTCAATCGAATGCCCTTGACCAAATGCAATGGGTCGTCAGTGTGGGATTATTTATTAGCCAGTTTTGCGGTTTTCTGTGGCTAACCTCGCCATAAAACTAGCCACTCGCCTTGATTTGCTAGCTGCTAGCTAGCGAACAAATTGGCAACTTCCTTTCAAAGGTCGACATCCGTTCGGCATAAATGCCAGGCAACAATGTGGCTGCTATCCGCCAGATCTTCTTTGTGCAATTTACCAAGCCAGCTCCATTAGCTCAGATACTAGCACGAAAGCACGGCCAAGTGTGGCTATCTATTCAATTAATCGACCGTGTTTTTCTGTTGGGCTGGTCCGGCTCTAGTGCGCTGAAGGATCCTCTTACCCAACAGTTTCCTGCTGCGTCATACTCAAAGGTTAGCTAGCTTATTGGTGTAATGCAATTCTGGGAACTAGTTGTGAGATTATAAACCAATTACACCAACTGTTCAGGCGAACCAAACGCTGAAGCGGAAATAAGTCGAAGAATTCCTACGCAGGAATTTCCAAGGAATTTCCAATGAAATTGCCAGGTCTCAACAGATGAGATGAAATTCCTGTTAAAACTGCAATCATTTGTCTTCTTATTTCTGTTTTGTTTTCTACCGGGAAATTGATTTAAGCTGATGATTTGTTCTACGTCCAATTGGACTTTGCGCTTAAGTAATTTAATTTAATGTTTGTAATCTCCACAGACGCAGCGAGTTCCTGGGTTGCCTCACGTTTCCATTGAGCGCCTTAGTGCAGCAAAGTCAGAACCAGAACCAGAACCAGAACCAGAGTGCAACGGGATCGTACAGGCTGCACGCGCAGGGATGCCTTCATAGCTGCCGCAGCAAGCCGCACGCCACAGCCAACGCCACGCCCACAAGCACCGTCAGCCGTCCGCAGGAGGAGGAGCCCAACGAGAGGCCCAGCAGGAGAGGGGAGCCAGCAGGAGATCAGGCATCCAGATCCGAAGCAGTGGCCGTTATACCCAAAATGTCAACGATGGCGGCACCTTTGAAACCGAATGCCGCCGCGGCAAACGCGCTGCTGACCGATGATGTCATCGGCATCGGCATCGGCATCAGTATTGACAGCATGGCAGCCGCCGGCGGTCCGCTGGGCAATGGCAGCCGGCAGGATGAGACACAGCTGCTGCACTCGCAGTCGCAGCAGCCGATGGTGCTCAGCAAGAAGGCGCTGCATCAGCGCGATGCCGATGAGAATCTGTTCTTGCGCTTTCTGGAACTGGATCCGCCCGCCGATGGCAATGCGAATAGCACAACCGCAACGGGCAACAGCACTGGCGGCGCCGCAGCCGGAGCCAGTGCGTCCAATGCCAATGCGAATGCCAGCAATGCGAACCATTTGAATGGCGGCGGAGGAGGAGGAGGAGGAGCTGGCAGCGCGACGCGTCGCTGCTCAACGCTGCCCGGGAGCCGGCAGCCAACGGGTCGGACGCCGTTCACGATGACCAAGCGACTGACGCGGACGGAAGAGCGCGGCTTTGGCTTCTCCATTGTGTGGACACATCCGCCGCGTGTGGAGAAAGTGGAGGGCGGACTGTCAGCGGACCGATGCGGCATATTGCCGGGCGACTATGTCATCTTTGTGGATAAGCACAATGTGGTCACGATGCCCGAGGCTGATGTTCTGAATTTGATACGATCGCAGGGCTCGTCCTTGACGTTGGAGATATTCAGAAGGTCAGGCGCGGGCGCCAACATGGCCAACAATGCCGCCAACACCATCAGCACAGCGGTCACAGTCAGCGCCAGCCACAATCATCAGCCCAACTCGACTGCAGCTCAGCCCCAGCCCCAGCCCCAGCCTCAGGGCCAGGCCCAGCCGCAGCAGCGGCAGCAGCAGCAACAGCATTGTGGCTTGGCCTCGCTGGCGCCCAGCGAGGAGCAGTTAGCCACCAGCACAGTGGTGCAGCGCACGGCCAGTGTGCGTCCCCAGCTATTGAGCAATACAATGTCGCGTCCGGCCACCGCCTGCTCCGGCACCACCTCCTCCATTGAGGCGGCCAAGCGGCGGCTGCACCTGCCCCAGGTCACGTTCAGCAAGGAGGTAGGCAAGGGCGTCATTGTTTAAGTCCACCAAGCACTCAGCCGTCAAGGTCCTCGGCTAATTTTAGTTGTCTCTTATTGAATTTGTCATTGTTTATGAAAGACCCTTCATTATTTTTTTTTTTTTCCTGCGCTTTTTCCTCTGCTTTTTTTGTACATATCTTTAGCGCATTATTGTTAAGTTTAAACGTTTAAGTTTTTGCCATTTCTATAAATATCATCTTATATTTTTTTTTTCATTTTTTTTCTTACCCACTCAAACCCGTTCCCAGCGCTTGACAATAAAATTTTATTTTTTCGATTCTATGTGGCTTTTACCAAAGTTTTATTTCTTTCTTGCTTTTGCTTTTCGTTGCTTGGCTTTCGCGGAAGGGGAAGCCGACCGAGTATTTTTTCAGTTTGCCCAACCCCCAACGAGACGAGGGCGTAATGAACTCGCACAAGTTGTTTCCGTTCTCATAATGGGCCCAGTTTAATTGGGTTTCTTCTGGCCTTTCTTAGCCCTTTATGGAAATTACTCAGAGACGATGACAAAACGATCCATTACGTATGCAACAGCATGGTTGACAAAACGAGAACGATTTGCTGCGGCAGCCTTTCGTCCGATTTTAATGGCCATTGTAATTTTAATAAACAACATGTGAGCCAGAAGCAGTTGGTGAGAGTGAAAGTCCCAAAGGTCTTTAATGAAAGCAATCAAGTTTTTTGAGTGCTCGAAGTGTAAAACAGAGTTTATTGCTTGTGTGACATGTCCGACTTACCGGTTGTCCGTACGGAGTACTCCGTACTCCGTACTCCGGTCTGCCTGCTCAGACAAAGTGCTTCAAGTGTCACGCCTGACAGGCTGAAGGAAAATGCGCGCATCTTCCATTTTCCACAGCTATATAGGGCAAACCTCTTCCAATCCTGAAAATCTATATCCTCCACATTAATGGAGCTGGAATGATCCAATATGGAGTTGACCAATCGACCTCCTCTGAATATAGATTAATTTAAACAGACTATTCTGCCTGTGCCGACTGAGGGGGACACCCTCACCCGATGTACCTAGTTACATTCGAGTTCTAAAAGACAGACAGAAGAGTTAAGAACGTAACATTGACTCCTCCTGAGTGAAGACCGTGACGAACAAGATTTAGCTCCGAAGTGAGGAGTTCTATCGCAAATGACATTCAGAACGGAGAGAGAATTCCTTAGTGGCTAACAAAAAACCTATCCCGTTCTCTATCATTTACCTCTGCCCACCGACTGGTCGATACAGTCGATTGTGCCCATAACGGATAATCGTCGACGCTTCTTGCTGCAGCTCATCAGCCGGGAGCAGAACTTTACGGCGGCCATTCACTTTGGAGTGCAGCGCTTTGTGCAGCCTCTGCTGGAACGCAAGGATCTAATATCGCCGAACGATCATCGGACGCTGTTCCAGAACATCGATGAGCTGCTGCGCATCGCCGAGGATATACTGGAGCAGCTGTGCAGCAACGAGCAGGAGCAGGAGCCGCACATGAACTTTGCCTCGCGGGTCTATCTCTCCAAGACGACGGCGATTTGTGCCGCCTACAAGAAGTACTGCAATGGCATCAAGCGTGCCGATTGCGTCCTGGTGAACAAGTCGCGGCAGACGGGCTCCGAGTTTATAGCTTTTATCACCGAGCCAGCCGTGCCCCGCAAGCGTCCCGATCTGACCATGTTCATACACAGGCCGCTGCAGCATTTCCGTGAGATCCTGAAGCTGATGCAACTGCTCGCCAGCAATTGCCACGTGGATACCGAGGAGCACAAGAACTTTACCACCGTAATCGGTGAGCTGCAGGCCGCCTATCGCGAGATAACCGTCAGCAGCGGCCTGATGGAGCCGCTGGGCGAGGGTCGTCCATTGTTGACGCTGCAGGATCTGGAGTCGCGCATGGTGTTCACCAAGTGCAAGCCCTTTACGCTGGCCGTCCAGGGCCGCCAGTGGATATTCGGCGGCGATCTGTCCCGCGTAGAGGGACGCTCGATAAAGCCCTACTGGACGCTGCTCTTCAGCGACATCATTGTGTTTGCCAAGGTCAGTCGGGATCGCGTGCTCTTCATCACCGAGGAACCGATACCCATTGCCAACGTGGTCGACTCCTGTTTTAATATGCGCAAGAAAAGTGAGCTTAACATAAACAATTTTCGATTTGTCGCCATCATCATCTCTGAATGCTGATTTGATTTTCCACAGCCACTGAATTCCGGCTGACCGTCGATCCCAATGGAAGACTGGCTGAAAGTCCGACCGGCTATTGTGCACCGGATCTGACGCGCACGCCCAAGCGCGGCGCCAGGCGGAAGAGCCTCATCTTGCGCGCACCCTCACTCGAGCTGAAGGCCGTCTGGCAGAATCTATTGCAGCGACAAATGTAAGTTCATACTCTTAAGACCCTTAACAACCCAATGCATCCTTAAAGAATTCCATTAAGTCTGCCTAGTCCATATTCCTAAGTTTCTTATGAACACAATTAAAGACATTCATTGGATCGACTTACGGCACAATATATTACAACACAAATTCCATGTCCAATATTGAGCTTCACTTTACTACCCGATGGATCCTTATGGAATTCCCTAAGGTCTGTTTATGGTAGAAACTCATGTCCATACTGTGGAGTCCTGAGTCCTTACTATTGAGTTGCTTAAGATCCTAATGGATCCTTAAATAATTCCATTAGGTCTACATTTGGCAGAATTTATTGCAGCTAAAATTCGAAGCTCATACTCTTAAGGTTCTTAGGAAACCCATTAATCCGTAAGGCATCACATTACAACTTATAAAGTTACACAACTATTCAAGGAATATTCTTCATGTTCTTTAGCAAGCCCTTTAATACTCAAAATACTTTCAAGCCAAAGAAGTTTATCTCTGGATCTTTCCATATTCTTTTAGGTTTCAGTTAAATTCCTTAAATACTTCGATAATAATTGAACCTAGTGAAATATTCCTTTGATTTTGAAAGAGGTTTTCATTCCATTGTTATGGAATGAATGTTTTACAGATTCCCAAATGAAACCTTATATTTAAAGCTCTCGAATTTGAACATGTCCAGTCTCTGGTTAACCTCTGGCTTTTTCTTGCATTTTCCGCTACAGCTTTCTGGTGAATGCCGCCCTGGGCTCGACGCCACTGTCGAGTCCGCTGGACTCGCCGGATGTGCTGAACACGCTGGTGCCGCTGAGCGACATCGGGATGACCTCCGCATCGATGGGCTCGATGAAGCTGCCCTCGCTGGACAGCATCAATCTGAAACAGCAGAAACAGCAGGTGCGTCTCTTTCGCAGCAAGCGCCTGGACAGCGGCGATTCCTTTGAGAATCTGCAGCGTTTGGCCAGCGCTTTGGTGCCGACGCCCCAACCAGGCCATGCCCCCGTCTCTGCCCCGAATTATGTCCATGCCCATGCCCATGCCCGCATCACGGCCAGCACACAGACGGCGCAGCTCTGCTCGGCATCGCTGCCCTCGCGCACCAGCTCACCCGCCCGGCAGCCGGGCGTGCGCTCCCATGCCGCCAGCTGTGGCGGCTCCATGCCGAACGGCGTGGGCGGAGCTGTTGCTGCTGTTGCTGCTGCTGGCACGCTGCGCCGCTACAATACCAACAGCTCCTGCCTGACCGGCAGCAGCGCCAGCCTGACCGCGCACACCCAGACCCAAACGCACACACAGACGTCGGCGCAGTCGCTGCCCAGCGCCAGCAGCAAATGCCTGACGGCCATACCGGAGGCGAGCAGCGAGCAGCAGCCGGTTGCAACGGCAACTGCAGCGGCAGCGGCAACGTCAACGCATGCCAAGAAACTGCTCGAGTTTAGTCTCAGCTCGGTGGGTCGCTCCTTTATAGATGAGTCCGTGCTTGTGGCCCAGCAGCAGGTGTCGCTGACCACGCCCGAAACGCCCACGCCGAACCTATCGCCCAGCTCGCTGGCCTGCAACTCGGATGCCTTCTCCAATGACTTTGTGCCGCCGACATTGGCAACGGCAGCAGCGTCTGTCGGTCGGGCCGTCAACGTGCCGCTGGCCGAGTTCGGCGGCTCTTGGGATTTGTTGGAGCTGGATCTGCAGCTGAACGAGGTGAATCTGGATCCGTGCTATGACACGGATGTGGAGGAGTGCATCTTTCTGGGCGATGGCGTGGGCGTCGGCGGCGGCGGCGGCGGCGTCGGCGGCGGCGGCTGCCAAACGGACGTAGACGATGACAGCGATGACGATAGCGTTGTGGTCGACGATCCATTTGGCATGCTGCCCACCAGGCCGACGCCGCCGGATTCTTTGGATCTGTGATTTGACTTTTGGCTGTCAACCGAAACGCTTACCGATCCAGGCCACAGCCACAGCCAGAGCCATGCCCACACCCACACACACACACACACACACACACACACACACACACACACTAGCACAATCTTTGACTAAAAATGAGCTTAGACAACCACCCAACTGATTCAATCTAACCAAACTCTTAACCTCTTCAAGCAACTGCGCTTCCTTCCGCCTCTCTCTCTCTCTCTCTCGCTCGCTTTCTCTCTCTCTCTCTCTCGGCCTCTCTCGCTCTTACTCCCTCTCGCTCCTGCCCATTTATTCAGCATTTGATGCTTGTCCTTGCCCTGTCTCTTTGCCCCCGTTCGTTCTCTTTGGCTGCACACAGCTTCCACCTAGATTCCGCTTGTCAACGTGAAATGGGCATTACAATTCCACGCAGATTCCACACTGCTTTCATATATGTATGCTCCACATGGATCTCACATGCGTTCCATCAATCGATCCTAAGCAAATGAGTGTGATCTATCGAATGAATGCCTTATGGAAGATATAGTTCTAGCTGTCATTGGAACAGTAAACGCAATTAGAGAACTGAGAAGGAGTTGCGCCCAACTCGATGCGAATTGTCGGAAAATTCGTGAAATTGTTAACAATTAATTGTCTTGGCATTGGTATTCGAGTCTCTTGTATAATCAAATTGTACAAGGCTGGTTTTTTTTTTTTGTTTGTTTTTGATAATTGTGAATTGTGAATTGTCTTTTTTGTACATGCACAGCTAACAGATTAATTATATAAATATATATTATGTAGGTAGTACTCGTATTTATGGACACTGCTTGAGTATGCTCAAGGCTATAGTGTATTTCTTTGAGTGTATTCAGCGCAGCGCATATTCCCCTATTGTATAACGATTTCGATCACTATATCTATATCTATATCTATATATATTTATTAATATTTATACATATATTTATATGTATATATTCGTATCTCTATATATTGTACTCGTTCCTGTATTCGTCTATCCGTATTGTCCATAGCCAATTGAGTGTAAATATCAAAAAGAAACGAAAAATTATATAAGAAGAAGATGAAGATGAAGAAGAAGCAAAACATGTTATTGATATGATGATATTTACGCTGATATGTATGTGTAATTCTAGACTAAAGCAATACTTAAATAGTTATTACTAGTTTAGTATTTACTAGAGTAGTTCATATGCCCCCTAGATAGTCAAATATACACACATACAAACATATATATATATATACATATGTACATATATGTACAAAGGATCGCGCTGTGCCCGCCCGTACACACACACACACACACGCACACACACTTTGTTTTATAGTCGTATTTACATACATACCCATTTGTATTAATCGTCTTATTCATTCGATTGAAATGTTTTTGCCAACATCCTTTCCAAAACGATAAAAAACGAAAAAAAAACAAATGCTAAAAAACAAACCTAACCTAAAAATGCTTCCATTTTGTAGCAAAGAGCCAAATTCAAAAAAAAAAAAAAAAAAAAAGAAAAAGAAAACGAGAAGCAAAATCAAAAGCGAAACGAAACTCTTGTTATTATTGTTGTTGTTATATTACCAAAATCATGTCCAAAGTCTAGTCCCCTTCGATTAGAATGCTCCATTTTGGTAATAATTGTTTGCCCAAATTTAAACTTAAGTTAATTGTTAGCCAAAGCATAACAAAAAGCAAATACGAAAAGAAAACGCTGCCATACGAATTGTTTGTACGTTAAACACGATTCTGCTCTGCCTCTTGTTGAGTTGAATTAGCATTTCTCCCCTCCCCGTTGTACATAGTACTTCCTAGCATACAGATAGCATATCTATACACATATATATATATGGATTTGACTATTAATATATATATATACATATATGATTATGACTAACTGTATCTGCAACAATCTTTGCTCATTCTCAGCGTCAAGGCGTACACCTAAAGCAAGTTCACATAAATATCTATATATATATACATATATATATATATACATATATATATATAGATTCTCGCTAGGACGGCCAACAGCTGACACATAATACTAATTACGTTTCTGTATATAGATCTCTTGCAAAGATATCGATGTCAATTATTTATGGTTATGACTAGCACTTTGTTGCCTTTGAAGGCTGTCGTAACTTAATAAGCTCACAATACACACACACACACACACACACACACACACACTTACACACAATGCCAGGCAATAAAAAGTGAAGCTCTTTATAGAAATTTGCATTATGCATGCCAAATACTTTGTTGCCGCCATTTTTCCCTTGAATATGTAAGCTAACGGCTTCAGCTGCGCCATTTTCCACATTTCCGTTTCCGTGCAAAAAGAAATATATATGTGGCATACTTTTTGGGGCATGCTTGATATTTGGCTTGTTATAATTTTTTCAATTTTTTTTAATAGTATTCCAACTATTACTTATGAAAACCTATCATGTTCTCTATCAAAAATTTATAATTAATTATTTCAGCACGTTTCTGAATTCCGTTTGCATTTTCCATTTTTTTCATAGCATACTTTTTCGCGCCTTTGTTAAATAGTTTTACGGCACAAAAAAACAAAAAAAACGCACATATTGTGAATTTTATTTTCACAAAATTAAAAATAGATAGCGAAATTGACCGGGCAATATTTCCAGGGGCCCAAAGTTATATCAAATAATATTATAGTTATTTTTTACAACTTTTTTTATTTATGCCTTTCTTTTTGGAACTCGTCAACCTTTGTTTTCACATGCAAAATTGCATTCTTGCTACCAATTTTTTTTAAACAGAGCTATTATTATTATTTACAGTTATTATTTTTGTAGTGCTTGCCCCAATGTGCGACCTCATTTGGTGCGCCGCCCCGCGTCCGACTACATTTAACTGAACTTTGATCTGATATAATCCGAACACACACACACACACGTGTTTAAAATTCAACAGCATATGTGCTCTAATTTTATATAATCTGAATACGCACACACACAAACACACACTTACACGCACACACACACCATTGTTGGCCATTGTTAAAGTCGAGTTGTTAAGTATACGCCACGTGTACGCGACGCGCCAGTGAGCAAATTTCGTGTTTGCCGTAGCCGTAGTTTATTTATATCTATTTTCCCTCTGCATTAAGCTATAATACCTATATTATGTAACCTCACGTATATACCAAATGCATAGTATACATATATATAGATATATATATATACATGATATACCTTTATATATATACCATATACAAACATAAAGAAGAGGAAGCGAGCCAATTGGCGCTCCACAAATATGTGTCTAGGATATGTTAGAAAAACTTTTGATTTTCTTATATTTGAAATATATTTTGTTGCCAGCAAAGTGAAAGATAGATATATATATGTATATATATGTATATATATATATATATATTTGAGATCTGAGATGAAATCTGATGAGTTGAGTTTGAGAAACGATGAATAATAAAAACCAAATAATTCTTTGACTAAAAACGCTTGTGATGTTCTTTTTATTTCAATTCCCACCAAAAAAACCAATTCTCCAACCAAATATATTAAAAAAAAAACAAAAAAAAAATACCCACCGAGCACTCACTATGTTCCACTCTGTACGTTGCCCAAAATGTTCTAACTGTTCCGCAAATGAAACCAAAAAAAAAAAAAAAAATTATGACTCTCTCCTGGTCCCGGTTCATCCTGCGTTCAAAATTGATTGAACAGAAAAACCAAAAAAAAAAAAAAAAAAAATTGATAAATTAAAAATTGTGATGGACTCAATTTTAGTTTAGTTTAAGTTCTATTGCAAAAACTTCTCTCGCTTCTTTCAATAACTTATAATTTGCAAAACTATTTGTTATCGTTATCGTAGTGTGAACCTCTTCAAGTGCAAGCGTTTTTAATCAAAGATGGCCTAAAAAAAAACAAGAACGCGCGTTTTTATTGTTTCTGTTTCTCGCAAGCGAAAGCCAACTAAATATAAAAAAAATAAATATCAAATGCCAAAAGAAAAAAAACGAGCAAAGACGAAACCAAAAAGCCAAAGACAAGCAAGAATACCCCTAACAAAAAAAAAAAACAAAAAGGGAAGATATTTAACCAAAAGTTAACCAAAGAAATAACGAATTAATTTGAGCCCATCACAAATTTTAATTTGCATGCAACATTGCAACGTCGGGCAGCTGCAGCTCCGTGTGGATGTGCCTCTGGGTGTGGTTGTGGTTGCGGTTTGGTTTGGGAGTATGGCAGCAGGCACGGGTCGGGTCGGGTTGCATGAAATTTGGGGCAGGGCCGGGGGCACAACTAACTAACTAACGATGCGTTGCAGCAGCGCGGCACGAGCCATGGCCATGGCCATGCCGTGGAGCAGATCGAGCTGCTGATCGACGAGAAGTGCCGCATACTGAACAAGACGGGCACACCGAAATCGAGCGCTCTGCATTTGGCCAACTGGATGAAGGGCCAGCTGGACAAGCAGCAGCAGCAGGCGCGCCTGGCGGCCATTGCGCGCTCCCAGGAGAACATCAACGCCGAGGACGAGCAGCTGATCTTCAACAGCGACAGCGAACAGGACGAGCGCATCATCTACTGGACGCGCCAGCAGCTCGAGAAGCGCACCAAGGAACTAAATCTGGCCAAAGAGAACGGCATGCTCTCCGCCAAGCCCAATTTCGGCGGCAAGCGGCTCAGCGGCGTCGACGAGCTCAGCATGAGCGCCATCTCGGACATCTACTCGGAGGCGGAGGTGGTCACCAGCCAGATCAGTCAATCGCACAGCACCACATCGGACAGTCAGGTGAGTGTGCCCGAGTGGGGCAGCCTACAGAGATGGGCGTGGCAAGGAGAGACTACTGTGATATTGATTGGCAGTCTAAGGCAAGGGATTCAAGTCCTTGGAAGTTTGTCTTAAGAGATTCTACCTAGTCTCCATGCATAGACCACGTAAAAATGTCTTATAACACTCATTAACCGTTTTACAACACTGTTCAACTTTGAAAATGGGCTAGGAGGCGAAATTTAAACAAACTTTGAGCGGCATTTCTGAATTTTCGAAAAACTTGAAACACTTCAGAAAGATCAAACAAAACAAGTTGAACTTTCCACCAATTTTCCACACTTGCGTGTGGAATTTCCGAAAAGGGTTTTGCAGATTTATCGGCATATCTCGAGTAAAAAAAGTCCGATTGTGGAATGAGTTAGCTTTGCGGACGCGATTATTCGATTATTCAATCGAATTAATTTTTATGTTGTACAAGAGACAAGTGGAGATATAAACTGAGCCTGGCTACCGCCTCGTCAGGCAGAAACTAGACATTCGTTCTTTCCGAATATTCAAGCAAACTTTATTCTCATATCAATATGACAGCTGTTGATCTCATAGAATCCCCAAATAACTGAGCTAGCTAAGAAGCTTTTAGGTCTTTATTTGACTCGACCACGCCCATCTCGGATAGTTAGTATGTATGTATGTATGTGTAGAGCGTATTGCTAGATCTGGTATTTTTGTTTGTTTGCCGCTTCATTCATTCGCTTAGATAACCGTGCGCTCCAGTCCCATTGTGCTCGACAAGCTGGCGGTGTGCCGTCACTGCCATAAGAATTGCCAGCAGGGCGCAGGCAGCGTGGGGCGTGGCTCGGCTGGTGCTTCGGCTTCAGCGGCAGCTGCCGGCGGATCCTCGCTGCTGTGCAACTCGCTGAAGGTGCAGCACAGTCAATCCTCGCCGAATCGCTGCTGCAAGCTGAATGGCAAAGACAATGCCACGGAAACGGGAACGGGCAGGGGAACGGGAACGGGAACGGGCACCGGCAGCGTGACGAGCATGTCGAGCAGCACCATCACCGGGGAGCTGTCCTCGAAGGTAGTCGCTAGCAGCAGCCGGCGCGAGACCGGCGACACCGAAAGCGATGTGGCCCAACTAATCACCGACGAACTCTCGCTGTCCCAATCAGAGGCAACCGATGACAGCGTCGGCGCCATGCCCAACAGCAGCAGCGGCAGCGGCGCCCAGCTACGAGTTCTAGAGCCGCAGCAGGCAACGCCCGTGGCCCACTTGGCCAATGGCCACTGTTCCGGCGCCTCCGCATCGACATCCGCATCCGCATTGGCAACAGGTTCGCCCAAGACGCAGCCACAGCCGCCGCCACGGCGCATGCGCATCGTGGCGCAGCTGTGCCAGGAGCCAGTGCGTCCGCGCGCCAATCAACAGGTAAAGGCCATGGTCACCGTCACGGAAACGGCTCGAATTATGCGCAGCAGCGAACGTGGCAGCGGCGGGGGCGGGGGCGGGGGCTCCCCGTCAAAATACGCGACCTGCCACTGCCGCTGCGCGCCGGAGGACTTCAGGCAAGCGCAGCTGGCGCCGGACAAGATGGAGCAGCAGACCTGCAAGCTGCTGGAGTCGCCCAAGCAGCAGCCAGCCGCCGTCCAGCGGCTGGAGGATGAGCAGCTGTCGCTGATGCTCATTGGCCTGGCGCAGTTTGCGCCCACGGCCAAGCTCTGCGGCCCGGAGAAACGGGAGCAGAGATTGGCGCCCGCCACGCCCACCATAGCCGTAATGCCGCCGACGCCGGATGCGGTGCTGACCAAGACCAGCACGCATGTGTGGGACAACAGCGCCGGCAGCGGCGAGCAAATGACAACGGCGACAACCTCAACGGGCACCGCGAAGCAGCCGAGGCAGGCGATCATTGAGAATATACCGGAGGACTCGTGCGATGAGTCGCCGCTGGAGGAGGAGCCGCCGTATCGGCCCATGACCAGTGCGCTGCGTCGCTTCGGCACCATGTCCAGCCTGGAGAAGCTGCCCTCCGATGAAATGGACGACGACGAGCTCGAGCCGTATGCCCAGAATGGACTCAACGAGCATCTCGAAAACGAGGCCGACAACGATGGCGATGACGATGACGATGGCAACGACGACGAGGACGAGGACGAGGACGATGATGATGTGGCTGATTTGGCTGATGTGGATGATGTGGATGAGGACGACGACGATGTGGATGAGGCGACGGCGGACAAGGCGCTGGCACAGAATTTGCCAGAGCTGGCGACCTGCTCCGGCAGCACAATTCTGACCAATGGCGATGTGCTGGCCAGCGGGGCGTGGACAAATCGCGCCGGCGCCTTTGTCAGCGACAAGATGTCCTTTTTCGAGGAGTCGCGCGCCTTCATTGACAAATATTTGGGCCGCTGGAATGCCAACGAGCCGAGCTCGCAGACGGCGGCCAATCAGACCGCCTCCGAGACGGACGAGCAACTGGACGAGTGCACCTCGGGCGCCACCAGCGGCGAGGAGGTCTGGGGCACGCCCACCAGCGGCGGCGACAACGACGACATGCAGCTGATCAATTCGGAGAATACGCATTCGGTAAGTGCAGCCCAACGATAGAGATCTATCCGAGGCGAATCCATTAATCCAGCTGCAATCCAATGCTGCAGTCGCCCACCAAGTCGAGCAACTCGCTCAACGACGATGACGACACGGAGCTGATGATGGACGAGCTGCTGATGGCGCCGCCGATGACGGCCAGCACCATACGAGGACTCCTGCCACGGTAAGAGGCAGAAGGCAGAGAGACATGAGAGAGAGAGAGGGAGATGAGAGAGAGATGGGAGAGAGATGAGAGCGAGATCTTTCATTAGCAAAGTTATTTGAAACATTGTACACTTAGGAAGCCAAGCTTAGTTAGCTATAGATCTCTCATCAAGTATTACATATATATATATATATATATATCAATATTTCTTCTTCTTTTAAATGTTTATTTTTTCCCCACACGTTTTTTTATTCGTAGTTTTTACAGGTGTTTCTTGCGTTCTTTCGTTAATACTCTATACACACGTAATCCCAATCGAGAACCATTTGAATTCGATTCGTTGTCCATTTTAGTGTATCCGATAACCATTCGCTAAGTATATATCTATATAGTATATCTCATCTTGGATTAGTCGCGGCCACAGACCAACTTTAAAGAACTTCTCGTAAACTAGTCTCATCTTTCCGTAGTGCCTAGTCGAGTGTAATCATAGCTACGAATTTTAACTACATATAGCGCTATAGTTCTATATACTTTATATACTATATCTGACATCTTGCTGAAATTCAAAATTTATATCATTTCACCACACGCTCAATTATTGCTACAAAAATTTCCAAATCTAAACAAAAAATCGAAATTCGTTGCATCTCATATCGTATATCGAATCGTATATCGTAAACTTGTAATGCTTAGACGCCGTCTTGAGCCCCTGTTCGAGGAGGAGACCGAAAGCGACGAAGAGAAAACCCAACAGGACAGCGATGACATCAAAAAGGTGGGTCGTATTTAGAACAATGCAAAGCAATCAATAATTAAATCAAAATAATAATAATAAATTAAAAAAAAAAAAAAAGGCCAGCAAAACAGATCAAAGCACATTTCGTTTCGATTTTGCAGACTTTCTTTTCTTAATTTTATTTGATTTTTTATTTTATTTGGCAACACTGGTCACATTTTGGCGCATGGCAATGCCCCAGCTGTGCGAACTGTACCCACGATATGCTAAGAGGCCGATGCATATTTGGCAAGCCGAAAAGAAATAAACTAAAGATTTTTGTTTTGAAAAGGTTTCACACGAGTGTCTTAAACTCAACTATTGTTAGTTTTTCCATATATTTGGCCACATACATGTTAAATGTTCCACTTGTTGTGCTCATAGTTAACTTGTTAGCTACAACTTTTTGATTGATCATCATCGCAATTTTATAATTATTAGCTAGTGTCATATTCTGCTAAATGTTTTCGTTTATAGACTTAAATCTCAAAAATTTGATGCACTGCAAGTGCTCATACTCATGCATGCATTGCTATCAATCAATTGTTAGCTTGATTGATCGTATTTGTTATTAACTTTTATTTTCTCGTCTTGTTTTCTTTTTCCACATGCATCAACAACCACAACAACAACTGTTTATCATCATCAACATCACGAATCGCTCAATCACCAATCAATCAATCAATCAATCAATCATACACATTGCATACATCCAAATACATACATCTCGCTCTCTATGTGTTAACTGTAATTGCAATTTGCTTGTAATTAATTCCTGTTATTGTTGATTGATTCCTAACATATTGTAAATGTATGTGTATGAATGTGTATATCTATATATCTATATATTCATATATACAATATATAGAAAGTCGTAGTGAAATTAGTGAAGCTTTAGCCAAACCTGCAATACTGCGAGATCATAAACATCACACGCCAGGACAGAGACCCGCAAGCGATTGAAAACGATTGACAATCACAAAATGCAAATTGCACCCGAAAATACCCGAAATTACCAAAATCATAAATCCAAAACCGAATCCGAATCCGAATCGAATCAGAAATTGAACCAGTCGAAACGAAACCAATTGAACCGAATTAACAAGAAAACGAACCACTCTCATATGCCACATCAAGTGCAAGCTGGATGCTTTATCAAAACCAGAATTGATTAGTTGAATTCTATTCCCAACAATTGGTAGGGGGAAGCAACGACAAATGGCCACTACCTAGAGGATTCGGAAGCTGGAAGCTCAAGCGACGAGGCAGCCCCAACAGCGGCCGATCCGAGGCCGGATCCGAGGCCGGATCAGCCGGATCTCGATCCGGAGCCACACTCCAGCGTGGAGCCGAATTTGGCCACCACAGCGTTGGGTCCACGGCCGCTGAACACCCACGGCAGCACCATGCTGTTGCCCACCACAGCCATTTCGGCAGCAGCAACACCGACGCCGACATCCATTCCCGGCCAGACCCAGGTGGGCGCAGTTCCTCCAGTGGCCTCATCCTGCGAGTATCTACTCGAACCGCGCGCGTCTGCGACCACGGCGGCATCATTGACCAGGTCGACGGCGACGACGGCGACGACGATGACGACGAGTGCGACGACGACGACGACGACGACGACGATGAGGACGACGAGGATGTGTATGGCGACGCCGACTATGCCGCCGCCTATGAGCGGCAGCACGGCACAACGCACAACGACGACGGCGATGGCGACGGCGACGGCGAGTCGGGCTCCCTTATCGACTACTACAACAACCAGCAGCGGGAGCGGCACTACCAGCAGCGCCGCCAGAGCCAACGTCAAGCCACCGAGATTCATTCCACCGCCGCCGCCGCCTCGTCGTCTGCTCCTCACGCAGACAAATCTAAGCGCTGCGGCACCCAAAACGGTAAGCAGATCCCAGCTGACGCCTCCTATAAGCTATATATATATATATATTCTCGGTCAGTCCCATTTATTTAATTTTAAGATCAATTATTCCTTGAAACAAACAAATGTAGGGAATCCTCTGAAAGAAGATGTAAAAGATATGCATATATATTCCGATCTATATATATATTCTCGATCAGTCCCATTTTTTGCTTCTATGATTAATTATTCTATGACTATATACTATGATTAATTAACCCTCTGAAAGAAGATCAAAAAAATATGCATAAATATGCCGATCTATATATATAATATATATTCTCGATCAGTCCCATTTTTTACTCCTATGATCAATTATTCCTTGAAACAAACAAATCTAGGGAATCCTCTTAAAGAAGATGTAAAAGATATGCATATATATTCCGATCTATATATATATATATATTCTCGATCATTCCCAATTTTTTACTTCTATGATTAATTATTCTATGACTATATACTATGATTAATTAACCCTCTGAAAGAAGATCAAAAAAATATGCATAAATATGCCGATCTATATATATAATATATATTCTCGATCAGTCCCATTTTTTACTCCTATGATCAATTATTCCTTGAAACAAACAAATCTAGGGAATCCTCTTAAAGAAGATGTAAAAGATATGCATATATATACTCGATATATATATATATATATATATGTATATATATATTATCGATCAGTCCCATTTTTTACTTGTATTTTATCAATTACAGGAGATGTAAAAGATATGCATATATATGCCGATCTATATATATGCTATATATTCTCGTTCATGCCCATTTTTTACTCCTATGATCAATTATTCCTTGAAACAAACAAATCTAGGGATTCCTCTTAAAGAAAATGTAAAGGAGCATATATATACTCGATCTATATATATATATATATTCATTCTCGATCAGTCCCATTTATTTAATTTTAAGATCAACTATTCCTTGAAACAAACAACTCTAGGGAATCCTTTGAAAGAAGATGTAAAAGATATGCATATATATACTCGATCTATATATACTCGTTCAGTCCCATTATTTACCTATCTTAAGACGCAGCTATGTTAAGTTTCTTCATAGCATTAAAACTAATAGACAGACGAGCTCTAACGACTCGGCTGTTGATAGACAAGTTAATGCGTGAACCATTTGGGAATTACTAGAGTTTTGTTATATTTAAATTGTTTTGTGCTCTTCTCACTCTGCCCACTGCTCGACTAATTGCAGCAGCCACCTCAAAGAAAATCTGGCGCTACTGCTGACAGTGGCTGCTCGGCGGCTGTCGTCGACGCCGCCAACGCTTCGCCCACAATCGGTACCGGGTCAAGGACAACGCCTGCGAGTACCAGAACCTCTGCACCGTCAGCGGCATCAGCGGCATCAGCGGCGACGGGCCCGGCTGTGTGTCCGGTACCGGGTCCGGGTCCGGTGCCAGGCCCAAAACGGCCATCGTCAACGATAATCGAGACCTGCCTGCTGGGTGCCGCAGTGCCGGCAGACTCAGCCACTTTATCAGCAACAGTCTCGAGGATGGCAAAGCCGATGCGGAACAGCTCCCAGAGCAGCCCAGCTGCAGCGGCAGCGGCAGCGGCAACGGCAACCGGAACGGCACCGGAACCGACGGCCGTACCGGACGCAGTCGGTCCACGTTCTGTGGAAGCTGCCCCAGCGCCGCACGTTGGCTGCGGTTTAAGTCCAAGACTGGAAATGCGCTTGGCGCTCAACCACGACATACTCGGGGACGAGGACTTGATCTGCTACGAGCCTGGTCCAGATCTAACAACTATTCTGGGGTAAGTCCAAAAGGAACAACCCCATTCATGAGCTACTTAAATTCCTCTTTATGTGAGCCGCTTTGTGTAACTACATATAACAGGCAGCAGAAAACTGGCCCGTCTCTACATACTATATACATTCTTGATCAGGACGACGAACTGAGTCGATTTTACTAAGTCTTCCGTCTGTCCGGGGTATACATCCATTTATACACTACATTTCAAATTAACGACAACTCAAAATCGATAAAAATCGATATCGATATTCCGTTTTGTAACCCTATCTAAGCATATCTTGTAGGTATAGCCTTGGGCTTTGGTATATACACTTATACGTATGCCATATTTAAGTCCTGATCATTTCAAAGGGATCGAACTATAAACTCTCAAGTTACATTCAACTTGGGTGGATTAGTAGATCCGTGTGCGTGAATGATAGCTTTTCTCATTTGTGGATAATCGTATGTCCCGGAGATAGTTCGAATAGTTGCCAAAGCAGCTGCGATTCAGGGTTTTCTCCTGCTTAAACCCAATTACACGCAAAGTTTGTTTAACAGTTTCCACCCCTTTTCCACGATCGTGAGTGAAATGCATCAAAATCGGTAATGTTCTCTTATGAATGTTCTTTAATGAATGTTCTCCTATGTCACCAAAGAAGAATGCTGTAAAACAGTCTATCAGTCAAGCGAACAGTCAGTCAATCAGTCTTCAATCAGTCTTCAAGCAGTCCTTCAATCACTCGGAATATTCATTGCGCATTTGAACTAATTATGTATTCGCTCCGACAGGCACGACCTCTCCACATTTCATCGACTGACGGGTCGCGATTTATTGAGTCGTTCAGCCACCAATCGGGTGCAGCCAAAAGAGGCTGTCATATCGTACTCTCAACAACGCAACTCCAAGATGGACACACCGACGGTGAATCGGCGACCACGTCCGGCCATAACAACGGCCGGGCAACATGTCGGGCAGCCCGGCCAGAGGAGTCACAGCAGCAGCAGCCACGGAAGCCCGCGCGCCGCTGGTTCAGCTCGTGCCGGCGTCGGTCCACAACGCCAGCATCCAAGTCCAAGTACATGGAACAGTTCTGCATCTGCGGCTCGAGCCGGCGCAGGGAGCGCAAGCGCCGCCGACAGCAGCACAAGCTGCAGCAACAACAGCGGCGCGAGCAAATTAGGCGATCTGGAAATCTTAGCGAGACGCGAGAAGATATACTGCATGTCTCAATCGAGGAGTGGCTGTCGAGCCAGGGCGACATCCGAGACAACAACGACAACGAAATTGACAACGATCCAGACGACGACCACGATGACCATGACGATGGCAACGAGACGCGACTGTTCCTCGCCAGCCACCACCAGGACGACAATTGCACCAGCACCAGCAGCAGCAGCAGCAGTCTCTCTGACGAGGACGAGGAGTACTACTTCGATGGATGCGGTGGCAACCACAACAACAACTACAACAACAACAACAACAACAATGACTGAAGCGTGCCTCGAAACGGAAGTGGGCAAATCCAACCGTTTGTATGTGCCATGCCACATGTGGCAGCAACAATAAATTCTAACCATGCCCCCTCGCTCTCCATCTCTCTCCATCTCCACGCAGAATCAACTTTATCAAGCGCCGCAACTCTGAGATAACCGCCAGCGGCAGCAGCAGCAGCAGCAATCCCAACAACTCCGACAGCACACTCGGTGGCGACTCGCAGCAGCAGCAGCAGCAGTTGCAGTTGCAGTTGCAGTTGCACGGCAGTCAGCAACTGCTCAGGCAGGCGCCGGACAACGCGGACATGGCACAAATGTCGCCGCGCAAAGACAACGTAAGCTCTACTTAGTATACCCTGTACCCGTTGCAAATGGGTAGACTTGGATTGTCCAATTGTATGTTACAAGCCGGAGCAAGCAGGCTTTCATATTCCCGACAAAGTCCTCCAGATTCGACCCGGCCAAGTCCATCCGTCTAGACAAACACATCTCGGAAGTTCCAGAAGCTTGAGACTAGAAATCTAAAATAGATATACTCTCGTTAGTGCCACATAAAACGAGTAAGTCGTTTATTTTTCAATACCTTCCCTCATATCCAGTATATCGATAAAAATCAATCGATAAATGTCGAAAGCTCGAGAATTATATGAGCTAGATACAACAAACTTGGCATTCAGATTCGTGTATAATATACACAGACTAAGAGTATTTCAAATATATATTTGACACATTTTCATCATATCGATAATTATCGATTGTTATAATCGCTTTTTTGAGCACAACTCGATAACTATAAGAGCTATAAACACCAAACTTCGTATACAGGATCTTGTATAGTAGCCACATTTTAAGAATATTGCATATATATATTCCACGAGGGAAGTCGTTTTCTCTTCAATAGTTCCCCCCCCCCCCCCCCACTTTAATTATATCGATAAATATCGATTGTGAGACCCGCTTGGTATATTGGTATCGATGCCTGCCATATTGAGGCCCTGAAAAGTAGATTGGTTAATCAAGAATTCACAGCGAACAGGTACAGGGTATCTTCAAGTCGGCCACTCTCGACTAGAACAGTGTTGTTTTTTTTATGCTCATTGTTATCGTTTCTATGCGGACAGGACAAGCCCTCGCTGAATCGCCGCCTGTGGAAGCAAATCACCAAAAGAAGACGCACCAATTCCGTATCCCAGATAGTCGCTGGCTAAGAAACGGCGACTCACACCGACACCGACACACACACACCCTTACTCTTACAAATGTCTCTTTCTATATCTCTCTCTCTCTCTCTCTATCTTGCTCTCTCTCTCGCTCTCTCGTTCATGTTCAGATAGAGATACACACGGTTGTATCTACATACGTATCTCCGTTCAGCTGTGTGATATTTGCCAGCGTTGCGCTTTTATTGTGTTGCACGAGTAGCGTTTAGTTAAGACTTAGTTAAGTTATCAGATTGTGCAGGAGCTTAGCTAGTTCCATAATGATTTGCGCTTGGAGACCGTTCACACTGTCACTGTCGCCAGTTACTGCAGCAGTAGAGCACAATTTGAAAATCGTTTCATATCCCTAAAGCAAACCGTTTTGTACGACCCAGCCCCAGCAGCTATTTGCAGTAAGTTACTGCAGTAAAAATGACTGCCACTGCAGTAAGCAAATAGACCATGATGTTTATTAATTATTGCAACACTGATTTACCGTTACTTTGCTGCACTTTCACAGCTGTGCAGTAAGTCGTTAGAGTAGCTATGCGAACAAACTTTACTGCTGGCAGTCAAACACACAATGTTTACAGTTAGCCTTTCAACACAGTAGTTCTATGTCAGAGGCTGTGTTTCCACTGACTTACTGCTGCCCGTGTTTTCACTGCAATGCAGTAAGCTTCATTGTCAATTAGATTAGCAGTAATCAGCTGTTCGCATACCCTCACTTATCAGAGTAAGATACTGCAGCCGGTTAATTACTGTACTGCACAGTATTCTCTTATGTTTCCACTGCTATGCAGTAAGGTTTTGTTTTGTCAGTTAGAACACGACTAACCTTAACCTATCACAGGCAGTTACTGCAGCCAGTTTTTTACTGTACTGCACAGTATTCTCTTATGTTTCCACTGCTATGCAGTAAGCCAAAGCTGCCAGGATAATCAAGTACTTGCCTGATGCTATACTTTTTTTTTTAGAGCGTGTTTCCACTGCAAAGCAACTGCAGCGTGCAGTGTGAACGGCCTACAAATCGATCAAACTGATATTTAGATAAATTGAGCAAGCAACAAAACTAAACGAAAACGATGATGATGATGATGATGTTGATGATAAAGATGATGATGATGGTGATGAATACGATGTTAATGTTAGAGAAAAGAACTATGTAATATCTATGCTAAGGTTTTTTGATACTTACAACTTTGTAGCTAGTTAAACCCATAAACGAATGCGTCCAATTGCGTCCACGTCGAACGCGACTCCTGCCAAACAGCTGGCCAACTGATTGCTGACTACCAAGTTTTGAGGCCAAATTATGAACAGCCAAAAATGGGACAACGAATGGACAGCTCTGCCTGAGGGCAAGGCTTTAGTGACTGTTATTTAACATACATTTAGCATCAGCTTATCGGGCGGGTCGTAGGGCGCACACACACACACACACGCAATCCAGCCAAAAGAAATTTAGCAAAAAAAAAAAAAAAGAATGGAAGCCTATAAAATATATGTGTCGACTGTTTTTTTTTTTTATTTAGAGAGAAAAGTATCGCAATTGGTAGCAAGTCAAATTAGTTTAGGTTCACACTGGATTAGCCAGTGTGAATGGGGCTTTTGAATTGTATTTTCTTTGAATTCTTTTATTTTTCTTTGAATTAACAATGAAATTGCCTTACTTATAATATGAACTATTTATTGTATTTGTAGCTTAACATTAAACTTTATACATTTTATGGCATTTTGCAATTGTCATTTGTCCAGTAAAAGGTAAAAAAAAATTAAAAAAAATAAACAAAACAAACAAACAAAAAGGAAAAGTAAAAGTTACAGTAAAAAAGTACTCGTAGTAGCGGTAAAAAGAAAATTTTAAGAATTCCCATTTTTTTTTCTCAACTATTTACAGCATATTTACATGCATTTTTTGTCGAATAAAGATACAGTTAGATGCGTTTAGGCAACGTTTGTGGGGTATTAGAAGGGAAACATGGTAGGGGGGGGGGGGGGGTTAATAATAACACACAGCAAAACCTATGTGTGTGTATGTATGTGCATTTTGTATATTATTTCACATTGAAATTGTTGAAAGCTAACAAATTATACGAAATAAATAAATACAAAACAAATGATCAAGTACATTTATCAGCTTTAATAGAAATTCTAAAAAAAAAATATTAAAAAAAAACATATGTAGTTATATAATTGATATATATACTATACATACATACATATATACATCCATATACATATATATAAATATACACATTGATGAGGCAAAATACTTTGATTAGCATGTAAAAGATCGAACTATTAGGCATTTATCACTTTTAAACATTATACAACACTGACAACAACGCCGCCTGCATTGCATTTCAATTGTGAATGCATGGCCCATTTACACTGCAGCTAGAGAAGCCGTCCCCACAAACTCCTCACCCGGCAGGGCATGGGACTTTTGAATTTATTTCTTTTCATTTTCTTTACTTCGTACGGTAAACGTATTCATTATACAGGTATACAATTAATTACTTTGTAAAATTAAAGCAAACAATTTTTTTGATATATAATTAAACACACAATTAGATTGAATATGTAATGCAAATTGTTTAGTTCTGCTTTGTTGTTTTTGTGATTAAAACATTAGATTGTAAATTGATGAACTTAGCGAAACAGAATTTTCCTCTTGAAATTCAACATAAAAAACGTTAAAACACAATAAAAACATCAAATTTCAAATAAATCAAACTTAAAAAAAATTATAATAATAATTGTAGTTTTGTGTACAAAGTTTCTTATATAAACGGATTTCAGTTCCCTAATGAACTTTATTATGGCATAAATAATGTACCTCAAGTATAATTTATTTGCATATAAGGTTCAATTTAAGTAGTTGATTATTTAAGCGTGGACAGTTATGTTGGCTGCAGCACACGAGCTGAAGATGCCAAATGAGAAATCAAAGCTTGTTGCTGCTAATGAAACGTTTAAGGACATCGCACAAAGAGGATTTCATAAAAAGTTGTAATTTAGTGAAAAGAAGGCTGCAGCCCGGAGGTAAAGATGCTTAAGCTGCTGCTGGCGAAGTAATTTTGCTTTGCTCCTAATACAACCTTTAAGGACATCGCACAAAGAGAATTAAAAGAGAATATTTCTCCCGAGCGAGTCCATTCGAATAGATGAGTCTAGTACTCTAGCCCGCGTGGGAAATCAACGCTTTTTGTCTCCCTTGATTGATTGCAACCCCCACATTTGCACTGATGTGCACCAATGGACGTATCCGGCTCTATATGCCAGCAAAAAAGATCTATGTGTAGTTCTGATTGCACATCGCATCGCTGACTACGAATAGCAACTACAATGGCAAAAAAAAAAGTAATTAAACAAAAAACAAAAATTAACTGTCAAGCCCAAGCCCAGGCCGCAGCCGCAGCTGCCGTCAAAGCTTCAGCCTAGACCTCAGCTTTAGTTGCAGTCGACGTCGCTGTCAACGTAGCCGTCGTCGAGTCCCGTTTGGTGCGTGCAGTGAAATGCAGTTTTAAAGCGTGCCGAAAAAAAAATAGCAGTGGGAGAGTGTGCTCTCTTTGGGTGTCGCTGCGGCTGCTGGCGCAGTAGCTGGCCGAGGTTCGTTTAGAGAGCGTGGCGCCGGCGTTGCCGTCGCAGCTGTTGCTACCGAGCTTTGCCATGCTCAAAGCTGATGTCGCTCAGCTGAGCGCTCAGTTTGAAAACGAGTTTCGTGGCGAACGGTCGATCAGCGCCAGTCGTAGCCGCAGTCGCAGTGGCCCTAAAGAATTTTGCCGCAGCCTCTCGCCACCGTGTGTGTGTGTGTGTATGTGACTGTCTGCTTGTGTGCGTGTGTGTATGTATATTGCATTGTTTATTTACATACATTACATGTTTCTCCATTTGGCGTTTTAATTGGGCAGCGAGTGCAATTGTTTGCGCCGAGTGTGTGTCTGCGTCTGTGGGCAGTCGCTTAGTAAATATTAGTTTCTTTTTTTTTCTATTTTTTTGTTTTTGTTTTTTTGTGCTTTCCCAAAAAAATCAAAAATAAAAACTGCACTCGCGCGCGCTTGTGTGTGTGTGTGTGTCTGTGTGTTACGCTGCATGTGAACTAACAGGAAACAACGAGCAATTAAACAAACGACGTTAACGCGAACGCAGACGCAGTCGCAGTCACCGCCACAGTCGCAGTCGCAGTTGCCGTCGCTGTTAGAACCATGAAGCCCAAGACTCGCTAATTGAGGTCGTCGCTAGGTAAGTTCTGTGATCTGTCTAATGCTTCTTCTTGTTGTTGCCGCTGCTTCCGTTTGCCTTTGCCAACATTGAAATTCACTTACAGCAGCGGCAGCGCCAGCAGCAGCAGCGGCAGCAGCAACAGCTCGCAAAGTGCGCTTAAGAAACATAGAGACAAAAGAAACATATATACACGGATACAGCGAGGTGCAGAGTGTATGTGTAGACAAACGGTAAATAATGCCGGTGCTTACGCTGCTCCGCCCGTAACTCCCCAAGGCAAAATTTGCAGCACGCACAGTGGTACGCACGTCAATTGAAGTTGCATGAAATCTGATTGAAGAAATTTGGCATACTTCAAAGACGAAACTGTCAAGAACTGCTTGAGAATTCTAAGCGAAAGAGAAAAATAAGTAATCAAGAAGACGCTTTACATAGATTTCTTAGAAGCAAAAAAAAGTTTAAAACTTAAATTGAAACATAAAGAAGATAAACAAAAATATGACACAGCATTTTAAGCCAATATAAATACAAAATATTCATAAAAAAAGAATGAATCAGAGGACAATTGAAATTCATAACAACTGCAAAAATATTATCGATTATGATTAATAATTCCCTTCAAGCTTGGTTTAATTTTGCGCTCTTTTATTTTTGGCACTCTTGCATGTTGTTGCACCACTGTCCACGGCAACTGCGGCAAATCAAAATGACAGATAGACGCTGTAACTGCAGCTGTGTTGTGCCCGCTGCCCGCTGCCCGCTCTCAGCTCCTCGCTGGAGTTTAGTGTTAGCCAGTGAAAGCAGCGTCAAATCTGCGTCTACTGTATCTGTATCTGTATCTGTATCAGCAACTGTAGCTGTATCTTTAGCTATAGCTGTTGCCAGCTGAGAACCTAACTGCTGCTGCTGCTGCTGCAGCTGGCATTCCATCAACATCATCTGAGAGCCATCAACAATAATAATTATCTAACTATCTGGCCGCATAACTATCTATTGATGCTGCTGCTGCTGCTGCGGCTGCGGCAGCCTCAAAGCCGCAACGGAAACGCGCCACTTGCTTTCAGATCGCTTTTCGGCTTCTATATGTATCTGTATCTGTATCTGTATCGGTATATCTCATGTATCTTAAGGTCAAAAACCACAGCTGCTAAATGCATATTAAGCTATTTAAGGCGAATCGAAAACAACGCCAGATAACACATCGATGCGGATGTGCAGATATGCGGACATATAGATACAAAGATACAAAGATACATTGCCTATTTAGTTGTTGCTGCTGCTGCTGCTGTGAACTCAACAAGTTTTAGTGCCAGAAACGGCAAGTGCAAAAATTTGTTGCGAAAATTGATTAACAGCAAACTGGTTGAAGATCGCGAGCCATTACCTTCCACCCGCCCCGCACCCGACGTACAAACGACAACACCCCCCCCCCCCCCCCCCGCCCTCCCTTTGCCAGAAAGCTGTTGAAATTTTATAAAATTGCTGCTCAAAAGTTTTTTAATTGAATCTCATATAAAAATCAAACGCAACGCAAACAGTTTTAAACGCGCCGACAAATAATAATACGATCATGATCATGATCATAATGATGATGATCATTATGATGATGATCATTATGATGATGATGTCCATTGAAACTTGAAAACTTGGTACTTAGTACTTGGCTTGTAATGCTCGGACATGGCAGCGACATTTATAAGGTACATATCAAAAGTTTCGTATAGGGTATTTTATGTTTGTCAGAAATTGGATAGGGCTGTAAATATATAAACATTCCGGATGGATATACATATATCTTGAATGGGATTATTATGCAGCTAAAAACCCGTTCTATATCTTTTTTGATGTATTGTAGGGAGAATATTTACTTGGGTTATTTAGATAACTTTTCGAAAGTTATCGATAACAAGTTTTATAATGTCTTCAGCAAATATCGATCAAATCGGTAAACTATATCATGTCAATATATACATTCTGGAGGGGTATATATCTTAAATGGGATTATTGTATAGATAGAAAAACGTTTTATATATTGTTTTGCGAATAGTTTATTTAATTTGGGTCTTTAGATAACTTTCAGAAATTTATCGATAACAAGTTTTATTGACTTCAGCATATATCGAAAATTTGGATAAACAACAACATATATAACTATATCATTTATCGCAATATCATATATAACTATATAATTTATCATATAACTATATCGTGTGACCATAAAAGCTATCGATCGTCAATGAGGTCTACATGGGAGAAACTCTTATGTTTTGAAAGACATTCTGAACAAATTCACCAAGTTTTATGTTAGAGACAAATGCCTTTTAAGCTATAGCTATAGCTATAGCTGTAGCTATATATAGTTTAAGTAGGAATAATCGATTATTGATCTAGATCCAATTCAAACATCGCATAGCTTTTGTTAGCGAGGGTATTTGATTGTCGGCACTGCCCAGCCAAATCTTCTGCTTGTTTTGTGCTTTTAATTTAAAAAGCATTTTTTTTTTTATTATTTTGTATTTGTTTTGGCGACTTTTGTTAAACAACACATTTCACTGGACAAACGACTGAGGAACTGATAAACTGGTTTCCCAGTTTATTGAATTAAATACATTTGCATCGCACGCAAAAGCGCTTCAAATGTTGTTGTTTTCTTCAGCTTATATTTTACTTTGATATTTTTTGGATTTTTTTTTAATAACAAAACACAAAACAACAAGATGGTTCGGTTCTCCGGGCATGCTCATAAAACTGCTCAAGGTATTTGAACCCAAAGCCAACGACGCAAAAATACAAAAAATATACACAAAAAAAAAAAAACAAAAAAAATTAAATAAAAATCAAGCTCACAATGGGCAAGGGGCAACGAGGGCCAGGGCAAAAGAACGCAACCCCAACCCCTTTTGTTGAAAAGTGTCAGCAGCAGCTGTCTGAAGCTTAACATATAATATATGCACACATACATATATACCATATACCCATATATATAGCCCGTATTCAGCTATGCCTTGAACTGCCTGAATTGAATGTTCCCATAGAACATGTTGTTGAGCATCAGCTCTTCTTCCTTTTGTCTATTGCTCTTCTTCTTTTCATCCCACCTGGTGTTCGGGCACATTTCCCTTCACCAACGACATGTTCCACATTCCACGCGTTCCACTCACTTTCAACTGAACTGATTTCCAACTGATTTTGTTCCCTTACACAAAAACCTTTCTAATTCGTAACGATCGCTGTGTGATTTTTCACCCATTCCCCCCCTCCGTCACCCCGACCCCCTTCCACCAACTCCTCACTCCAATTGCCGTTCATCCGCTAATTGATTGACTTTTCCTACTTAGGCCACAGATATCCGACATACATACATATATGTATGTAGATATATGTAAGTACTTGCACACTTGGCACTTGTCTGAGTCGTTTTTTTTCTTTTTCTTTTCTTTGCCCCTGACTCACATTGTTTATCGATAACTTTGGCGCTTTATTGCATCGATCGTTGCTTAAGCTAAACCTGATAGCCAGTTGGACTTAACAATCTGTCTAAACATTGATATTCACGCTCTGGGCCAACATTCATAAAGTTGATTCATTTCAATATTTCAAGTTGATTTTGTCATCTTACAAATGTTTCTCTGTTTTTCCCCCATTTTCCCTTTGTTGTTGTTTTTAATTGATTATACAGCAGTTATTATTGATCAGATATCGATTAAACAGTTGAACCATTAGCTTATCCGATCGCTGGCATTAAATAAACTAATCCATTGTCTTTATAGTCCGTGTGTGGATCTTGCTTAATGCTTTTCAGGGTACTTGAACTTCTGCTACTTCGCCTTACTTCTCCTCCTCCTCCTACTCCTCCTCCTCCTCCTCTTCCTCAGCAGTCTCTTCCAGTGCCAAGAACAATGGAACCCCACAGCGGTGACGATGGCTCCGATTGCTCTTTGGTTCTTTGACTATGCTTCTGCATTGTCTAGAGTCAGCTTATGCCATACATAATAATTAGAATCATGCATAGCTGCCTCTTACAGGGTGTGTGCGTGTCTCTCCCTCCCTCTCCCTCACCCTCTCTCTCTCTCGCTGTGTGTGTGTGTGAGTTCGCTGACTGACTGGCTGACTGTGACTGTGACTGTGACTGTGACTATAACCGTAGCTACCGTAGCCGGGCTTCCAACTGGCAGCTGGGAGCGCTACGAACTTGGCGCTGTTTGGCTGCTCATAATCACAGGCCATAGCCATAGCCATAGCTGAAGACCCATCATCATGCACTGCGAGAAATTCGATGTGCATATCTAGTTGTTGTTGCGTAAAATTCAATTCGTGACTGTTCAGATAGAACCCTAGATCGTATATATTCGAGATCCTTAAAATATAATTACAAAATAATTTAAAAAAATATTGCAAAAATAAATCAGTACAATGATAATAATATGAAAACTTAAAAACCAATTTACACATACAAAAATAATGAAGCCAAAATAATATTTAATAGAAATTTAACAAAAAAAAAAACATAAACACAATTTTTGTACGTGAAAGTTTTTAATAAAATTTTGTATTAAATGAACATTTTTAACACCTTAAAAAAATAATAATATTTAAAAACATTAAAAATAAAAACAAAATTTTGATATTAACAATTAAAATAAATAATGAAATAGTACATAAATAAATCAGTAAATTCATAAAAATATGAGTATATAAAAGTCGATATGTACCTAAATAAAATAGTTATGTACAGACCTCTAAAAGACCTCTAAAAATTTTCCTTTTTTATATGGGGGAATTCGTATTCTGTATTTATTTCTTAGTTTTTTCCTATTTGCTTGGAATTAAATTCAAGTTTAATTAGTATTTGCAAAGTTTCAAAAATGATGTACGCTTCTTGTGCCTTAAACAAGTTGAAGATAATATCGTCAATCAGTTCAAGCGCCGCTTTGCTCTCATGTATTTTGCTCAGTGTATTTAGCGTGTCGCTCATTAAACATGGCTGCGTTTGTGCTAAGCAATTACAAAGCCAAAAGAATCGGAGTAGCAAACAGTTTTTTATTTATGTTTATTGTTGTTTTTGTTTTCGTTGTTGTTGTTGTCGTTGTTGTTGGTTTTGGCTAAAAGCAAATGGCCAAAACGTTACAAAAATTGATTGCCCACAAAGTCGCGATTACTTCGATGTCCGATGAGCCCGATGATTGTTCCCCTGTCCGATGTCCGATGTGCGATGTGCGATGCCCGATGCTGCCATTAATCACAGCTCGGCAAATTGAATTCTGTGCATGTAGCGTCCCAACAAAAGTCGACAAATTAACGTGTTTTTAATTGGTCTCCGCCAAACTGGGAGCACTAAAAGTAACAGCTAAAAGCCGAAAGCTGAAAGCTAAAAGCTGAAAGCCAAGCTGGAGGCATGCCACGACGACAACGGCAGCGCCAGCAATAACAACAATGGGCCAATTGTCATGCGGAGTCGTTGAACTCCGCGAGTTATGCGCCAGGTTAATTATGATAAACGCCAAACGGACTGTGGGATCTGCTGATGATTGTCGATTCGCGATTTGTGATTTGTGATTTGTGATTTGGCGTTTTTCAGCACCTTTTAAGCAAGAAGAAGAGTCGACGCAGCAGCTGCAGCTTGTGACTGCGTACCACCGACCTTGACAAGGGCGCGCGCTCGTAAACGTGTTTACCAACACTCACACATGCTGACAAACCGGTTTATGCATTGCGAACCCATTTCAGTAAGTGTTGTCGCCTACCCGTTTGTCATTTTAAACTCTGGCAACGCTTCACAGATTTTTCACTGCGACTGTTTTTTTTTTTTGCCGTAGGTGGGCGGGTCACGTGCCACAAGCTCCTCTCAGGCGAAACGCGCCCTGCTACATATATGGAAATGCTCAGTTAGCGCCCAAATCGAGTCTCAGCTTCAGTTCAATGCATTTTCATTTGATTTTCACATTTCGTTTTTCTTTGTTATTCTTTGCTATTATTATTATTATTTTTATTTTGATTTTCAATTGCAACGAAAGCGTAAAAACGCACCGATTTCAGGCAGCGTGTGTCCAGTGAAATCTCTGAGAAAAACATTTATGAAGTATTTATCCGAACTGTAACACAACATTTCATTTCATTCATATCATTTATTATGCATATACGCACGCCGTTCGGCACATTCACAAAGTGCAATATTAAAATTATAAACGAAAATTGATGCTGTTCGAGTCGAAACGAATTAAAGTAACCAACAAAACGTTTACGAATCACGCACAAAGCAGAATTTAAAAAGAACGAGAAAGTAAGGATATCTTTCGCACGCCGAAGTTTAATAAATAGTATAAATAATAATAAACCATAAAGAGTAATGAAAAACGAATAAAGATTATAATAAAATAATCTTAAGGCATTACTAGACTAAATTAAGTTGACAAAGTCTTCTGTTACAGCTGAGATCAATATTGACAGAACATTCGATAATATTGTCTTAGCTAATCAAAAACAGCTGCATAACTAGCTAGAAGTTATACTCTGCCAACTCTTTTGTTTTTGTGCATTTTCCAACTCAAACATTTAACACTTTTCAACACTGTGTCAACATTTGGCAATCCATTTGACTGTAAACGCTGTCAAAATCGCAGACTCGACGCTAAGCAGCCCATTCGGAGGCTATTTAAGTAAGTAGTACTCTGAGCTATGCCCTGTGCTAGGGACTTTTTGTGCTCTGCTCTGCTTTTTTTAGCTCTTTTTTATTTAGCTTTTTTTAACTACTTTTTTTTTTGTTTAGTGCTCTGCGAGCCGTGGCGGTTGGTTGATTTCTTTTGTTTTGTCGCTTGCATAATTTCTGGTTAGTTTGTGTTGTGGTTTTTGGCTTTTCTGTTTTGTCTGCCATTTGATTTGTATTATTACTTAATTGCTTTGAACCTGAAAACAGCTAAAGGTGTAGAAAATATATTTACAAAACACAAACAAATCGAACACCTCCCATTTATTGTGACTGTCTGCATATGCAAATGGGCAAAACAACAAAAATTATTTATTTACATAAATTGTATGTTTTTTTGTTTTTGGGGTCGCCTCTTTCTATACGCGGAAAAAACGAAACACGCGCCACAAAAAAATTAAAAAAAAAAATCCCAAAAATAAAACAAGAACTTGCCGAAGTTTAAATACCCTTTCGCCAAGTGGCTAACAATTTTGGTGGATATGTGAGACGTTTGGTCGCATTATTTTGTTTAACAGAAATGTTTTTTAAAACAAAATGTCAAATCCTTATATGAAGCTAGATTATATAGTAGTCCGATGTTGATCGGATTATGTTTATATAACTGTTAAACTTCTTAAAGCCAAGTTTGCTTAAGATTGCTTAGAAAATATAAAAGTTTTCTATACAAGAACTTAACTTTTGATTTAACTATTCTATGGCAGCTCTATGCTATAGAGTTTCGATCCAGCTAACTCCGATATTTGATTTATTTATCTCCATAATATTTGGCTTATCTAGTCTACGGCAGTTATAGGATATGGCCCAGTCCCGCCAACTCCGACATTTGTACCTATGAAAAACTTCATGAAGCTAGCCTTAAAGCCAAGCACAGCTAGATCAATTTGGCTATTAATACTGATAAAAAAAATGTATACACTTTATAGAGCGAAAGATGTCTTCTTCCATGCGTAACATATTTCAACAGAAAATGTTAATACCCTTTGCAAGGGCAAACGAAATTTCTGAAGCTAACAATTCCAGTTGACTTCAGTGTCACCAAAGCGTTGACATTGAAAATCGGGCTAAGACCAGCTGGAACGGAGAGAGACAGACAGACAGAGAGGAAGAAGAAAGCAGAGCTGGCAAAATCCGTAGTAGAAGAAGAAAGAAAAAGAAGCAGAGCAGCCGCAAAGAAAAGCGTTAGCAGCGCAGCCGAAATGTGAGCCGCACTCGCATTGAGGCAAATGGGTCACCGCGCCGCAGTTAACCAGATGTTGGGCAAGGGCCATTTGGAGACGTGCGTGAAATACACGACTCCGTCACGAGATGTGCCCGAAACATTGCGATCTCAGATTGTATAATGCCAATCGACAACGTGACATGGTTCGGCAACAAGCTAGCAAACGTGCTAAACAAAGCGTAAAGTGTGTAGGAAAGTAGCAGGAAAGCTAGACAAAAAAAGCTAGACAATTTAAGCACAAATCGAATATCATTTCAGCTCCAACTATTGGGAATAAGAACATATATTCAACAACTTGGGAACTGTTGGGAACTTGGGAAATACATTTTAGATTATCCAGTTACTGAAACTCAAAATAGTTATATAGAAACCAGAAAAAAACACACACAAATATCTAATTTTAAAAACTGCGTACAAAAAAATCCATTGATCATGGAATAATTTATCAGATGGATGCCATGAATTGATTACACAAAACTTCTATGCCGAGTATGTGGCTCAAATTATATTCAAAGATGTTGCGCAAGGCCCTAATGAGAAGTCCAAAAATCTACGTGACCTGGTTGAGATAGTATATAGATATATGAAAGGCCCAAGGCAAACTGGGTAAACGGCATATGGAATAAAAGAATTGAATACAAGAACGAATCATGGAAGAAGCCAAAAGTTCAATTAACTGTTCTTAAGAGCTGGTTTGGTTCACGATTCGAACCAGCTTCCAGCCTTGTTGTTCTATTCGTAAGCCATGTTTTAACATGGATTTCGTTTCGGGTTAATGAAAGGTTCGATTGGGGGTAAACAATTGGCATTCCAGACTCGAACCGGTTCGTTTTAATATACTTTACGCCTTATATATTACAAGTATTATATATGGGGTATACAACTGTTTAGTTGAGGCTGCAAGATGTTGGGCAAGGCCCAGCTGAAGACGTGCGTGAAATACTCTTAAGACGCGCCCCATTGTATAATGCGGTTGTTAGGAGGACAACAATGCGATACAAGACGAACCGATACGATACGATACGATACGATACGATACGATACGATAAACATATATGCATGTACGTGACATGGCTGAGTTATAAGAGGCTTAGCTCGAGATTTATATAAGTTAGTTAGGCAGCAGTTGTGTTGGGAATTGGTAGAGAGAGACTTGCGAATTCCATTAGCCAAATGGCCAAACGGCTCAAATCAAATCAAGCGGCTTGGCTTGCGTGTTGCAAGTGCTTCCTGCTTTGCAAGCATGCAACACGCACTGGACACTGCACAGCGAGACGGAGACAAAGACGCAGACGCAGACGCAGACGGAGACGGAGACGGAGAGGGAGACAGAGCTAGAGGCAGTCGTAGTTCGAGTTAGAGAAAGGGAGAGCGAGCGAGAGACGCAACTTGTTTGGCCAGTACTGGCAACTGGATACCCGATTTTGGGGCAGCAGAAAGTAAAACTCGCGACTTGCGACTCGCGACTCGCGACTCGAGTTGTTGCAATTGTTGTTGTTGTCGCAGCTGTTTGTGTGTGCTTTTAATACCCTGTACCTATTGGCTGCCTATAAGAAAGGGTATTCAACAGTTCACATGTCGACCAGCTGAGTCGGTCCTGTTCTCGGCTACTCAAAAAAGCTACAGATCGTTACATCGCACTCAGTACGAGCTTTTTATTTATATTCCGATATCGATATTTATCGATTTTGAGGCATGTTTCTTACAAGTTGTACACAGATCCTGATCCCGAATCGTTTGGTATTTAAATGCAACCCTTCAATAAACCTACAGCCCTTCCCTTACCGTATTCTATCAAAATAAATTAGTTTAATCCTAGAGCCTTGCCCGTTGGTCCAACAATTTTCCTATGAATCGGACTAGGAACATCTGAGTTATTCGAGGAATGTATTTTCTATGTGTTGGAAGAGGTCAACTTGTCGCTACATACAGGATATATTGTAGTCGGGCACTGCCGACACTCTTTTTTGTTGTGATTTAAATCCGCGCCTGGCACAGCTGCAGGTGACATACATTTTTTGGCAGCATGTCCCAAAATAATTTTACTTTTTCTTGCCGGGGCCAACTCGTTTCTTGACTCCGACAACCCGACTCCGACTCGGACTACCCGACTACCCGACGCCCCGAGTCTATTACTGCCTGGCGACTTTCTCTGGCCGGGCCAAAACGAAAGAGCAACAACATTGTGCTCATCATCATGGAATGCGTTCAGGTTTTTCTAGTTAGCATTTAGCACCTTGTTGGGGTTCCGATTCCAAGGTCGAGCATTTTACTCAACGGCAGCTGTCAACTGCACAATTTGCCATGAATCTCTCTGGCAATTAATGAGCTGGCTCTCTCAACCAGCTGACACACACACACACACACACACACTCGTACTTTATTCAAATATACCCTTTACCATATGAGCACAATAAGCATTTGCGATTTCCCAAATCCGTGTCCAGGCAGTCAATGACATTTCGGCCTGTCCAATGCATTCAACTTGCCTTCCACTTGAGGCTGAACTCCAGCTTGAACTGCAAGTCGAAGCTGCAGCTCGCTGCTGAGCTTCTTCAGGCGAGTCCGAGCTGAAAGCGGACACCCAAGCAACAACAACAACGACAACAACAACAACAACACCTGTCCAGTATCGGGTGTTCGTGGCAGGTTGCCGTGGTAATCGATACAACAGGGTCAGCAGACCGCAGCTCTCTCGGATGCATTTCTTCTAGTTCCGCTGAAATCACATAGTGTTTTAATATTTATCCCAAGCAACAATAGTTTATTTATACAATTGGATATCATCACATTGTTAGGATTGGGTCAGCTCCCAAGAGAATGTGAGGAGCGAGTTGCCAAGATCTCAAAGAGCCGATTTTAAGCCCGAAATTTTAATTTTCTATTTCTGATTCGATGCCAAAAGACTTCAAACGAATCTAAAACTAAATCGAACCGGTTTGATTCAAAACAATTTAGTTTCTTTCGAAATTGTTAATCTTATACAATTAGATCTGTCCAAACTTTTGCTTATCTATGGGCTAACTTATCCAGGTCTTGATCTTAAAATCTTCTCTATAAAATGATCACAAGTTAGTTAACATTCCCAACTTTTAACCAATCAGTTTGCGACCATATTTCCTAAAGAATTTGGTTAGTTTTTATATAAATAAGTATGCTCAACCAGTTTTTATTATTATTCTTGCTTATTTTACAACAAATGCAGGATATGTCTAGTTGGAATATAATTCTCAAGAAAATTATTGCTGGTTCAGCTTACAGTTCAAAGCTGCCTTGAGATCCTTCTACCTCAAAAGCTCTTTCTTGACATATTATTTCAGCATTTAAAATGAACAATTCGAATTTTAATCTTTAATCGCCCGTTCGACTGAAAATATTATAATCCTTTGATATTTTCATACAGAAATCGCGGGCTACATTCTAACTTTCTCTCTCATTCTTTTCACCCAATTTTTCTCTCTCAAAAATTTCTTAATTTGAACCAACTATTTCTACAAAACCGGTTCAAAGCCGCCTAACAAACTAACTTCACAAGTAGCTTAGGAGTGATTAAGTTTGTGATGCTTTGCAGCTGAAACTCTCTCAAAAATTTCTTAATTTGAACCAACTATTTCTAAAAAACCAGTTCAAACCCACCTTTCAAAATTACTTCACAAGTAGCTTATTATTTTCAGAGGTTAATCACATCAGTTAAATTTAGGTTAACAAGGGCAAAGGCATCTTGATTTATATTTGTTCAAGTGAGGTTAGGTCAGCTGCGCTTGCCCAAGGCTAGCTAAGATTCTGTTAGCTTCGGGGAGGTGAGCTCAGGTTAGGTTTCGGTTACGTTAGCTTGACTTAGGGTTAGGCAGGGTCAGGCTCAGTTTATGGAAAATTGATTTATGCCACATTGTTCAACACTGGGTCAGCTTAATCAACCTGAATTGTTAATGGCATTCGAATGCTAATTGATGTTTGGGTATGCAATCAGCTCAGCCACCTGGCTGCCCATTCAATTGTCCATTTTCATTGATGAAGTTGCGGCTGGCCCCACCCACTGGATCACACACACACACACACACACACACACACACACACACACGCACACAAATGCTAACAAATGCAGCACAAATTCATATCTGGCCGGCTCTGAAGCCAAGGTGAGCCACATTTGGAACCCGCCCAGCCAAACAGCAGCAGGCAGGGCGACCAAAAGTAGCCACAAATGACCAAATAACCAAATAGACAATATTTGGCTGCAAATGTGTACACCCTGTTGCCATTGACAATGTTTGAAATAGGGTATCATAGTTGTGAGCAGTCCATAAATTATATATAAATTCTTGATGGAGACTAAGTCGAGTCAGTCCAATTTGTAATATATACTCTAATGTGTCTTACACAAATTTATCATTTACCAATTTTCGTATAATCGATAAATATCGATAAATAATATATAAATATTCATCAGGACGACGAGCTAACTCGAGTCATGCCCTTCAGTCCTTCTCTATGTATTTTTATGTATCCAACACAGAATTAAATTCAGTATTTTACTTTAAATATTTGCCCATTTGCATATAATCCATAAATATCGATAAATGATATACATATTCTTGACCAAGTCGAAGAGCTAAGTGGAATCATGACCTTCTGTCCATCTTTTCATCTTCATATTGATCATTTTACTTACAGCTTTCTCCCAATTCCATACAATCGATAAATATCGATTTTGGCACAACCCATTCTTAATGAGGACGAAGAACTAAGTGGAATCATGCCCTTGTGTTCCTCTCTATACATTCTCACGTAATCGACACAGCACCAATTTATAATTTTACTTAAAATAGTTTCCCATTTTCATATAATCGATAGATATCGATTTTAGGAAATGTCGAGGATTATAAGAGCAAGAGATATCGAATCCGATAGGTTTGATTTTGGATTAGGAATACTTTGGATTAAGAATACTTTACTTTTTGAAAACCTCCCACATTCCCCTCATTTTTGGTATGTGCGAGCTTTAGTCAGCTCCACGCTAGTTACAGAGTATCTACTAATCGAGCATGCCCGACTCGAGCACTTTTACTTGCCTGTACATTTGTAAGCTGCATATTTGACATGCCCAGCCGAAAAAAGAAAAATGAAAAAAACAAAAATAAAAACAAAGCCAACTGGCAATTGCAGTTGTAGATGCAGTTGCAGATACAGATACATTTTTAAGATACATTTTTCTGGTTGGGCCTGGGCGGCAATTGTTTAACTGCCAACCGGTTGAGTGCGGGTACTCAAACGCGCACTCGTACTCGCACTCGCACTCGCACTCGCACTCGCACTCGTATTCAGACTCGTAATTGTAATTAAAAAGCGCGGCCAGGCAAATCCATAACGAGAGCCCAAGCAATTGCGCATCTATGTGGGTTTCGGGGGATTGGATTGGATTGGATTTCGATTGGATTGGATTGGATTGGATTGGACGGGGGCTTGTTTTTGTTTTTGGCTTGGATGCGCGCGGCACTTGTCGACGATTTCCTGTCATTAGTTTGGCTGCATGTCAAGGTTGTTTGGCAAGCCCAGCAGCATCTGAAAGCAGCCATGAGCATCTCACAGATATTTGTTAGCTGCAATTGCAGTTTGTATCTTGTTGCTCGACTGCTGCTGCTGCTGGTGTGCGTTGGCGCTGCCCAGTTTCAGGTTTGCCACTTGCAATTAAGGCACAACGCGCTAAACGTCTTTTCAAATGAAATACAATCCAGTTGTTATCCACGTAAGTGCATAAGAAAGCCGCCGTCCCGGCCAAAGCAAAAGTTGCAGCAGCAACAGCGACAACATTTCCCATTGCTCTTCACTTTCTTCCATGGCAACACGCTACATTGGGCGGGCCAAGCAAGGTTGGCTTTTCTGGCAAAGGCAGCTGATGGGCTGCAAAAACATTCAGTTAATTTTTGATGTTGTTGCTGCTGTTGTTGCTGCAACTTTGGTAGTGCTGTTGTTGCTGCTGTTTCTGCTGCATCTATTGGTGCTGTTGCTGCTGCTGTTGTTGCTGTTGTTGCAGCTGTTGCTGATGCTGCTGCTGTTGTTGCTGCATCTATTGTTGCTATTGCTGAAGCTGCTGTTGTTGCTGCAACTTTGGTAGTGCTGTTGTTGATGCTGATGCTGATGTTGCTGCTGCATCTATTGGTGCTGTTGCTACTGCTGTTGTTGCTGTTGTTGCAGCTGATGCTGCTGCTGTTGTTGCTGCATCTATTGTTGCTATTGCCGAAGCTGCTGTTGTTGCTGCTATAGCTGTTCCTGTTGTTGTTGTCTGATGTTGCTATTATTGCTGTTGCTGCTGTTGTTGCTGCATCTATTGGGGCTGTTGCTGCTGCTGTTGCTGTTTTTGCAACTATAACTGATGCTGCTGCTATTGCTGCTGCAACTTTGTTAGTACTGTTGCTGCTGCTGTTGCTATTGTTCAACTATTGCTGTTGTTGTTGTTGCTATTGCTGAAGCTGCTGTTGTTGCTGCTATAGCTGTTGCTGTTGCTGTTGTTGTTGTTGTTGTCTGATGTTGCTATTATTGCTGTTGCTGCTGCTGTTGCTGCAGCTATTGTTGCTGTTGCTCTTATTGCTGCTGTTGCTGCTATTTTCTTCTGATGTTGCTGCTATTGTTGTTGTCCGTTGTTGCTATTGTTGCTGCTGCTGTTGCTGTTGTTGTTGTCGCTGTTGCTTGTGATGTTGCTGATGTTGCTGTTGCTGTTATTGTGCTGCTGTTGCTATTGTTGCTACTGCTGATGTTGCTGCTGTTGTTGCTGCTGCTGTGGCTATTTGTGCTGCCGTTGCAGCTGCTGCTGTTGCTGCTGCTGTTGCTGATGTTGTTGCCGTTGCAGCTGCTGTTGTCGTTGTTGTTGCTTCTACTATTGTTGTTGCTGCTGACTGCGGCACATTGCAATGTGGAAAATGCTCGCGCTCTAACAAATTTATGAGCGCCACTTGAACGCGACGGCAATTGATGTGGATGTAGTGCTGCAATTGCAACACCAGCAACCGAAACCGGCAACCAGCAGCACAACCAGACTCGATGCCGTTGCCACCACTCGTATCTTGTTTTTCTGTTTTTTTTCTGTTGTTGTTTTTTTTTTTTTTTTTGGAGGCTGTGACAGGTTGCCCCAGGTTGCGATTATTGGGCGACATATTTGGCATACGGAATTCGGAATTCAACATTCGACACTTGCAGCTGTGCAACGTTTCGTTGAGGAAAGAGATAGCAATACTCACACTAAGAGCGAGGGAGAGCGAGAGAGAGCGAGCGAGAGTGAGAGTGAACGCAATACGAGGGGCAGAGAGATCAGCTTTTCCATTGCAATTGTTGTGATCAAACGTTTGATCACATGACGACATTTCGCAGCAGAAAAAAAAGGTTAATTGAAATGAAATTGAAAACGCAGCAAACGGGCAGAGAGATGAAAAGAGAGAGAGAGAGAGAGAGAGAGAGAGAGAGAGAGAGAGAGAGCGAGACACGTATCTTCAAGGAATGGTTCCTACATACATATGTAAAGTAAAAATCCCTGGCATGGATTATTTTTAAGACCAACGTCATGAAACTTTGTTAAGGATCCCTCACAGACAATACATATATATCCGATCGTATCCGATCGCCATATCATATAGCTGCCATAGGAATAATCGATCATATTAGCTTATTGTAAAAATAACTTTTCTGCTTTCCTTATAAAATCGGGCTACTTCATTATATAGTTCCCATTGGAGCTATTTTTTTCAAATGTGTCTTCTTTGCGAATAATAACAAATGAATGAAGAAATGTGACAATTTTAAGCTGCTGCTGGATTTGAACCGGCGACCTTTGGGAGAAATCGATCGGATAGAAAGCTTCAGTTAAAACGAAAAGCCCCATCCTTATTGTTTCTTTTCATGTGAATAATAACAAATAAAATAAAGAAATGTAAACGTTGGATTTGAACCGGCGACCTTTAAGCGCAATCGATTGGATATAAGTCTTTCGTATAAAAGAAATGTCCCATTCATACTCTCTCTATAACAAATGTAATAAAGAAATTTAATAACTTGGAATTGCTGCTGGATTTGAACCGGCGACCGAGCAATCGATCGGTTATGAAGCTTTTGTACAAAAGAAATGTCCCATCCTTACTGTTTACCTAAATGATTATTTTATTATTATTTATTATTATTAATAATAATTATGAAAGTAAATGTAAATTGTTGCTGGATTTGAGCCAGCTACCTGCCACCTCGAAATGTACATACATATATATGTCTTTGGCTAACTTTCTTTCCATCATTCTTTGGGTACTTTTAGCTTTCGCACAAATTTAGCTTAAATATGTGTTAAGACAACGCCTTGTTCTTAATTTATAGATTGTGGCAGACGTCTTCTGGTGGCTGCTCCACATAAGTAGCTGCCGCTGGCATTGCCAAGTCTTTTACTTTAATTAGGCTTCAATCAATGCCAGCGGCAACGTTTGCGCCCTAGTAGCCCACAAGCCCCGCCGGAGACCAAAGCGAACCACAACGCGCGCACCACTCCCCGTTGCCGTTGCCGTTGACGGGCACGTTGTCAGCCTTAATGACTGGCCCACCAGTGCACGGCACAATAGCACAAAAAAAAACGCTGCAACAACAACAAAAACAGTCGAGAATTGGGTCAATTGCAGGCGAGACCTCAGCTATAGAGCCCCTCTCCTCTCCTCCCCCCCTAGATCAGAGCCGTAGAAAACTTTGCATGACAGTTGCGTTACGTCTCAGATTCAATTACGGCCAACTGCAGCTGTATACATATATACTATATAAATATCTTTATATACGATATGTATATATATATATCGTTATATCGTAACGTTATCGAGCCGTGCCTTAAGTGGCCCTATCAATGCACTTTGCTCAATTGAACCAGCTGCAACTTGGACTTTCAATGATAATAACCCCCGACCCGCCCCGCCAAGCACGGCCAGCTCGATTTTCTAATTTTCCATTGTTTTGCACGCAATTGGCTTGAAGTGCTTGGCGAATGGAGGGGGTGGGGGTGGGGGGGGGGGGGGGGGAGTCTTGAGTATGGACTGCTTAAAATAGACTAAATACCCAATTATCTTGTTCCTAATAGGGCTGCAAAACGACGTTAAGGTTCGGCTTGTATAGCTGTTTGTGCTCAGGTTTTGGCCCAGACTCGACCTTGGTTTGTCACATTTCTAACATTTCTTGCAACATCAAATACAACAGTTAAATATTTTACATTAATAAATTGATAAGGAATTTAATTCATTTTTATTTGACTTGATTTAAGTTAATTTTTTAAATTCTTAACCTGCATTTCGGTTCGTATAGCTGCATGTGCTTTAACCCGGTTTTCGGACCTTGCTTCGTCACATTTCTAACATTTCTTACAGCTCTCAACAGCACTTTAAGCCAAATTTATTTAATAGTTAATACATGTTTTTTTGACTTGATTTAAGTTAACTTTTTAGACTTTTTTGGCAGCAAAGCTGATTGTGCTCAGGTCTTGATCCATTTCCAAACATTTCTTACAACTTTCAATAAAATACTTCAATATTATATTTTAATAAAATTATTAGAAATTCAATTCATTTTTATTTGACTTGATTTAAGTTAATGTTTGAGACTTTTTCAGCTTGTGTTTTAACACAGGTTTGAACCTTGCTTCGAAACATTTCTAACATTTCGTCAGCATAATACTTCAATATTTTACATTAATAAGTTGATTAAATTTTTTTTTGACTTAATTTAAGTTATCTTTTTAGACTTTTCGGTTCGCATAGCTGCTTGTGCTTTAAATCAGGTTCGAATCTTGGTTAATTCCATTTTTTACATTTCCTACAACTTTCAATATAACACTTTCTTATTATAAATTAAATAATTAATTTATAACATTTTTATTTGACTTGATTTAAGTTAATTTTCAACACTTTAAAAGAAGCAATTGCTCTGAAACTAAAAAAACTTCGAGTTTCTGGCCACATCGCACGATCAGCAGTATATATATATATATATATCACAAGTGAGGCTGTGGCCTGTTTCAAGCACTGGCTCATAGTCGAGCATGCCCGCTTGCTGCCACATTAACGGGGTATACAGAGAAAAAGTAAAACGTTGGAGGCTGCGATTGCTGCTATTGCTGGCATGAAATGTAGAAATTTCTTTCTATATAGTATATATTGTTTTTATTTTTGCTTATCTTCTTTTTGCTGCGCTGCCTCCGTGAGTGGCAAGAACAGCCCAGAGAGCCAATGATCATAACTATTATTACGCTGATCATATGGCTTTATTGTCGAATTTGCCGTCGTGGAACTTGTTTATGTTGTTCTTGTGATTGTGCTTGTGCTTTTGCTTTTTGTTGCTGTTGTGTTTTTCGGAATGAGTTTGTGCCACTTTTTTTGTTGTTGCTGTTGTTGCTGTTGTTGCTGTTGTTCAAGTTGCGCATGGAAAAAAGGCAGCAGCAAGAAAAAAGAATTTCCGTTAACGGGGTCAGCAGCTCGCGCTCAAGTCTTGGCCAATGCGTCTCAGCATTTTGGCCAGGTGAAATGTTTCGGCAACGCGATTTGTTGACGCTTTTAATTTACTCTTTTTTTTATTCCCTCGCTTTTTGCTTTTTGCATAGCTGTAGCCAGCGGCTTGTTAATTATACTTACACAACACCCCAACCGCCTACCCCCCCCCCCCCGTGCCCGCCCTCCTGCTCGGCCCGCTCTTCAATGTTCTATGTTAAGGTTGAGGTTATCAGTGCACGAAAACGTGCCAAAGTACACAATATCAAAGCAAAGACAAGGACAGGCCAAATAACAATGTAAACACATTTGATAAACACGAAAGAACACGGTCAACGGCGACACGCCGAACTTGAAATACCCTTGCGCACATTTCACTCGATTGGGTTTGAGAGACAAAAGGCCCTTTTTTCGATTTCCGATTCATTTATTTATAAAGTTTTTGCCAGAAAACAAACCAATCAACCCGAAAAACAATCCTGCCCAAACAAGGCAGAACTTTTCTTATTTATATATACATATATAAATATATATGAACTATATAATATAGTTAACCAATGTTAATAAGATGTGATTCAGATTATAGAAGATAAGTGAAGTTTGCCTTGGTCGAGATATTTTGAAAAAGAAGATTCAGATATAAATTATATAGATGCTATATATATATATACAAAATATAGTTATATATAATAAAGTGATCCGATGTTAATCAGATATATTATATATATATGCATAGTACATATACATAATATGTATGTTACCCTCTTTTAAGCTATATTATATATATATATATATATATAGATAGATAGATAGATATAGCATATAATATAGTGTTTCACTGTTAATAAGTTATTTTATATATATCTCTATAGTAAATATATAATATATATGTTAACCTTTTTCTTCAAAATATCTCGATAAAATCTGAAAATTACAAACTTTACTAAGCAATGTTATATATATATACTATATATTGCTGTATATATACTATATTGATATACATAATATCATGATCCAAAGTTTGGTCTAGATATCTTGAAAGAAAGTGAAGTAAAGCCCAACAGAACTTATCCGAGCGATTTCTATATATGAACTGCAACAGAAAGATAGAACTATGCAACGTTTATATATATATGTATATATATATAAGTATATGTATATATATCGGCTGGGCATATGCTATAGCTTTTTGCCTAAAGAAAAGTTATAATAAGTTAGGTAGAGAGGTGGCAAAGCGAAGGGGCCGAGTGGGTTCTGGCCAAGTGCTTGACTGGCCCTTGGAGCATGCCCTATATCATCATCATCGACATGGCATGGAATGTTGTTGTGTTTACGCTATATCGAGTGGGTTTCTGATAAGCGGAAATTGTTAGCAACTTTTATTCTACGTTTTTGTTGTTGTCCAAAACTCACTTGGGACCCGAGTCGTTAATATGTGGGTTAAACAAGCGTTAAGTGATTGAGATACGCATCGTTATGGATATAATATATATATATATATATATATATATAGACACTCGGTCAGTTATCGCTGGAATTCCTTCATAAATGTAACACGCTCTTTTTGGCCGTGACAAATGCATGTTCCATAGTTGGATTCTACGCGCAAATTGGGAATTTCCTTTCAAGTGGTTTCTTATTTTTTTTTTTTTTGGTTTTTTTTTTTTGTTAATGGACTGCCTAAAGCTTTATCTGGCTTGTAAAAACTTAATTGCAGTGTATGGAATTGTATATAGCTAGAAATTGATAGTCAAGCCTTGTCTTAGCTAATCGATGACATGCCATAATACGAATATAACTGATACAAATGATATCTGATTCCGTATTAACACATATAATCATTTTACAAGAATAATTTTGCAAGCTTTCAATGTCAAATTGATCAATATATATACATTTTTAAATGAATTTTGACTAAGAATAATGTCGCCAGATTTAGATGCCAAATGTATGCCAAATGCCATATGTATGTATGTATGTATTTATGTATGAATGTATGCATTTGTATATACATATATGCATGCATGTATGAATCAATGAATTAATGTGTGCATGTGGTTATGTATGTTTGTGTGTGTGTGCGGGAGTGTGTGTGTGTGTGTGTGTGTGTATGTATGTATGTGCGTATATGTATATGCAAGTAAATTGTCTTATAAAATAGCAATAGGAGACCAAGTTGTCTTGTAGCGAGGCAATAAATAAGAAAACGTATTTAAGCTGCCCTCCTCCTCGATTCTCACAAATCTAAGTAAGGCTTGCAGGCTTCACCTTCGAATTAGGCGCATTCGGCTTCAATGCTGGAAGCTGAGGAGCCGGAGGAGGAGCACCAAGGGGCGGAGCAGGATGCGTAGGTATGTAGGTATGTAGGTATGTAGGTATGTATGTACGTATGTATGTATGTGTGTGTGTATGTATGTAGGTATGTATGTATATATGTTTGTATGTATGTGTGTGTGTGTCTGTGTGTGTATGTATGTGTGTGTATGAATGTATGTATTTTCACATTAATTTTGACCAAGAATAATGTTTCCAGGCCTTGCCCGTGGAATTTTCCAAAACCCCGTCGCAACGTGCACCTTCATTACATAAGGTAACTACAGTGAAAGTTGCAGCTTCCCAACTCTTCTTCGCCAATCAGTCAGTCAGTCAGTCAGTCACTCAGACAAACAGTTTTATACAAAGAGATACAAGGCAATTAAGAAAAGGAACTAGACATATCGCCTAACCATATCTTAACTAATCAGAAGTATGTTTATTGTATGCTTTATTATCCATATTTCATTTATAGATCGAGCGATACAGGAAACTATAAATAGCACTAGCTAAAGAATTCGTATACTCCTCATTATTCAGTTGCCTTTACTTCATATACATATAATACAACATGATTTTTATATAAGATGCCTAGAGGTTTTATTTCTATAATAAAGCTTAGAAACCACAATCGAATCAATGACTCACCCTCTCTTAGGAACTTATAGCTCTAGGGAGTTATCTAAAAGCTATTTTAATGTAAGGCCTGCGTATTTAACCGCAAGAAATTCTTTAAATTAAGACAGAATACTTGTTAGATCAGGGTTAAAACCCTATTTACGGCTTTAAATAGAATATTTTAATATTTTAATTGGATTAAGAACAACTGAACCTGAAACCTAACCGAAACATATTAATTTAAAAATTGATTTGGCTTAAAACAATTTTGATTTAGAATTATGAAAAATAATAAGAAATATGACGAACTACTTTTCAAACCAAAATCTGGCTTCACAAAAGTAAAAAAAACTGAAAAATCCAGTTGGAAAACCAATTCGACAACATGCCCACAGTGTGCACTGACTATAAAGAACGCGTTGCTTGCAGAGTAAATACTCATTTGCAAAAAATGCAAAATTAACAATTGCAAAATAATAAATAAATATCTTTATTTCAAGCATCTGATGTACAGCTGCAGATATGTATGTAATAACTTGAAGTTCTTGCTAACGAGTGCGCACTGTATTTTATTTGATGTCTTTATTTTGGTTATATCAGTTTACAGTCACGCCTCTTTAAGCTGTTTGCCGCCCACACAGTTAGTTGGCCGTGTCTAATGCCTTTATTGCTATTAGCTTAAGAATTTAAATGTAGGCATCGAAGTAATTAAATATAATCGGAAATCCAAGCCCAAAGCTGCTGCTAACTTGACTGACAGTTAAACAGCGATTCGCTGGCGGCGCGCCCCTTCGCCAATGCCCAACTTTGGAGGGGGCAACAACTCGAAAGTTTGGTGCGTGGCGGCAATTAGTGAAGATGGCAGAGACTAAAGATGATGTCATATGTGTGTGTGTGTGCGTGTGTGTGTGTGTGTGTGTGTGTGTGTGTGCGGGATAGGCGCGGCAAGGCGGCGGCCTCCTTAGTGAATGCCAATCAATAGATGGCGCGATATAAATGGTCACGCATGTGCCAAGGCACTCCTGAAACTCTCAACTCCCATGCACAAGCTTTGACGCTGCAGCGCGGCTAGCAGGAGCGCACCCAGAGCGTAACCCACGCCAAAGCGCGCCGACGGCAGCGCTGAAGGTCGCCGGCGTCGCAGTCAGAATGAGTTACTTGCGCAAGTAGCAGCAGAAGCAGCGCCAGCAGCAGCAGCAGCAGCGACAGCGGCAGCGCCATCACCTGTCTTATGCAACGCACGCGGCTTCAGCGCTCAGCAACTGGGTTCAGTTTGCCCAGCTAGCGCGACAAGTGAAGATAGCACACGGCATAAACGATAAACGGTAAACAATAAAAGCAACATCTTCTACGGCGACGGCGACAACCACACGCTACAATCTGTCAATTGTGCGCTGCAGTTTTTCCTTTCACCGCGCCGGCGCCAATTGCTCTTATTGCTGATAAGATAAAACAGCAGCAACAGCAACAACAACAACAACAACGAGAGGAATAAAGAGCGCAAGTGCGAGAGCTTATGGGGAGAGAGCGCATACAGCTGAGCGCAGTTTGCCTGGATTGCTGCGTGCCTTGTTGTTGTTGTTGTTGTTGGAGTGCTGCCGTCTGGCGCTATTATTAGAGAGTTACCGTTGCTTTATTATTGCCTGCTTGCCTGCTACTATTATTGCCTGTGTGTGTGTTTGTGTGTGCGCGTTGTTGCTGGTGTATTGGTGTGTTGTATTCGTGTTCTGTGCATATTTTGCGCGTTTTTTGTTTTCAGTTTTGTTAACGTCGTCGTCGCCGCCGCCTCGCAACGCTGCTGCCAAAGCAGAGAGTCCGCAGCAGAAAACAAAGCAAAGGCAAGAGCGCAACAAGAAAAGAGTGAAGAAAAGACCAAAGCAAACACGCCGCTAGCCGCAGTTAGTACGCAGTTCTAAGCACCTTTTTTTTCTTTTTTTGGTTGCTAAAGTTGACTTTAATGCGGGCTCTGTTTGTGTTTGTGTTTGTGTGTGGGTGTTTATTTTTGTTTTATTTTTTATGACAACGTGCAAATTGTTGAACGATAAATGCACACAAAAAAGCTGCAGTAGCTGTGCAACAAAAAAAAAAGTAAAAAAAACAGAAATACATTAACAAAAGCACAAGTAAATCAACAACAACACAGAAAGTGGCACGCGAAATTCTAGCAACAACAACTACAACAACAAATGCCAATAAGAAAAGTGACCCTCATGAGGGCCGTCACGTACTGAGTGCGAGCTAGTGTGAGTGAGTGAGAGAGCGAGAGAGCGTGCGATTTACAGTTGTTGTTGTTGTTCTTGTTGTTGTTGGCAATGCGGCAGGCAATTGTCATTTTGACAGCCTCCACAATTCCAATCGGCAAATGATGAATGGCTCCAATAAGAATAAAGTGGAACAAATTTGCTGCCAATCAGTGAGAGTTTCAAAGTTTTGTTTCTAATTGTTATTATTTTTGTTATTTCGCATTAGATGCGACACTATTAAATTTATAATTGTCTTCACGATTTTTTTTTCTATGTCTGTCAAGTGCTTTGTTTTTGTTTGTTGTTATTAACTGAAAACTGCACAAGTGGAATTCTAAGCCGACAAACTTGAGTTGGACAGTGAACGCTCGCTAAGTGGAACTCTGCGGGAGAATAGATAATACAAAATTGCTCTAAATTGCTTAGCTAGAAAAACTAACCAATTTCTCACTCTTTCTTCCACTGTTGAGAGTGCATTAAAAAGTAAATATTCCAACTAAAATTCGAATAATCTTTTCTCTCGAATATCTTCTAATAAGGCGCTTCAATATTTGTTTCAGCCAAATAGTCTTAACAATTCTTTGTTATTTACTCAACCATTTTTATGGCTTACACTTTGCTTATGCAATTTGATTATCTATTTATATTTACCTGGACGATAACTGGAGTGCGTGAAAAGCGGCCTGGCATTTGGCCAAAACTCGAAAAGTGGAATACACCTACTTCGATAAAGACCCGCCGAATGTTATTTAGCATAAGTTCTTGGCATTAGTCACCATTAGCCAGCCGGCTGATAAGTCGGCGTGCTTCTATTTCCATCTCTATCTCCGGGCCGATGTCTGCTGCGGGTTTCTTTAGTCGCTGCAGATAAAGGCGCTGTGTAAACTTTTCCACAGGTGCCTTTATCACAACCCGATCGCACCAGAGCCCACATACAAGCCACCAATACCTATATATATATATATGTGTGTGTGTGTGTGTGTGTGTACTTGGCCACAATTTGCATAGTTGTTGTGGCTCTTCTGACTAGTTTGCCTCCGGCGCGAAACTGCACAGTAATAATAGCAACTAACTTCGCGCGCACCGAAACTTGAATACCCTTGCAGCAACTATTTTAACGACCGATTTTATAGTTTGCTCTTAAGAGGCTAAAAGAGGCTATGCTAAAACTCATTTTATTGACTGATTTCTTCGATAGATCCATATAATATCATAAGGTTTTGCTTATATGTAGTATGAGCATGGGAAAGCTAATAAATATCAAGTATCAAGTATCTTCAAGATAAACTGCAGAAAACAAAAAGGTTTCCTAAGCAAACACTTATTTTCTTAACTGATTCCATCTATATAATATACATATATATTAAATATTCTTCAAAAAAGCAAAAATGTATTTCGATTCTGTATAGCCATAAATTATCAAGGTCTATAGGATATATTGGTTCGATCTGGGGGATTCAATATGAGTAATAAAGAAACTGTAAAATAAATCCGTGCAAAGTTACATGAAGATAGCTTTGGAACTGGAAGAATAGATAGACAAATTATATAGACTCGAGTGTTTTATATTGAGCAAGAATATACATTTTCGATATATATAAATATATATTCCTGCTATATACTATATACACATATATACAATCTTCCAGTATACTCTGTATATAGTCTTCAATCCAATACAAAATGATATATATCTTATGCAAGAGTCTAAATACTCTAAATACAAACATATATGTATATTCTTGATATATACCCTATGAATACTCCATGATTCACACTTTTGGCCAACAAAAATTACATATATGTATATGTATTATTGCTATATACTCTATATATATATGAATTCTTTCTCTATGCTCTGCACATACATAGATATTCTTACTATATACTCTATATACATATATATTCTTGCTGTATACCCTATAAATAGTCCACGGTTCGCTCTTCGACCAAACTGCAATACCCTCTAGACAGGGTATAACAATGATGAGCATCCAATAAAAAATTGCCGCACGTCGCCGCTTGTGATATTATCGCCTAACTTTGGATAAGACTCAATCTCGGCTTCGGGTCTCCCCCACCCAACTCCAACCCCCGTCTCAGACCCCGCGCTCCATAGCGCCAAATGCAATGCCAATGCCAATGTCGCGTGCATTGCACAATGTATCTGAAAGCACAGTTTACACAGCTTGAAAAATTCCCAATGCCCCCCATAAATATATATATATATATAATATTTATTTATATTGTACATGCTTGTGCGATGAGCATTTCCTGAGCTCTGATTAATCATCGATCGGAGATTTGTTTTTGGGGAAATTTCGTAGTTGTTTACCTCGCTTTTTATTTGCATTTTTGTTGTTTTTTATGATAATCTTTTGGAATGTTTGTACTTCTGATTCGGCTCGTTAGCGCAAAGTGGCCCGAAAATGGAACTGAGCTTAACAATAATTTTTTAGGCATATATACGGTTATGTGGCAGCAGGTGCATAACGGTAGAAAGTTGCCAATTTTGTGACTTGAAAGGAATATTTTATTGTCGACAGCACTTAAAATGCCATATGCCATGCCCTAAACCCAATGCCAATGTTCATCATTATCATTAGGCAATTTAAAGGTCAAGCAATTATATTCATTGTTGTTACGAAATTCCTATTTAAGTTGATATACAGCTGCGATTATAAATGGAAATCGAAACAGTAATAGAAATAGAAATAGAAATAGCAACAGTAATAGAAATAGAATCTCTGATAAATTACGTGACTGGCAACTAAATAGCTTTTAGCTGTCGCGTTTAGATATTACAGGTTGTTGGATTTAATAATTAGGTGACATCAGCTTCAAAGAATCACATTCCCGTAGATACAACTTAATAAGAATTTAATTCTGGAGATGAGCAACAGCAGAGATTGATGGCTCGACTAAGCTGAGCTTAAACTATACAATTATCTAACCACAGATCGTCACGTAAACGAGCTTAAACTTATCTTTTTGTCGCTTATCACTTTGTCTCTCTCTCTCTCTCTCTCTCTCTGCCTCTCGGTCCCTCACTGTCTCGATTACTTTTAATTATTCAATTCTTCTTTCAGCAATATCCTTAAGCGTTTTTTCTAATTCTTCTTTGTTCGATTTCCTGCAACGTTCCGTCTTGATTTCTAGCTAAGTCTTTTAACAGCATTTGCTTTTTTGCGATTCTTCTTTGCGCCATATTCAGAAGCCTTAAAAGAGCAATAGTGCTTTCTTCCTCTCTCTTTCTCTCTCTCTCTCTCTTTCTCCCTCTCTACCTATCTCCTTGCCAAACATCTGTTTATTCTTTCAATTCTTTAGCAATAATTCACGTCCTCTTAATTTCTCCATTGCAAGCATTTCACTTCTTCTTTTGGCCTGACATCCTCAAAAGTTCTACAGGCAGTTCTTATCTAATCTCGCTCTCTTTCCCTCTCCCCTTCACATCTCTTTCGCTCACATTCTCTTCCTTTCTTTCTCCCTTGCAAGCTTTTCAGTTTCCCTTTTAGGCCTAATATCCTTAAACGTTCTACAAGCAGCGCTCACTTATCTTTTCCTTTTCAACCTCTTCTTCTTTGCACGACATTTTTGATCGTTTTATCAGCGGCATTGCTCGACTCCGTCTTAATTGGGAATCAGATTGAACTTTACCATATACGTATTCAAAAAAAAAAAAAAAGAAAAGAAAACAAAGGCACACTTAAACCATAAAAACCGCATAAAGACTTTTCAAGTGCTTCTCCAGATAAGCTACAAAGAGGGACTTTGCTTTACAATCGTTTCGAACAGAGATATATGTATGTATATATATTGAGATATGTGAATTAACATACAGAAACGCAGCTGTTTATAATTAATGATGGGACAATACTTGAATTGCTTTTGATTGAATGAAAAACTCGACCGTTTACCCTGTCAATATCTAATTGCAAACTGAATGCTATTATATGCATACATATATATGTATATATATATATGCATATATATTTATATATTAGAGGGTATTCCCCGGCCTTGCCCGTGGTACGTATAAAATAAATAAGCAAAGAGGATGAGATTTGACCGAGTTATACCTATGTATGTCTCTTTAGGATATTTGAGGGTACCAATTTTACATGAATTTTGGCTAAGAATAATGTTGCCAGATTTAGATGCCAAATTAATTTTGTATATACATATGTATGTATATGTGTATGTATGCATGTATGAATGTATGCATGTGTATATATATCTGCATGCATGTATGAATCAATGAATTAATGTGTGTATGTGTTTATGTGTTTATGTATGTATGTATGTGTGTGTGAATGTGTGAGTATGTGTGTGCGTGTGTGAATGTATGTATGTATATGCGCACATATGTATGTGTGCATGCAAGTAAATTGTCTTATAAAATAGCAATAGCAGACCAAGTTGTCTTGTTGCGCTGCAAATTTTAATAATTAAACGTATTTAATAAAGCTGCCCTCCTCCTCGATTCTCAAAAATGTAAGTAAGGCTTGCTGACTTTACCTTCGAATTAGGCGCATGCGGCTTCAACGCTGGAAGCTGAGGAGAAGGAGGAGGAGCACCAAGTGGGCGGAGCAGGAGGCGTAGGTATGTACATAGGTATGTAGGTATGTACATAGGTATGTACATAGGTATGTAGGTATGTATTTATGTATGTATGTAGGTATGTATGTATGTATGCATGTATGTATGTATGTATGTATATATGTGTGTATGTTTGTATGTACTTTCATACTTTTATACCGCCGTTTTCCGCCAATTTACCACTGTTGCGGGTGGAATTTCCCAAATCCCTGAAATACGAATTTATTACGTTCTTATTTAGGGCTTTGAAAACAAGTTGAAGCAAATTAAAACTTCGCCCAACAAATCGTTGAATCGCACTTTCCACCGACGAAGCTTTGATTTTGTGGCAAATGTGAAAAACTTCTCAAATGATTTTTCATATAGATCCTTGGATATGAATTTGAGCGCGAAACGTCACCCACCAAATTCTTGACCCCCAATTCCACCAAGGAGGAATGTATTTTTCGAAATGTATGAAACACCCCTTAAATTAATGCATATATATATATTTAATCTGTGAGGTTGTTTATGACTGAGCCGGGGCTTGGGTCAGGTAATAGTATAAAGTTATAGCGGAAGTATGACATATGCCATAAAGGTCAGTTTATGACTTGATAAGTAGATGCAAACATATTCAAATATATATATATATATATATATATATATAGGTAGTTGGTTAGAATAGTCATATATATATATCTTTTCTTTGTCAATTTGAAAATCCAGTTTACGAAATTTTAAAGCTTTTGTCCCGGCTTCGCGGGGCTTCGATCTCTTAACTTTGTGCTCAATAAAAAGACTATATGCTATATACACATACTATATATGCATTTTATTTTATTTTAAATTTTCGGCCAGAACAATACAACTGGCATGTTTGTGGAACGTGATGATTTTTGAGAATTGTTTCGATGTCGTCGCCTTGTCGCTTTGATAGCCGAGGAATTTTTACTTACTCATGTTTATTTCAAGTTTAACTAACTGACTGTAAAAGCTCAACTGCCCCGCCCCGCCCGCTCCGCCTAACTGCCTCTCGCTTACTCTCACACACACACACACACACTTGTTTACTTAAATAGCCAAAAGAGTTAACAACAACAAAAATTGATAACCAAAAAAATAAAAATTCTTTGCGATTTGTTTAGTAAAGTTTGCACGTTGCTCGGTTCCATTTCTCATTAGAATGAACAACAACAACAACAACAACAGCGACAACAACAATAGCAATAAAAAAAGCAACAACAAATCGACAAAATAGCTAAACAGTGAGTAAAATTTAATTAGCCAAGCTAATAGTCGGGCTAATTAGTGCGGCAGCTCGTTAAAAAACAAAAGCGCCAAATCGATTTACAGATGCTTCAAGGCGTATTCCACAAGGGTTGCCAAATGGTCTCCAAGGGGGGGGGGGGGGGAAGAGGGTTGAAGGGGAGAGGGGGGGGGAGTGGGTTCAGCATTGAAGCAGTAAGTCGGACACGTGTCTCAATTACACGACTGAAAGCATATACCCGCACATATGTATCCATATACTTATATGTGCGACTGTTGCAAGTCTACCCTGTAACAAGTGTCCTGTGGGGTGTTATACAAATCAACAGGCAACAGGCGACAGCATACTATCTTGTGTATGTACAAAAAGTGACTTCTTTTTGAGGTTTTAAATTGTTTGAAATGCCACTGAAAATGTGTTCATACAGGGTATCTCTTAGTCGAGCTTGTTGTTAATGGTATTTTTTTCATGTTATGTCAATAATTCTCGATTTTGAGGTTTGGTTTTTGTTAAGTTCTTGTTTAGTATAAAGAGATTGGATCTATTTACTTCTTAGGCATCTGTCCCTATTAGCCTTAAAATTAAAGTTGATTCTTAATCAAATTTGATTTAATTTAAGTTATCGATGGGAATCAGAAGAGAAAGAGGCTATCTCTTAGTCGCGCACTTGTTTGATCATCGACAGATATACACTTTTCTTCAGCCATCTTTTGTGGTAATGGTAAAAGAAAAGGTTTTATTCGACCTCTTCATAATATCGATAAATATCGATTTTGGATCTTGTTGGTCTGTTTAGCTCTAGCCATCTTATTTAAGTTGATTTTCTTTATCGAATTCAATTTAAGTAAAGTTTATCGAAGGGGAAAAGGAACGGTCGCCATATGCTTGCTAACGTGTGCATACAGGGTATCTCTTAGTCGAGCAATTGCTTGCCTTGTACACATTGTTGTTGCTGTTGTTGTTGTTCTCACTATTGCTGCAATTGTAAGTAATTTGCATGGCCAATGAGAAGACAACACACACACAAACACACACACACACACACACACACACTGAAAGAAACAGTACCGTTTGAACCACGTCATTATACAATCAAGCTAGCTACCGCGTCCCCCCCCCCCCCTCCCCCTACCAAGCACTTCACCCGCATTGTGTGCAAATTGAACGCACGCGACAAAAAACGCGCGGCAGGTCGCAGGCTGCGCGCGGCTTTTGCCGCCTGCTTCTAGATAGAGCAACAAAGGCCAATGTGTGCGTGTGTGTGTGTGTGTGTGTGTGTGTGTGTGTGTGTGTGTGTGTGTGTGTGTGTGTGTGTGTGTATGTGTGTGTGTGCGTCTATCGCTGTTTATTCAATATTTTAGAGGACAATTGGCGTTAAGCTTAGCGCAAATAGCAACAAATTTAACAGGTTAATTGATAATAAAGATGGTCGCGTGAGTCGTCGTGACACGACCGAAGTCTCTAGATATGCGTTTATATACCATAGCTGCCCAGAACAATGCAATGCGATATTTGTTGAGTAAGTGGAACATCGTATGCGAGAGCGAGAGTCAACACAAGAGTAGCTAAGAATCTTGTGAAAGTTCTTATCTTATCTCTAAAAGAAACTGTGTCGCGATATCCCAAACTTAACAAATGCACCAAATCAAAGCAAACAAAACAGACTGAGTAAATATATGTTATGTAGCTGAAATTATTTGTCACGCAGCCATCGCTAATTGCCCAAGTTGTGGACGCGCGCGATTTTAAAGATATGCGCATATCTACATCTATATATTATCGAGGCAACTTTATGCATATCATAAATATTTTTGTTTATGATCGCATGCAAATTTGCAGGCTGTAAATATTTTAACTCGTTTGCGATTATTTTTCTCCACAATCATTTTTTACGATAGCTGGAAACGATGTTTAAAACTGACCATAAAAAGGGGGAATTGATGGGGCTTGTTTTAGCCTAATTATATTTACCTGCAATTTCAACTGTCTAAAGCAAACAATTTGCAATGGAAGATCCAGCTACAAATACTCTAAAATACTCTATAAAATACTCCAACTACTCTAAAGTATTTATTGCTAAAGCTGAATACTCTTTGTGCTTAGCTAAACAAGTTTGAAGAGAATTATACTCCAAGCTGCAAACTCAAAAAATAAAAGTCGCTGGTTCGATTTGCGCTTTAAACTGTCTTTGATCTGGCTGCCTTCGCATATGATTTATGAAACTCGTCTTACACATCTTTGCAATCAGGTTTTGGTTTCAACATTTTCGACATTCGAATGAAAGAATTTCATTTTTCATTTTCTTATAATTGCAAGTCTGCGGGCAACATTTTGTTCCTACCCAAGATTGGTTAGATCAAGATATTTACACACTATAGCTGAGAAATTTTGTATTTTTAAGACTATTAAAAAGTATTCAAACTATTTTTGAAGAAATATGGCTTGAGTTCTGATTGGCACTTATTAAAATTAAAACTAAAAAAAAAAAAAAAAAAAAAAAAAAAAATTATAATGCCTTATCATAGTTTTTACTTCTTAAATACGTAACTCTATCCAACTAGTGTGTCGCATAATATTTATAAGAATTTCCCAACCAAATCCATTGATATCAATTTCTTACGTCTTGCCTATGTCATTATCAATATTAAAACCCGTTTGACATATTATATAGCTAGCATATCGGTATAACAAACGGTTAGAGAACTGAGTTCTTAACCGTTTCAGTTGAAGTTGGCAACATTCCAGGTGATGTGCGTCTTTTGGACGCTTATCTGGCTGACATAAGCACATCCGAAAGCAATCAGACCTTACATAGAATCAACGTATGGCTGTCCATATAACATCCATATGTGAATGAGTGTGAGTGTGTGTGAGTGTACGTGTGAGTGTATTCATTTGTGGGCCGACGTTGTCGACGATAAGAAAGCCATTCATTACACAAGGAATGCGTGTGGCGGCTGCTTTACCACGCCCCTGCCAATTGGCCGCCCCCGCTTAGCTCGTCTAGAGTCTTGGCCAATGGTAATCGGGAGAGGGGGGGGGGGGGGGATCCCCCCTCCCTCGGGTGCTTGGAAACGTTATCGGGCCGCTGGCTTCTGATAAGCGCGTTGGCGTCTTTGGCGTTTCATTTTCTTGTATTTTTTTTGTTCTTCGTATTCTTCAACGTAATCGTAATCAGCATTCGAATGATTTTCACTTGCAGATTTCGCAGCGCACAAATCGCACGCCATTTTGTAGTATGCTTCAGAAATATTACGAAACATTCTAGAGAAAGAGAGAGAGAGAGAGAGAGAGAGAGAGAGGCGAACAACAACAAGAGCAAACGATCAACAAGAAAAACAAGAGGAACGGAAACGGAAACGGAAATAGAACAAGTTCAAATCTAGTGAAAACGCGCAGCAAACAGCCTGAACGAAAGTGAGAGAGACAGAGAGAGAGAGAGAGCGAGAGAGAGAGAGAGAGCAAGTGTGCGTCGCCAGCCACGCCCCAAAGATGAGCAGCATGAAGGGCGGCTTCACCACACTCAATCGCTGGTTTGGCCGCAAAAAGGGTAAGTCCCCCCAACATCCTTTCTTAAAAGCCGTAACGTAATTGTCTTTCTCTCCATCCAGACAAATCGGGCGTTGGTAGCGCCAACGGGAAGCTATCGAAATCGACAACACAGCTGCACCATCTGTCCACGGATCAGGGCATGCACATCAATGAGGCTAGTCAGCTGGATTATAATCGGATCACGCCGCTGCCGGCGGCGACCAGCAATGCACCCTTCGAGCAGACCTTTCGCATAACCGTGCTCCTGCCCAAGGATCAGCTCTATGTGACCCGACTGGGCGCCCGTGTGCCACTCAGCAAACTGCTCTCCCTGGTCTGTGACAACAAACAATTGGATGCCGATAAATACGAGTTTCGCAATCCAGGTAAGTCCAACAAGCCATCAAATCCGAAGACTATAAGGATTTAGGACAAAGCATAATCCGATAGGGCTGTGTACCAGGAAGTTTCTCAGCTCTTTTATCACTTTTTAAGCATTTCTTCGATTATATATCGAACTATCGAAACTTTTTCGATAACTTGCGATAAGTTTCGCAATGCAAGTGAGGAATAAAATCCATTAAGACAATGAAAGGTAGAGATCTACAACAAAGAAGGATCCGATAGGGATATTTGCCAAGCGAAATTTCAAGTAAGAATTATAACTTCTTAAGTATTAGTTATCTAGCTGAGCTTTTCAATTATTTATCGATCCATCCCAACTTGAGCAACACTTCGATTAGACTGAGCTCCATTACGACAATGGCAGGTAGGGATCTCTCAAACAAGACAAAGAAGGCTCCGATAGGGTTATGTACCAAGAGAATTCGCAGTTTAAGATTAGACTTCTTAACTATCCGTTCTCTAGCAGAGGTTTTTGAGTTGATATCGAACTATCGAAACTTGAGCAGCACTTCGATAAATCGAAGCGATATGTTTTGAATTCCAGATGGAGCAATGGGATTCACATCAAGAGAATCCACAACTTAAGAATATAATTTCTTAAATATCAGTTATTTAGCAATTCGATTATTTATCGAATTATCTAAGATTCTTAGAGTTTTTTTTAGCATCAGCTCTCTAGCAAAGCTTTTCGATTAAACATATCGTATTAATGAAAATTGATAAACACTTCGATAAAACTTTTATGGCTTACAATCCATTAAAACAATGGGCGGTAGGGATCTACAACAAAGAGGTGTCCGAGATATATCGACAATTTCCAGCTTCTTATAACCGATACGGCAAAGCTTTTCGATTTCTTATCGAATTATCGAAACGAGATAGAGACTAACAATCCGTTAAAACAATTATAAGTGGGGATCTTTTACAAAGGATCCGATATGTATCGAGAATATTCAATCTAAGATTATAACTTCTTATAACTGATGCAGCAAAGCTTTTCGATTATTTATCGATAGCTCGATAAACGAGTGAGAACAATGAGAAGGAACTGAGAAACTGAGGCTATGTGCCAGGCTTAAGGCTACGCTTCCGGGTTAAACAGATAGATTTCCGATTTCCGTATATGTGAACCGGTTCAGTTCGATTCTCTGAGCAGGCCTTGCCGTGGCGAACCGGCTGCGAACCGGTTCGAAAGGAAATGATTTAGTTTTTGAGCTTGAAACTAATTTGGCCCGTTTCGCTCTCTCGCCCACAGTGGACGCTAGTCAGGTGTACAGCTGCGAGTCAACGATCGGCGCGGTGGGCCTGTCGGAGGTGCGTTTGTGCCACAAGTCGGAGTCGTACGACAGCTTCAACGCGGACTCGATGCCCAAGTTCCAGCGCACGGCCGCCGCCCGCGACTCGCTGAGCAGCAGCTCGGAGTTCAGCAGCAGCCGGCACTCGCACTCGCACTCGCACTCGCACACGAAGCTGCCGGCGAAGACGCCCAGCCCGTACAGCTCGAGCAACTCGCTCAACTCGATGGACTCCACGGGCATGAACTATACGCGCACGCCCGTCCTCGTCCCGCCCAAGGCCCTCGCGCTGGCCCCGCCGCCGCGCAAGAAGCGCCTCGCGCCACGCCCGCCCAGCCAGCTGGTCATCCCGGAGCAGTCCGTGGCGCAGTTCAGTGCGACGCCCGCGGAGCCTGCATATGCGGTCATTGTGAAGCGTCCGCAGCTGTGCATGTCCACGCCCAATTTGGCCAGCACGCCGGAGCTGGATGCGGAAACGGAATTGGGAACGGGAACGGGAACGGGAACGGGAACGGAGCTCGACTGCAACGGGAACAGCGCCAAGACGCCGGATGCCGCCGATGGCGGACACTATGCCACAGTCGAGCTCAAGCCGAATCCAATATCGGCTCTGCCGGAGCCGACGCCGCGCAAGCGTCTGCTGCAGCTGAAGAAGAAGGCGGCGCCCGCACCGCCGCCGCCCGATCTGGCCGTCGTCGCAGGAGGAGGAGCCGCTGCTGCTGCGGACAGCATATCGCTGGCCTCCACAACGGCCTCGATGACGGAAGTGTTGGCTCCGCCGGCCCAGCCGCAGCCGGCGCCCCGCATCACCACGCCCATACCCATGGCAATGAGCACAGCCACGCCTCCGAGCCAAGAGTTGGGCGAAAAGGCGCCGGCATTGCCGACCAGCGCGGTGCCCCAGCTGCCCAGCAATGGCAATCCGAATGTGTCCAAGGTGCTGCTGAATCGCACGCCGACGCCGACGCCGGAGCCGCGTTCGCTGGGCAGCGCCACGGAAGAGGAGGAGGAGGAGGCGGAGGAGGAGGAGGAGGAGGAGGAGGAAGAGGAGGACAACAACGATGCCGCCTCCAAGCAGGCTGACTCGGGCATAGGCGAGCCGCTGCCATCGAGCACGCCCTCACCCGAGCCGGAGCCGGAGCGGGAGCGGGAGACGGAGACGCGTAAATGCCAGATCGAGTCCAGCTCGGAGGACGAGGAGGCGATCAAGGTGTACAATTTCAAGACCTCCTGCGAGAGCTCCCTCAAGACCAAGCAGCAGCTGCCGGCAGCGCCCACAACGCTGGCCGAGCTGAGCGTGCTGACGGCCCAGCAGCCGGAGACGGAGGACGAGCTGACCGCCGAGGAGGAGCAGCAGCAGCAGCAGCAGTCGCCGCCGGCGACTGGCGCGAGCAGCGCCAGCGAGCTAACCTCGCTGTCGTCGTGGAACTATGCGGTGCCCATATCGCCGCCGCCGGACTTCTCGGACGGCACACAGCCGCAGACGCGTCCCCGCAGCACGGCCAGCACGCCGCTGGACGAGATTGTCGACGAGCTGTCGACCATCATACAACAGCAGCGCCTCGACACGCTCATCCGCCAGCCGCCCGACCAGCCGCAAATCGAGGCGGCCAAGCCGAATCGCCTGGCCAACTTCAGCATAGCCGCAATCGGAAATGCAATCGGAAATGCAACTAACAATGGCAATGGCTTGGACACGGCCAGGAGCAGCTCCAGCAGCAGCAGCAGCTCGCCGACGATCACGCGCGCCGACTCCTTCCAGGCGTCGTCCGCCTCGCCGAGGCACAGCGGCTTGGGATTGCGGCTGCGCAGCTCCTCGCAGCTATCCCTCAACCGGATCGAGCAGCAGCAGCAGCAGCAGCAGCAGCGACGCTCCTCCAGCGAGCTGAGCATCGCCGAGTCGCCGTCGCTGCAGAGCCTCGAGCTGATCAAGAACATACTGAGCAGCTCGCGCAAGAACAGCCTCGCGGATGGCCAGCCGGAGCAACAGCCGGAGCAACAGCCGGAGCAGCAACTGGAACAGTCAGAGAAACCAAAGAGTAGCCCACAAGCGACCACAGTCGCGTCCACAGTCGCGTCCACAGTCGCGTCCACAGTCGCGTCCACAGTCGCGTCCACAGTCGCGTCCACAGTCGCATCCACAGTCGTGTCCACAGCTGCCAAGCCGCTGGTCACCGCCTCCGGCCTGGACTCGACCGACGCCTCGGCCCGCAGCAGTCCAGTTCGGGAACTCTCAGCCAGAACTGTCATCAGGTCCGAGCCCGGTTCCGGGCCCGAGACAAAGCCGAAGCCGCTGCCGCCGACCTATCGCTACTCGGGACCGCCGAGCATTAACTTTGCCACTTGGAGCGAGCGGCCCAAATCGCAGGTGGCCATCAAGAACGAGGGCGACTATATCTATGGCGGCGCCAAAGCAGCCAAAGCGGCGCCAGCCCCGGTCAAGCCACCATTGACCATTGAGGTGGCCTCGCCCATACTGCGCATGGGTATTCCGCGCAAGGAATACCATGTGCCCATCACAGTCAAGCCGCTGCGCGATGCCAGCCAGGAGCGGGACCGGGAGCGTGACAACGAGACCGAACAGAAGAAGCAGGAGGAGAAGCAGGAGGAGAAGCAGGTGGAGAAGCAGGAGCCGAAGCAGGAGTCGAGGCAGGAGTCGAGGCAGGAGTTTGTGAAGCCCTCGACGCTGCCGCGTCCGGCGAGAAGCAATCGCTATACGCTGCCCGCTGGCGTTCCGGTGGCCGGCGGCGGCGTTACGACCAATTCGCTGCCCCGACCCAATGTCACGCTGGAAAGAGAGAGGGAGAGGGAGAGGGAGAGGGAGAAGGAGAGGGAGCCAGCGTCGGCGCCTTTCGGACAGAATACGCTGCGGCGCACGGGCTTCAAGGAGCGCATGCTGGCCAAGGAGCAGCAGGAGAAGGAGCAGGCGCTGCGTGTCCGCGTCTCAGTCAATGGCCTAGCCACGCCCACACCCACACCAACGCCCACAACAGACACAACAGACACAGCAGCAGCGGCAGCGACGTCGACGTCGCCGTCAACAATCATGCGCAGCAGCAAACTGGAGCTGAAGCTGGAAACGGAGGCGACGCCGACTCCGACGCTGCTGCAAGTGAAGCTGCGACCCACCAGCCAGATGACCACCAGGAGCTCCAGCTCCAGTTCGAGCACGCCGACGCCGCCAGCGCCGCCAGCGCCGCCGGCGCCGCCAATGCTGGCCAAGGCGAGGCCCGTGCGCAGCGGGAACGCCATGACGCCGACGCCGACGACGCCGGATCCGCGCGACCAGCTCCTGGAGGCGATACGCAACTTTAAGCGCGGCGAGCTGAATCGCGCCTAAGCGCAGCTGATGAAGAAGAAGAAGCAGCGGGAGCGGAATCAGTATAAGGACCGAGAGAGAGAGAGAGAGAGAGAGAGAGAACCGAAACGAAACGAAATGCACAAAGCGAATGCGCAAATTTTTCAATGGAAATCCAATTTTTATTTGTACTTTTATTTTCTTTTGATTTCCTGTCACATTTTCATTTGCTTTGATTTTATTATTATTATTTTTATTCTACATATTATTATTTTGTGTAAATGTAAATAATTAACAAGTGCGTATGCAAATTGTTGTTGTACATCAAGTATATATATATCTATCTATATATATATATATATATATTTTTTTTTTTTACATTTTTTTTTAGTAACAATTTTGAATACCAATCCACATGCATATATAAATATATATACAAAAAATATAATTTTTTTTTTTAACTATTCTTAATATTTGTTATGAACTATGTAATTTAATGGCCTTTTTTTTTTAAATACTTTGTTTTAGTTCTAAGGTCACAAGAACCCAAAAACAAAAACCAACAACAAACAGCACACAAAAAGCGAAAGAAGGAAAAAACAAAAACAAGAGAAACAAGCAAATTTATATATACGTCATATGCCTATATAATATTTTGTATGTCATATAGTGAATTATAGTAACCAATTTTCTAACCAATGGGAGTGGTCTACTTAGTCGTGTCAAAGCAAAAAACAAAAAACAAACAACAACTATAACAATTTAATCTTAAAACTAAACAAATATATAAACAAACAACTAATAGCACAAAAGCAAAGCGAGCGATTAGCAAACGAATTGAAGCGTTAAAACTATGCTTATAAATTATTAGAAATATCTACACACACACACACACACACACTAACAGACACACGGACACATGTATACATATGTATGTATTGTGCGCTGCAATTGATTGCTTGGAGCGCATTTGAGCATATTTTATTGATACATTAATAAATAAATTGCATGCAAATTACAAAACGAAAAATTTGCTTTTTAAATTCAAATTCAAATTAACGCACTTGCATTGGCAGCACTGCGCGAAACTGGGCAACACTTTGTGCCTGCAATTTTATTAAGACATTAATATATGAAATGCGCGAAAACTACGCAAAAAAACACAATTGCTTTTGATCTTTAAATGAAAATCTATGCAAAGGCATTGCGCAACGCTTTTTTGCTAAGCAAATCGCTCGAAAATTACCAAACAAATGAAAAACGGTTTTCGTTTTAAATTTGAATTTAAACAGTGGCATTGGCAGCACTGTCCACGCTTGGCAGCACTGTGTTCAATGAATATCGATATTAATGGGCAGTCGATGAATATCGGAACTAGAAATTCAGTTCAACTATCGCAACGTTCTGCGCATCACGTCACAAATTCAGGAAGAAGAAGCAAAATCTTTTGGCGCCAAAGAAAAATTTGAAATTGTCAGAGTTAACCAAATTATTTTGTGGTTTTTAAATTAATCAAGGCAACAAATGATCAAGAAAATTAATTAAACATCTATTGAATATGCTTTTTAACCGACTGCCAGCAATATTTGTGCGAAATATGTGAATTTGTTAAATTATGCGTTTTCTAAATATGCTTGCACTGTAATTGCCCTTCAAATGTGATCATTTGAAGCCATAAATGAGCTGACAGAGTCGTTTAATTAGCAAGTTATAAGAAATTAACGAAATTTGCATGGGAATTCAAAAAGCGCGCGCTCAAAAATAATCGGTGACGTCACAATTGACTATCGTATAGAGGGAAATTTATCGATAGGTGCGCAGAAGTCAGCTGTTTATTGCACTGTTGCATTGCACCAGCATCGATGTATCGATAGGGCATTGTATAATTGGAATTTGTTGTGCTAAAAATTCAGGTGGATCCCTTTGCTTCCAAAAGCATTTAGCCAAATGGCCCAAATCCTGCTGAGAAACGTGACGCTGCTGGCCAAAAGCAACGCCACCAGTCGGCTGACAGCAGCCGCAGCCTCCATCGCCGCCGCCGCCGCCAAATGTCAGCTGCACACGACGCCGGCATGCTGCGAGATACGGAAACTTTCCCGGCTGCGCGTGGTGGACAACAGCGATCTGGGCAAGCGCGCCATGGCCGAGGGCCGGCCACCCCGCTGCATACACGTGTACAATAAGCGCGGCGTCGGCCTCATCGGCGACAAGGTGCTGGTGGCCATCAAGGGCCAGATGAAGAAGGGCATCCTTGTGGGACTCAAGCAGAAGCAGCGGCTCAAGCAGCCGCAGTTCGACAGCAACAACCTGGTGCTGATCGACGACAACGGCAGTCCGCTGGGCACACGCATACACGTGCCCATACCGACGGTGCTGCGGACCATCTTGAAGGAGAAGACGCTGGCGAAGGGCGCCGACTACACCAAGGTGCTGGCCATAGCCAGTCGCTACGTTTAGCACTGACAAATTCATGACGTTTTTCATGTGTGTGTCTCTTCAAAAATAAAAACATGATTTTCGTTATAGTTAATATAGTAGTATATTGTTTATAATGTAATTTCTTTCGATCAGCTAGTTTAGTAGATGCCTAACGTGTGTCTCTCTGTGTCTGTGTGTCTGTGTGTGTGTGTGTGTATATTTATATGTATGTACATATGTATGCGCGTTTCAGTTTTAGTTAGTTTACAATAATATAGTTAATAGTTGTTGCTCTTTGCATCGTCTCCTTTTTGTTTAAACATTAACAGAAATGCACATTCAAGTTGCTCCAGGCTGAGGTCAAAGAGGTACAGGAAACACAGCCGAACAGGGCCAGGCGAGAGCGAGAGCCACAGTCTTCCATCTTCCATCTCGCATCTCGTGCATTCTCCCTCTCTCTCTGTCTCTGTCTCGCTCACGCTGGCCTGCTCGTTCTTAAGCTTGACCATAATAATAATATAAAAAATTAAACAATATGCAAGCATTTGTTGCATGTAAGTACAGGTACAGCCGCCTCCTGGTCGTCCTCGTGGACATCGAACTGCTTGGATTGAATTGGATATGGGCCTTAGATGTTGCCGGCGCTGTTGTAGAATTGGAAATTGTTGTAGTTGACCGGCGTCTTGGGGCTGGGGCACATGTAGAGAAAGTCATCGTTCTGCAGCTGGGATTGGGTCAGATTTGGCTCGCTGGCGCTGCGATGAATTTTGGGCAAGGTGCGCAGCATGTTCTCCAGCATGTTGAGCAGCGGCCGGAATAGCGGACGCTCCTTGGGATTGTATTTGATGCAGTCCTCGGCTAGGCGCTTCAATGCCTGCGGCGCATCGGAGCGCACCTGTGTCATATCGGGTCGCAGCAGACCGCGCCCGACCATAAACAGTATCTGATCCTTGTTGCTAATATTGCGATACGGCAGGCACTCGGCGAGCAGCTCGTACATGACTATGCCGAACGCATAGACGTCCGATTGAAATGAATAGGGATTCTGTTCCTGCATGCGTATCACCTCCGGTGCCATCCACAAAATGCTGCCCGTCGGCTGATTGGCCTGCTTCTCGCCGGACCAGCGTGTCTTGGCGGTCGCCAGACCGAAGTCCCCGATCTTCACCGACAGATCCTCGTGCAGGAAAATGTTGTTCGTCTTGAGATCCCTGTTGGAGCAGGCAGACACGCAAAAAAAAGCAACTGAATAAAACTCTTCTTCTGATTGAAGGCAAATTTTTGTACAATTTTCGTCTTCCACATTAATTAACCTCGTGGAAAATGGGCGGAAACTACGTGCGGCACACTTTTCGAAAAAAAAAAAAAAAACCGTTCACCTGTTGGAAAATGTAGGTCTCCCCAAGCAGACAATCTTTATTCAAATCCCTAAAGCTGGAAAACTACATTTTTCAGGGCAGTTAGCTTTTGTAAGGTTAAGGAATATCACGACGTGATTTTGGAATATTTATTGGAAGATTTTACAAAATTTGCTTGTTTTTTTTTTTCGAAAATCATTTTCATAGTTCTTTGTGAAACTTTATTAGAGGCGTGTCTCGCAAACTTGGAAAACTTGTCCATTATCCAACATTCCGCCATTGCATTCCGTGGTGGAAAATGAAGGGAAACTGTTTCACACTTTTTAGAAAGACCCCATCAAAAGTTAATTTTTTTTATGTGGTTTTGGAAAATTCAATGCGAGTGAATGGAAAATCGTTGAAAAACGATTTCGCAAAATTTAATATTCTTCAATCGATCAGCTTCAAACTCACTTGCACAGATTTGTGTTGGAAATTTCATAAGAGGCGTTTTGAAAAGAACCATTATTAAAATAGTGAAGGGAAATTGTTTCAAACTTTCCGGAAAATAGTTCGTTTTATGTCTGATCATTTGGCAAATTAAATATGAGAAGTGTGCTCTACATAAGTTATCATTGGATGAATCCACCGACACGGTAGGAAAATGCGTGAAAAGCAAAAATAGAAGTCAAATTTTTTGTCCTTTTTTTTTTTAAGAGATAGCAGAAAATGGCAGCTGCAGCTAGAGATTCGTCATGCGCTCACCTGTGTATTATGTTCTTGGCATGCAGATAGTCCATGCCTTGGGCGACCTGGCGGCCAATGTCGATGAGCGTGTTGAGCTTGAACTTCGTCTCGCTGACATGGACGTGCTTGTAGAGGCTGCTGCCCTCGCACCACTGGGTGACAATGGCCAGCGAGGGCTTCGATACGCAGCCCATGAACAACAGGATGTTGCAGTGGCGCGTCTTCTTCAGCATGGCCACCTCGTTCTTGAACGCCTGCAGCTGTGCCGGGCTGGGTGTCTTCACCTTGAGCGTCTTAACGGCAACGGGTCCATGCCAATGGGCGCGATAAACAGTTCCAAAGGAGCCCGAACCGATCCGTGGCCCAATCAATATCTCCTCCGCTTGTATATTCTGCAAAAGTTGTTTTTTTTTTATTAATTCGAGAGAACGGGCAACACAAACAGCTGCAACAGCTTACCCAATTCTCCTCCGAGTTTTTGGCATCCCTCGAGAGCAGATTCTTGTTGCTCTCATCCGCGGAACGGGCGCGCGGTCGATTATGCTTCAGCGTGCTGGTGGGCGATGACTGCGTCGAGTTCGAGTGATCCGTGCAGGGATGCTGCAAAAGGAGGAGGAGGAGCCAGAAAAGCCAGAAAAGAAAAACTATTGTGAGCAATGTGAAGGAATTATAGGAAACGGCTTTGCCCGTTTACCTAGCATACATAAAGTTCTACAAGGAATACAATCTTTGACCTATCATTCCCAGAACGAAAGCCAAACGGAGGCTTTCGCCTCTTGACACTCATCAGGCCTGTCTGGTTTATGGAGCTGGAGATGTGTTGCTCTTGGGTTGACACTTACCGGCAACGGTGGCCTGGCCTGCATGATGAGGCTGCGCTGCGTCTCGGTGGTCAGCGGCCGGATGCTGTTGATGCAAACGTTGGGCGCGGAATTGGATCGATCGTCCTGGCTGATGCGCGGCGGACGACCCTGCCGATTGAGCGCCGGCTTCGAGCTGCTGCTGGTGGTGGTGTTGGTGGTCGTGGTTGTTGTCGTGCTGCTGCTGCCGCTGCTGCTGCATCTGCGGCTGCTCACATTGAAGCGTACGGCGCTGCTGCGTCCGACGGGCAGGCCCACCGAGTTCTCGGGATACGAGGAGAGCAGACGCTCGTAGTAGCTGTCCACGGAGAAGGGCTGGCACAGCATGGGCACGCGGCCGGCGCAGCGCTGATGGAACCGAAAGTTGCACTGACTGCAATAGAAGCCCGTGAACAGCAGCCGGCGACAGCCCTCGCAGAAGACCAGCGAGAAGAAGGTCTTGCGTATGAACTGATGCTTGATGTACGGCCCCAAGGGGAACTTGTCCAGCAGCCGGACATAGATCTCCTCGACGTGCAGCGTGCCAATGTCCGTGTTCCACGGTATGATATGTCGTCCGCTGTGCTGCGTTGTGCTCACCTCGCACATGAACGGCTCCAGCTGGCGCAGTGTTAGGGCCTTCATCAGAGCATCGCAGAGCCGCGTGCCGGCCACCACCTCGACGGAGGTGCGCTGCTGGTTGGGCAAATGGGCGCGCAGCAGCACCTTCGGCTGGCGGGTGAGCGTGCCGCATTGGCTGGCCGTGCCCGAGCCGGGGCCGGAGCCGCTGCCGCTAACCACCGTCGAGCCAATGCCCGAGCTGGAGACCAGACTGTCGCTCAGCTCGGGCCCGATGCGCGCCAATTGACGCTGTTGCTGCAAGATTTGCGTCTGGTTTTGATAGTGCGGCTGATCGGCGGACGCTGATTGCAGCGACTGTTGCTGCGCCTCGCTCTGGCTACGGCATTCGTCCTCCTGCTGCAGTGCGTTCAGTTGCTCCATCAGCTCATGCTCCTTGGCCTCCAGCTCGTGCAGCTTGGAGGTCAGTTCCTGGTATTCTGTGCATAATTAAGGGTGGATTAAGTAATTGCTTGAAGGGTTGCGTGGGGGTGGTTTAGCATGTGTGTGTACATGTTTGTGTGCGTGTGTGTGTGTGTGTGTGTGCTGCCCACCTGTTAAGTACATGGCTGGCGGCTCCTGCAGATTGGCGAACTTTGCATTGAGCGCATCGATGTTCTCTCTGGTCACATGCTTCACCAGCTGCACATTGTGCAGCTCGTCGGCCAGCGGATCGTAGAGTTCGCCTTCGCTATCCGGGGACGAATCGCTCGACATCCTGTTATGTCCTGTTATGTCCAGTTAAACTCGGTTTACTCTTAACCAACTCTTTAACACTTAAAACTCCCTACAGCAGCTGCCTGACCATGACCCTGAACTTTGTTTTTGCTGTTGCTGTTGCTGTTGCTATTTTTGCTTTGCTTCTTCGTTTTTGCTTGGCTTGTGTGCGCTTGCGTTCAGAATTTGCTCGATTGACTCTGGATACCACCCACGTCCGTGTACGCTTCCACATCTGGTTGTGCGCGGACAACCAGTACCAGCTGATAGGCAACGGCTGCTGCTGGCAGCCAGCGGCTGCATTTTTTTACACGACCGACTTTTAATTGATTAAAACGCAGCCCGCTGATGCTATAGATTCCTCTATCACTGCTGCTGCTTCTGCTTCTGCTTCTGCTGTTGCTGCTGCTGCGTTGCGTTGCGTATATTTTAGAGTCGATTAGTTCAGCTCTGAGCTAGTTCGATTGCGACAGGCCACTCAGTTCAGCAGTTCACGCGCACTTATCGATATTTCGTAATTACATTGCCGCTAGAAAAGCGCGCAATATTTTAATGTGCATAGCTATAACAGCTCAAATCACCTAAAAAAGCCTATTTATTTTAAAGCATGCCACATTAATAACTGTAATCAGCCTAATTTGTACTGCAAGCCTGCTTATTAAGTATATGAGTGCTACACGTGACAGGCAGCTAGGTGAGCTTATCAAGGCCATGACTTATATTACCTTATAATATAAGAACCGTATAAGACGAAAATGATTCAGTCCAAGTGAACTAAATGAACGCTTGTACAGCAATCGCTTTGCCAGCTAATTAAGATCTGCTAACAGCGCACATCGATACTGAAAACTATTAAATTTTTTTGGTAATGCTTCGGTGTACCCAACACACATATGGAATGCCCAAATAATTCGGGGATGGTATCTATTCCACGTAGTTTTTTCTCAAGATTCCATTTACGGCGGCGGAACTTGAATTTATAGCGTATTTTATTAAATATAAGCAATTAAAAGTGGCGATAGCGCGGTGGTAGCACGATTGTAAAGTATCGAGCAGCAACGATACTACTTCACGATGAATTTCCGATAATTTTTTAACTATCGTCAGCGCTTTGAGATGAGCGAATAAGAGCTGCTAACTATCGATGATGAATCATTAAAAATATCGAACTTTCGATTTGGCGGAGGCTATTTTGCATTTAAAGTCTATGAAACTAAAATACCAAAAATACTATTGACATTTGCAATATTTTGTTTTCAATAATTAAATATACATTTAATTGTAAATTTAACTTGAATATTTTGTAATTAATGTAAGCTATTAAATGTGGTTTTATAATAAATTTAAAAAATAATAATATATATAAAAATTTATTTATTAATTATATTTATGTTTAATATTATTAATAGAATTTTAAGATTAATTTTTAAAATATGTATAAATGACTAGCGTTTACAATTGATCGTTTGAAGTGAACCGGACGACGGTAAGCAACAAAATATCACTCATCCGAAATATCCCAATGCTTAGTCGATAGCAACAGATCAACATATAATTTTTAGTAGGTTTCTGCATCTGCACGTCTAAGTCAACTAGCTTTCGCGTTATTAAGGCTCACATTGCACTCATACGGACGTTAATTGGTATGTATACTGTGGATAACAATAATAAGTTTGTATTAGAATATATGCGGCTTTTTTAACATGGAGTGAAAAATTCAGTTACCAATAATGTCAAAGAATGATGCAATGAGTCAAAAACGCAAAGTCCTGCTGTCTCTAAACTAAGGGATCATATATTAAAACCAAATTAAAAGATGCATTAATAAAAAGATTTACACCAGTCAACATTATCAAGATATTTATATTTACTAAAATATTTGTTTAAAAATTCAAACAAAAGAATATTATTTATAGATTTTGAAGCAGTTTAAACAACGTAGGCATTAAGGGGCATAATGACCTAAGCTTGAGGCCAATGTGGAATTTCTGTTGCTGGGTCAGACGCATCTGTTAAATTTTACCACAATTATCTCAAACATTATCGCTGTTACACTTTGCGTGTTAACCTGCATGACATCTGCAAAAATTCAAATTGCAATTGAGAAAACTACCTATTTTCGTAGATTAGCTGATTGATACTTACGGGTATCCCAGCGCAGAAGTGCATCATCTGATCGTGGCGGATGCTAACATTTTAACCAAGATTTTTGGCCATATATGTATATTCTCCCTCGTTGGGATTGCTTGGGGATATCCAACAGACACTTTATCTAATTGTTCAAAAAATAATATAAGAAACAAGCTAAATTTGGATTCTTGCAAAATTATAATAATAATTACGTGCGCGTGCCTAAACAATGCGCACGCATATATGTATGTATACGTGCACATATGATCACACTTTACACTGATTATCACACATACAGAGTTTGTACGCATACACTTGTACTTTATTTTGCAAATAACCCAGCGGACCAGCGAGAGTCTCGCAAAATGCTCACAAATGAGCTCGTATGTGAGAAGAAAACGAGTGGGATACATTTTTATCGCAAAACACTCGCACACGAGCGTGGCAGTGAGATCTTTGCGATAAAAATGCGTGCACAGTAGAGAGAATAGTGTGTTGTTTTTGTTTCAAATATTAATCGTGCTCAGAGAGTGCAACATCGTCAAGAGAGAGAGAGAGTAAAAACGACGCGGCATTCGGATGCTGTGTTGTCTTTGTTGTTGTTTCCTACTCAGCCCGAAAAATATGTGTATTTTGGGGGTTGAAAAATTGCTTTGTTCTCTTTTCTATTCTCCGCCGAAGCGAGCAAACACGTGGTTAAGTGAACAGTGAAAATTGGATTTCTGTAGGGAGGTAAGTAGTTAACAAGTGTTTATTAATAACTAAACTATTCCCTATTGCCCCGAAAGTGCTGAAAAGGCGTACGACAAATTCATTAGGAGCTCCTGGCGCCAGATAATAGCGGATGATGTTGCAAGACAATGCTCCTGGCGTGGGATTTTTTTCTTTCAATAATAGTTTTAATTAAACTAATTTATTTATGTATTAACTTTTATTATAATTATAAGATTGCCAAAGAAATGAATTTAAAATTTAAATCAAATAAAATGTTATTTATTTTTTAAATAAAATTTGAATTGAGAATGAATATTAAAAAAAAACACCAACCAACATTTTTATGGGAACAAAATGGGCATTAAACGAAAAAAAGTTTCGCAAACCATATTTCATGCGAGCCGTTTGCATATCTTTTAAGAGACTTTTTTAATATTGCTACCGGCTTAAAAAAAATATTTTTTTTAATCAAAAACGTATCACAGAAAATATTTTATAAGACTCGTTAGAAATATCAGAAAAGGCTCGCAAAACATATCACAAAAGGATCGCTAGCCGTATTTCTGGCGACAATCGTAAATGAAACTTTGACTGCCACAAACTGAACGACATATGATTCATATTGCTATCGTTTCCCGATCCGATTGCGAGAGTTTTGTCGGGTAAACTCTCGCATTTCACCAGTTTGTGATATCATTTGCGACAGTTTGGTCCGCTGGGAAGGTTTGAATGTATGAATACATATAAACGCGCATTTCATCATTTGCAGATGCATGTTCATATTTTTGTTTATTTAAAAAAAATCGGATGAAATTGCCTCAATTTGCATGAATTAATTTAACTGATAATCGGAAAAAAACCAGATGTTACGACTATTTTAATCTCTATATATAAAACTGTTTGTCCTGACTGACTGACTGACTGACTGACTGACTGACTGATTGGTGATCAACGCACAGCCCAAACCGTAAGAGCTAGGAAGCTGAAATTTTCACTGTAGTTACCTTATGTGATGTAGGTGCACGTTAAGACGGGGTTTCGGGAAATTCCACTCGCAAGTGTGGAAAATTCGCGAAAAACGTTTGTATGTAACTTTTTTGTTTACCATCCGATCGGCCCCAAACTTATTTTCAAAGATCTTTGTTCAAATTCATTTGAGGGGTGTTTCGCACTTTTCGGAAAACCCATTCCTCCTTGGTGGAAATGGAGGTCAAAGATTTGGCGGGTGACGTTTCGCGCTCAAATTCATTTCAAGAGATCTATATGAAAAATCATTTGAGACGTGTTTCTCACTTTTCGCAGAATTTAAACTTCTTCGGGGGGAATGCGATTTAAAGATTTTTTGGGCGGCGATTTAAGTTGTGTCCGATTTGCTTCAAACTTAAACTTAAATTTTTAAGCTCTTCATAAGAACTTAATAAGTACGTATTTCAGCGATTTGGAAAATTTCACCCGCAACAGTGGTGAATTGGCGGAAAAAGGTTGTATGAAAGTTTTTTGTTTACCATCCGATCGGCCCCAAATTCATATTTAAAGATCTATGTTTAAATTCATTTAAGGGGTGTTTCACACTTTTTGAAAAATCCATTCCTCCTTGGTGGAAATGGAGGTCAAAGATTTGGTGGGTGACGTTTCGCACTCAAATTCATTTCCAGAGATCTATTAGAAAAATCATTTGAGACGTGTTTCACACTTTTCGCAGAATTCAAACTTCTTCGTGGGGAATGCGATTTAAAGATTTTTTGTGCGAAGTTATAAGTTGTGTCCGATTTGCTTCAAACTTATTTTCAAATCTCTCAATAAGAACTTAATGAATACGTATTTCGACGATTTGGAAAATTCCACCCGCAACAGTGGTAAATTGGCGGAAAACGGTTGTATGAAAGTTTTTTGTTTACCATCCGATCGGCCCCAAACTAATTTTCAAAGATCTATATTCAAATTCATTTGAGGGGTGTTTCACACTTTTTGAAAAATCCATCCCTCCTTGGTGCAAATGGGGGTCGAAGATTTGGTGGATGACGTTTTGTGTTCAAATTTATTTCCAAAGATCTATAAAAAAAAACATTAGAGACGTGTTTCACATTTCTCGCAAAATCAAAACTCCTTCGGTGGAAAATGCATTTTTAAGATTTTTTTGGTGAATTTTAAGAGTTTTCCGATTTGTATAAGAGTTGTTTGATTCCCGTCCGATCAGTTTTAAAATCATTTTCAAAGCTTTTTTGATTTTATAACATACGTACCACGGGCAAGGCCGGGTTATACCCGCTAGTTATATATAAATCAATATTTATTTTTTCATAATTTTTCTTTGAAAACTTAAAAAATGTAGTTGAACCATTAAGAACCTTGCTTCGTATTTTTTCGTGTTAATACTGAAATTAAACAAAATTTAATTGAGATGCTATGCGAGCTTTCTAGGGAACTAACCGAAATGATGGCCTAATTTTTCTTCTCTGCTATTTGCATTTCACAGAGGTCTTCCAGCTCGTCTTCATACTGTGATAAATGAATTTTAATGATATTAAGAAGAATATTCTTAAAAATAAAATACTTACATCTTCATATGTATGTGCAGTCTAGATCAATGTTTGCTCTGCCACAATGGGGATTGTAGATTCTTGCAATGGCTGTAAAAGCATGGTGGAATCTATCCATGTGGCTTGGATAGTGCGCTTTGAAAACGTAGGTTGCTAAATATCCTGTCAAATGTTTTTTTGAACGCCCATATTTCGGAATTTTATCCTTCATGTCCCTCCATTTTCTTTCAATATTTTGCGTATGCGCTTTTGTAGTTGGGTCAACAAAGTTCATTGAATGATTCACTGTCAGGTGCTCAAAACCTTCATCGCTTAGACAGCGGTATGAAGACCAACAATCCGAAATAACGCGAAGCAGCGTGGTTTTGGTGCGGTTTTCGACAGGAACGATGTACAGCCTTTTGGTATCCCTTTCATAAATACCAAATACCCATTGGCCTTGGATAATCCGACCACAGTTATTTTTTCTTTTTGAAATAAGGCTTTCGTCGATTTCTACGACCTTGCCCTCTCCTCCAAGCTTTTCAAGGCTTAACTCTGCAGCCCAATCCTGAAATACTTCGCGCAAATAATTACGCCAATTGACTATTGTTTCATATGACATTGAGAATTCATTTTTTAAAAATGCAGTTATGGGTTCAACTCCCGTGAGCTCGTAATATACAATAAGGCAAATTTTCCTGATAGTTAGACGCGATCTCGCGAAGAACGTGTTCGCCCGCACACTTTCTAAAAAATTACATTTTTTTGTAATTTTTTTTTTATTTTTTTCAAAAGTGTGCGTCAACCTGCACCGAAAAAAAAGTCGCCCTTTAATGTGACACACTTGCAGGGCTCGCCACACTCAGGACAGTTCTTGGATTTTAAAATAAGTCCGTGGTCTCTCAACCAGGACATTAATTTTTCCTGATCATTTATTATTTCTAAAAATGCATGTGCAGTAATTTTACATTCGTCGCATTTGTCCACGCGCACTATTATAATTTTGCAAGAATCCAAATTTAGCTTGTTTCTTATATTATTTTTTGAACAATTAGATAAAGTGTCTGTTGGATATCCCCAAGCAATCCCAACGAGGGAGAATATACATATATGGCCAAAAATCTTGGTTAAAATGTTAGCATCCGCCACGATCAGATGATGCACTTCTGCGCTGGGATACCCGTAAGTATCAATCAGCTAATCTACGAAAATAGGTAGTTTTCTCAATTGCAATTTGAATTTTTGCAGATGTCATGCAGGTTAACACGCAAAGTGTAACAGCGATAATGTTTGAGATAATTGTGGTAAAATTTAACAGATGCGTCTGACCCAGCAACAGAAATTCCACATTGGCCTCAAGCTTAGGTCATTATGCCCCTTAATGCCTACGTTGTTTAAACTGCTTCAAAATCTATAAATAATATTCTTTTGTTTGAATTTTTAAACAAATATTTTAGTAAATATAAATATCTTGATAATGTTGACTGGTGTAAATCTTTTTATTAATGCATCTTTTAATTTGGTTTTAATATATGATCCCTTAGTTTAGAGGCAGCAGGACTTTGCGTTTTTGACTCATTGCATCATTCTTTGACATTATTGGTAACTGAATTTTTCACTCCATGTTAAAAAAGCCGCATATATTCTAATACAAACTTATTATTGTTATCCACAGTATACATACCAATTAACGTCCGTATGAGTGCAATGTGAGCCTTAATAACGCGAAAGCTAGTTGACTTAGACGTGCAGATGCAGAAACCTACTAAAAATTATATGTTGATCTGTTGCAATCGACTAAGCATTGGGATATTTCGGATGAGTGATATTTTGTTGCTTACCGTCGTCCGGTTCACTTCAAACGATCAATTGTAAACGCTAGTCATTTATACATATTTTAAAAATTAATCTTAAAATTCTATTAATAATATTAAACATAAATATAATTAATAAATAAATTTGTATATATATTATTATTTTTTAAATTTATTATATAACCACATTTAATAGCTTACATTAATTACAAAATATTCAAGTTAAATTTACAATTAAATGTATATTTAATTATTGAAAACAAAATATTGCAAATGTCAATAGTATTTTTGGTATTTTAGTTTCATAGACTTTAAATGCAAAATAGCCTCCGCCAAATCGAAAGTTCGATATTTTTAATGATTCATCATCGATAGTTAGCAGCTCTTATTCGCTCATCTCAAAGCGCTGACGATAGTTAAAAAATTATCGGAAATTCATCGTGAAGTAGTATCGTTGCTGCTCGATACTTTACAATCGTGCTACCACCGCGCTATCGCCACTTTTAATTGCTTATATTTAATAAAATACGCTATAAATTCAAGTTCCGCCGCCGTAAATGGAATCTTGAGAAAAAACTACGTGGAATAGATACCATCCCCGAATTATTTGGGCATTCCATATGTGTGTTGGGTACACCGAAGCATTACCTAAATAAATAATAAACTATAAAACATGTTAATCGATAAGTTTGTTAGAGCTGTGTACCGGTAAAATATTTTAAATTTGCACTGCTTTTAATGGCACCATGCTTATATTACAAAAACAGAAATCGTTCACTTAAAAAAGAATTCTGTAGATATAATTTCCATTGATTTAATAGATTCAACTGAGAATTCGGCAGCAACGCTCAACGCAATTTATTATGTAAATTTGTTTTAAAAATTGCAACATTTATTATACAGACATTGCAATTATTTCATTAGCGGTAATGACGTCACAGTCGTGCAGTTCTTGATGATCAGAGATTGCCAGCTTGCCAGACTCGTGCAAGATGCCACCTAGTTATCAGTTATTGGCTTGTCTATGTGACAATTGAACAAAAAATTCGAAGTGGCGTGTCCTTTTTGTTTTACATATTATTTTCGGGCGTGTTACCGATTGCATATTTTACAGTCTAATAGTAATACAAGTTAACGAATGTATGCTCATTTTGAGTTTGTTGCATATTCTTTCTCATCGAAGTGCTAGTTTGATCTGGCAGGGCTTTTGACGCTCAGTGTGGCAGGATATTCACCGATCGCTTTAAATATCGTTACGACATTTTACAGCACTATTTGTGTTGCATATTGCATTTTTTAGGACGTAGAAACAGCAGCGGGATCTTGTTTCAACAAAATTGTGTTTATCATAATTTAAAATGGACATTAATTTGACCAATATTACCACAACCAATCGGATGAATTTCACAATTGAAACGAAGGATTATGTTAAACGGTGTCTAACGTACGTGCGTCGATCCTACCTGCTGAGTGATGGCGAGTTCGTACGCTATCTGGAAAATGTAAGTCTTACTGTGGCGGTCATAATCCTGAACCGGAGAGAAAAATTTGAGGCTGAAAATTCGAACATTTGCAGATAACAAAGCTCTTCCTGGCCAGGGAAACAGATGCATGCAATTTGGTTGGACACAAATTGCTATTCGATAATATCGTCCGTGACGAACTCTTTACTTTTGTTAATAATTATCTTGACATGAAGGGAGTCTTTCTGAGGCCCACGGAAGAGTAGTGAAGCTATGGAGTTTCTTTATATTTTGTTATTTGTTATAGTCATAGCATATAAATAAATGCACACAATTTCTTGGAAATAAATAGCAGCATACGAATGCGTAGTGTCTATATCTATGTTTAACGGATCTTTTGCTTTGTATACAAGATTTTGTCTGAATGCAAATGACGCGCGCAGATGGACGCAGCAATCAAATGAGTGGTCTATCGAATATTTATCGTGCAAAAATATCGTTAGCCATCGCGTAAAACGATAATTTGTTGCACCCCTAGATGCTCTCTTTTTTAATATCCGGTTCACGCAATTGGTTAGTTTCGCGATTTCTTTAGCAATTTTGCAAAAAATAATACATTTTTTAAAGATTTAACAAAAAACGTTAACATAAAACGAGTGCTACATACAATAGCCTAATAAAAAATTCAACTGCGAATTGTTGATGTGCCAAAATGAGGGAGATGTCGCCGAATTACTTTTTTGTTATTTTTTGTTTGTTTTGTTTTTGTGAAGCTCGTAATATTTTTGTTTGCCATGAATGCAACTAAACCATGATTGGAATTATGCCTTCCTTTAACAGTTGCTGACAGAAAATGGCGCCCAGAAAGGCAAAAGTTCAAAAGGAGGAAGTTCAGGTGCAGCTGGGCCCACAGGTACGCGACGGCGAGATCGTCTTTGGAGTTGCCCACATATTCGCCAGCTTCAACGATACGTTTGTCCATGTCACCGACTTGTCTGGGCGTGAGACTATTGCCCGCGTCACCGGTGGCATGAAGGTGAAAGCCGATCGTGATGAGGCATCTCCCTATGCGGCTATGTTGGCTGCTCAGGTAAGTGGAGAGCGTTTGAACAATCAGATTATTCGCAGCATATTTGAAATCAAAGTCTATGCTTTTAGGATGTGGCTGAGAAGTGCAAGACCCTCGGCATCACTGCTTTGCACATTAAATTGCGTGCAACCGGTGGCAACAAGACTAAGACGCCCGGACCCGGTGCCCAATCGGCGCTGCGCGCCCTTGCTCGTTCATCAATGAAAATTGGTCGTATTGAGGATGTGACACCCATCCCTTCGGACTCTACACGCAGGAAGGGTGGTCGTCGCGGTCGCCGTCTGTAAAGCGCTCCACTGTACGGCACATTTTGTGCTGTTTTTGGTTTGTTATGGATACCGCACTCGCTGTGTGCGTTGATGTATAAACGAAAAGAGAAATACAAAAGCGCCAACTCTAACATATAAATAAATACATCTTATAATGTAGTAATAAACGATTTAAGCATGACTTGTCATATTTCATTTGGATTGCAAAATTGACAAAAACGCCAAATTGTTTGGGTACTTTTATTTATTGTTGCCGAATTCCGATAATTATAGTCGATATAAAAATCGCTAATTTTATCGTACGTATTTAATATATTATTTTTCGGCAAATTTGTGCCATTTGCATTTATTTTGTGCACTACTTGAAGGCATTTCAGTTTTACTAAAATTTGCTTAAATAAAAAACCGAAAACATAACAGCTGTTCGATACCTTAATGCCACACTGCTTATCGATTACAAACAACTTTGTTGCGCTCTTCTTCTTGTGCGTTCCAACGCATCGCTGTGACTGGCAGTTTTACAAGAACCACATAGCATTGCAGAGATAAAATTCACATATACAGAGACTGTGTAATTTCAACACACAAGAGCAAGCGAAATCCGACGAAATCAAGCACGTTTGTTGGCACAAAAGCGATAATACAAATACAAATGAAATATTAAGCACGAGCTAACGTCAACGAGCAAAAGTAACTGATATTGTAATTGGCAAGTTCATTGCACGAATAATATATTTGGTTATATACATATATTTGTGTGTGCGTGTGCGTCCGTGTGTGTGTTTGTGTAGTAAGCATGTGTGTGAATAAGAAATTTGCAAACTCGATAAAACATCGTGCAAATTGTTAAGTGGCAGTCCGACCTACGTTCAATATATATACATATACATATATATGCACAATGTGTTCGTGTTTCTCCTGCCAAAGCAGCGCATAAGCTCTCATAGGATGTTCATAGATAATAGTAGGTCGGGCAAGCAACGTCAAGAGGCAGAAACCGAAAACAGAAGCTGAAGCAGAACCGGAGCGAGATGTGAGAAGCGGCTAAAAAAAAGCTAAGCAATAGTGAGTCAAGTGTTTTGGTGCTGTTAAATTTTCCGTGTGTGTTTGTTTTGTATTTTTTTTTTTCGTAATCCGAGTGTGCAGCCGTTGCACCAAAAAATTTTCAAATTTCTTTTACATACATAGATATATATATATTTATATATATATATATATATATATAAACAAAAACCTTCGAAGCGCTAGGCAGCAGTGTTTTTTTTTTGTTTTTTTTTTCTTTTTGGCAATTTTCAAGCCAAACTCAAAAATCCCGCAGTGTAAAACGAGGCAGCAGCAGCAGCAGCAGCATAAGAAGAAGAACCAAAAAAGAAAACTTGTTTGAAACAAGCAAACGCAAGACGAGAGACAACGACGAACAAGACGCTAAAAGGCAATTTAAACTCTGAGCTGAGACGTGCAAAGCAAAGCAAAGCAGAAACAGAAGCAGCAGCAGCACCAGCAGCAGCAGCAGCAGCAGCGGCATTTGCAGTCGTCTGCCTTTTGAGCCAAAAGCAAGAATATCACATAGCGATAGCGATAGGCGATAGCAGCACGTCGGCCAACGACGTCAGCGATATCAATAACACATAACTATATAGCAGCATGGATGAAGATGACAACATATCCAATGCTGATATAAGTATTGATGATGATGATGACGATGGGCAGCAGCCGGACAACAGACGACGAGCGGGTAATCGCGATCGCATCGAATTGGATGAGCTCGAGGCATATCCGCAGCAGTTCCAGCTGGCAAATGTGGCCAGCAGTAGCAGCAGCAACAGTAGCAGCAGTACAAGCAGCGCTGCCAGCGGAGGAGACGCCCCGCGCACAGCTCGTAATGCTACCGTAGAAGCTGGCACAGCCGGCAATTCGCCATTTCATGATTGGGACACACAAAGTAGCGCCGCACGCGGCAGCAGCAGCAGCGGCGGAGGAGGAGGCCAGGCGAATGAGGAGGAGCTCAACGATGCCGGGGCTGGGAATACGGGGGCCAAGCCAAGCTTCTTTTTCGGCACCTCATCGTTTATATTGCGCAGCCGCAAGGAGGTGGCCGCGCTAATTAATACGGAATGCTGCCGTGGCAGTCCAACGCCCGATTTGGATTCCATCATGGATACACTTTTTAATCCCGGCACGCCCATTGATAATCCGGACAATATTGAATGGATACGCTGGCTTATTGCTGGCGGTCGCACACCCAAGGAGTTTGTCAAAATTGGTGAGTACCAAAACAAAGTGATGCACCGTTAGGGTTAAAAAGACATAGCGGGAAATAGAGGGAGATCGTCATAACAATGTTGTCAAATTTGGAATGGTTCAATTTATCGATAAGTCGCGTAGCGATATTTGTATCGTTAGCGCCAGGGCTAAGCAGCTGATCGCGCAAGTCGTTGCCCCTGAAATTCGCTTTGTGTGAGTGTGTATTGGTGTGCATACCTGTGCGCTTGCTGTGTGTGTGTGTGTGTGTGTGTGTGTATGTTGTGTGAAATGGTTGTAGGGCATGGTATATGGCACGCAAGTAAGAGCAAGGTGCAAGCAGCGTGACAGTGCAACGCCATGGTAACAAGAAACAACAAACATATAAAGACTTTAACTACATACAGACAGCGCCTAATCAAACTCTCTCACACACACACACACACACACACACAGAGAGAGAGAATCAGTCCCATTCGTTAAGTTAAGCCCATTTAGCACAAATTAAATCTGGCATATTATCTATTTACATTGGTGCGTTGTTGTGCCAGGCAGCGTGCGTCGCGAACGTTGTCAGCCCCAAATGGCCGATGTCCCACTTGTAACACGCAGACACGCACATGGCTAGCTGTTGCACCTTGTGCCTGTCAGCTGTTGTTCGGTTCGCCTTGCGTAATGCTTCCGCAGCATCAGTCCAAATAAACGCAGCTGCGCTGTGCGCCTATGTATGGTTGTGTGTGTGTGTGTGTGTGAAAAAAAATGCGACTGAGTGACCACCCTTGTCACAGGCGACGGAAAGAGAGCGCTGCTTTGCTCTCTTTTTACATTATTTTTGCTTTAATTTAGCAAGAAGCTACACACATTTGATTGCATGCGTGTGTGTGTGTGTGTGTATATGTATGTGCAAAAAAGAAATCATTTCAAACAATTGCAAAATTGCAAATGAAAACGCTACGTGCCAGTGCCATGGAAACACACACAAATACACGCACACACACACACACACAGAGAGAGACTCGCTAACATCTCGGTACATACAACATGCCCGGTGTTACACTGGGAAAAGTTTATTGACCGTCATTGTTGTTGATTTGACAATTGTTGACACGCCATGTTTCATGCACAGTGCAAGCTGCACACGATACACAGCGAAAGCTCCATAAACATTGCACACACACAGAATTTACATTACAAATGCCGGCTTTGGCACCACAGTGCAATCTGCATGCATTTTGCTCGCTCGCTCTTGTTCTACTTTTAGTTTAGTTTATTTTATTTATTTATTTTCTTTTGGGCCTTGCAATTGCTTGTTGACCGTTATTGTTGTTGCTTGCACACATACATATGCATATGCATCATGCGCATTGGATTTGCTCATTCAATTCGTTGAAAGAAACAGAAAATCGTCAAATGGCCGCTGAATCGAACGTTGTCAAAAAAAGAACAAAAAAAAAAAAAACAATTTTGTGCTCAGCATGACAACGGGTGAGGACACGGTAACAAGTGGGAGAGAAGCACACGCAGAGTTGCATGGCAACTTGTCGATCGCCATTGCCAGACCATTTTACAAAATTGTCAATCAACTTTACTGTTTAATTGCGTTAGCTGTTCTTGATATTGTTTTTGTTTGTATTTCTGGCGCTTTCTGCCCGCTTTCGATGGTTTTCCTTCCGCATTAGATTGACCTTTTTGCCGAGGCCCAGGCACACAAAAGTCAAAGACAAGTCACGCAACCAAGCAAAACATTAAATATGCCAGCAGCAATGAGTGCATCATATTTATTTTTGGAATTTAATCAAATCAATAAAACGACTGTATCAACAACAACGAACGCTTTCGCGTCTCTGGGTGGGGTACGCTGATCACGCCCAGCGAGCAATACAAATTGGTAATCGGGACCAGTGTTACCAAATTTCGATAAAGTAAAAACCATTTCTAGGGAGAAAAGAAGAAGCTTAATTATATTATGAAAATAAAATTGATTTATAAATTAAATAATACCCACTACAAGGGTATAAAAATGTTGACAACTTAAGGATAACAAGCTCAGTGCATGGATAAGAGTTAAGCAGCTCTTTAACTAGACGAAATATGATGAGGAAATAGGCTCGCTTCCAATAAATAATTAACTATCTTTAATTAATTATATTTAAGGCTGCAAACTTGTTTTGAACCAAACCGGCTTGAGCCCTTCAATCATATTTATTATTCCCCTCAGTTGCACTTGAAAGCCGAAACCAAACCCTATTTCGTGGTTAAAAAACATTTTTTTATTTGAATAATTGGGAATATTGTAAAATTAGTTCGTTTGGCAGTACTGTCAATATATGTATATTCATTTGAAAATGTTCAAAATGAGTCACACCAACAGGGAAAACTGGGAGTATTGTTACAATCCGTGTATTTAACCAACGAACTTTTTTGTTGCCTTAATTAGCAAAAATATGGGAATATATGTATGTATACGTTTATTGAACGGCTGATTAATGAACATTTCTATACATATTTTCTTTTTTTTTGAATATACCAATGCATAATATATAGATCTGTATCATCGAGTTAATTGGAAATCGGTAATTTGGGAAATTAAAATTCTCCAGAAATCATTGTTAGCATGTGTATTGCATTAAACTTCTTTTACAATTCACTAAATGTCGATCATTCTGGTTTTAATAGAAATTCCCGCCCAATGAACCATTTAATTAAAAATCATTTAATTCAATTCTAGTTACGAAATAACATGCATTAGTGTGAGAATAAGAATACTAAAGTTGAAATTTTAAATAATTTTAAAAAGCTTCTCTCACTCTTGTCGATATATAATTTGGGCTATTCCAATCGAAATCATATCGGAGCATTTAAACATATCGATATTTTAGCAAATAGCTTAATATCGATAACGTGCAATATGCTAATGCATCAGAGAATGCACCCAACACCCAACATAAAATTGCTAATAAACTTTGTACCATTCGATATCTTTTGCAGTTCGCAGCTAGTTGAAATGTTAAATTATTTAAAAAAGCTTCTCTCTTGTCGTTATAACTTGGGCTATTCCAATCGAAGTCATATCGGAGCACTTTAACATATCGATATTTTAGCAAATAGCTTAATATCGATAACGTGCAATATGCTAATGCATCAGCTAATGAAACCCAACACCCAAAATAAAATTGCTAATAAACTTTTTACCATTCGATATCTTTTGCAGTTCGCAGCTATGATAACCATGCAAAGTGCGGCCTGGTCTGGGTGCCCCACGTGGTGGCGTATCGCTGTCGCACCTGCGGCATTTCGCCATGCATGTCCATATGTCGCGATTGCTTCAAGAAGGGCAATCACACCAACCATGACTTTAACATGTTCTTGTCACAGGCAGGCGGCGCCTGCGATTGCGGTGATACATCGGTTATGAAGGCGGAGGGCTTTTGCAGTGATCACGGCATTAATAATCGGGTCAATCGGGATCCGGTGCCCAACAATTTGTTGGCCGTTGCCGAGGCTATAATGCCCAAATTGCTGTTCCGCCTGCTGCAGCATTTTCGTGAGCACAGCGATGCCTCGCTGCAGGCGCATGCCGTCACCTCATATTCGTGCGAGGCTTTCGCCAATATGCTAATCGATTTGAACAATATGGGCGAAATAATGCGCAAAGTGATGACGCGCACGCTAATCAATACCGATGTCTACTCATATTTTATGGAGACACCCTGCCAGGATACGCGCAATGGTCGATTTCTCAAGGCCAATCGCGAGAAATATGAGGATGCGGTCAATCGTTTTCCCAATCCCGAGCCGCCCGATGAATATCGCGATTTGCCGGCGCTGGGCAAGAAGCTGGTCCATACCACACTGCTCGAGGAATTTATATTTTGGACATTCAAATTTGAGTTTCCGCAGACGCTGGTTTGTTTTCTGCTAAACATGTTGCCCGATCAGGATTACAAGGTAAGTGCACAGACCGAATGTACCCAAATGTTATTTGCAATTCAAAATTCAAAATTTGTCTTGAAAATTTCCAGGAGCATCTGACGCGCACATTCGTGATGCACTACAGCCGCATTCCATCGGTGCTGGAAATGTCCCGCGATCCGGACACGCTCAGCAACCGTGTCGTCCATATGAGTGTTCAGCTCTTCTCCAATGAGAGTTTGGCATTAAAAATGGTCAACGAACTGTCGCTGCTGCATGTGATGATTATCAGTTTAAAGCTGATGATGTCCAAGATACTCATACAGAATACGCTGCATGGTAGGTGGACAGCATTCATACCAATCCCAATCCCACACCTGTGAAACACTCTAATATTTGTGTGATCAATTCTTTTGCAGATCCCACAAAGAATTTTCACTTTGTGATCGACTGCACGCGTCAGGTGATGAAGGATCACTGCTATTGGCCACTTGTCTCAGACTTCAATAATGTGCTTTCGCATGAGTCGGTGGCGCTGGTCTTTCTACGGGATGATAATCTCATCGATATGTGGTTTCAGTTTCTGCAAATGCTGCAGGGCATGAATGTGAATGTGCGCGAAACAGCCTCGCATGTGGAATTCGAACCGAACAGCTATTATGCGGCATTCTCATGTGAGCTGGAGGCCAGCGCGTATCCGATGTGGTCGATTATATCCCATCTGCAGGATGGCACACATGCACATCTAGCCAAAAAGATCATCAACTACTGCGTGACGACGCTGCACGAGTGGCTCGACTCCATCTATTTCAGGGAGCCCAAATTGTCACTGGTACAATAATCTTTATTCACTACATTTCTTACCCACCAAATGCTAATTGTTATTTCTTTTTCTTTTTACAGGAGGAAATGATGCAGGCCTCATTTCATTTTCCGTTGCATCGCTACCTAGCCGCCTTCGTCTGTCAAGCGGTTACCAAAATGGGCATCAGCCTAAACGATGTGCTGCCCTCGCGTCCAGACATTTTGCCCCTGCTTATGATACATCCGCTGCGTGTGCAGGTGAGTTCACAGACAATAATAATTATATCAAAGTCAACTGAATAGGATCCCTTATACATATATATAAAGCTCTCATTGTTTTCCAAAATATCTGATTACGGTATTCAATAGGTTCCTAGCATGACTTAAGTCTTATCAACATCGGACTATAGCATATACATATGTATAACTTTTATAGGAACAATCGGTCAAAAATTGAGTTTTATGTGTTAACAGAATGTTTGTTTTTAATGACATTTAAACAAATTGTTGTTTTCAGTGCGTTTCCTTGAGTTGCCATGGAAAAATCCAGCGAAAGCTCAGCCTTTCTATAAAGCTATAGTTATGGATCACATAATTGTCAGTTAGGGTATCTAAGGCGTCTAAGGTATTCCTAAAGTTAGTTGCTGCATTTTTGTTATAATCGTTTTGCATACGATATTTAATCTTAGTTCTTTCGAAGGCAACCCTATATGTTTATTTGATCCGTGTATCAATTTTGTTTATGGATTGCCTAACTAAAGAAAAACACCATTGTTTGGGTTTTTAAACGTTTTCTTTTATTAAATATACACATATATGTCTATGTATATTTGTGTATTCCGATAGGTAACGCGTTTCGTTATGGCTAATTTTCCAATTAAAGTTTTTTTTTTATGAAATCTTTTTTTCTGGAATTTTGTTCGTCACAAAAATGTGCTTGTTTTTTTGTATTTAATATCGATAAGAAGGAATTAGATGTACACCTACATATAGAAAGCTATTATATATTATCTTGAGATGTCCATGTCCAAAACCAGGCCACCATCTAGTTAGTGCTCTTTGGCAGCTGGACGTGTGGCGTAAAATCGTAGGTAATGATTTTGGGCGCTAGAAAGCCTCCATAGCCGGGACGACCCTTATAATAGATGCCAATTCCGGCTAGCGGCACTGGCGGTTGAGAAACCACATCCTGTATATCCAGAAACGGTACAGTGCTCTGCGCTGCATCCTTGTCCATGCCCGAATTGACAAAGTCAATGTACTGGTTGTGCTTGGACAGCGGCAAAGAGGTGACCACCGTGCGTGTGGGCACATCCGCGTTGAGGAGGATTAGCTTTTGTCTGCGAAACAGATATAATTATAGAGAAGTTTAAAAAGGTTGTTGTGTGTGTGTGTGCGCCTCTCGTACCTGCGTTCACCGCTAACATCGGTGTTGTCATTCGATTGCCAAACGCTGTTCACCTCTGGTTGGACAAGTTCGCCCTTCTTGAAATCAAACTCACTGAGACGTGCTTCTAGATTCAGATGGGCGCCCAAGACTCGAAAACGCACGCCTGTCACCACAAAGGTATTGTCATCCGTTTTCATAATATCATCCAAATCGATCGAACGGCTTTCATAGCTTAACGTATGGTAGTCAATGCCTTTGGCCACATTTCTATCAAAGATTTTGTACTCATCGACGGGCTTCCATGTCAGAGTCGATTCATTGATGGCGCCACGTGGCAACAGCTGACCCTCCTGTATCTGAAGATGGAATATGCGATTCTTCTTCAAAAAACGCAAACCCGTGATTACTCTGTAAAAAAAAAAAAAGGGAAAAGAAAGGGCATCAAATATATCCGTTTTACTTCAACTCTGACTTTTGTGCACTCACTTGTTCTGCTTGACATCCGAAACGGATTCGCGTAGATTGAAGAAACGATCAGATTTCAGGCCCTGCTCATCGCATAGACAGAAGCAGTAGCTGCAATGCCATAACAGATAGCGCCACCAGCTGTCCACTTTGGTGGTGCCGCGAACACAGTTCTTGCGCTGCCCAAGCACACGTCCATTCTCGTACTCGATATACTCGTAGCGACGTGTGCTGCTCAATGGTGCCGGGCACACCCACATATCGGAGTCAACAAACTGACAACCGTACAGTTTGCCCGTGCACTTCGGCTGGCGTGAACAATATAGATTCTTGAAACAGCCCTCGCTGCGTGTAGACTGGTAAAATGCGCACGTCTCACGGCACGTCTCATCTGAATTCAGATCCACCTCGTTCTCAATGTAGCCCTGCAGTAGGCGTGTCACCTCATCGTAGGTAACTTGCGGTAAATGCTTGTCGGGATCACAGCGCCAGACAATGCGATCGGCACGTCGCATCACCTCCTTAAGTAATTTCAGTGTGCGCTCTGTGCGCCTCTCATAGTCGCGTCGCATCAGTTCCGCTTCCTGTGAGTAATTGCCACGGCCATAGACGCGCAGCATCATCCAGGAGAACTCCATCATGGTGTAGCCTTTCAGTTCCGTTAGTGCAACGTCGGTGTATAATGAATACACAAATTGTTGTGCCGATTGTCTTGTGTTGCACATTTCGTCTGCGGATACCTGGAAATGCGAAACAAAAAAAAAATATATGTATAAATAATATAAATATTTGCAGGCAATTTCAAGAAACGGTTTTTAGTTACGTGCACTCGATAATCGATGTTGCAATCGATAGCACACCTGAGCTGCCATACATTCTTAATAAAAACAAAAAATAGCTTTTGCTATCTCTTTCTTTTTCACTCTAACTCCTGTTGATATGCATGCAACGTTATCGATGGAACATCTCAATTACAGTTATGACCTGCCATACGTTCCAGTTAAAGAGAGCTTCATAAATCTGAGCGCAGCAACTGTTTTGCACACTTTCCCTCTCTCTTATTTTTATTTTATGAAAATGAAAACATTAACGTTCCATTTCCGTTGTGTCGTTATATCGAGTGGGGGGTGCAGCAAATAAAAACAAACGAGAGTCTGATAAGCCAACACAAACATGCCAGGCAGAGAGAGAGAGAGAAAGAGAGAGGGAGAGGGGGGAAAGGGAGCAAGCCTAAGTAATTGATGTTATGTTCCATTCTCACAATCTCACGCAAACCATTTGGCAAATGCAATTAAACGAACCACCATTGCCCTGTAGTAAAGCGTTTGCTTGACCATAATGTGCTCGATTTCCTGGAATATTTGCGACATTGAAAATGTTGTATCATTGCGTAACACCTCCTCGGCTAAATCCAATACGGCGCGTTCCTCCAGTTCATTACTTGTGGTTGGGCCCATTAGAGTGTTCTGATAAGAATTCGATTTTTATATTATATACATATATTTTGCTTCAGGCTTCTGTCGGTTCTCTGGTTAGTTTAGTACCTTATAGAAATCAAAAAGACGGTTCAGATTTGACAATTGAGTTTCCAGCATCATCCACTCGTAATGATGCATTACATCGTATTGTTTGCTAACAAATATGCGACCCATTTGCCGCTTATTGATAAAGCTGCGATGCAAATCGTATACCTTGCGCAGCTGTGTTTCTCTATTGTTTTGGCTATTGGCCGTTTTATGCAGGTATTGCCATAGCGAACGCTCCAAGCTAAGATACTCGTTACGCAGGGCATCCACCTCGATGATGGGCGTGCGATGCACATAAGTTGACTGCGCAGCAGCGGCGACAGCAGCAATCAACAGCAGCGGCAACAACATTATCGCTGACATTGGGCTTTTGTTGTTGCTCTTGCGCGCCATGTTTTGCGCAGTAGATGTTCGGTACTTCGGGGAGTTCCAGGAATATTTTTGCTAGTTTATTTTCTTTTTTTTTTTTTTGATAGCCAATTCACTAAAAACTTTTACCACTTGTACCGCGTGCCGTTTGAAGTTTGCCAAAACGAACAAGAATTCAGCGTTGCCAGCCTTTTTTAAACAAAGACTGCCTCACTCAGTTTTTAATGCATACATATGTACATATGTATGTATGTACGTTTTTTTTTGTCCGCTTCCTCTCGTTCACACACGCGCAATGCAATTTGTTAAATGTAAATTTCAATTTAGTTTTGTTTGCCTGTTTCGAAATGTTTGCATTATTTAATTTTGCGATTTATTTTAATTTGTTATTGGACGCTTTTAGCTTTGTGACGCTGCTGTTGCTGGTTGTTCTGCTACTGTTTGCTGCTTTCGGCCGCTCTGCTGGCTTTTGTGAAATATGTGTTGTATGTGTGTGCGACTGTGTGTGTGTGTGTGTGTGACTCGTACTCGTACACAAATCAGATTCAGAAAATACTCCCGTTCGCTGTGTTCTCTCCCTTGAGCCGCTTTCGAGCGTTTTTTTTTTTTTGTTTCTTTTTATTTCTCGTATTGTGTATGGTTCTTGTGTCTCGTGCTCATTTTCGACGATGTCGTTTGCGCTCGTAGCAAATCGCTAACTCAGCTGTTTGTTTTTGTCTTGTTGTGTGGCCAGGCGTGGAGCAGCTTAAGCATACTAAAAGTGGCTGCTCTACCCACACGATTGCACTTTTCTACACACTTTTGAGTGCGAGTGAGCGCGGGCAATTTGAGCTTGGGCGAAATCTGTCCGTATTTGGCACACATAGTGTGAGACGCATAGCTGTGCACGATCAGCTGTATGCACCTGCCACCTTTGGCTTTGGCTTAATATCGATAAACATGACGTCACAGACATATTTTTGTGTATCGAAATCAGCTGTATAAATTCAGTTAACCTGTCTCTGCGCGCTCTCGTACTCCCTCTCACTTTTTTTTTGTTTGGCTCGTTTACTCTCCCGAATACGCGTTCTCTCTCGTGTGCGTGCTATGCCACCACCATGACATGCACTTAAAAAGGGGGAAAAACAAAGACATGCCCCAGCATTGTTGGGGGCAGCATATGCCTGCATTGCTCTATGGTTCAAACAACTCGTTTTGTTCTTGTTTGTTTTTTGACTGCTTGTGCGCAATGTTTACAATCAAGAAGACCTTTGACCTCCGTATGCGTATGTAAATAGACGTTTACATATGCATATGTATATGTACGTATATATATACATATGTACATATGTATGTCTGGCTGGTGTGCATACAAGGCAGCGTTTGCAAATATGAAACGAATGATTTTTTAGCAGCACCTTTAACATTGATTAAATAAAAATTTTAGAATCGCTGCTAATTCGCATGCGTGCGCTTGTATTTGCGTATGTGTACGTACGTATGCGTATGCGTGTGTTCGTAAGTGTGGCTCATCTTTTGGCTCTGCTTTGTGTCCGCCGTCCGTCCCATTACATACCGTTGTCTCTGCTAGCGATGAGTAATACATATTGTATATCGATGCGACGCCGACGCAGTTTTAAACATGGACTTTCTTTTGGGGTTGCCCCATTGGCGAAAAAATAATAAGCACAAAGGCAAAAGGCAATAACGTTTAACTGTGAGACCGGAAAGTCGAGTTCAATTGAGAGCACTTCTGGGAACGTTTTAACGGCAACCACAACAACACTAACTAACTAACTAACTAAACCAACTCAATGTGATGATTCATTCATTCATTCATTCATTCATATAGGAAGTCAAGTCGCATGCACAAGATTTGTTTTGATTGGAATTTACATCGTTTAAGTTACCTCATAGTTGGACGCCAGTTGGGTTAGCAAATTGCTGGATGATGAGTTCAACTTCTCATCGTTGCCATTGCCCAGAAGGGTTAAGTGCAGGCGATCCATTAGATGATGCACCGAATGGGCATTTGGCGATACTGTCCACTCGGCAAATGTGATCAGTGTGCTCATCTCTAGCTTATCCTTGTGTGCCTCATAGCTTTGCATTTGCTGATAACGTGACGAAATGCGATTCATCGTGTCTGAGATCTCGTTCATTTTGGTCATTAACGGTACATTGTGGCTAATGAATTTGTTTACGGACTCAATGGCCAGTGCCACATATTGTGCGTGCTGAAATAAATGCAAACTTGTATGTTAAGTATGTAGGCAAGGATACGTTATATATATATACTTGTTGCCCACCTGTGCCTCCGTCTCATCAATTTGTTGGCTGACCTGCTTCAGCCGCTGCAGAACTTTACGCTGTTTTTCGCGCATTAGCGGAAATTCAATGCTGGCCGCCAATGGCGATGATTGTACAATTTCCCAGGCCTTTAGCACACCGGTGGTCACCTCCTTGACAACATGTATGATATCCAGCACATCTTCAATGAGCGCCGCCGTTGGTGCTGGCTGACCACCAATCAGTAGCAGCACCAATAACAACGGTAGCGACAGCGTTGCCCATTTTTTTTGTGACTGCAGCAGCTGCATTTTTACACTAGCGCGTGCGTTTTTTGTTGTTTGCAAACCAACGAGAAACTCTGACACAAGAACAAGCAACGGCAACAACAGACAGCAACAACAGACCAGACAGCGACTGCAAACGCAACGCAACCGCGCCAGTTGAAAATCAAAATGCGAATGGTGGCAGGCAGAGACGGCAGCGGCGTCGTCTAGCGGTTTGAGCGTGCTCGCTTGTATCTGTGGCTCGGTCTGATGGCTGCTCTCGCTGTTTATTAGGTTTTATTGTGTTACTTCTTTTGGCTGAAGACAGTTTCTCTTTGTTTTGTTGTTATTTTTACAGTATCATGTCGCTGGCGCAGGTCAAAGCATGAGTGCGAGTGAGCACACATCAATACACATGCGTTTGGGTCGTTGCGATGCTGCCACTCTGTTGAAAATGTACTTTCAAAAAACACAACCAACTGCGCGCGCTATTTCTTATCGATAACTAAAAACAGGTGGTGGCAATCGCCAGAGTTCCTATTGGCTGCTCGCGCCCTTTTTTTTTAGTTTTTGAATTTTTGTTTTGTTTTGTTAAAGCAGTTAAAGTACGAATTAAATCGTGTACACATTTTATATGTGAATATACCCCTATGAGCTACTGCTGCAGGGTTGCCCCACTGTGTTTAGAATTTGTTAATGAAAATTGCGTGTGTGGCGCAATTTATCGATAACTAATCGGCAATATCTTATTAAAATAAAAAAAAAATGTTTGCTAATTTATTATTATTTTCCATATATTTGTAGAGCTTTTTCTACGAAATTCTCGCCGGCAAATGGGTGCGCAATGGTCTGCAAATCAAGGGACAAGCCATGACCTATATACAGGCGAATTTTTGCAATTCCATGGCCGATATGGATCTATTCTTTCTGCAAATCTGCGCAACAAATTTATCGCAATATTTCTTTCTGCAGAACACCATTGAGCTGTTCGATGTGGGCCAATGGCTGGAAACGGCGCCCCTGAAGCAACCACAGAAACCAGAGCAATCATCCATGCTGGAGGGTTTCCTTACATTCCTGGCCACCCTGGTGACGAGTCGCACCAATTTGGGCAACGACGAGGCGACCCAGTGCATCATTGAGATTAGCGCCCTGCTGGCCACCGAAAATAAGACGCACTCGCAACTGCTCGAACTGATGCCCGAACGTTCGGGCAATGTGCATACCAAGAATTTCGAGACGTTCCTTAAGAAGCTATCCGTGTACAAGGCGCCATCAAGCGGCTCCGAAAATCTCGAACAGGGCCTCTTCACGCCCATCGATGAGGTGTGGGAGGAATATTATGATCCATTGCATGTACTGCTACGTGCTGTCCATCGTCGGGACTTTCAATCGTCGCTAGATCGTTTCACCAACTATGTCAAGTCCAAGGATAAAATGCCAGCCAGTGGCAATCTATGGCCACCATTTCGCCTGCCCCTGCCGGTGGGCAGCTCGTTCACAGATCCCTGTCGCATACTAAACTCTCGCCTCTTCCACTCGACAATACTCTCGATATTCTTTCGGGCGGTGCATACGCGCGATGTATCCGAGCATCTGTTAGCTTTGGCTGTATTCCTGCTCGAGATTGCCGTTGAGACGAGCAGTGATATGAATGCTGCTGCTGGGTCATCATCTGGGGCATTTCCAGGCGGTGCTGCAGCCTCGCCCGTTGCCATGGTCGAGTGCGAGCCGCAGCATAAATCCGGCTATTATTATGGCGGGAACAGGCGTGAGCCGCCCAAGCTTTTCCATTGCTATCCCACAGATAATCTCAGCTGTAATCTGAGGCATGTTGTGACCAAAGTGTCGCTCAAATCGCGCGATCCACAGGTGACCACATCCAGTTATCGTTCCAATTCGTTCTTCTCGGATCTGGACTTTGATGTCGATACAGAGGCAATGCGCATGATTGGCGACACCTACGGACTGGATGATCTCGACGAGACATCGGGTGCGATGAGCGTGGCGCGCAGTCAACAGCAGCGAAATAATGCCATCTCGCGTAGCATGAGAATGGAGGTGGCCTTGGTGCCGGATTTGTCGGTGGTTGCCGAAACGGGCGTTGTCCTACTACAGCCGGATGGCAATGATGATGGCCATGATACGGCCATGGACATGAGTCCGGCAGCTCAAGATTTTCATCATTTCCCATTGCAACAGATAACGCTGCCCGAGAGCGGCATGGAAGTGGCCATAAGACGTGATCTTCTGCTCGCAGAGACGACAACGATTGATGATCGCGACCGGGATCGAGATAGGGAGCCGCGCACTGGCTCCACCAGCACAACCAATGAAATGTTCTCACCCACAACGCCCACGGGCAGCGGTATGCTGTTACCGTTTCAGCGGGTGCGTCTGCCGGTGGCGGTGCCCAGCAGCAGCATGGACGTGGTGCCATCGAATGCGCTAAGCGGCGGCGGCGGCGGCGGCGGCGGTGTTGTTGGACCCGGCGGTCGCCTGAGCTACGATCCGAGCGGTGCACGCAAACGCACCGTTGACATTGCCATCGGCGGTGCCGGCAACAAGGATGAGCTGCATATGGACGAGAGCATATTGTCGCTGCTGCTCAAGCTGCACTCACAGCTCAGCGGCAATCTGGACAGTTTCTCGCTCAGCGATGGCGGGGGCAACACAATGGCCGCCGGCGCCGCATCTCCCATGGATGTCGACTGCAATGAGGCAAGCACCTCGACGAGCACAGCGCTGGCCGAGCGCGGCCACAGCTATGGCTACAACTACAAGCATATACAAGTGTCCAGTTCGCGGATTGGCGACGGACCATTCTTTATTGGTAATCTGTTGCGCAAGATTGCCACCAGGGATGAGCAGTGCGCGCAGAGCATTGATGATATACGGGCACGTCTCTGGCCCAATCAGCGCGAGAAACAGGCGGAGGCACGCGCACGCGAAACCAAGGAGAAGGAGGAGCGACGCAAAAAGGCGCGCGAACGCCAACAGAAAATGATGCAGGATTTTGCCAATAAACAGAAACAGTTTATGCAATCGGCTGCGGCGGCGGCAAACAATTTGGACTTTGGTTTGGAGGATGAGGACGAGGATTCCATGTATGAGGAGCAGCCGCGCGAAAAGGAATACGATTGCATCATTTGCAATTGCACAACGGCCAGCACCGAAACGAATCCCATTGGTCTTGTCGTCCTGGTCGAGTCCAGCGGCATTGTCGGCCATCGCCGGCGCATCGCCGAGCGTCTGCCACTCCCCCTAAATGATGCGGACAAGGAGCGCTTGGCGCACACAACGCGACTGGCCAGCGAATTTGCTCGGCGCACCGAACTGCTCGGCCTCAAGTTTGGTGACGAGTCCTGGTATCTGTCCAATAATATGGCCTACGACAACGGCGTTCATGTGCAGTCGTGCGGCCATCATGTCCATCTCAGCTGCCTGGAGGCGTACCTCAAGACGCTCTACACAACCCAGCGGCAGCCCGTGCAGGATCGTGGCGAATTCTATTGTCCTGTCTGTCGACAGCTATCCAATTCCGTGCTGCCCCTTAGTCCGCAGCTGGACAGGCCCATGCATCTGGTCCGTTCCGGTAACCAGCCGTTCGAACAGCTTGTCGCCGATCTCACGGATCTGATCAAGGAGAACGAAACGATACCGGTGAGTGCAAATGGCAGATGGGTCAGCTTTACAATAGTCCAATTCCAGTTGTATGTTGGTTTCTATGTCTAAATGTGTGTCTACATGCATGCATGCTTGTATGTAACATGCACATCTGCATGCATGCATGTGTGTATGTATTATGCACATCTGCATGCATGCATGTATGTACATATGTAATATGCACATCTGCATGCATGCATGTATGTATGTAATATGCACATCTGCATGCATGCATGTATGTAACATGCACATCTGCATGCATGCATGTGTGTATGTAATATGCACATCTGCATGCATGCATGTGTGTATGTAATATGCACATCTGCATGCATGCATGTGTGTATGTATTATGCACATCTGCATGCATGCATGTATGTACATATGTAATATGCACATCTGCATGCATGCATGTATGTATGTTAATATGAGCATAATGTATGTATGTATGTTTCCTTATGTGTAGCAAACGCTAACAATGTTAACTTAACTTGTGCTTAATATTTTGGCATCGCCATCTAATTGATAATTGTGTGTATATATTTTGTAGCAACCCACAAAACTCACAGAGGCCATGGGTCACGCCATGGAGGTGATGACAAACATAGCGCAGCGGAAAGTCAAATCGACGAAAATAACGTTCCGGAAGCTGTTCATATTTGTGACATCAATAGCCCGGACCAATCTGGAGGCAGAGATCATACAGCGCGGCGGCTCGCTGTGCTCATCGAATGCCACACGATACAAGCCGAAGCGGGACTGCATTGTCCCGCTGTTGCATGTGCTGTCGGTGCACGTGCGCGTCCTCGTCGAGTGGCCACTGTGGAGCAGTTGGGCGTCGCTGGCCGGGATGCCGGTGCGCGATACGGAACCATTGCCCACACATTGCCGGGAGGTGATACCTAGTCTGCTGGCGGATCCCATTGCTTTGCTGCTCAAATTTATATTGCTCGCGCCGCTGCATCTCGATCAGGGTAAGTGCTGCACTCAATATTCTAAAGCTAAAATTGCAAACAAGCAAATGATATTAATAAGAACTTGTGCATCTGCTAATTGTGTGCTTTCCTTCACAGATTATTTCACCTGCATGGTAAAGGTCATGTACAATCTGCTCTACTATCAGATTGTTGTGCAGTTGTGCGTAACGCTCACCGATTTCGAGTGCGATCACATTTTGGCCAACTACAGCAGCAGCGGCAGCGAGTCCGATGCAACCGCCAAAAGCTCCTCCTCCTCCGCCTCCTCCTCCTCCTCCGCCGCCTCCTCCTCGACACAAGCAACTGCAAGTGCAACAGCGACCAGCAGCAGCGGCAGCAGCAGCAATCGCCGCAGCAGCGCCGCACGTTTTGGCCCGCTGAAGAGCTGCGCGGAGCTGGGCAAGGCCATGGCTTTGGTCTTGAATCAAACGAATCGCCTGTCGCATCTGCGACGTGACAGCATACCCAGCACCAGCGCCAGTGCCAGCAGCAGCAGCAGCAGCAGCACAACAACAACAACAACAGCAGCTGGAGCAGGAGCAGCAACAACAGAGGAAGCAGCAACAGCAGCAACGGCGGATGTTAATCTCAAGTCGATGGAACTGCAGCTGCAATCGCTTTGTTTACCATTTTTACGGATTGCGGCGCTGCTGCGTCAGCATTTGTATAGGCACGAGATGCCGGAAATATCAGCGCCTGGTTTGGAATTTGTGCGTTTGGTTTATTATTTGGAATTGGTCACCGATTCAATGGACTGGGATTGTTTTAATGCATCCAAGGGCCTGTGCTTTATAACCGGCACGGAGCTAACTTTGCCACAATTTTGGTGCAAACAGCTAATGGACGTTCATCCGCCATCGGATACGGTGCGCGAGTTGATACTCATGAATCAGCACTCGTTGTGGCAGCAGCCGCGTCTGCTGGAGTTGCCGCGCGAATACGAGCGTCTCTTTACGGTGAGTTCATGTAATATGGAAGGAAGCCTTCCCTCTAACGTACAGCTTATTTAATGCTATTTAACACTATGTTGTGCCTAGAAATGTTATCGCTCTGTTGTTTGTTAATTGAGAGGCAAAGATATCTAAACAGTTAGTAAAAGTCCGCTAAGAAGACAATTCTTTCTGCTGTAACATTCTTGTAAAGTATCTAATTTTGTAATTTTTTAAACATATTTGAATATTTGTTTATATATGTAGGCATTTAAATGTTATTTATAGCCAGCTATTCTATTAACATTTGTGAGTAAAAGCCTTCCACTGAGCAACTTGAGCAACTCTATTAGCTCACTTAACAGACATAAGTTATTTATACTATTGTGTTAATATTGTTTTCTTGTATTCTCTTTTAACAAATGCAACTTGTTGCTAATATGTTAATAACAGTGCGCTAACATAGCAGACAGCTGTTAAGCGAAATATGTGCATGCTAGAGTATTAATTAATATATTTTTGCATTTCTGTTAACAGTACTATCATGAGCGTCCATGCCTCAACTGCTACAAGGTGCCCAAAGAGAGCTCCATTTGTCTGCTGTGCGGCACAATCGTGTGCCTCAAGCAGAATTGCTGTGCCGAAAAGGAATGCTGTGAGGCAGTTCGGGTGAGTTTCAATTATGCCATGTGGATAATTCATAATTCATATGTTAAACATTTTTGTTTCACACCACAGCACACATTATCCTGCGGCGGCGGCATTGGCATCTTTCTGGTTGTCACCTCGACCTACATAATTGTCATTAGGGGGCGACGCGCCTGCCTCTGGGGCTCACTCTATCTGGATGATTTCGACGAGGAGGATCGGGATCTCAAGTACGTACAGCGTACAGCGTACACCGTACACCGATACCAATAATTACTAATTGCTTTCATTTGTGTTTTGCAGGCGCGGCAAGCCGCTTTATCTGAGTCAGGATCGCTTCAATTTGCTGGAGTCACAGTGGCTGTCACACAAATTTGCACACACAAAGCACACGTGGGTCTTCCATCGCGATCTCTTGTGAAACATGGAAGATCTATTGCGCAGCATACAGGAGCTGGTTGGCCAGATCTGAGCACATTTGCCCCAAACAAAACAAAACAAAAAATATTAAAAAAAAAAAAGAAACAAACCGACCCCCAAAAACCGAATCGAAACCAACTGCAAAACGAAACGATGCGAATTCTGCAATTGGGGCCAAGTCAAAACTGCAAACCTGGTCTTACCAGCTCCTATAACAACACACGCCCACACACACACACACACACACACACACCCCGAACTCTTCTGCCCGCTCTGTCTTTGAATGTTTCGCGCTAAACACAACAAATTTCAAGTTGCATGCCACATCCAGCTATGATTGACTATGATAATGAACAGCAAGTGCAACTGATTGTAGCTATAACGAGTCATATTTAACATAAACATAACTATATAGTTATATATGCATATATATATATATACATATATATATATAAATATATATATATGTATAGATTAGGTCGAGCGAGAAACTGATATTAAGTCGCATATATATATCTATATATATATATTGTATGCCCCTATCTAAAAACGCAAAAACGCAAAAACACAAAAAATACAATAACTACTATTATTATTATATACATATACTCTATAAACACACGAACTTTCTGAAATATTTAACCTGTACGACTTATAAATATTGTTGAAACAACTCGCGACGTCTTTTGCTCTAAACTCTCTACTCCTACCTTCCTTTTCCCCTCACCTAGTTGCATCCGATTTTGCAATCTATATCTATATATGATACCTTATAAGTCTTGATATTTGGTTAGGATTATTTAAGCTATACTAACAAACACACACACACACACACACACTAGCACACACTAGCACACACACACAATCAGAACCCTTGGCCTCATGAGTTTGTGCATGTAAAAAACGAAAACGAAAAATGAATTCATATAGTTAAAGAAAATTAATATATATACACATAGTATATATATATATATATACATATATATAAATATTTACCAAGCAACATATGCAACATTTACAGTAATCAAGCAAAAACTAAAAGAAATTCCACACAAAATGTTGAAACGAAAAGCGTATTGTGAGAATTGCATAGAAAATTAGTAAAGAACGCGGACAAACAAAGAGACGAGAGACATGAACGAGCGCTAAAAAAGAAAGAATAATAATAATTATATTAAAAAAAAAATTAATTAAAATATATATATATGGCAAAAATACGCCAAGCAAATCAATTGTGAAAAAAAAAAATGTTTGTGAATTTGTTATTAGTTTTTAATAATTGCAAGCTAATATTGTTTAATGTACAACTGTATAAAACTATAACTAAAACTAAAAAAAAAAAAATGAAAAAAGAACAACAAAAATATCAACTCAAATTGTCTAATTCCATGGCGTTAGTCAGCTAGAGCTAGAGAGATTTGGGTAGGTCACAAACGAATCGGCAAGGAACGTTAGCATTAGGGGCACTCACTGCTCGAGCGGTTTTTTTTTTTTGATAATAGTTTTTTTTTGCTGATCAATTCTTGTTTGGAATCTCAATACTAGAATTAAGCTAGCAGTTTGTCGGAATTGTCAATTCGTAATTAGTATCTATTTTGCTTTATTGATATGAATTGAAACAATTGAGAAAACAAAATATAATATAAATATGTGTATATTTATGCTTTAATCAAAAGTTGACAACTAAAAAACTAAAAAACAAACAAAAATTAAATGTTAAAAACAAGATTTGTTTTATTTTTTTTTTTTTTTGAATGCTGATAGTAGATTAAAAGTAATTAACAAAGTTGTTTCACATGTATTTTCTTTACCTTTTGTCAATTTCAATTTTTCGCTCAGTTTCGTTTGACGCAATTTTATTGTAAATATTTATTAGATATCCAAATTTCAATTGTTGTAACAATCGTAAAGAGATTATTACATATATATATATATATATATATATTTATATATGTGTATATTATATACATCATGAATATGCAATTTGTAAATGTTTGAAGAGGCATCGAAATTATTTAGCAAAAGGCAATTGCATGCACTAATATTACGTATACGTAGATCTAGAGAAGCAAATAGAAAACTCCATTTTTTTTGTCGCTACTTTTTTCTTTTAATTTATTATATAAATATATAAATGTTTTTGATTTTCTCTACATAGGAACAATATAAATAAATAACTATATATGTGTATATATATATATATGTATTTATTTTTGGCAAGGCACGATCGCGCGACATGTGTATATCGATATGTATCGATAGTTGTGCAATAGAGCGCGATTCTTGAAATTAATCGAATTTGAATTTCCGCGCTCGCTTCCTCAAACTAATTACAATGCAAGCCGCATTCGACGCACTTCTTGCCGCGCCTCTTGCGCTCTGCGTATCCTGGTTCCTGGCTCGGATTCGTTGTGCTTGGCATCGGACTTGGATTCGGTTTGCGGGCGCGCGGCATGCCCGTCGTTGCCATTTGGGCGCGTATCTCGTCGCGGCGCAGCATCAGATCGAGCCATTGCACCTGGGCACGGCGTATGACATGCTGATCCACATAGTTGGAGGCCAGCTTGATGCCGGCGTTTTCCAGTTTCTTGAGCATATCGACTATGTCCTCCGGCTGGCCGCTCAGTGTGAAGAACCACAGACCCATATTGCTGCGGGCTTTCATTGGCTCTGCCGGTTTTTCCAATGCGGCCTTGGCGCAGCCATCGAATGGCGTTGTATCGCGATCGTCCTCCCCGTCCTCCCCGTCCTCCCCGTCCTCCCCGTCCTCACCGTCGTCGTAGAAGGGCGTTGTCGAACGGTCGTCTTCGTTGTCGTCGGATGGCTCATTATGCTCTGTCAGCTCATCCTCTTCTAATTCTTCCAAGGACTCTTCTAAATATTCTTCCTCAAATTCAAACTCCTCCTCCCCGTCGTCCTCAGTCTCCTCCTCCTCCTCCTCCTCCTCAAGTTCCTCCTCAAGTTCCTCGTCCAAATCGTGCTCCTCAGCATCCTCCTCCTCCTCCTCCTCCTCCACGTCTGTCTGTTTCGCATCCTTTTGCCGCTTTTGCATTTGGCGTTCGGGAAAATTGAGCTTCTGCTCCTTGCGCGCCATCCTAATCTCGTCGAGCACAGACAACTGAGTTGGAGGCACCTGGATTGGTGTTGGTGTTGATGGTGAAGCTGGTGCCATGTTCACCATAAAGCTCTGCTGCGGAAAGATGAATACCGATGGCGTCACCTGCTCCTTCCACATGCCAATGAACACTGGCGGCATAATGGCCACGTTGCGCTGCATCTGGGGCGGCGCATCCCTCAGCAGCCCGTCAAACAGACTCGCCGGCAAGGTGCCGGGCCCAAAGACACAGCCCGCCTCAAAGCCGGGCGGCAGATAGCGCTGCGGCAAAAATACCGGCGCACGTTTAATCGAGCCGGCCTCCATGGCGAAATGCTCCGGGGGCAGCGGAAATTTGTTTGCCCTTTCGCGCATAACGGCAGACGCCACCTCCGACTCATGCGGATGCACCACATCGGAGAGAACGGTCAGGCAGAGCTTGGTCCTGAAGTGCACCATCATCGGAACTGTGCTCAGATCGGGCGCATAGATGCGATATTGGGTCTGCTGATGGGCAAAGCGATCCACCTTGGCCAGCGAATCGGCATGCGCGATAATGTAACCCACACTGAGATCGGGATGCAGCTGGACCTTATTGTTGTTGTTGTTGAGCACCGGCATGGGCATCGTCACCGGCACCGGCACGGGTATCTGGGACAAGGGCATGCCCACGTAGGCGGCACAGGTGTACGGCCGGCTCTTGTGCAGATTGTGCCGCTCGAGGCGACGACAACGACGGCGGCCCACAAAGAGCGGCGGTGTCGGGCCGCGATGATGCGGCTGCAGCAAACCGTTCGGATAGTATTTGTGGGCCAGGACGCCCGGCGGAAAGACGCCGCCGGCCTCGAAATCGCCGGCCAGCAATTGCGGCGGCAAATACGTGATCTTGTTAAGCGGCGCGTGCCGCGGAAACAGATGACGCGGCAAATCGAACAGCCTGCAGTGCACATCCTGCAGCCGAGCTGCTGCCTCCGGATCATGGCGTTGCTCCAGCGGCGACAGCGTGCCGATCACAAACGAGTCCACGTCAATGTAGCCGCCCTTGTTGAGCACGAGCTCCTTTAGATTTGGCAAATAGCGTGGCTTCCTATTGGTCACGAATTGCGGCAGAGTATTGCGGCACTTTTTATCCTTCGCCTTCTTCTTCGTCTTCTTCTTGCCTAGACATAAGTTCAAAGTTCATAAGTGAGGTTAGAATTTGTCCGAAATTGCGGTGCTATTTGTTTTTCGCCTTGCCTGGACCCGTCGCAATGCCCAATAGCACGGCCTTATTGCAGTCCGGCTCCGGCGCAGCTGCAGCGGCGGCGGCGGAGACATTCATGTTTTTATTGAGCTGCACAAATTTGTTCATTTTTTCTTTTTTTTTGATATTACCAGTTGGCCAACTTTTGCCATCTGCCAAAAAAGGAGAGAATTGTCGCCCTTCGAGTGCTGCCAGGCTAATCGATTATTTGGCCAAATTCAAAGCCTAACGTCAACTGGCCAACTATCGCATTGCGTTTGCTTTCAATTGGCAGCAAAATTCTGGTATTGGAACAAATCAAAACAGAGCCAAGAGCAAAAAGCAAACTTCTTGAAATACCAAAACACTTTTTTTTTTGTCGGCAAATAAATCAGCATTCCAATTGGACGGCGCACAGATGGATTTAAGCAACAGCATGGGCAGCACTGGTCGTGGCCGCGGACGTGGCCGTCAGCTGCGATCTGGCAGCACTGGCGCAGCAGCAGCAGCAGCAGCAAAAAAGCCGTGCCGCGGCATTGCCCTACGGCCGCAACCCATTAACGTGAACGTCAACGTTAACGTGAACGTTAAATGCAGCCAAGCTGGTGCTGCGCAGTCGTCGCAACGGAAGCCGAAGCCGAACAAGGCCAGCTTGAAGGCGGCGCCGCCGCTGGAGCTGCTCGTGGTCGGACGGCAGCTGACGATGCGGCCCATGTTTAGCCGGTTGCCGGGCAAATCGAGAAGCATGTATCCGTTGGCCAACAGAGCCAGGGCTGGTGCCGCAGCCGAAGTTGGACTCGTGGCCGGAGCCGGAGTTGGAGTTGGACTGGCATTGAGCGGAGCACACATCCTGCCGGCCCAGCAGGCGGCAGCTGTCCAGCTGCTGGAGGACTCGCAATTCGTTTACGTCTACGAGTCGTATCCATTGCAGGATCTGTGGACAGCCGCACAGCTGGACATGCCGCAGGAGTCGCCGCCGTGCAAGGACAAACAGCTGCTGCCGCAGCTGCCGCAGCTGCCGGAGCTGCCGGAGCTGCCGGAGCTGCCGGTGGCCCAGCAGGTGCTCGACGCCCGCTTCCTCGCCGAGCTCTGCGACGAGCTGCTCATGCTCGTGGAGTAATCGTTATAGTCCCTCACATTTCGTTGCCCGACCCATCCCCCCCCCCCCCCCCCCCGTTCGTTTCATTTGTATGTGTAAGCTCAACATTTCTACTTTGAATATATAAATCCACAATTCTGGCGGAAGGGTTTCAGTCTTTCAATCAATCAATCAATTTCAATCGAGCAAAATTTTAAATATACAGATTTATTTATCATATATGTATATACTCAGCTTAGCCCGGGCCAAGTTGTTTTTTCTTTCATATATTTTGCATAGATATGTATTTCCTTCAAATCGAACGATAAAAAAAAAGTTTTCACGTGTTTTTCACACTTGCGGGTGGAATTATCCTGCCTTCAATTCCACTTACATGACATTATAGAACAATGAAAAGCTCAGCTTTCCAGCTGCGACGGCTTGAGCCTCGATCATCAATTAGTCAATCAATCAATCAGTCAGTCAATCAATCAAGTCGTTGAACTCTGAGACTAACCAAATTGAACATTAGAGATGGGCGCGTGACACGAACACGCACGTGTGAAATAAAGTTTAATTTCAACACACAAAAATTATATGTAATAAAATGTACATCAATATTTAAGGTCCCAGTTATCATAAACACATTTTAACGAAATTTTCTGACGAACTGACTGATTGACTGTCTGACTGACTGACTGACTCTGACTAATTGATTAAGATGACTGACTGACTGATTGGTTGACTGACAGATTAACTGACTGATTGACTGACTGACTGACTGACTGACTAACTGACTGACTGACTGATTGACTGTCTGACTGATTGACTGACTGACTGATTGAATGACTGATTGATTAATAGACTGATTGATTAACTGGCTGATTGACTGACTTTGACTAATTGATTAAGATGACTGACTGAATGACTGATTGACTTATAGACTGACAGATTGACCGATTGATTTTCTGATTGCCTGACTGACTGATCGACTAACTGACTGATTGACTGATTAACTGACTGACTGATTAACTGACTGACTGACTGACTGAATGACTGTCTGACTGATTGATTAACTGACTGATTGACTGAGTGATACGCACAGCTCAAATCGCAAGAGCTAGGAAGTCCCGAGTCCAAGCCTGAATCGAAAGGTTTAAAAAATTGCTAAGAAAACTAACAATATTTCCAGTTAAAATTTGATGAAAAAAAGTGAATCATTATTTTGCAGGCAATACAAAACACTAGCTGGAAATATGGGCGTTCCAGTTGGGAGCTAAATGGAATAAAAAGGAAATAACAAATATTGATAGAAAAAATAAAAGAGTTTATGGTTTGTACTTTCAAATTGTTGACATTTATTTGCTTGCTCAGCTTAAAAAAAAAAATCGACCATAAAAAAAACGATCTCCTTGTTTCTCTTTTCTGTTGTTGTTGTTCTTTTATAATTAAAACTAAGGAGCTGTGTGGGTTGTGTGTGAGAATGGGAGAGGGGAGAGGCAAAGAGATGCCATATAAATATATATTATATATATATGCCGTCATACATGCCACATACATCAACTAGGAGCATATATACGTATATATAAAATATCAATGTGTGTATATATATATTATTTGGGTTCAGTAAAATATATATATATATATGTGTAGAGCTGTATGTGTTATATAAAGCATATACATGCATGTACGTATATATATATACATCTATTTATATATATATATATACATATACACATACATACATACACGCGTACATACACAGATGTGAGAGGAGCTGCTGCAATTCGGTGTCTTTTCTTGTGGGTAGGGATTTAAGTGTGTGTGGGTGTGTGTGTGTGTGCGTGTGTGTGTGTGTGCGTGTGTGTGTGTGTGTGTGTGGGTGAGTGATTAGCTAAAGCTAAGCCTAAATATGATGTACACTTATTTAACTAAACGATAACGATTTCATTGTAATTATTTACTACATAATTAATGGAGATTTTGTTTGCTCCACACGCTCCAGCTCCAGCTCCAGCTCCAGCTCCAGCTCCAGCTCCGACTCCGACTCTAGCTCAGGTTCCGGTTCCGGCCTCTGCTCCGACTCCGGCTATGAAAATATATATGCATATATATATATATATATATATATATATATATATATATATTTATCTCAGACAGATGCCCTTCCATTTATATCTAGTTTTTGGTATCCGTTTTTGTTATATTCCCCTGCTGCTGCTCGTGCTGATCCTGCTGCTCCTTCTGCTCCTGCTGCTCCTTCTGCTGCTCTTCTGACTTCGGCTCCGGCTTCGGCTTTGGCTCCTGCTCCTGCTCCAGCTGCTTGACGTCATCGTCCTCGCTGGAATGCGGCACTGTTTGTGTTGTCGCCTCGGCCATTGTGGCCGGATGCAATGTGACCATGCTGTCCCTCTTCTGCATCGAGGATCTTTCCGTCTGTTTCTGCTTGGACTTCTGTCGACGCTTGTGCTCCCTGTCCAGTTTGTCGTAGCTGAGATGCTTCTCCTTCTCCTTCGGCTTGTGGTTGGGGGGCACGGGCAACAGGTTCGCCTGGCTGGAGGTCGGAGACAGTGCCTGCTTCTTGTTTGGCGTCGGCGGCGTCGATTGCGTCGCCTTGTCCGCCTTGCGCTCCAGCTCCAGGTCGATCTCCACATCGGAGTCCATTTCAGTCTCTGAGAAGGATAGCGAGTTGCCCGCCCGAGGCACTTGTATGCGATGTCGATCCTGCGCACAGACAAAATACGATTCAGTACAAGCAAATGTGCTCTAGTCGGGCGTGCCCGACCAGCCGGATACCCTGTGCATAACCTATGCCCACACAGCTCTCTCTGCTGGTAATTACCCATCAAATTATTTTTCATTTCTACATAACTTGTCATTTTCTCATTCGATTCTTTTGATCTTTTCAGCTGCATCGATATTTATCGATTTCAACTGCAAATCGATATTTATCGATTTCTGCTGCAAATCGATATTTATCGATTTCTGCTGCAAATCGATATTTATCGAATCGTGAAAGATTTAAAGACTTATCGAAAGCACAAAATTACATTCCCTTATGGACAGAGGAACGATAATATGCCCTGTGGCAGGGTATAAAAGGTATGCTCGCATTAATAGTCAATATGTACCATATTTAGAGTTGTTGGCTCGGAAATGTAGCCATCGAAATCCTCATCCTCGCTGAATATATCGGCCGTATTTAGGGCATATGTCTCCGGCAGCTTGCAGACGATCTGCGCCAGATCGATGAACGTGTACTCGTTGAGGGAGGCGTGGTTGCCGCGCTTCGGCGGCTCCTTGTTGAACCACTGATTGAAGCGGCCCAAACGGCCCGCCTTGGCCATGTTATCGAAGTAGTTCTTGCCAAAAACATAGCCCACGTCGCGTATCTCATCGAAGCTGCCAAAGGCGAGCGTCTTATATTTATCTATGGGTGGCCGTATATACTCGCAATAGTCCGAGTTTTTCACTTCCTGTGAAACAAATATTTGTACGATTTATCAGGCAACTTTTGAGGGGACTTTAGTTTTTTTTTTTTCTCGACACGAATCAAGTTCCTTCTTCTAATTAAATAAAATGTTAAATAAATATACGTATACATAATACGGCAAAAAGTCGTGTCGTATTGTGTTGATTCACATTTCGTGTCGTTTTCAAAAATGCTGTAACACGCCCATCTCTAGTCGGAAATACTCACCTCTAGCTGACGAACACAGGACACGTAGGCGAGTCGGGATTGTATGTCCGGCAGATCGGGCACTTTGACGGGCGATGTGAAGGGGTTCCATTTCTTATAAAGCAGCCACCAGCCGCTCAGATCGTCGCCATAGTTGGTCAGATCCGTGTCGTCCTGTGAGCCGACATCAATGGCAATTATGTGCGCGGCGCCCAGATTGTGCATAACATCAGCTATATTGTTGTTGTTGTTGTTGTTGTTTGTTTTACATAAATGTTATATAAATGTTAGCAGAATGTTAAAATCTGTAGAGCTATCAACAGTGTGTTGTCTGTTGTCCAGCGGAAGCAGAGTGTTGGATTCTGCTAATGTTACTGTTACTGTTACTGTTACTGTTAATGGTTACCTGGCACATTGTTCGTATAGCATCCGTCGAGCAGCAGGTGCCCGTCCCGATAGTCACAGAAGGGGGGAAAGACGCCGGCAATGGACATACTGGCGCGACAATAACGCCACAGATGACCTGATCAAATGGTAACACACATCATCACACACGCAAAATGGACAGTACGTATATATATATGTGTGTGTGTGTGTGTGTGTGTGTGTGTGTGTGTGTGTGTGTGAATGTGGACAAGTTGAGAGTAGCACACATATACATACATGTGCATATTTGTGTATAGTTCGTATGTGGAAAGACAGAGAAAGAGAGAGAGAGAGAAGAGAAAGAGAGAGAGAAAAAGAATACACAATTTTATTGCCATCGTTGCTGTGTGTGTATCTGTGTGTATGGGTGTGCGCAAACGAATTAACGGTTTATGCATATTTACTCTTGTGCTAGACTACGTTGAAGATTCATGTCAAGTTTTATGTTTTAACAGCATTAAAAGTACAACAAATAAATCACATACAAATACAAAAATACACAACTCAAAAAAATGCAACAGCAACTAAAAGTGTCTGCTATTAAATATATGTACATATGTGTGTATATACAAATGTTTCAATGTACAGATCATGTTTTGAAGAGAGCAAGTAAATTCAACTAATTCTTTTTGTACATACGTGTGTCGATGTATGTGTGTACGTTCATGTTTATGTGCGTGTGCGTGAGAAACAAAGCCAAAATGGCCGCTTTAGAAATGCGATCCACACACAGGTCTTTGGTCAATGGCAGCGTTGCCAACAGGGCGAAAATATTGTTGTGTGCGCACTCTCTTGGAGGGGGAGGAGGGGGAGGAGGGGGTCTGTTGGGCGAACAAGTATGCAATGCAATGCAATTAACCAATTAACAGTTACAATTACACAGTCACTGAGAATATATCCAACACTCTGCGCTCTCTGTGCCACCAATAGCTCTAAATTGAAAATTGATATTTAAAGAATAGATTATCGGTTGTTTTTCAACATTGCTTACTTAATTTATAATTTTTTTTTTTTGTTTTTTTGTTTGTTTTTTAGTTGCTAGTTGCTAGTTGCTATTTACCTGGCAAATTATTTACATAGCCGCCATCCAGCAGAAGATGTCCATCTTGTGGATCGCATAGCGGCGGCATATAGCCGCTGAGTGACATTGAGGAGCGCACATAACGCCACAGAGATCCTGCGACAGTTTATTTGGCAAGTGAGCGAGCATGTGTGTGTGTGTGTGTGTGAGTGTATGTATGTATGCATGTGTGTGTGTGCGTGTGTGGGTGTGTTTGGAAAGAGAGAAATAGAGAGAAAGAGAAAGAGCTTTGAATTTGAGCGTTTTGTGAGCGAGCGAGAGAGAATATTGTTGACCAATCACAGATCGTTCATTGATTAGGATTCATTTGTATTATTGTCAGCAGGGTTAGTTTCTAGCTAAGACACAGACACGCACGCACAAATTGGACACGCAGCAGAATGGGGAATAGCAAGTGCAACACTTTTCACAAAAGACAATGCAACATGTATTTACGTTAAAAATAAATAAATAGAACAACAACCAAATATACGGTTACCCAGTTTGAAGATGTCGGCTAACCGCCCCGCCCCGCCCACATCTCCGCCAAGGAATTTATTACAACAGCAACAAATACAACAACAACGACAATAGCAGCAACAACAACAACAACTGAGAAGGACTCAACTGTGCTGCTGCCAGTTGATGACGTCACATAAAGAGCAATAATGTGTGTCACTCTTGAGTGAGAGTTGCGTGAATGTCTCTCTTAATTACATGTGTGTTCAGGCATATACTCGTGCCTGTGTATGTACATAAATGCGTGTGTATGTGTGTGTGTGTGTGTTTGTGTTCTTCCTACGAGCTACATCAAAGTATCAAACAGCAAGCGAGAATAACAGTAATTAGAAAAGAAACCAAAATAAGCATTTAACACTAACAAAAATGATGATAACAAAGCGTAAGAGAAACAAATGCAAGCTAAAGAGAATGCACGAATCTAAAGACGAGCAGCTAAATGAGTAAATGAGATGGCAACAACAGCCGCAGCCGCAGCCGCAGCCGATGGACACTCACCGTTGGTGTGAATGCGATGGCAACTGGCTGTTATGTCGGTGGTGAGCGTAAAATACGGTATCCACAGATCCTCGATGCTCACATCCCCGAAGGTGTCGTGGATCGTCTTGTTGAACTCACGGCCGGAGAACATCGATGTTATGGGATACGTGAGGTCCAGCAGTTGAAGGAACCATTTTGTCATTTTCTGCAATCGAAAATAACGGTTTAAAATGGCGATTAAAATGGGTTGTAAAAAAGGGCTGTAGAATAATATATATGCATATCACGCAAGATCCATTGACTATGGCCAGACGTTTACCCTGTGTATAAAAAAAAATGGACATTTTCTTCTTTAGCGATCCTTTCTCCAAAAGTGTATTGTATTTCGTAATTCGATTCCAATTTCCATATTGAAAAAAAAAGGGTTTAAAAAAAGAACTACATAATATAGGAGTCCGATTTGGATAAGATTTCGAGAGACTTTATCGACTCGACTGCTTAGACTGTACAAGAATAGAAGAGACACATTCCTGGTGCGCCAAGTCCAACTGGATTGGGCAGCTCAACCAGGTCCCTTGATGGGATCGGCCCGTGCTTGATTCGTGTTAAATATCTACATAGATCGATTCCAGCTGTGTTTTTTGTGTGCTTAAGCGGGTTTTCCATAAAAAGGATAAAAGAAAAAGCACCGGTTCTAACCAGTGAGCCGAACATCTTTGCAATAGCCCGGACATGATATGCATATATTTCTAGTCAAATATTAAATGTGCTGTTAACATACTTTGGACCATTCGCGCGCCTTCTGCGTGACGGTGGTTATGTTGCGCTCGGAGCACCAGAGGGCGCCCATGAGGGCACCGATGCTGACGCCGCCGACCATGTCAATGGGTATGCCCGCCTCCTGGATGGCCTTCAGCATGCCAATGTGGGCAGCACCGCGGGCACCGCCGCCGCCCAAGACAAGGCCAATCGAATTGCCAGTTAGCCAGCGGGCGAGACGCGAGAAATCGGAATGCATATTCGGCTCGGAGAGCAGCACGCGACTATAGAGATCGTTCTGGAAGAGAGAGAGAGCGGTTAATGGATTAGTGGATTTATGGAGGATGGGTTATACTTTATACTCACAATGCGATACTGGCTCTTGCGCGTAAAGATGCGCTTGACGCAGAGCACATGATGGTGCTTGGTCACCCAGGGTCGGGCATTTAGCCAGCTGAGCGTGTTCGCCGGCTTGGCGTTTGTGGTCTCCGGATAGAGCAGGACCAGCTCCTTCTGTGTGCGCATCGCCAGCTTGTCAATCTCCCGCTCGAACTTGCCAACCAAATGGGAGCGCTCGCCTAGGCCCACAATCAGCACCACGTCCGCCTGTCGCATACAGCGCTGTGTCCAGGGACTCAGCGAGCTATCGCACTGGTACAGCGTGATTATGTTGCGATCCTCCTGCTGGGCCAGCCACGAGGTCAGGCGGTACTCGTTGGCCGCCTCAAAGATGTTAATGCCCAGCTGCTTGCGCACCACCTCCGATGTCAGACGCAGCACAGGACCTGCAGCACAAACAAAAAACAAAAAACAAAACAAGAAAATCGATTACAGCTTATTGCGTTACAGTTAAAGTTCGATGTTGGAAGGCCACAAGCTGTTATGCTAGTAAATACATGTTTTCAAATCGATATTTATCGATATTTTGAAAAACTCGATAACATATCACAAAAATATCGTTCTGTGATAGCAAAGCGGCTGCGCTTCTTCTTTCCTTTCCTTTCCTTTCCTTTCCTTTCCCTAACCTATATTTGCCATACGACACATTCTTGTCCAACTTCGGTGCTTAAAGTCCGATCATTTTGAGATTTCAAGGGCTTCAATAAGGCACAAAAAAGTATCTGTATACCTACATATGCGCAAGGCTCTATGGGTTTTTTTTGCTTCAAATTTTGGGGGTAATTCGGCAAAAGGTTTCCAAAAATTGAAACATTCCTAAGCTGTGTATCCCATGAGAGAATCCACATACGGAATTTGGTGTATCTAGCTCTTCTAGTCTTCTAGTTATGCTACAAAATGCATGTCTCAAGATCGATATTTATCGATATTATGAAAAATTTGATAACTTCTCGGGAAAAATGATCGTGAATATATGGGAGCCTACTGCAAAAAACTAAATCGCAATCGATATAATCTATAATGAGGCAACTTACCAATGGCACAGAGTGAATGGTAGAGCTCGTAGGTGAAGGGCGTCAGGGGCACATCGTCTGTGATCGGAACGAGGGCAACCGTTGAATATTTGTGCGTTACGGGATTGGCCTCAACGGGCCCGCCGGCTGCATTGCTGCCGCGCGTCTGCATCGAGCCCAGAAAACGATGACTGAGAAAACTGATCAGCCGTGTGACCACAATCGGATAGCGCAATTTGATCGCATTGAAGAGGCCCTCCGGCAGCTTGGCCAGCTCAGAGTCGCGCACGGCCATGACGGTTGTGGTCCGTGAGGTTTCCGTGATCATTTCGACAATGCCCACCAGATCGCCCTTGCCGTATTCACCGATAATTTCCTTTTTGCCGCCCGGATGCGTGATAACCGAACGCATGCGGCCGCTCAGCACAATATATGTGCTGTCGCTGCTCTCGTCCTGCCGATAGACGGCCCGTCCCGACTCCAGAAATATCCAGTCCAGCGCATAGTCGCATTGACGCACCAGCGGCGACAGGCGACGCACCACCCCATTGCCCAGATCGAGCACGATGCGGGGACGCTGGCGCATTATCCTGCACGAAAAAAGGGGGGGTAAGTTTTTGAAACAAATTATCTAAGATCGGTTTTGTTAAATTCACGATTTTAGGTGAAAATGAAAATAAATATGCACGATTGCAGGATGAAAATTTAAAGTGTTTGAAATAAATGATCTATAATATTATGTAAGAAATGTTCGTAATTGTGGTGAATCGGTTTTGTTAAATTCACGATTTTAGGTGAAAGTGAAAATGAATATTCACGATTGCAAGATGAAAACTGAAATTGTTTGAAATAAATTTTATAATAATATTAGGAAAGCAATTTTCGAAGATGTGGTGAATTGGTTTTGTTAAATCCACGATTTTAGGTGAAAATGAAAATAAATATGCACGATTGCAAGATGAAAATTTAAAGTGTTTGAAATAAATGATCTATAATATTATGTAAGAAATGTTCGTAATTGTGGTGAATCGGTTTTGTTAAATCCACGATTTTAGGTGAAAGTGAAAATGAATATTCACGATTGCAAGATGAAAACTGAAATTGTTTGAAATAAATTTTATAATAATATTAGGAAAGCAATTTTCGAAGATGTGGTGAATTGGTTTTGTTAAATCCACGATTTTAGGTGAAAATGAAAATGAATTTGCACGATTGCAGGATGAAAATTTAAAGTGTTTGAAATAAATGATCTATAATATTATGTAAGAAATGTTCGTAATTGTGGTGAATCGGTTTTGTTAAATCCACGATTTTAGGTGAAAGTGAAAATGAATATTCACGATTGCAAGATGAAAACTGAAATTGTTTGAAATAAATTTTATAATAATATTAGGAAAGCAATTTTCGAAGATGTGGTGAATTGGTTTTGTTAAATCCACGATTTTAGGTGAAAATGAAAATGAATTTGCACGATTGCAAGATGAAAACTGAAATTTGTAATGCGATCGGCTTTCAATTATGTTTTTTAAGAAGAGCCATGAAATATTTATGTGGCCTTGTTGAAACCACGCCAATTGGTGGAAAATATGTGAAGAAATGATTTCGAATTTTCACCAGTCTCGTGGATGCCATGTAATGCCAGATATTAACGATTAAAGTCAATGAAATTGAACGAAATTAACTAAAAAAAAAAAACGTTGCAGGTTTGAATAACTTTAATGAAACCAAGCAAAGAGGCGGAAAATAGATGGATTTGGATTGTGAAAAACTCACTGATAGATGGCGGCGCGTCGTATGTAGGCCACGCGACTATTGCTCCGCGCACGGATTGTATAGGCGCTCGCCTCGCCGGTGAGCATCGCCAGGCCGCCGACTATTTCGCCGGGATGCACGAAATGGATGAGCATATCGTGCTTGCTGTCCTGCTTGGTGGCACGCGTTGCATCCGCATTGCTCTGGTAGACGGCCAAGGTGCCGGTCATCACAAACCAGACGCAAACATCATCCGAATTGCCCTCGGTGATGAGGGTGACATTCGGCTCCAGTTCGCGCACCTCAACAAACGGCTCAATGATCTGGGCATCATCCTCGCTGAGGCCCAGCTCACGGCGCAGACTCTCCACGGCGGACGACTGCACCAGACGCTGATCGATGGATGTGCCGGGCGCATTGTTGGCGGCATTGCCGTTGGGCGATTCACCGCTCGGTCCGTACGTGGCCGAGCTGCGTCGCGTGCCCGCCTGATGGACGGAGACGGCGCTCGACTGCTGCTGCTGCTGATGATGGTAGAGATCAATGTACGGCGCATCGCCGTGCACCTCGGCAAATTGCAGGGTATTCGCATTCGGATTGGGATCCGGATCGGAGAGCGTGTGCTCCTCGCGCGAGAAGCGCGAGTTCGGCGATGTTGGCGCTCGTGCCGCCGGACGGGATGCCTGCGACGCCTGCGAGAGCACCGCGCCCCCGACCGTATTTGGAACCAGGCTGCTGCCCTTGGCCCGCATATGGTTCTGTACGAGCTCCGCATTGAGACCCAAATAGTTGCGCAGCGCCGTGAAGAGTACACGCTGCAGCCGTATCATGATCACCTGTATTACCCGTATCATCACATCCGGATTCTCCTCGAACACCTCCTCGAAGGCCTGTGGATTAGCACCAGCAACAATATGGGTAAGTTCATTTTTCGGTGAGTGTTTCATATACCCTATATCCCATAAATGGTGTCAAAATTATTTCCCCTTCCTTTTCTTTGTCTACTTATTTCCATCATTTCCCCACAATCGATAAATATCGAAATTCAGACCTGGTTTTTACTTTTATTCTAAGTTAACATTTACAGGGTATCTCCTACACTCTTACCTAATTGCTCTGTAAGCCCTTACACCCTGTAACCTTTGAAATAATTGTATTTCAGTAAGAATACATTTACATGTATGCCAATCGAGTATAGGGTATCTATAAGTTGGTCACACTGTATTCGGTTCGTCAGTTGGCAACACTGGCCACACGGCAGTTGGCAACTCACCTGCATGGGCAGCCGTATGACGACAGACTTCTCCATGGCCTTGGCCGTGACCGTCTTGTAGTAGCTGGAATTGCCGGAGAGCACATCGATGAAGCTGAGCAGCGATGTGACAGATTCGCCCTTGCGGACCGTTTTCAGGGAAAGGGTGCTGCCATCGGCATTGCAAATGTAGACATTGATCATGCCCGATTGGACAATGTAGACGCTGTCATCGGGATCGGTGATCTTGAATAGATAATCACCGGCCATCAGCTGGAGGAGCTGTGTATGCTTGCAGAGCTTTAGGAAGATGGGCTTCTCGAAATGGCCAAAGATGCGTATGCTCTGGAGCATATAGAGTGCATCCGGCGGTACGCGATCGCTGCCCTCGATGGTCTCCTCCAGATATTCGGCCGGCGGCTCCACAGTCTTCATTTCCAGCGGCCTGTTCTCGCGCTGCAGCTGCAGGATGCGGCGTGCGAAACGCATCACCGCCCGCCGTTTATAGCCCTTGCCGCTGCTGTACATCTGCCCGCTGACGTTCTTCATTTTGCGCAGCATCCGGCGGCCATAGAAGAGCATCTTGTCCCGCTTGCGGAACCGCAGGCCGCGATGATCGCCGCCCGACGACGACGTCACGGCGCTCAGCGATCGTGCGATCTCATCGCGCAGGCGCAGCCGTGCCAGGCGCTTAAAGTACAGGAACCAGGCGATGAATAGCACGCCGATAACAAGCAGCGCGCCGTACCAGTACATCTGCGGGCGGATATCGATAACAATAACAATAACAATGAGTGAGGAAAATCAACAATGTGATAAAAGTGTATTCGGCGTGCCGACGACTAAATGCTCTTGCGATCTTCATTTTACACGGACACATAGAACTTTATAGTGTGATATCTCGATTGCAAGGTTTTCCATTTACTGCATATGTACATATGTATGTCTCTTGCCTATGGGGCATAGTTTTTCTTTATTTAAACAAGTTTACAGAGATGCTCTGCTTTGTGCGTTACATATTGCATTACAAACTGCAAATACCGTCATTAGCAAAATCTGCCCTTCCTCTCACTCTCTCTCTCTCTCTATTCATGCAAATTATAAAAAAAAAAGAACTGTAATGCTTATGCATATGAGCGAGCACGCTTACAAGTCGTACTCACTCTCACACGTGCGCTCTCGCTCTCTTGCTCTCATGCGCTCTTGCGCTCTTGCGCTCCTACTAATTTGCGTCTCAATCAAAATACATTTTGCAATGTTAATGTTGACGCGTCGCTGCCAACACTTGTTGTTGTTATGCGCGCTGCCCCCTTCCGCGTTTGAATTCTCATTTGCTTTGTTTTTGACATTCGCTGTCGCTGCAGCGCGGCTGCAGTTGCTGTGTTTGTTGTTCTTGCATTTCGCTTATGGTTTATTTCTGTAACAGGTTTCAGCGAATGCGGCAAATATAAAATCAAAATAGTGACGGCAGCGCCACAACAAATTCAAATTGAAAACGCACACGCAATAAAGCACAACAAAAACAAACAACGATTGATATTGCCGATGTCTTATTTCCAGCTAATTGGAAGCGCTGCTGCGCCGTCGGTCGGCGTCACGATAACACAATTTTCCACATTACTTCGATTTCTAAGTATGACTAGGCATAAAAATAAATCCACTAAGCATGCATGTGCATGTGCGTCTGTGTCTGTGTCTGTGTGTATGTATGCTAGTATTCGCACGCACCTGCGATGATTTCTTAACTGTGCAATACCCTGCGACCGTTATAAAATGAGCAGAAAAGGGTATATCCACTCAAATAAAAACAGACAGTTTCTTCTCCAATTGCTGCACTTGGTCAAAATATCGATATATAGCCAACGTTTTTAATAATCTCAGCTTAACCCCCCCCCCCCCCCTTTTTTTAACACTTATTTTTGAAGAGTGTGGATAAGATATATGTATGCATGTATATATTTATGAATGTATGTGTGTTTATATGTAGTACAACTGGAAATAGGGTAGCTGCCAGTCGGACAAGCTTGACTTGTTTTTTTGTGTCTTGGATCAACGCTTGGCAACAAGTCACAAGACGGCTCTCAATTGATTTGGCCCCAAGGGGTTAATTGAATTATGGCAAACTGATTTGGGTGTTTTGGGGGCGGGTGCGTCGCCGCCGCTGTCGCTGCCGCTGCCACTGCTGCGGCCACTGCTGCACGTGCTGTGTTATTGTTCTATTTGGCCGATTTATTTGATTTACCCAACTAAACCCAATTGCCATTGCCAACTGCCATTGGCTGTCTAATCAGCGTAATCAGTTATGGCCTAAGCACTGCTGATGCGCTTTCGGGGTCAGGCTTTAAGCTATTATCACTATGCCCAACGATAAGACATACACACATACATACGTGCATACATAACACACATGGGCACATATCTATAAACACTCAGCTAACTCAGCTAAGATTATAAGACAGATATAAATACGTTCAAAGTTTATAAAAGAAAAAAAAAAAAGGAAATGATAACTTTTTCAAAATATTTAATATTTGCGTAGCCATTATTTTTTTTTAGTAACTGTAACTGTATGAATTTATTTTCTCTGAGCATGTTTATGTAAGTTGGCAGCTTTTGTCTGCGAATCAAAACACAGTGAGCGATCGTCTTATGTTGACGGAAGTGTGCGCAAATCGAAATGCCAAACAGACTCACACACACACACACATATGTATATATTTGTATATGCTTGCGCGTGTGGTAAAAGAGACGAAAATAAGACAATTCCAACAACAGCAATGGTAACAGCAACAGTTGCTGCGGCTGATGCTGCTGCTGCTTCTCGACGATCGCAACAATCGGCACTTATCTCAGACACCAACCGTTGACATGTTATCCTGCCAGCAACTTAACAGTGCACTTTGTACATGAGTCACGACGAGCCCCCGTCAAGACAAAGAAAAGACAAGTTGTGCACGTGTGCTTTCTGTGTGCGCGCGTGTGTGTGTGTGTGTGTATATATACTGTACTTGTAGCTTAACGCATAAATATTGGCACTTACCGTGGTTGCGATTTGTTTGGAGACATATTGAAACCAGGCATCGGAGAATAATGTGTTGTAATAGCCGTTGGCGCTCGCACGGAGCAGTTCCAGGACATCCATTTGGTGTGCGTGTGTGTGTGCTGCACATACGTTTCAAGTACGTGTCCTTGGCTATGTTATTGTTGTTATTGTTGCCGCTCTCCTCTGATGGTGGTGCCGCTGTTGTTGTTCACACGATGGCAGCGCCACGGCCTAAACGTGTTCTATGTAGAGTTCTTGTTGTTGATATTTAAAATGCGGAAATGTTATGTTGTGGTGTTCTTGTTCTTGTTGTTGTTGTTGGTTTTTGTTTGAGCACGCGCTGCCCAACACCCCCGCCAAATCACAGACGTGCGAAGGCAAGAGAGCGAGCGAGACAACAAGCGACGGCTATTAAGAACTATTTTGTTGTTGTTATTGTTGTGTCGCGACGTTCGCTGTTGTTGTTGCTGCTGCTGTTGTTGCTGCTGCTGTTGTTGTTGCTTGGCTTTGTTTAATGCTGGGTATTTGGGTTTGAGTATTGGCTAGCTGCGGCTATATGCGACCAACAACCCCCCCCCAGACAGTTAATTTGAGCGTTTCTTGTGCAATTTATTGTTTTTTCTTTACTTTTTTTTTATTATCTATTTTTTTTTTGTTATGAGTTTTGCGTTTATTGTAATGCACGCGCCATCTTCACAGCCTTTTTTAATTGATTTGTTGTGTGTTTCGGGCAGCCCCCACCACGTCCAACGTATCCACAAAGGAGGAACACAAGTCACAAAAAAAAAAAAAAAAAACAATATATATGAAACAAAAAAAATTGTTGTCCAATAGGGCGAAATATTGTTTGGCTCTCTTGCGGGCTGCTGGCGGCTAGTCGGAATCAATTTGTTTTGTTGAATGAAACTAGCCAAAACGTAGCATGTGAAATGCGGTCGCGTATTGGTCGTAACGTTGAAGCGTTAAAAACACGGCGTTTGCCCGCACCACACACAATTCCAAAAATGTTGCTCTCGAAAATACTTAAATTTAAATTAACTGAGCATTATTTCGTTTCGATTTTGTTTCGCGTTGTTCTGGTTCGGTTCTGTGACCAAGCTGTCAACTTGACTGCCTGCCTGCTGTGCATCAGCTGTTAGCCACTGTGAACGACAGTGCTGCCAACTGTTGTGACAATTTGTTTGCCGTTGACAACTCTGTTACAATACAGATTCGAACCAATAACAGTTGCTCAGCAGCTGTTTGGCGTTTCTTTCTTTCTTTCTTTCTTTATAATCATTAATTGTTTAATGTGCGTGTGTGTGTGAGTTTTTTGGGCGGCCCCGCGTGCCAAGCATAGTTTGCGGCTCATAATTGTCTTGTTTAAAATTGCAGAAAATCATAAGGCATGCAATGCACAAAAATAGTTTAGCTCAAAAAAAGCTGGCAAGAAAAAAAGAAATATGCAGCGATTAACAACTGTAAACTATTTACAGTCAAACACACACCATGCGTGCGTGTGTATGTGTGTGGGCCATTATAAATATTAATGGATTGTTTCTTTAAGGATTCGGTACGCTTGCTCTTGCATTTGCAGAGACGTGCACAACTGACGGTGAAATCGGCAGCTGGCTGGCCATTTTTTTTCATTTTGCATCTTTTTTTTTTTCTGTTTTTCTGCACACTCTCATTAGCGTTCGGTTAAGTGCAGTCCGAAAAAGTAACGTGCTAAATGTAATGAAAAGCAATAAGGCGAATGCCGCCGAGTGCAGTCAGAAGATGCATGCGCGCATTTAAAAAATTAACAGAGCATGGCGCCAGTTGCCAGTTAGCCAGTTTGCCAAGCATGCAGCCAGTCGGTTGCAGTTGGGCAGCTGTTGCTGATGTTGTTGCTGTTGGTTTTGGGATAGCTGTAAATCAAATTGCGTGGCGGCTGCGATCTAGCGGCAATTCGTCAAGTTCAAGTTATGCGCATTTCCTTTGCCCATTTACCGTTACATTTTAAAAATACAACAGTCCTAACAGCACTTTCGCCGAGTTGGCAAGACTTGGACTTGGCTAACTATGCGCTATGTTAACTAACTGTTGCTTTAAGCAAAGAAACAGCATGTTAAGTTTAACAGTGGTTAGTATTAAGAAATGTAATACGAACATTATCATGTGAGTTTAACGAATGTTATCAATTCAATTAAATTTCTACATTTTAGTTAAATCTGCTCCTTTTCATGTGCATATTGCTTCGCTTTACGTTAAAGTGTCCATTTGCTAGTTTCTTGCGGCTTCAGTTTATGTTAACGTTGCTCGCAATCGCGTTAACAGTCTGATTGAGTTAACAGCGCATTAACAGACTGTTACTAAGCGGTTGGATTTAAATTGTATATGGCTCTGCAACGGGTTTTCATTCCAATTCGAGAGCAGGTCGTGAGCGGTTGTGTTCTTCAAACGAATCTTGTGGTCCTATTGTGCGCGCATGCGTCTGTCAGCCAATTTGAAATCGTGAAAAATCCTTTTGCCATACCAAACACACACACACACACACGCACGCATACGAATGTGAATAGGCGCCAGCAAGCAAAAGCATAAAGCTGCCGTAAACAAATAATACCTGAGAAAAAGCAATCAACAAAAAAAAAACACATTTCGATAATTGTTGCCTGTGATTTGTTTACGTATACATATTTTTTTTCTGATTTTTTATTGTGAGTGAACTTGAACTGAGGCCAAAGTTACTTTGTTCGTCTACCTAACTAAATTCGAATTGGAAGTGAAGGGTGTAACAGACTTACACACACACACACGCACACACACACACACAGCAGCAGACGCAAACGAGACGATACAAATACAGACACACACACACACACGCACACGTACAGGCAAACTCACGCACACAGTGACAGGCGAAGGCGTAGTAGAAACACCGGCAAAAGCAGAGGAGCGCAAATAGAAAACGACGAAAAGCGACGGCGACTAAAACTAAAGCTAAAGCTAACCAAAGCAGACCAAAACGCATCGGTGTAAAGAGCCAGACAGAGCGAGAGTAGAGGGAGATAGAGAGCAAACGCGCGCGGGCAAAGGATAATAAGCAAAACTGCCATTTAAAACGGTAATTAAAGCAGCAGCCCCAGTGACAACAGTAACAACAATAGCAACAACAACAACAAGCGAGGCTCAGTGAGCAACAAAGAAAGTAAGTGAATTCCTTTCAACGTGCCTTGCCCAAACATGGCTCCAAATGCAATCGGACCTGCTTCTTCTTTTCAACAAACACACACACACACACGCACACACTTATTTTTTTGCTCTCTCACTTGACGTGCTCCAGTTCCAGGTGTAACCGCAGTTCCAAGCAAACATCTTCGCTTTGTGCATCCCCCCTCCTCCCCCCTTTAGCAGCCTGCACGCCATCGCGCACCTCTTGCAAGTCATAAAATCTATGGCAGCCGACGTCACAGTCGCTCTGCCAGCTCTGTGACTTAAGCTCCATTTCATAGCTTTTTATTTTGCGCTTGCCTTGTTTTACGATTTTTCTCCTCCTCTACGTCCTCCTCTGCTGCTGCTGCTGCTGCTGTTAGTTGCGCTGCCGCCGTCGCTGCTACTTTTCTGTTGGCATTGTTTTTGCTGCGCCTCGTTGTTGATTTTTCCAACCGGCTTTTGGCTAATTGCCTTGACATTGGCATTCACAGTGGCAGCCTCTCTTTTGCGTGCGCTCTCTCTCCCTCTCTCTCTCTCTCTCTCTCCCTCTCTTAGTTTGGCTGTGTGCGTTCTCTGGGGCCACGCACAATGTTGCCAGATGAATGATGATTACCTGTAAACTTCTTCTTTGGCTTGTTTGGTCTCAATCAAACTGATAAACCAACTGTCAAAAGCTAAAAGACATGGCACGCACCCCTTTGACTTCTTTAATGTATACACAAACAAACTTACATATGTATGTACATACATATATAAATTCGTAACTGTTTCTGCCAATCAATTTGATGGCTGCTGTTGCTCTTGCTCTTATGTTTCTTGTTGTTCGCACTTTATTAACTGTTTTAGCTTTGCTTCAGCTTTAAGTGATGCGCATTTGGCTTATTTTTTATCCTGCCATTTTTTGTTTTAAAAACAACAAAAAAATTGTATTTATCTGTACCATTTTACAGGATGCGCCACGCATATTTTTCCTTTGTTCCTTGAGGGGAAAAACGCACGAAAATTCCGGTGTGTATCTGTTGTTCCCATCTCAGCAGCAGCCTGATGCGCTGGGGCGTGTGCTTTATGCGACGACTGACTGACTATCGCATGCCACGCAAAAATACCCTCCCGCCCGCCGGCGCTGCTGCTGCGGCTGCTGCTGCTGCGTTTTCGTTTCAGCTTCATTTTGCACGCGCCACCCCCTTGCGGCGGTGCAACTTCGCTGCTGGCAAATCAATAATTCTCCATCAGGATTTGCATTAAGCCAGCGCAATTAGCAATTTGTATTCCAGCCAGCAAAACAGACAATAAATGCCGACTACCACACTCTCCCCTCACCCCAGCCGCCAGCCATACCTGTCGCACCCCGCTCTGAGTCACGTTTTATGCTTCTTTTTTATATATATATATACATATATATATGTACATATATATTTTTGTGGCCAATGGCAACGGCAGCGTCTGAGACTTGCGACCTGCCCAGTTGGCTATGGGTTGCATTGTCAACCATTTGCGTATCAACGGACTGGCAATCGAATGCTTCCGTTGTGCGCCGGAAATCAGGTATACACACACACACACACACACACACACACACAGACACACTCACTTACACTTCATTCCTACTTAACGCATTGCTGGAAGCCCCTTTGTCGCGAGTCGACAGTCTGCTCAAGACAATAATGTACAAGCCGTACAGTGAACTCTACATTTGTTGAAACACAAGCGTTGCCAATTGAGCATATACAGTGGTCGCTCCACAGTGGAAACTATCAAAAATCGCAATCCTTAATTGTTTAAAAGTCTTTCGATTTTGTATATAAAATATTATATATACATATTGTTATTAAATACAACAAATTTGTATTAGTAGAGCTTTCAGATATTGAAATTTGTTGCCAAATGAAATTTATCTTTAAGCCTAAAGCACATAAACAGTTAAAGCTTTATTGTATCCAGTATTGGTCCTGCTAAGGCAAATATTTTCATCAAATATTGGCTGTAGAATAACATGAGTACAGTAAGCACATATGTATGTGTTTGCTGTGATATAGATCTGCAAGGACTTTTTTATTCCTATATATATATATATTTTTTTTTTAAATAAAACATATAATTATATATTTTATTTAATTTTCATTTTTTATTACTTTATTATAATTATTTTTATTTCATTATTATTATCTATGCTTTTATGTAAAAATAAAAACAAAGGAGCATTGGAGTTTCTCTCACTTGACTTTTAATAGTTCACTCCAAGGAGCGTTCACTTTATGCGCTGTGTACATATGTTTTATTGCTGTGTACGCAGCGTACATGCATGTGTTTGTATATATACTCCCCCGCCCCTCTCCCCTCCCCATGTCTTCCTCTCAGTTTGGCCATCAAGTGCAGCTGGCAACACAACAACAGCTGCCCTTGAAATAAGCAAAACCCAAACATAACGCACTTTACGCATACTTTCGTCTCACACCGCACAGTCGCACCCCCTGCAGGCAACACCCCCCCCCCCTCTCCACCGCATTCCTTGCAGATGCTTCGTTAAGGATGAGGGTGTGTGTGTGTGTGTGTGTGTGTGCGATTCATATGGAATGCGGTTCATTGCTTAATTGCATTTGCCTTTGATTTGAACGATGAGCAATATGTATGTGAAATACGCATGACTTAGTCAGGGCATTTGGCATGTGCAGTTGCTAGTTCTGCGTAAAATAGTGAAATTTGCCTTAAAGATGTGAAGATCATGTATTTTCTCGATCATATGTTATGCAATTGAAGATACAGTGAGCTCTCCATATAGTTAACAGTTTATAATTATAATTTCAACTGATTTCGACGGATAACCTCTAAAATTGACCGAATTTGGCTGGAAAATGTCCGAATTGTCAACACTGGCAAGATAACTTACTTAACTTAACTTGAATTATTAATATGCATAACTAATTTGCACAACCTAAAAGTCTCCTTAAATAAATCTTTTTTGTTAGGGTGTTTAAGCTGCATTGCAAAGTTCTCAAATTAATCTTCCTTTTTTTTTTGTTTTGGCTCGTTTTGCTTTTCATTTCTTTTCTTTTGTCTTTTTTGTTTTGTTGTTATTGCCTGACAGTTTTTGCAGCAACGCTCGCGCTGTCGCACTCTCCCACACCCTTGCTCTCTCTCTCTATCTCTTTCTCTCCGTAGCTTTGTTCTGCTGCTGAGTCACGTCTGGCTGTTGTTGTCTTGTGGCTGCTGTTTTTTTTTTTTGACTCCTTTTTTTTCTCGCCGTTTTCGCTTTCAACAGAGCGCCGCAATTGGCTTTAACTGCTTGTGATTCATTTGACGTTGATGCTTCCTGCACACATACAAGCCATACTGTATGTATGTATGTGTGTGTATGTATGTATGTATGTATATAGTTGTATATCAATAGTTGAAGTCTTTATCAATGCAACACTTGCAGCATATCTGGCGCCTTTTCCTTTTATGCATATGCGATATTTTTGGAATGGGCGACGCGCTGTCGCGCCTCTTGCTTCGTTTTCCTTTGCTTACAATAACAATAATTCATATGCTATGTACATGCTGCATGCTGCTGCTGAACTCTGGGGCAGTTCAATGCACTGCAATCGCGCAGCGTTGCCACCAGCATCAACATTTCCGTTGTGGCGTTGCCGATAAAAGCCAAAAACTCTTTTGGGTTTTCTTTCCTTTTTTTTTTTTTGTTTCTCTTTCTTTTTGTTGTTACGCCTCCGCTCCGCCTCCTTTGCCATAGCAGGCAGCTATCGGTCGTGCGCTTTGATTTATGCGCCCGCCTTTAAGTGGCCCGTGGCCTTTAAAGTCGTCGTGATCGTCAGTTGAAGGAGGTGTCGCTGTAAATACATTTTGCTCAATGTTGCCAGGCGCGCACACACACACACACAGGCACGCACGCACACAGCTACAAGTCAGCGGCAGGCAAGTGCAAGTTCAAGTTGCGGCTGCAGCTTAATAGCAAAACTGCCAACAGGTTGAGCTGGTTGTTTTTGGCTTTGGTTATTTTCAATTTGCCGGGCGTATCGAAATATTGATACTTGTCTGTGGTCCCGGTCCTGCCAAGCCGTTGTAAATATCATGTTTTGATTTTCAAAGACACCTCCTCAACGCACCAGACCCCCTCCCGCCCCCACCACCCCTCGCAACCGATTCATTTGTGCACGCTCGCCATACAAAGAGCTGTCTGCTATGTAATTTGCGGTTGTGCAAAATATTTATGCTCATTGTTTATTATATGCATTTTTCTGCGCCTATTGAAAATGCGAACAAATTATTAATGTGCCTGCTGTGGCAGTCACCGCCTGTGGCACTCGCTTAGCTTTGACTTGCCCGCCTCTCTCCGTGGGCAGGCCAAGCTGTGCATGTCCGTGCATGTCTCTCTCTCTCTCTGTGTGTGTGTGTGTGTGTGCATGTAATTGCTGCATAAATCATTTGAGCTGATGGCCAAGAGCAGCGGTAATTTCAGCGCTGCACAACAACAGTTAGCTGTTTGTTGCTACAGATATGTGTGGACACAGATACATTTCTATATATCATAGGCAAGCTAAGAGTTATTTATGTGCGTTCAATCAGCCAAACGCCAAACGCAACCAAACCGAACCGAACCAATTCAATCCAATCCAAGCCAAAGCTAAAGCCGAGATGCTCGCTGCTGCAGCAACAACAACAACAACAACAACAACAGCAGCAACAACAACAACAGCTATATTAGCAGCAGAGCGCAAAGAAAAAAGCAGCCCGAAACCGTTTGTCCGCCTGCCATTTGGTGGCTTTCATTGATTTCTCTATTCGAAATCATTTCATTTCATTTTGTTTTGGGTTATTGATTTTGATTTTTTGATTGTTCCGAACGCAGTTGAAAGCGCATGCAGAAGCTCAAAACTGTAAATGCAGACTCGAAGCAACAGCTTCAATAGCAGCAATGTTAGCAGTTTAGCTTTTTTATGGCTATAGCTGACACCATTTGAAAGTTGGCTGGGAAATTGTTGGCGCAAGCTATTAGCTGGAAATCTAGCTACGTTCAAATGCGTTTAAAATTGAGTTTAATTAACTTGAATATATTATTAAGCTAGCTATATACATACATACATATACATACATACATGTACATCAAAATGCACACTTGGTCTGCATTTAAAAGTTTTTGTTAAATTAGATAAGATAAATACCAAATTCGTTATAATAATAAATTAGGCAAGGGGCAAGACAAAATTTAGGAACGTAGACGATTTAAACCCATATTTTAAAACTGAATAGAGTATATATGTATAATTGAAAAAATTTTATATATTAAATATTTGTAAATTTTCTAAAAATTGTGCAAAATAATTTTAAATATTTAATATACTAATACTTAAATTTGTTAACAAGTCAAAGCTTGCTTTGAGTCTTGTTGTCTTAGCTCGAAAATAGCAATTTGATGCGTTTGGCAATCTTCAGACTTCCAAAATATGGCAACACTTAAAACGAACGGTTCATGCAGTTCATGCGGTTCATTCGGTTCGCTCGTTTTTGCTATCTCTCTCAAAATGCAAAGTCAATTCATAATTAACATTACAAAAGCAACGCGAACGTTGTTCTAACGGTTTTTGGCACGTCTCTTTCACTCGCACTCACGCGCTTCAACCGTTTTGCCCGTTTGACATCGTTGACGTTTTCAAATTGAAACTTTTACTTTTTGTTTTTTAGCTCATCTTTCAACTCTCCCAAGACAATCAATTTGTTGATTCGTCGCGTAATAATTGATTACTGCACTTGTTTTAGGCGCTTTCTAAAAAAAAAATTAAAAGAAAAACCAAATCCAAAAAGTAGAAAACATGTTGGAAGAGTTGTAGCTTCGCATTTGTACATAATTGTACGTTTGTAATTATAAAACAATTGGAAAGGTGCTTGCGGCAAATGATTGCACCGTTTGCTGTTAATTGAGTCTGTATTATTTGTTTTTTTTAATTTTTTTTTGTTGCTCACTCGCTTTTTTAAGGCTTCATTTCGCCGCCACAAAAACCGCAAACTGTTTTTAAAATAACAAGCATAATCTACAACGACAACAACAACAACAACAACTACAAGTTGACTAACTATTAATCGCCCACGTGAGCAGCCGCAGAAGCAGATGTTGTGCTGGCATCGAAAATGTTTTGCATTTTACGAGTACTTTTATAATTCGCGGGCATCGTTTTTGCATTCTCAACAGCCATAAAAGTCACGATAGACACTAAAGCATAATGAGTGAGAGCGGCACAGAGAGACAAAGACAGGGCGAGCGAAAGAGAGAGAGAGAGACGACAATCCGCACACTGGTGCCATGGCATCCATTAAATGCATACTCGATATTTATCTATGCGTGCCCTTGAGCATTTGCAGGGGTCGCCATGAAAAGTTTGTGGCCAACGGTAATAAAATCTCAAGTGGCGTGATTAAACCTGTGCACTGAGCGAAAAACACTAGTGCAATTTGCAGGAATTAGCATTTGGACCAAATCTAGAATATGTTGTTTTCTTTTTCTTATTCTCAAGTTTTGCTGTTTGAATCTTTGAATTAATCCAAGATTGTATCAAAATGTGGCTATGGTAAGAACAAAATATCAAGCGTATCCTTTTGGGACCAGTGTGCAATGTGGCAACGTTCTATCCCCTTCCACAGCTTGCCGCACCTGCATATGCAATGCAAATGCAACGCTCGGTTGCGCGCGCGCGTGCGCCCCAAGCAGCAACAGCAGCAGCGGCAGCAGCGGCAGCAGCAGCCACTTGGCAGTTGGTGGCATGTCTTTAAAACGAAGACGTGGGCCACTAATATTTATGTCTGCCGGCCCGGCTGATGTCTGTATCTGTGCATCAGTATGTGTGTCTGCCTCTCTCTCTGTGTGTGCGTGTGTGTGTGTGTGTACGAGTATTTTTAGAACGTTGTTGCTGTCTGAAGCCGAGATTTGGAGCGATTCTTTTGTTGCTTCTGCTGCTTTTGTTGTTACAGTAAAAATATACCGTATGCTGCAACGTACATAAATAAATGTGCGCTGTTGCTGTTGATGCCACGAGTATTATAAGAAATTACGACACATGCTGACGCTGATTTAGTTTAAATTGTTTGCATGTATGTATGCAGATTAGTGCAGTGTCCGTTGTCCATTCTAATGGCACAGTGGCAACGCTGGCTGGCTGCCTGCCTGCCTGCCTACCTAGCTGCTTGACTGCTTGACTGCTTGGTACCAGGTGTCCCCCTCTCTCCCTCTCTTTCTTGCTTTGCCTATCTCTTTATTGCATACATAATTGCGCAAAGCTCGCTAACAGCTGCATTGGCTCTGAGTGTGTGTGTTCGTATTTATCTGCATTTGTGTCTCACTCCGATGTGCGGTGGCTGATGAGCTCGCATTGTTTGAATGTAGTGTGCGTTTATCAGTTTACCGTTATCATTAACAAGCTACACACGCAGAGATGAGCAAGCGAGCGACGGGAGAGAGGGGTAAGGCCCCAAATAGCGCGACACACGCAAAATGTTGCCTGGTGAAAGGTGTGCGATGCGATAAAATTTCATCATATTTTACATTTTCGTAATTTGCTAAAAGCACACACAGCGACACACGCACACATACACAGATACATGTGTGCATGCACATAAAACACACATACATATGTATGTATATATGTGTATGTATGAACAATCAATTTGTGAGTGTGCGCCATTTCATTTAATTAGATTTCGTTTAATAATGCCACATGCACAAACACACAGACGACGCACACTCGGCAAATACAACAAGAGTCAATAGTGTAATTTAATTGATTTGCGAGCAGCGCAGCAGCAGCAGCAATAATAAAGTAGAAGAAGAAGCGGTAAACTGGCCCGATGCCACTCAATTTGATGGAGTTTGAGTGTATTGGTGCGGAGCCTGTACTGTGTGCGTGTGCGTGTAAATGAGTCGCGGACTGTTGCTGAGCTACTTAACCAGTCGTCGTTGCAGCTGTGAGCTTTTTATTGCTCTCGTTCGTGTTCTTGTTCTTGTTCTTGTTCTTAGCTATTGCTGCTAGTTATGACGGTGTTCCGCTTGGCCATTGTTGCCACACCATTTGCAGTAATTGGCGCTGCCAGCTCTTCTTTAGCTAACTAAATGCAACGGTGTTTAACTGTTTGCTGCTGCCTTTCTTTCTTACTTGCTTGCATTCGTTCATTCCTTTTTTCATTCTTGGCTGCATACGTATGAGCTTGCATATACATATGTATATGCATGTTTGTATAGGAGTGTGTGTGTGTGTGTGTGTGCATCTTTGCAGAGAACTGGGGGATTCGAACACAAATCGGCATGCATAATTAATTATGATTTAGTTGGCTTTTCACATGTGCATATGTATGTATGTGTATGTATGTATATGCTTGTGTGTGCACATGCATATTTGTGTGTTGCAATTGCTTTTTAAAGAGCTGCAATTAATTTTCCAACGAATTTTATGAATTAAAGCGTCAAAAATCTGCAAAACGATTACAAAAACGGCGCTAATCGAATTTCAGTTAACATGGAAAACGAAATATATACATACATACATATGTATGTATTACGAGCAAAGGTGCGGGTTAAGGCGAAAACGGCTGCGCTGCTGTTAAAGCTGACTTTACAAGAAATAGGCGAGCATTGACTTTTTGCCAGAGCGAGACAGCACGATCGAATGAGACCAGCGCACAAGTTGCGTTTGGCGATGCCAGATTAGCGCAAACCATTAACGTTGAGGGAGGCGGGTGGGGGAGGGTTGTGTCTGTCTGTTTGTCGGTTTGTCTGTTTGCTTAGTTTTCATTTTCATTTGCGTTTGCGTTTTATTTGATGTTAATCTGCCATCCGATTTGCCTTTGGCTAACATTTGCCTTTATTTTTCCTTTTTCCTTGATTTTTTTTTTTTTTTTTTTTTTTTTTTGCAAAGCCAACGCCCCGCGTACAAATGGCTTTGCATGAAATGAAAATCTCGCAAATGGTCAGCGCCACAAGCCAACGCCTAGAAATGCCAACAACAACAACAACAACAACAACAATGAGGCATATGAAGGAGCTGCCACTTTGGGCGCCGCCGCCGTCTCCTTTGCTCGACCCCGTCACGCAGCTCGTTTGTTTATGTATCTACGTGCCGCAGCCGCTGCCAGCCACAATCGTCAATCAGCTCGGGCTTGGCTCGTTTGCCTTTTTAAGACTACAATATGCAAAGCATTAAAAAAAAAAAACAGGGAACAGCAAATTTCAGCTGCACACCTACCAAGTCGTTGCTGCTGTCCATCAACGGCTCTTTTGAGTGCTGCTTCTGCAGCTGGCCGCCCCCACAAATGCGCTACATATTTCTGTATACCCTGTGCCCATTGGAGGGCAGCATATTGCTTCTTACAGTTAGAAGATTAAGTATTTATATTGATATATTCTTGATAATTCTGTCTTAGCCAAACAAACTCATATGTATTCTTTCGATAACTTTCACAATGTCTTTCAAATCGATAATTATCGATATTCAGCCGTTATTCTTAGCGCATATCTCTGATATAAGAAAAGCTAGCTATATAAATCTGTCTTAAAGCCACGATCATAGAGACTTTAGAAGTTTTTTCGTGCATCTTAGCCAAACAAACTCATATATTCTTTCGATAACTTTACAATGTCTTCAAAATCGATAATTATCGATAATAAGTCTTGTATTTTAGCGCATATCTCTGAGATTAGAAGAGCTAGCGATAAAAAATTGGATATATAGGAACGTACATAGCCTCCCATTGCACGCAGAGATCAAGAACCTTTTATATTTACGATAGGGTTTTTAAGTGTGGTGTCAAGGCAGAGAAAACGAAAGAAGAAGGAGCTGCTTTCCAAAGTGTGTGTGTGTGTGTGTGTGTATATATGCATAAGCATATAGGCAATTACCGTTTCCATGGTATCTGCTAATCGTGCACTCCCAACTAAAAGCCTCCTGCTATCCTCCTTTATTTACTTTTTTTTTATTGTTAGCCTGGTTTTCCTGTACGTTTTGTGGCTTTTAAGCCGGTTGAGTCATACGGCCGGCTATGTGATTCGTTAGCTCCGATTAGCTGGCTCGCGTCACGTTAATGAGCTGGCCAGATACTTCTGATCCCCACACACGGACAGAGACGGAGACAGAGACGGAGACGGAGACGGACACGCCCACATGCATGCACAGACATGTCAAAGGCGAGGCGGCTTTTCAAATTTGCATGTTCAGTCTGTAACGTTTTTGATAACTAATCGCAGCGCATAGCCGATGCCGGGCATCGATAACGCTGCCAAGCCGCGTATCGATAGGCAATTAAAGCGCCGCACTCGCAAACACTTTGCGACAAATGTCATCGCTAGCTATTTGACATTTGACAGCTGATTTGCCGTCTGTTGAATTTGAATTCGAATTCGAATTCGAATTCGAATTCTAGCCATTGCTGAATGCCAAGTGCTACAGATCTGGCGACATGTGTCGTCGTCCATTGAAAGTGCAGCAAAATAAAATGAAAACCAAGTGCATTTGGTTGAGTCTGCTCGACTAGCCAGTTACCCAGCAATATTTCTATATGCTATATCCTTTCTAAAGCAACTCTTGGCGCTCCAAAAACTGATTCTGTATCTCTTCAAAATCATAGGAAGTTGGTCCAGCTGTATTAAATGTGCAATATATTCAATTTTGTATATACGATATTTATTGATTTTCAATTACATTGACTGAAACTAGATGCTGCAAGTCACTCTGGCAGGCAATATGCCCGCTTTAAGAGTTGTGCGCAATGTGTACAGGGTATGAAATAAAGAAACATTGCGTTATCTACGTTTCCTGTTCGACTTGGCGACATTGAAATGAATGGCAGACCAATACCGACACGGAGACGGACGCACTTGGAGTTGTCGTCGCCAGTTGCAAGTTGCACGTTGCACGTTGCACGTTGACTGTTGCCTGTTGCAAGTTGCCTGTTGTGCATGCACTGCACACATGGCTGGCTGACTGTCTGTCTGTCTGGCTGACATGCACATAAATTTAGCACGCAGGCAAATGCATAAATATATGTATATATATATATCTTTTGCTCAGACCCAAAGTCGAGTCACACGCATGTGGACTTTTATGGCTTATTGTTTATAGCTTATAGTTTGAACGCACACACAATGTGTTTTATCAATCAAATGTCTACACAAAACAGTTGCTTACATTTATATTTAGTATATAGTATATTATTTATATATGTATATATATTCCACACAGGCAAGCAGCCAGCAAAACTCCGACTGGCGCAGCGCAAAGCCGACAGACAGCAGCCAACCACAAGCCGGTCTATATCCAGCAAGCGATCGATTTAGCGGCAGGCGCCAATTGTTAAGTTCGTACGGCCGCCAAAATTGCACCGATTAGCACCATGAACGGCCAGGGCTGTGAGCTGGGCCACAGCAATGGGGACATTATATCACAGAACCAACAGAAGGGCTGGTGGACCATCGGTCTGATCAATGGCCAGCACAAGTACATGACCGCCGAGACATTTGGCTTCAAGCTCAACGCCAACGGGGCCAGTCTCAAGAAGAAGCAGCTCTGGACGCTGGAGCCATCTAACACCGGTGAAAGTAAGTACACATTATCCCACATTATCTCCCATTTAACTATACAGATAGCAAATATTTAAAAGCACTTGCTTAAATCTAGCGAACTCTATCGAAGCTTTGATATCGGTTCAGTTCGGTGAATTCCACGCTCAAGCGTGGAAAATAAGCGAAAGGCAGCAGTTATCCTGACTTTAGGCTTCCTTATGTTGAGAAGTTTGGTGAAATCCACGCTCAAGCGTGGAAAATAAGCGAAAGGCAGCAGTTATCCTGACTTTAGGCTTCCTTATGTTGAGGAGTTTGGTGAAATCCACGCTCAAGCGTGGAAAATAGCTGAAAGGCAGCAGTTATCCTGACTTTGGGCTTCCTTATGTTGAGAAGTTTGGTGAAATCCACGCTCAAGCGTGGAAAATAGCTGAAAGGCAGCAGTTTTCCTTATTTTAGGCTTCCTTATGGTGAGAAGTTTGGTGAAATCCACGCTCAAGCGTGGAAAATAAGTGAAAGGCAGCAGTTTTCCTTATTTTAGGCTTCCGTTTGTTTATCCCATGCAAATAAGGTTTATATTTACAAAATGTGTAGTGCATTACTTTCGAGTTAAAGAAAAATATATATATACAATATATTACTGAGCAGTATCAACAGCCAAGTCAATATAAACCTATCTGTTTGTCTCTTCCTATGCGCATCAGACGCTCCATTTTAAAAGCTATCTTAACAAATTTAATGTCTGTGTATACTTTATTCTAAAAGTAAAGCATTTCTTATTATTTTTATATACAATACGAGAATCTGCATACCAAATTTGGTTTATCTAGCTCTCAGTTTTGAGCTTTAAAATCGATTTGTATCGATATCTTTATCGATATCAAAATCGATATTTATCGATATTCAAATGGTTGGATATCGAAAATGGGATAAGCTCGTTCTGTATGGTATACGAGAATATATATATCAAATTTCTGTAGCTAGTTCAGTTAACGAAATCGACGCATTTACGCTGAAGGACATGGAAAATAGACTTTGTTCGACGTCCTTATCAAGAATATATGCTTAATAAGAGTGGGACGTGCATCGCTCTGCCTGTTACATACATTCGCATTTGTCCATTTTTAAGGATAGCTCCAAAAACACACTTTCGATATCGCTGTTTATCGATTACTTGGAAACGTGGCAAGTTATCGATTATCGGAAACAAACTCTTACTGCGGTCTCTAGCTCCTATAGGTTCGGGCAGACGAACGGACGGACAGACAGACGGACAGACGGACGGACGGACATGGCTAGTTCGACTCGGCTTTTGATGCTGATCAAGAATATATGTATATATACTTTATCGAATCGATGATACTTTCTTCCTGCAGTTACATACATTTGCTCAACATCATTATATGGGCCTTTGGGCCCATTGAAAGTGGGTCGCTCAAGCGAGCTTTCACTGTATGCATAAACATATAGCTTGAGCTCTTATCGGACTCCGCTGATAAAAATGTTAAATGAACTAACGAAAATGGAAAGGAGAATGGAAACTGAGATGATAATTACGAATGATATTGATCATGATAATGAGCACGATAATGCTAATGATAATGACAATGATAATGACAATGATTATCATTGCTAATGATAACAGCTGGCTTTGCTTGGCATTTATCAGCTGCATTTGCATTCGGCTGACGCATTTAATTTGCCGTCTGTAAATCATTTGCGCCCAGTCGTAAACACAACAATCAACTGCGGCTTTGCTTTAGTTTTCTGTTTTCTGTTTTCTGTTTATTTTATTTACTTTTATTTCTGTCTGTTTGCTATTCGTGCTATTTTGCTATGTGTAACTCGCATAAATCATTTGCCAATTTGCAGCTGCGTTGGCCAAAAGCAGAGCTTGGCCCGCAGCTGCGTTCATTTGACGTCCAGGGTATCTGTCTGTCTGTCTGTCTGTCTGTCTGTCTGTCTCTGTGTGTGTGTCGCAAGAAAACAAAGCGTCTCACGAATTTGGCATCATTTATCAAGCCACACGGAGACGCCACAGGTTGCATGCTGCATGTCGCTTGCAGCGGGCATTGCAATTGGCTTTGGCTTTGACTTTGGCTTTGACTTTGGCCATGCTGCCGGAGCTGGTCGGATCTGGTCTGGTCTGGGCTGGCAATTATAATTAAGGCAACTCGTTTGCCGCTGCGACTGCCATTGGCCACGTTGCAATTAATACAAAATATTTTGTTGATAGCCCAGCCCCCCTCCCCCCTTCCCTGCCCCTGCCCCCTACCGCCTTCAGATAGAGCGCATTCGTAGCGGCCATTAAAATAGCTCAGCCAAATTGAAATCGATGTGGCCAAAGCGCACGATAATGTTTGGCTAAATTGCTTAATCGCAGCAAAAAGAAGATGACGATAATAAAGAAGAAGCAGAAGAAGAAGCAATAAATAATGCCGCCTATCGATAACTAATTAAGCATTGTCGGCTGCGAGGTGCCATCGCTAATCGCGGCGCGGCCGACAGCCGTCAGCTGACAGCTGATAGCTGATTGGCTGCTGCCGTTTGCCGTTATTCGTTCAGCTATTTGAAATGCGTACAGTTAGCTCAGTTAGAGAAAGATATTGACTGTTGCCATCGCCTCGCAAGCGGGTATTTGCATTTGGTCAGGCAACATGTTTGAAATGAGTTTTGTTTTTTAACTCGCTCTCTATTCAATTGGGCAAATATATAGTCAAGCCTACTACTTTTCCATAAGATTGTAGAGGATATTATAATTAAATCATGAAATTTGTTAGGACTCCAATTCCTTTAAGTGTATACATATACTCATCTGAAGAATCAGTGAATAATTAAGTACTGATATGGAAAAAAAACCAATTTGCCATACGTGTAAATTGTCTCATAAACATTCGATTACTTTATCATAGGAAATATCGCTAGTTTTGTTTCTGAAGATATCTTGAACCAACTTGGGATTCGTAAGATCTATGACAAATGAGCTAAGTCTTAATTAACATTCGACTACAATATCAAAAAGCTCTTTAGAAACGATCAATCAACTATTAAGTTTGAAAGCTCGCTTTTGTTTCTCAAGTTGATTTATAAGATGGAACTTGAAATTTATAAGATAAGGATGGACTTGGTATTTATAAGATTTGCCCTGATCCATGGACTACTATAGCATATAGCAAAGTTCTTTCGAGAAAATTGATCGATAATTTAGTTGTGTTCTCTTTAGGAGATATCTTGAGCAAAGACCTTAAGCCCCATCTGAAATTTAGACCAATAAGGTCTATTGATCGCATTTGAATCGCAGTTGCTAATTGAGTTATTTTCGGATTTGCATACAGGTATTATCTATTTACGATCTCATCTGAACAAATACCTATCGGTCGATCAGTTTGGGAACGTGCTGTGCGAGAGCGAGGAGCGGGACGCGGGCAGCCGCTTCCAGATCAGCATCAGCGAGGACGGCAGCGGTCGTTGGGCGCTGAAGAACGAGTCGCGCGGCTACTTTTTGGGCGGCACGCCCGACAAGCTCGTCTGCACGGCTAAAACGCCCGGCGCCAGCGAATTCTGGACGGTCCATTTGGCGGCCCGGCCACAGGTCAATTTGCGTTCGATTGGCCGCAAACGTTTTGCCCATCTGTCCGAGTCGCAGGACGAGATACATGTGGATGCGAACATACCCTGGGGCGAGGATACGCTCTTCACGCTCGAGTTCCGCGCCGAGGAGGGCGGCCGATATGCCCTGCACACGTGCAACAACAAGTGAGCCTCGAACGAATATTCCTAAACCGATCATAATATTAACTATCTATCGCCCGTTTTGTAGATATCTGAATGCCAATGGCAAGCTGCAGGTGGTGTGCAACGAGGATTGCCTGTTCAGTGCCGAATATCATGGCGGGCATTTGGCGCTGCGCGATCGCCAGGGCCAATATCTGTCGCCGATTGGCTCGAAGGCCGTGCTCAAGTCGCGCTCCTCGACGGTGACACGGGACGAGCTGTTCTCGCTGGAGGACTCATTGCCGCAGGCCTCGTTCATAGCTGGCCTCAATTTGCGCTATGTGAGCGTCAAGCAGGGCGTCGACGTGACCGCCAATCAGGACGAGGTCGGCGAGAATGAGACCTTCCAGCTGGAATACGACTGGTCTGCGCACCGCTGGGCATTGCGCACCACACAGGATCGCTACTGGTGCCTGTCCGCCGGCGGCGGCATTCAGGCCACCGGCAATCGTCGCTGTGCCGACGCACTTTTCGAACTGATCTGGCATGGTGATGGTTCGCTCTCGTTTCGCGCCAATAATGGCAAATTTTTGGCCACCAAGCGTTCCGGCCATCTGTTTGCCACCTCCGAGTCCATTGAGGAGATAACCAAGTTCTATTTCTATTTGATCAATCGGTAAGTGAACGCCCCAACCCAACCCTCCAGCTGTGCTTAACGTCCTCCCTCCCATCTGTTTAGGCCCATTTTGGTGCTGAAGTGCGAACAGGGCTTTGTCGGCTATCGCACGCCCGGCAATCTCAAGCTGGAGTGCAACAAGGCCACCTACGAGACCATACTGGTTGAGCGCGCCCAAAAGGGCATGGTCCATCTGAAGGCGCACAGCGGTAAATATTGGCGCGTCGAGGGCGAGAGCATTTCGGTGGATGCCGATGCGCCAGCCGATGGCTTCTTCTTGGAGTTGCGCGAACCAACACGAATTTGCATAAGGTGAGCGAAAACTTGCTGATTATGAGAAAGTTACAATTTTTAACGGCAAACAGAAGAAAAACAGATTTGAAAATAACGGCAATAGTTGCTTTGCAGAGTCGGCCTGTTAATATTTAAAGCGCTCTGTTAGCAGCATGTTATTGCCAATTTGCATAACAGCCGTAGCATATAACAGTCGACTGTCTATGCGAGCCTTACACTTGTTCAACTGTTAACGTTAACATTACTGTTATAAGTCAACGCCAGTTGCCACTTAGCATAGCAGCGTGCTGTTAAAAAGGCTGACTGCTTGCTGTTTGCTGCACAACTGACTTAACAGGCCGCGACTGTTAAACTCTTAACAGCTGTTAAATATTGAATTTTTAAATGATTTGATTTGGCCGAATATATTAATGCTTCTCCCTTTCGTCACAGATCGCAACAGGGCAAATATTTGGGCGCTACCAAAAATGGGGCCTTCAAATTGCTGGATGATGGCACCGATTCGGCCACACAATGGGAATTCTAAGTTGCAGCGCTTCCAAGGATGCGGCACGTGTTTGGCAATTGCAACAATAATTACAACAACAACAACAACAATAACAACTACAACCACACGTATCAATTTTTAGAGTTTTAGCAACGTGTCGACTATGTCCAAAAACAACAACAAAAACGTAAACAAAATCAAAACAAAAACATTTTAGAACGCAACAAAAAACAAAAAAGTCGCACAAAAATGTATCCTACATGCAAATTAATGGCGAACATCGAGGATAAATGCATGTTCATGCATATATATATATATATACATATATAAAAAGATTATATATATCAACATATATATATATATATATATATATAAAAGAGATTTTTTTAAAACAACCTATTTAGCTTTTTATACGTTTTTACAAGAACAACAAACAAATCTAGCGTAGACACAACAGCAGGAAGTGAAACAATTTGTCGCGAATCCTTCCGTTTTCCAATATCAGCAACAAAAGCAAAAAACGAAAATATATATTAAATAATAATAAATCTATGATTATTAAATGGAAAAAAAAACACAACAACAACATGCAAAAAACAAAAAAAATTATATATATATATATATATACATACACATCATATACATATATATACACACATACGTACACGCATACGTACATATATTTATTCGATTTGTAATGCTTTTCAAAAGGGCCGCTTAACTTAAAAACAGCAAAAAAAAAAATTTTATAAACAAAACAAAACAAAAACAAAAAAAAACAACAAAAAAATGTTGCTTCAAAACCAACACATATTCCTATAAATTTATTTATATATTTATACATATTGATATATGAACAATAACAACACACACACACACACACACATAGACACAAACACGCCTACACACATACACACATTCACGCAATTTTATTATATGCAAAACTTAGTTTTAAGCGCAATAACAATAAACAATAATAAAAAAAAAATTTTTAAAAAAAAACTAACAAAAAAAACCAAGAAACATGCAAAATTTTGATACGAAGCGCAATTGCAATATCCGATTTTTAAGCTATAACCTACATATGCATATATATATATATACATATATATATATATCACTTGTCATTTTTTGTTACATATTTATTCTTATTATTACATAATTTTATTACATTTTTTTGCCGTCGCACATTTTAATCTTTATATAAATAATTTTTTTTTTTTTTTTATTGAATCATTTCGCACACAAGAAAAATGAAACTACATTTTCTCAACTTAGTCGCTAAAACTAAACGGGAAAAAGTAAACAGAAACGGAAATTATGTATGATAAATGATATAATATGAAATATATACATAACATACCTATATTATAATATATACACACGATTTAATTATTTGTTCCCTTTTTTTGTATCGAATCCTTGGGTAAGTATTGCCATGTGAGGGGAATGCATTCGCGGTACTCCAAATATCCGAAAATATATATATTTGTATGCGTTCGAGGCACTCCGAAAATCCATATATATGTACTATATATCCATTTATGTCAGGGGAATGTATTCGAAGTACTCTAAAACTCGATATATTTATAGGACTCGGAGTACTCCGAAAACCAAAAAAAAAATATATATATATATATATTCGTTCCAGGTACTTCAAAACTCAATATATATATATATATATATATCTTGGGGGAAATGCTTTCGGAGTACTCCTAAAATCCAGAATACGTTCTATGTACTCCAAAAATATATTTTACATAGTCCTGATTTGCAGGACTCTTTCCATTGGCATTCAGTTCGAGGATCTGAAGAGAAAGATTGTGGAAAATGGAAAAAAATATATTTTATATGCCTGAAGCCAGGATTTGTATAACATCTTGGGCTTTGTCAAACATCTTCAACATCTCGAGCAAACAATTGAGTTTCTTTAATTACGTTTGCCTGTTCTACTGGAAATATTGCTAGACGTAAATATTTGCATATGGAAATTGGAAATTTGATTTCTACACCCAAAATTGGCATCTATCAAATACGGTTTAGATAAATCCAATTGATGGCACCCAAGTTATTTATGCCTTGGAAATCGTATTTTTTGAAAAATATTCATTATTCAAATAGAAATTGAAATTTCGATTTCGAACCGATTTGCAATCTTGATCATGAGAAGGAATATTCAGAATTCCGAATAAGGAACTGACAGAAAGGACGCTGCGACTCATCCCCTACAAACATGATTAGCCTTACATATATATAAATGTATATATATATACATATATAGATCAAAGACTGCTGCTGCTGCCCTCCAAAAACCTCGGGGATTCAGCTGATCAGCTGATCAATGTTGCCCCCGAAAAATCAAATGCAATGTTTGTTCAGATTTCAAATGTATTCATATATGCATATACACACATATATATATATATATGCAAAGTATATATATATATATGTATATGTATATGTATGTATATATGTTGTATGTATATTTGCATCATTCCATTACAATTACGTTAAACTTACAATTTCTGTTTTTCATTGCTTATATCATATTGTAATATGCCAAGTTTATATGTGAGTGAGTGTGTGTCTTGTAAATATATATATATATATATATATATAGGTGTGTGTGTGTGTGTGGTGTGTGAGTGGTGTAGCCATTCGCTTGCCAGCACCAGTGTGCACACACCACACACACGCGACAGGACAAGTCCAATTTAAGCTACTTTTAAAAGCGTCAGATTCGTTAAAATTCGACAAAATTAATGTTTATATATTATACGATTACACGTGCACACACATACCTACATATGTGTACGTACATTGATTGATTTCATTGCATTTTGTTTACTTTTCATTGTATATTAATTCATTTATTAATTTCTTGCATTGCAGCCAATGCAAATCGTGTGCGCAGTGCATGCATATAATAATAAGAATAATTAATTGCCCCACGCACACACATTTACATATCAATACTTACATGCAAATGCATGTATTTCTATGACCCACCCGCCCCCCTCTCCATGCACGCTTAAAAACGCCTTCATCAATCAACGCTTGGCCACAATTCGCATAATTAAAATACAAATACAACTACATACATACATTGTGGTGCCAAGACTTTTATCATTATCATCAAGGCTCTACATTTATGTAGATTTAATTTTCGCATTGGTTTTTTACAATCTATAGTTATTGATCAAACGGTTTTTAGTTCACTTAATTGCACGTACTATATTCGTATAAATCCTATTTATAAAGGGGTTTTCGCTTTAAACTTATTTGCATGATGCTTTTTTTTTTCTTTGTATTTTGTTTTAATTCATCGTGTAATGCTTTCTTGTTACATGCTCTTTGTTGCGTTGTTGTTCTCGGTTTCTTTCAGCTTTTGATTTTGATCGTTTCCTTTTTCTTTTTTAACTTTTCTTGTCTTTAAATAGAACATAATTTGAAACCTGGCTATGTGTGAAAGTGCTTCCGGTCATTTTATTTGTGATAAATAAAATTAACAAAAAAAAAATTCAACATTTTCTGTACAAAAGCAAAGTGGAACAAAATTTTGGATAATTAGCTCAAACAAAGTGAGAACACGCGGCCTTCTTAACTTAAAGAACAAAAAAAAAAAAAACAACAACAAAGCGTTTTAAAATATATATATGTGTATATATGTATGTATATAGGGTATACATTCAATTTATGGATGTAGGGCATGATGTTGTGCACAATTACAACGTAATTACATAGTATATATAAACTTGATTTTTTTCTCTCTCTCTCTTCGTTCGTAATTTTTGTGTTGCTCTTTATCTGTTTTCGCTTCGCTGCTCTAATCGAATAAATTATGCTATGCTAAAAGTGGGCTACAAGGTTTCTCTTCACTTAGCACTTAATATGTATGTTTTTATAAATTTTATTATAAATTGTAGGTATAAACTTTTTGCTAAACGAAGATCAACTATAAGTATAAACATAAAATGTATTCTTTTCATACAGTAAATTTTACAAAAAAAAAAAAAAATAATAATAATAAAAATTATGATATAGTAATAAAAATAATAATAATTTTAATAATAACCTATCAAAATAATTGATTTTATAAGATATAGGTATATAACATACAAAAATTATGTTCTCCGGCGGCGCTTACACACGCACTTACACAAAAAACACGAACACACACACACACTTATCATACATAAGCCTATGTACGGGCGTGTGTGTGCGCGGTTTATGTTTGTTTTCTTTATTTATTTACTTTTTTTTGTGTGTATGTGTCTGTGTGTGTTGTGTTGTGTTGTGTTGAGTTGAGTACAGTTCGCAAGCGCCCGCCACTACATTGCTGCTAAGTTAAACTTCAGCGTAGTGCGCAACACTTCAATTATTAAAAATATATAATATATAATACATATATATATATATAATTATATATTGTGTGCAACCAAAACAAAAGCTACCAATAATTCACATCAATTATATATATATATATCGTTCTCTTTCATTCGCTCTGTGTTCCTCCTGTTTGTTTGTGTGTATGTGTATATGCATAATAGCTTTGCATAAACCGTTAAAGAGGTTTGTCGATCCGAAGAAGATGTTACATGATGCATCATTGCGACGACGGGGTGGCGCCTTTTGGCTGCACTGATTGGTCGCCGTGTGTATGTGTGTGTCTGTGTATCTGGTTGAGTTTATTTGTGTTGGTACTGATGTTATTGTTGGTGGGGGGTGTGTGTTTGTGTGTTTTTATGTGTGTGTGTGTTTGCTTGAGTTGGTCTTCGCTACCTTAACTGCTGCCTTAACTCCTTCTGTGTGTGTGTGTGTGTATATTTTCTTGGTTGTGTTAAAAACAACAATTGTTTAAAAACGATAATTCTCATCGGCCATGTGAATGGCCCAGAGAAATTTGGTTCTATGCGTTTTATTGAAGATCTTCTCAATCGGCACGCCGTACTTTTTACACCTGCACAACAAAGAGAGAGAGAGAGACATTAGCTTTTACTTATATGAAAAAAAACAGTGAGTTAAGTTAAGTTTACCAGGCAACCGTGATGCGTGGATCGAGATAATTTAGTTTGGATGTGCCCAGGGCAATGGTCTTATTCTCGTCTCTATCAGTCTCTTGTAGTTCTAATTTTTTCAGTTGATCCTTTAAACGTTCCAGTATTTTGCCCTTCTTATCGGCAATAACCCTTTCCTTCACAGAACCACGCTTGGCCGCCTTCTTAAGATCCTGTTTTCGATTTGAATTCAGATATTAAGAATCGACCCAAGTCGAAAGCTTGTTATCTGCCATATTCACTACTTACATGATATTCGGCCTCGCAGTCATCGATGGCATCGCGCTTGGCGCGTATCTTCTCCTTTAGATTCTCCATTGATTTCTGATGGCCCTTGGGCACGGAACGCTGATGGTTACAGAGAATGGCGACTGCACGATTGGCGCGATTATAGGCCAGCAGCTTCTCGGCGACCGATGCGTTGCTATCGGTAAGCAGATCCAATTGGTTTTGCAGCGTTTTCGATGCGTTATATGTGCGAAATACTTTAGCCGTGAGTCCTGCGAATGTGAATGTGGATGAGAATATAATTGGAGATGGCACAGAAGCTAATGTAGTGTTAGTGACATACCATCCATCAACTCTTTGAGATGCTCATTTAGCACTTGGGTATTGAGGCGATCGAAGAGATCATCGCCATCCTTTTTGTTTTCCATAAATAGTTCCAGATTTTTGAAGACACGCTTCTCCACCTCGACCTCATTGTAATAACGTATGGAATCCTTACCAGGGAAATCAAATACGACAACATTCTCTTTGCCATTGAGCTCCTTGTGCAGTTGCACATGCTCAACACGCAACGAACAGCAGCCGACGGTGTCAGCTTGATCCTCGTCCTTTTCATTGCCCGCTCTCAGTGCGAGCTTATCGATAAAGTAGAGAGCGACGGCACGCTGCCGCACACGCATCTCCTTGGATTTCCATTCGTCGCGGTATGTGGCGCGTATTTTGTCAATAAACTTATCTAGCCTGCGGGCTGTCTCGTATTTAATATGATCCTTTTCGCCCTTTAGCTTGGACGATGGATTCAGCATAATGTATTTCACCTGACCCTGTACATTTTCTGTCCAGGAAGCCAGCCAAGTGACGGTATTGTCGTGACGCACCTCCTTCCAGTGCTCACCAGGTGGTGGCTGTGGCACCTTTGATTGCTTACCACAATTAATGGACACATCGGCGGCCGCAATGCGACGCTTGATCATGCCCATTTTTGGATGCTCGCCGCGGCCGCGAAACAGACCCGGCGGCTCCAGCCGGAAGTTACCAATCTTCTCTTTGTGACCATCAATCATACAGAAACCGTACTCCTTGATTAACGCTTCGTTTTCATTCTTCTTGGCGAGCTTCTCCTCTTTGGTGGCTGCTTTGCGTTTTTCAGATTCAGCCAGGAAGAACTGATGCATTTCTTGGAAATTGCATTTGCGAAAATCTTTAATAATTTCCTTCTCCTTGGGGGTCATAGACTTGCGGAAATCCTTAAAGAAATTATTATTGAATACGTCCTTGGTGCAATAATCGTGATTTAACATCTTTGCATAGAATGTGGCCGCCTCCTCGGTCTCCTCGCTGAGCTCCAGCGGCTTGCCATCATAATAGAAGCGTACATTGCGGGGCACGCGCTCATAGGGTGGCGCAAAAACGGGTCCTTTATGCTCAAGCGTTGTCCATTTGACGCCATCTTCGCGCTTCTCCTCCTCCCACCTTAAAAGAGCACAAGTACGTTTTGATTTAGTCTTCTTGTTGTAATTGTCGCTGTTGCTGCTGTTGTTGTTGTTGCTGCTGCTGTTGATCTTCTTTTTTACACTGGCAGCAACTGTTGCTCCTCGTTGCTGCTTGAATATAACGTAAAGTTCACGTTTTGCAATGAGCAGCAGCGACAGCGACAGCACAGTTGCCATTTGCTGTGCCAACAACTGTGCTCACATAACGCAATCAAAAGTGAAAAAAGCAACGAGTATCAACATAACCTCAAAACTTGTTTTTTTTTTTTTTCATTTCGTTTGCACAGCTGTTGCACGCGTGCCGTGGTGAATGGTCAAAAAGTTTACACACTCATCGCAGCCGTCTTGTCACTGCCAAATGTGACTTTCAAAATATATAGGTCAGTGACATTCAAACTTAACACATACGCACACACATACGTACACACGTCCACTAATTAGATACAAATGGAAACGCACACAAACACCCACGCACACATACTTGCATGTTAATAAAACCATTTTTTGCATACATTTTGCTTAATAACACGATGCGTTAGCACTTTCTGTTCGTAGCAATTCGTATTCTTTTCGAATGTAGTTTAAAACCGAAAATCAACATTCATTTTTTAAACAATTTTGACGGGTTTGACTTAAGTATACCAAAGTAATAGTGTTCCATTATGTTCTACAACTTTTGATATAAAGTGAGGTGTTGTTAAAATTGCAATGCAATCTTTGAAAATAAAAAATCCAATAAATTTTTACAAAAAAAAACAAGCCCTGTCATTAAAAAATATTCAATGGTGGTTTTCGGTTTTAAATTAAAATTAAAATTTTGTAAGTTAACAAGCTATTTACCATCTCCACACCTCCTCCTCTTCATCCTTTTTGTCCTTGCGCGAACGCTTGGTAGGGGAAACAGGCTCCGCTTTGATTTCATTCTCCTGCAACAGGCAACGTTTTAAAAATTTATTAAAAACCTTATTTCCTATTTCATGCATTGTTAGATACATTGCTTGGTTTTTGTTTACCTTTTTAACCTTTTTCTTTTTGGGTTTGGCGCTGCCGTATTCGTCATCGAGCTCCTCCTTTGGGCGTTTCTTTTTGTTTCTCTTGTCCTTTGCTTCTTTTTTGATCTTTTTACGCGCAAGCAACGGAATGTCGTCATCGTCATCTTCAGCGCCGTCCATTTCATCGGAGGGTTCTTGTTTTCGCTTGCGCATCGCCAACGGCATATCCTCGTCATCATCGTTTTCATTTTCATTGTCATTATCATTATCGTCGTCGTCATCATCATCGTTTAAGGCGCTATCATCCTCCGTATAGTTTGCCTCCTGCTTGGCCACAAACGAGGGCTCATCGGCTCTAAACTGCGACATGGAGTAGTCACAGGAGCTGGCCTGCGACAAGTCAAAGTTATCCTCTTCCTTTTTAACATCCACAATGTGCTCCTCGTAGCCATTTTTATAGCCATTGCATTCAGATTGCTGTTGGAGCTGCTGGAGATGTTGCTGTTGCAATTGGAGCTGCTGCTGTTGCTGGAGCTGCTGTTGTTGCTGCAGCTGCTGCTGTTCCTGTAGCTGCTGCTGTTGCTGCAGCTGCTGCTGTTGCTGAAGTTGCTGCTGTTGCTGGAGATGCTGCTGTTGCTGGAGATGCTGCAGCTGTTGCAACTGAAGTAAGGGATCATCATGGTCATTCGTGTGTGGTTGTGAGACGGGCTCTGGCTTAACGAACACACCATCGTAGGAGGGATCTTTCGTGGATGAGCCATGTCTAGAACTTGAACTGGAATGTTTGCTTTTCGATGATGATGAAGACGATGACCCCTTGTGGCGTGAGCTCGACGACGACGAAGACTTGTGCTTATCTCGACTGGAAGAACTGCTGCTACTGCTGCGATCTTTGTCGCGGCGCTCTCTGTCCTTAGACGATGAGCTGCTGCTGCTGCCGCTCTTATGATGATGATGGCTTGACGAAGACTTGTGCTTGCCGTCCTTATCGCGATGACTGGACGACGATGACGATGAGCTGCGATGTGAGTTACTGCTGTCGCGCTCCTTATCCCGATGCTTGTCCTTGCCACTCGATGAGCTGCTACTACTACTTTTATGCTTATCCTTATCGCTGCAAAAAGTGTTTAACAATTAAATGCATTAGCCCAGGGGCATACAAAGAGTATAATGTGATTCGAAACACCTACCGACTGCTGCTACTGCTGCTTTTATGTTCCCTTGATGAGCTGGAGCTCTTGTGCTCGCTGCGTTCCTTATCACGATGCTTATCCTTGCTGGATGATTTATGTTTACTGCTGCTGTGGCCTCCACTGTTGCTGCTGCTGCTATGATGATGATGGTGATGGTGTCCATTTGTGGTTACACCATTCGATTGCACTTCGCAGCTGCCGCCATTTTGCACGTGTACATTCTGCAACGCAAATCATAAGCGAAAAAAAAAATAAAACAATAAAGATGGAAAAATGTGGGATTCAATATGAAATACAGACTACTAGTATAGAATCCATCGCAGCTATTTACGAACAATTTCGCAGTCGTCAATACTTTGTTATATATGTATATAGTATATGTAGTACACGTATGGAAATATTTAGAGCTCTACAATTCTTCAACTTATATTTATGTATGTAATTTTTGCGTGATTGTATGTGTGAATGTAATACTTGCTATAACTGAAATCGAAATGAAGCATTGACTACCTGTGCGATGGAAAGCATTGTGTGCATGTGCATGTGCATGTGTCTGTTTGTGTGTGACACATTTAAGTAGCAACTCTGCAAGTCAATTGTCAATGATTTACAAAACTCACAGCTCTTTATGTAGCAATGTGTATGTGTGTTAATATGTAAGTGGATGTAGACACACCACACCACACCACACCACCACGTGGTGAAAAATCAACCCTAACAAATTCAAATGTATTGTGTTTCCGTACAAGAGAAAATATTTAAGTCAAGAACACATGGCGGCGACAGTTAACAGGATACAAAGGGTGGGGAGGAGGGCACCCCTTGCAGCACTGTTGATTTTTCTGACGTTTGTGTTCATACTTACTGCCCACCGTGACTTTTAACGTGAGCGGTGTAACAGCAGCAGATCAAGGCTCTTTTTTTTTTATTTGTGTGTGCATATGTATGAGTTTGTTCAAACGTACGTACACATGTGATTACTTTGGCACCCTGCGCAGTGTGACCAAATTTTTACAAACGTCAAAAATACGCAAAATACTATAACACAATTCACAAAATGTATTCGTTCGAATTTATTTTCAAAACCAAAGCGGCATCTACTTTAAATAAAATATTTTTCCTTTACTAATGTACTTTTCTAAAGTTCAACAGTATGTATATATATACACTATATACTATATATATACATATCGCAGTGTGACAAAGTCTATATTTATGCACAAAAAAGCCATCGTAGTCATGAAACAATTGTAAAAATAAAATATATAGCACACTTCAGAAAATTATTGATGCACGCAAAATACCACACTAGTATTTAGAGCAGCGAAAATCGGTCACACTGTGCCAAATACACATTGTCGCTGTGTCGTTGCCGTCTCTCGTCGATTTCCTACCGCCTGCCTTTGCCTGCTACTACTTGCATGCATTGTCGCCATTTTCGTAAATTACCAAAAGGCCTTTTACTCTTTATTGCAATGCGACTACGCATGATTTAGGCGCAGGTCGGTCGACACTTGCATTGGTTGCAAGTACTTATGCATTTTTTACATGTGAAAATTATCAACACATTTGCACCGTTCGTTAATGCACTTGCTGAACAGATGAAAATTACATAAAAATAAATACGTCTCGAAATTACTTACATTTTCAGCAGCCACATCCCCACTCATTTTGCACAATTTCTCAGTTGGCAGTGCGGCGCTCACGGCTTTTTCCCAACTTCACTTTTTTTTAAATTATTTTCTACACCTCTATATGTTGTAGTTAAAATATATTAGTTTTTAAAAGCCGTTGCACACGACTGCAGTGCTACTTGTGCCTTTGCATTTAGTGCGCGATGGTACAAAATGATATTTTTTTTTCCCAAGTCCCCAATATTACACTTAGAACAGTCTCTTTCTTTTACAGCGCGCAGCGGCCACGCGAACACGTTCGTACCGAATCTACTTCGAACTGTATGCTGTTTGGAGATGTACACATTGCACGCCAATGGGTTTCGATAGTTTTCGGACATCAGCATCGATAAGTCGAGTACTAGCTTTATTTTAGTATTTTTTAATAGTAATTTTCGCAAACGTTTTGGGTGCACACTGTTGGCAATTCACAAATTAATACACATAACATACGCATTAAGAGTTTTTTTTTTTATCAGATAAAAAATAAGTTGCAAATCAAATGGCCAGTCGTGGTGCAACTAGTGTTATCACCGCCACGACTGGCATTATTCATACCACTGCAACGTCAACGGTAACGGCATTGCAAACAATCACCAATGTGCTCAACGTTAGCTCCGTGCACTCAAACAACGTGAATATCTCAAACAACACGCACATAGGACTCGGAGCTGCCGTAGGTGGAGGCGCCAGTGGAAACGATGGTCACGGTCCGGATGGCGATACAGCCAAACCAATGTATCCGCGTCTATTCAACAAAATTGTGCTAACGTTAGAGAACAGTCTTATACCTGAGGAAAAAATTGATGTGACGCCGTCCAGTCAGGACGGACTCGATCATGAAACGGAAAAGGATTTGCGCATACTTGGCTGTGAGCTAATACAAACGGCGGGCATACTGCTACGATTGCCCCAAGTGGCCATGGCCACTGGCCAAGTGCTTTTCCAGCGCTTCTTTTACTCGAAGAGCTTCGTGCGCCACAATATGGAAACGGTCGCCATGAGCTGTGTGTGCCTCGCCTCCAAAATTGAGGAGGCACCACGTCGCATACGCGACGTCATCAACGTCTTCCATCATATCAAGCAAGTGCGCGCACAAAAGTAAGCAAATCAATTACAACTGTAACTTCTTTAGCTGGGCAATTTTTTGTAAACCCAAATTATTTTCTTACTTCTGCAAAGAGCTTTCACTGTAGAAGAAACTGTCATTCCACATACATATATAACATATACATATATTTGCATGTTTGATTTTTTCGCAGGGAAATAGCGCCCATGGTGCTGGATCAGTACTATACGAATATGAAGACTCAGGTTATCAAAGCGGAGCGTCGTGTGCTCAAGGAACTTGGCTTCTGTGTGCATGTGAAGCATCCACATAAGCTGATTGTCATGTATCTGCAGGTGCTGCAGTATGAGAAGCACGAGAAACTGATGCAAATGTCTTGGAACTTTATGAACGATTCGCTGCGCACGGATGTCTTTATGCGCTATACGCCGGAGGCGATTGCCTGTGCGTGCATTTATTTGAGCGCACGAAAGCTCAATATACCGCTGCCGCATAATCCGCCGTGGTTTGGTATATTTCGGGTGCCAATGGCCAATATCACGGATATTTGTTATCGCGTGATGGAGCTTTATACGCGCGCCAAGCCGGTTGTGGAGAAGCTCGAAGCAGCCGTCGAGGAGCTGAAGAAGCGTTATATCGATGCACGCAACAAGACCAAGGAGGCAAATACGCCGCCTGCTGTCATCACGGTGGATCGCAATAATGGCTCTCACAATGCCTGGGGTGGATTTATACAGCGTGCCATGCCGCTGCCCACAGAGAAGTCGCCGAAGAAGGACTCCCGTTCACATTCACGCTCCCGGACACGTACGCAATCACGTTCGCCACGCTCACGTACGCGCAGTCATTCGCCAAGTCGCGAGCGATCCAAAAAATCGCATCGTGATCGTGATCGGGATCGGGATCGAGATAGGGACCGTGACCGCGACCGTGAACGTGATCGGGAACGTGATCGTGACAGAAGTCGCTCGTCCAGATCTCGGTCGCGGTCAGCGCCCAAACACAAAAAGAAATCGCGTCACTATTCGCGCTCGCCCACGCGCTCCAGTTCGCCGCACAGCAAGCATCGCAAGAGGTAAGTGTGCCGCGCATCCGAAACCAATTACCAATAACCAATTACCCCATTCCACAGGAAATCGTCGAGAGAGCGCTCCGATTACTATGTGAAAAAGGAACGCTCCAACAATACGGGCAACAACAACATTAGCGATAGCGACAAGTACCGCAACTCCAGTTCCAATGCGGGCAAATCGCACAATCGCTACTCACATCGTGGCAGTGGTGGGGGTGGTGGTGGTGGCGGAGGAGGAGGAGGAGGAGGCGGCGGCGGCGGTGGTGGTGGTGGTGGTGGTGGTCATAACAGCCGTGGTGGGCACAAGCATCGCGAGAGCGATCGTACTAGAGATCGCAAACGTTGATGAAAAAACTCTATACTAATTGTACCGGAAAATGCTTTTTGATTTTTTACTTCATTTTTTTTTTTTTTTGTATTTATTTTGATTGCAACTCACATTTGCGCTATAAGTTGTATAATTTTGAACGTCATTGTAAAAATAAAGTAAAATTGATCAACAATAAGTAAATGTGCACAATATAATGCGTGTTTAAACAGAGCCAGGTTCTGTCTGATATAACTGCAGTCGAACTATATTGAAGTGCCTACGAAAGATTCATTTATCACTGAATTAGAAATCCAAATGGATTTTCAGCTATTCAAATGGGGGACAAAAGCATTAAGGGACTTAGTAGCTCACCCGTACAAATAGATCACAGTAATGCGCATTACAAACAACGAGACATGATTAGCACCTTTGTTTAACTACCGTATGGGAATGTACAAAAAAAATTAATTTAAAAATCAATTCGAATTCGTTTTGGTTGCCAAGTGCTGTTTGAATTTCAATTTCAACTCTAGTGCAGATTTATTAAAACTTTGTTACTTTTAGCTGGACAGTCAAAACGCATGCAATGAATATATATATGAATATATAATGGGCGACATGTGTATTGTGCAATGCAATCGACCGGCAATAATGCTTCCATTATGAGCAATTTTGACTCATATTTAATTAACCCTACACTACATATTGGTACTTAGGCAATAGATTATAGATTTTGGCGGCCACAGCAGCAGCAGCAGCGCGCATATCCTGGGTAGAGCATGCTGTTAGATTAACGGCGCAGCTCTGACTGGGACCCGCTCGTAGTTCTTCAAATAAGAGACTATATCGACATAGGATATCAATCACATCTACACTTCCATAGTGTACGAGAGCAGCGAGATTTGTGGATGCTGCAGCGACACATCCCGGAACTCGGGCGTAAAGCTAAGTATGAAAAAGCTAAATATGGTCGCTATAATCCATTCGGAAATTGTGCTTATCACATGATAATACCAGCCGCCATCCGAGGGATACCTGCAAAGGGAATTAATGTGTTATTTTCCTGCCCAAGCCATGATTTCAACGGCTTACCACTTCCGTGGGTCTTGTCCGTCGAACAGTATATGCGACATGACACCAGTCACTGCCAGCATTATAAACAGAATAGTGCAACAGACGGACATACCCAGGCGTATGTGCGCAGTCTTTTTCGTGCCAGCCATGGGATATATCGAGTATGTGATTAACGCCTGCATCCAAAAGTATAAAGTGCCGAAGCCGAAGCAGCAGAACGCTCCAATAAAGTGGACAATGCGCACATTGGTTTCCTGAAAGTTGCCTACAAAGCTAATGCCCAGGCAGGACAACATGCCGAACCAAAAGGCTATACTATTGTGGCGGAGCACAGTGGTGCCCAGATCCGGATGATGTTCGTGTAGTTGCAATACATGACGATAACGCACATAAATTGTGAGTCCCACTGGAAATGAAAATAAGATCAGTACAACAACAGACTGCGTGAGGCGGCACTCAGCACATGACTCATGCTTCCCCGACTCGAGATACGAGTTGTGTTTGGGAATGCAGCGATAGCGAACTCACAAAGAACACTGCCAATGTTAATTAGTTGACCGAAAATACAGCTCTCCGGTGAGTAAGTGGCTGCATCGCTAATGTACGGCACTGTGGGCACCACATGACCCTCCAGGACAGCCACAATATAACTGCGAATTGGCAAAAAGGGTACAAAATAATAACAAACGGTACTTTTTTTTAGAAATTAAGAGGAGAATAACCACTTACGTGCCCAGAAATGTCACTTGAAAGATGAGAAAGACAGCAACCGGCAATAGATAAATATACGACATTATGCCAGCAGCTATGCAGCAAGAGAAGCAAATACGGATATTTTATTGCTGCGCAAAACAGATTTCGTGCGTTGGGGGTTTTTTTTTCATGTGAATGCAACGGCAACTGCAGCACTGCCAACTTGACTCATAAAAAGACTGGCCAATGGTAGCACACGAATCCAATCGGCAAATTGGTGCTGCCCATCACTAATTGTAAGCAAAGTGGCATTTGAAATTGAAATCTTGATAAATATATAACTAACATATATATATAAAAAAAACATTTGAGAATTTGCTGAAATCGGTAGGTACTCGTGTGCGTGTGTTAATGTTAATACAAATGGTTTTAATTTATGTACATATGTGTAACCTTGCAGGCAACTGGGCATGAGTTGTTTTGTGGAAATCGACGGCTCCTACTTGGAAGGTGGCGGACAGGCTCTGCGCAATGCTTTAACCCTGAGCGTAATACTAAATCGTCCGGTGCGTGTGGTAAAGATACGTGCCAATCGTCCAAAGCCGGGACTATCCCATCAGCACTTGCATGGCGTTAATTTGCTGCGCGACATTTCGAATGCCGAGGTCAACGGAAATACGTTGCACTCCACAGAATTGACGTTTGCGCCGCGCACGATCGCCGGCACCATGTACAAGGTGGACACACGGACCGCCGCCAGTATAACACTTATATATCAGATGGTCATGCCGGTGCTGCTTTTTAGTGGCACATCGTCACGCATTGATGTCACTGGCGGCACAAACGTATCGTTTGCCCCGCAAGTGGAATATATGCAGCAAGTGCTGCAGCCTAATCTGAAGCGTTTTGGCGTTAGTTTTGATCTCAAGGTGCTGCATCATGGTTTCTATCCACGCGGCAATGGCCGTTGTATGCTTGACCTGGAGCCGCTGCGCTCGCTGAATGCCGTTCAATTAAATGACTTCGGCCAGTTCCGATCAGTCAAAGGTGCCGCCTACTATGCCGGCCGGTTGCCAAAGTGCATTGCCTTTGATATGCAGCATTCGGCGGAGCGTGAAATACATCGCCTGTGGCCGGATCACGAGTGCAATATACAGGTGTTCAAGCATCCACCGGACAGGGCGCGCGATAACGGTGCCGGCATCATACTGACCGCGCTAACCAGCACCGGCTGCGTAGTGGGTGCGGCCACTGTGGGCGAAAAGAACATCGATGGGCATTTGATTGGCTCGAATGCCTCCTGTGAACTGGCCGGCTACATTAAGAACGAAATCTGCGTGGACACCCACATGCAGGATCAGCTCATCATCTATATGGCCCTGGCCAGCGGCTGCTCGCGCATCCGTGCCGGCGCACTGACCAAGCACACACGAACAGCCATTTATGTGGCTGAGCAAATGGCTGGCGTCAAGTTCATCATTGAGTACGGCAATTTTGGGCAAACGCTTATCAGCTGTGAGGGCATTGGACAACGGAATGCATATATGTAAGGGCGGACGGTATACTCACACACACACACACACACACATATATATACACAAATACACACACACACACTCCCACGCATACACAAATAGCGAGAGTGTACAATAGTAAACGTGAAGTATGTTACACACTTAAATTATTTATGTTAAAAAATATATATAAATATATATTTGTCAAATAAATATATATAAATGCGCCTAGATGCGGCGGAATATAGCCAAGAAATGATCACCCTTATTGCGTACCACCTTGGCGCCCTCCTCACTGCTCTGGTATAGCTTGGGTGTAATAGGATCGGCATTCTGCAAAGATATAGATATACAGTTTAGATTTAGATCTATATGAATAGATAGTCAGTATAGTATTTTAAGTGCATTTTATATTTCAAGGGGAAGAAATCGCAAATGCGCTGATTTGATTTCATGCATGTTTCTTATTGGAATGTTTATTTATCTAAGTCGATTCGTTTCCTGTTCCCCATCCGATTCTATGTTCGGTTGCCAAAAGTTTAATACTCTTCATTCTTTACGTCTACAAATATTAACTATTGTTTACTCTTTTTCTTCGTAAATGTGGTTGAAGCGGTCTTATCTACATATATACTTACAGCTTCCTCGTCACTGAGTCGTTCATACAATGGATGCTGTGTCATGTGTGAGACGATCCACTTGTGAAGATCCTCCACATCCGTCATCGTATATACCAGGCCCTGCAGCAGAAGACGGATGTTATTAAATTATTGTGAATTACCGTTTCCGGTTGAGTTCTTACCCCGCTCCGCAGAACGTATGCGTATTCAGAGAGCAGTGCCTGGTTGATGATGCGCCACTTATGTTTGGCGCGCTTGAAATGCGGATCGGGATACAAAAAGAACATCTTCTCGAGTTGGCTCTTTTGGAAATAGTTTGGCAAATATTTCATCGCATTGGTGCGTATGCAGGCAATGTTCTGGTATGCCGTTGTTTCGGCATTCTTCATCCTTAGCGCCGCAATGCGATCGATTACATAGTCGGACACTTTGACTCGTATCTCCATGCCAATGGCCAACTTATCGGGATACATTTCACCCAGGGTGACTAGAAAGCCGCCGTAACCGCAGCCTATGTCAGCAAATTCGACTTGCTGCTCGTTGCCAATGTTGGGGTACAGTGAGCGCCAGTCCACATCCTCTGGGCGGGCGGGACTGTATTATAGTTAAACTTAGTAAAGCTAGTTTTATGAAGGCTCAAAAACTTACTAATCAAAACTGTGATCCGCTATGGGATTTGAGTGTGCCCGTTGGCGATAGAAGCGCTTCTGTGGCAGCCCAGTTACCGACGATGTTGCGGGCAGCGTCTCGCCCTCCTGGCTGTTGGTCACCATTTAGATAATTATTTCTAAGCCTAATTAAATTTGTATCAACAATTGGTTTAACATGCAAAAGTGCATGCGGCACATGAGTTATTATCGATGCTATCAATAGTATCGATAGCTTGTATGGCAGTTGGCAGTCCCAAAATGCGAGCTGCCATTGTGACCTTATCGATTGTTTTGCAGCACTAGTTGCCATCCCTAGCGCATTGTGTATGCATTACGCATTTGCGAAATTCACCAGTAATACGTTTTAAGCCAATTTTAACCCAATTGCCGTAGCGGCGCCTGTGCTCAAACCCTTACCAATTGCAGCCGGCAAACCCGCCACACCTCAGCTAACGTGGCCATGTACGCCACCAATAATGGCAGCACAAATAAGGCGCCAAATAGGTAAGTCTCTCTCGCAGATCGCAGAGCTCGAATCGGTGTACAGTGTGTACAATTTTCTGTGTGTTTTGTGTTTGTGTTGTTTTATTTTTATTTTTATTTTTTTTTTTTAGCAATGCCACATCGATGTTTGACAATACCATTACTGTGACGCCGATCAAAATGGAGCTAAGTGACGCTCTGGCCAAGTCAGGTTCCACAGCCACAACGCCGGCCCTGCGGCGTCCAAACGCCGTCATTGTCACGTCACAGCAGCTGACAGTACCCATGCAAACGGGCTTGTCCGTAACGAACAGCGGCGGCGGGAATGCGGCATATACGACGGGCATGAGCGTGACATCGACCACAATGACAACGACGGCGCCAAAGGAGAAACCGACGAAAGCGGCGCGCGTTCAAGTGGTACGCAAGCCGCCGCCAACGATTGAAAACTTTTGGCCGAACATATTGAGCGAGGTGAATGGCATTGGTCAGGTGGATGCCAAGCATCAGGTGCTGCCGCTGGCGCGCATCAAGAAGATCATGAAACTGGACGAGAATGCCAAAATGATAGCGGGCGAAGCGCCGTTGCTGTTTGCCAAGGCCTGTGAGTATTTCATCCAGGAGCTAACAATGCGCGCCTGGGTGCACACCGAGGAGAGTCGTCGCCGTACGCTGCAGCGGTCGGATATTGCGCAGGCGATTGCCAATTATGATCAATTTGATTTCCTAATCGACATAGTGCCGCGTGAGGAGATCAAACCCTCAACTACGCAGAAAACCAAAGAGCCAACCAGCTCGAATGTATCGGCGGCGGCTACTGTGGCTGCTGCCGCCGCCGCTGCTGCGGCAGCAAATGCTGTTGCCAGCAATAATAATCCCAACGCTAGCTTTACAACCGGCAATGTTGTGAGTGGCGCCAATGTACCTGTGGCTACGGCTGCTGCCGCGTCTGGCCTCAAGCTGGACGCCACTGCGGCCGAAGTGCTCGGCTTCAGCACAGTCAATCCGGATCTGTTTGCGGCGGCAGCCGCCAGCAGCAATCAGCAGCTGCAGCAGCTGACAACGCAGCAGCATCAGCCACAGCAAGTGCAGATCATACAGCAGGGCGCCGGTACACAGCAGCTGCAATACTTCATAGCGCTGCCTGGGCAGCAGCCCACGCAGCTGGTGCAGCAGCTCCATCAACAGCAGCAACAACAACAGCAGCAGAACAGTCTCGGTCTAAATATTGTTGCACAGCAGCCGACGCAGCAGCTAATACTCACCGCCGGACCCAATGGTCAGTTGACAGCGACGCCGGCGCCCACAACAGCTGCTCAGCAGCAAACGGCGCTGCTCCAGAACCTGGCCCAACACCAACAACAGCAGCACCAACAACAACAGCAACAGCAAATACAACTGCTGCAGCAGGTGGTGACGCCAACGGGCGAGTTGACCAATGTGCCGGTAAGTGGGCTATGATTTTGCAATTTTATGCTCGTTGCTAAATGTTTCATTTATAAAATCACCAATCAACAGATTGCCATCAGTGCCAATCAGCTGCACTTGCTGCGTCTGCAGATGCAACAACAGCAACAGCAGCAGCAACAACAGCAGGTTGCTGCTGTGCAGGCAGCAGCGGCGGCGGCAGCGCAGCACAATCAACAGCAGCAGGTGATAATACCAACACAATTGCTAACAGCACAGCAGATACTGCAGCTGGGCGGCACGCCCACAAATGCAACAACTGTGACACAGCAGCAGCTGCAGCAGCATCAACAGCAACAGCAGCAGCAGCAGCAACAACAACATCAGCAGCAGCAGCAGCAGCAGCAGCAGCAGCAACAACAACAGCAGCAACACCATCAACAGCAACAGCAGCAGCAGCAGCAGCAGCAGCATATACACATAAGCAGCAACAATCCAAACAACAGCGGCAACAACAACAATAACAACAGCAGCAACAACAATAATAACAACAACGCAGCGTCTATATTCATAAATGCGACGGCGTCGAACGCCCAAGTAGCGACGCAAGCGCAAACACAGGGCATAACAACATTAACCACAGATCGTGCGCTCAACAGCGGTTTTCGGTAAAACCCAATATAAAGCGAACATTAGCTTAAGTGAAAAGCAAAAGCCCAAAACAAAATACACCCAACATTGGACAGCAGACGACACCAGCAACCACCTAATTGTTAAGGATAAGTTAAAATTTAAGCTAAGTTTAACATGTTTAGCATTGAATTAAAGTCCAAACATTTTGGGCCAATTAGCAATCATATCGAAGCATCAGGAGGCAATTGGTAATAGCATTTGGCGTTGGCATATTGATTGCGCCCGTGTCCTGCCATTCAGTTTCGTACTAATGCGATACATGTGTATATTAGATGCAGCGGAGAGAGTTTAATTAGCTAGCTCCTAAGTACCAGTTAATTAAGCAATTGTATAAATAGAAGATACATTTTTATTATGTAATGTATTTAGTGTTCAGCAGCAAGGTGAAACCCAATCCAGCCCAAGCAGGCGGCCCAGCAGGGAATCTCTTTATATAATTCGAATGTTTCCTGCCTAATGTACATATCATAACGAATTGAACTAAATTGGTTTGCCCAACGACTCGCACACGTAATCATCTAGCTACAATTTCAAGTTGCCAACTAAATTCATAAGTTTCACACCCTTTCTATAGCTGTCTGTGTGTGTGTGTGTGTGCATGTGTGTATATACCTAAAAAAAAAAAAAAATACAGTTCTAAACATTTAAATGGCATCGGCTCAATTAGCATTTCGTGGCTTTGCACCTGAGCTGCAGGTTTCACATTCTATTTTAACAATACGTAACAAGAGAAAATCCCCCCAAAAGAAAACATTTTATAAATATATATCTATAAATTATATATATATATATTGTACTTGTATAGTTAAATATTAGTATTTTGCAACATAACTCAATTGAATGTGGGTTATCTAGGCGTTAGCCAACCAAGCTCATCTCCCTGTCTTTAATCAAAAAGTACAGCTCTCTGATTTTCTCGCTTAGAGGAATATTCGTCTTCTTTCTGTTTGTAATTAAGTTAAGTAATTCAACGAAATACAAAAAAAAAAAACAAAAACAAAAGAAAAAAAAAACAAAACAAACAAAAAATCAAAAAAATGTATAATCAAATGAATGTTGCTCATTTCTTGTTGGCCAAAATCTTGTTAATGTCCTGCAGCTCGCGCGTGCTCCACGGCTCCAGCGGATCGGGCGGCGATTGTGTTTTCCGCCCATGTGCGGAACGTCTGCGCGACGCCTGCTGGCTGCGTTTGCTTTCCAGTTCCGCGTCGCTCTCCTCCGGCGAGACTCTGCAAAGTGTGTGGGCCACGAAATACCCAAATATGACATGATATATCAAATATTTACAAAGTTTTAGCTATGATAAACTAATTATATTCATTACATGGTGAATGTTGACAGCTTTAGATGCCAAATTGATTGAATTGAAATGTGTGTATGTAATTATGTATGTGTGTGCGTGTGTGTATGTATGCATGTGCGTGTGTGTATGCATGTATGTGCGTATATATGCATGTATATAAGCATGTAAATTGACTTCTATACCAATAGCAGACCAAGTTGCCTTGTTGCGCGGCAAATTTAAATAAGAAAACGTATTTATTAAAGCTGCCCTCCTCCTCGATTCTCAAAAATGTAAGTAAGGCTTGCAGACTTCGCCTAAGAATTAGACGCAGGCAGCTTCAACGCTGGAAGCTGAGGAGCCGGAGGAGGAGCAGGAAGCGGATCAGGAGGCGTATGTTTGCAGGTATGTATGTATGTAGGTATGAATGTATGTAGGTATGAATGTATGTATGTATCTAGGTATGTTCTAGGTATGTATGTTTGTGTGTATGTATGCATGCATGCATGTATGTATGTATGTATGCTTGTGTGTATGTATGCATGCATACATGTATGTATGTATGTATGTTTGTGTGTATGTATGCATGCATACATGTATGTATGTATGTAAGTAGGTATGTATGTATGTATGTTTGCATGTATGTATGGATGCATGTATGCATGTATGTATGTATGCATGCATGTAAGCATGCATGCATGTAGGTAGGTATGTATATATGTGTGTGTATGTATGTATGTATTAATGCATGTATGTATTAATTATACATAATATATATATGTGTGTGTATGCATGTATTTTCACATGAATTTTGACCAAGAATAATGTGGCCAGGCCTTGCCCGTGGCACATTTAAAATAATTCTCTCAAAGATCTTTGAAAATGAGTTTGAGGCCGTTTGGATATTAAACAAAAAACTTGCATACAAACGTTTTTCGCGATTTTTCCACACATACGGGTGGAATTTCCCGAAACCCCAGTCAGTCAGGACAAACAGTGATATATATATATGGAGATAACTAAATTTAATTTTGTTAATTGGAATATTTAAAAGCGTTTTTAATTAGAAAAACAGATAACCTATTCTTGATAGGATAGGAATTTTAGTCTCAAGCCTGGAGCCTTAGTTCTAGAGAAACCCTATGTGTAATATTAAAATAGGAACAGGAAAAGGTGTTTAAAATTTCGATTTTAACGGAAACTTTGGCAGGATTAAAAATCAAATCAAAATCATTTACTTGCATATGATTCTCCGATATCCCCCAAATTCGCCGGAATCCCCCAATGCGAAACTTACTTGTTTCGGCGTCGAATCCGTGCGCTTTTGGCGCGATGCGCTGCCTCATCCTGGGCTGGCTGGCATTTGCGTAGATGGAACTGCTTCATTGTGGCATGCACCTGGTCGGCTGTGGGCAAATCCTCGCTATCGGCCTCGCCGCCATTGCCATCCTCGGTCTCGACATCCGCTTCCTGTTCAATGGTCAGCACCTCCTCGGCGACCGTCTCTTCGAAATTGAAGCCCTGGAATGGTACGGTTTGAGCAGCTTGTGCCTGGGATGGATAACCTACCGTCACCGTGTCCAGATCCGGCAAATGCTGGCCCCAGACCGATGACATATGGGGCTGTTGGGCATCGTAGTTGGGCGACCGTTTGATGTCCGCCTTGGAGAGTGCGTTGTGTGTGCGCTTGGCCAGCGATAGTTTGCCCAGGATGGGGCCACCGCTGTCGCTCTCCTCCGTCTCGACCTCGGCGAGCATGTTCATGAACTCCTCCAGCTTCTTGGGGTCCACGATATCCTTGGGATCTTGAAACAAATTGGTCAGATTGCTGGCCATGGGCACTGGCAAAGCGGCTGTCGCTGCCTTTGCCGGCTGCGCTGAGCCAGCTCCAGCTGCAGGTGCAGGTGCTGGAGATATAGTTGCTCCAACTGCCGGCACAGGCATCTTTTTGGCCAGCTGCGGCTGCGTCTTAAGCGTCTGCTCGACCAGGTCGAACGCCCTGTTCGCCAGCTGCTGCAGTCCGGCAAAGTAGTGCGGATCATGAGTGTCCGGTCGTTGATCGGACATCAGGATCAGCTCACGAAACGGATCCGGCACGGCTGCAGTCACTACGGTTGCTGCTGTTGTTGTTGTTGTTGATGAGCGCAGGGGCACACCATTGCTGGCGGCCGGATTGCTGGCAAAGGTGAGCATATCCATGGCATTGGTGAAGTCGGATTCCATGTGCAGATTGTATGGGTCCTTGAGCTTCTGCTTGGCCACCTTGACGGGACTCGATATGGAGGCGCGTCCCCACATCAGGCGACGCATCTCCTCCCCAGTCATGCCGCGCTTCTTGAGCGCCGTCAACGTGACCCGTCCCACCCGCTGCAGCCGGAACAAAAAAAAACACAACACGTGAGATTGCATTAGATGCTAGACAGGATCTGGCTGGGACTCTGAGCTCACCTTCCAGTTGGAGACGGCGCCCTTGCGCTGCTTGGCGCGCGTCTTGCTCTTGCTCTTGATGACCATTACGCCGCGCACCTCGAAGCCCGTATCATCGGCGGGGCCCAGCGGTATGGAGTATGCCTCCAGATAGCCCTTGGCATCCGCCTGCGGCACGGCGCGCTCCAATGTCACAACAATCTTGGCCCATTGCTTCATCCACTCCTTCTCCGACTGCTCGATGACGGTCACATAGGTATTACCCATCATGGCAATCAACATGTTCAGCAGCAAAATCGGCACGAATATCATGAATATGACAAATACGGTTTTCGATAGATTCGGATATGTCGTCTGGTTCAGATCGGGATACTGTTGGGAATATTATGAATTGCTTTTTACTCAGAAGATGATAAAGATTTCAAGAAATATCTCCAATTAGTGTCTATAACATTGAGTTCTTTTTTGAGGTTAAGTTGGGTACAGTCCCGAAGAGTTGGTAATGTTTGAGGTTAGTTTATGCAAGGTTTCAAAAAGTAAGGTTAGATTCGGATACTTCGTCTGGTTCAGTTCGGTATACTTTTTCGAATATCAAGATTTGCTTTTTACTCAGAAGATGATAAAGAAAGATGCCAAGAAATATCTCCCATTAGTTTAACATTTAGTTCTTTTTTGAGTTTAGGCTGGGTACAGTCCCGTTGTTTTCAAAAAGTAAGGTTATATTTTTAGGTATTTCAGGTCAGGTTCGGGCAAGTACTCAATATTAAAGTTATGTTCTTATATTCTGCTTAGAGGTTGGCTGCGTTCAAGTTTGAGGTTAGGCCCGATGCCAAGTGATACTCACATTGTAGTCGCCCAGTGTGGTCTGGAAGAGGGCCATCCAGGTGCTGGTGTAGGTATTAAACATGGTCGTCTGCACCTGCGGATGTCCCTTGTAGAGGAAATAGAATGCCTGCGAGAAGCCGCACAGCACAATCGAGTAAATGATGCCAAAGGTGAACATGTCGCCGGTTATCATCGAGTAGATCATGGTAACAAATGGACCCGTCAGACGTATGGCACTGCAAAATGGGAGGAACATAAATGGACAGCGTTGGGTTTGGCTGATGGGGATTTTTTACCCGGCAAAGAACATGAGCAGAAACCAGCTGCCGGGCACAGCGAAGATGAGGATGGCCTCCTCGGTATCCGTATCGCCAATCAGACGGAATGGTATGCACGCCAGGATGAGTAGATTGGAGAACAGAAAGATTGCCTTGGCCGGCGCATGTGACTATCAAATCAATGTACACAAAACAATGGAAATATTTGAACATGTTCATTTGGGGGGGGGCAGGACCTACCAGCTGCTTGAGGAATGCGGATAAGCCCTGGTTCTTGATCTCGTCACCCTGCTGAAAGATCACATAGCTCAGGACGCCCGCTATGGTCGCCAGCTCGGCGCAGTAGCGCGCCACAGTTTGCGCATTGTAATCCTCGCCCTGCCCATTCCCATTCCCATTCCCATGCCCATCCAGTTCGGTGAGATGTGCCGCTGATGCGGACGCATCGCCATTGTCGCCATTTTCCGGTTCGTCGCCATCGTGTGCGGGTCGCAAATAAACGGATACGGAGAGGCACAGCAGGTGCGTGGATAAGATGAGCAAACGCTTCAGGAACTGATTCTGTGCAAAGGTCTTCCATTTCTCCTCGAGCAGGCGCTGTATAATGCCGCCATCCAACATGTCCAGATGCTCCGGCTTGGTGCCGTTCAAAATTATGAACAGCGCCGAGTTCCAGTCTGCAATCAGATATATTAGGCACGCATCGAAATTCCGAGAAGCCGGATCTCTGTCGGATCGGACGAGTCTATCACATAGGAATATGATCGGACAAAACTTAAGCTCAAAATATTCCTCGGACATATGTGCAAGATTTGAGCAATACGAGGAGGAATCGGAGTACTATATCATATGGCAGCTAGAGGAGGTTGGGTACTCACTGGTGCGTCCGTCGGGCAGCAGCGTGTCCAGGGCGTTGAGCGGATAGCCGGAGCAGGTGATGTTGCTGTAGCGCCAGAACTCGCGGGCGGACAGCTCCAGCATTTCGCGGAAGACCTCGGCACGGCCCAGCTTGCAGGCGAGGGTGAGCGGAGTGAGACCCGTCTGGTTGACAATGCCATTCTTGGCCGGCGTCTTCGGATGCCGCAGCGCATAGCCGAACATGTCCAGCTTGTCGCAAACGACCACCATATGGAGTATCATGTTGCCAAAGGAGTCCTGGGCATCCGGATCGGCGCCGCAGTCGACGAGCAGATTGTAGACGCTCTCGTTGGCACAGCAGGCGGCCCAGGCCAGCGGATATTCGCCCATGTAGGCGAGGCCCTCGTAATCTGTGCTCTTGGCCGGATTCGAGCGCTGCTGATCGCGTGGCAAGAAGAAGCTGCCGATTGCACGCTGATTGATATCGGCGCCGGCTTCGATCAGATCGGCGACCAGCTCGTTGTTGCTGTACGCAATGGACAGATGGAGTGCACTGGCGCCGAGATACTCCTCGCCCTCCATCACGTCCAGCGCCAGATTGGGATAGACGCGCAGCAGGACGCGCGCCAGCTTCGTGTGTATCTTCGAGTCACAGATGATCAGCACATGGAGCAGACTCTCGCCGAGTGCGCCGCGGTATTGCATCTGCCAGCAGGCCTTGTGATCCTCCCACTTGCCAAGCGGATCGTGTATGGATAGCGAAGCCTCAATCGGTATGGTCACCTCGGTATGATCGCGATATTTCCAGCGCAGGAACTCGGCCCGATTGATCATCTGGCCCTTGCCATCGTTATACATGAACACGCCGAACTGCTCCCGGATCAGCTGCTCGACGGCAATCAGTCCGCCCGTATTGATCGCATCGATCAGATCGCCACCTGAAATGGGCCACATCCGTGTTCTAGCTGCGATTCTGTCAAGGATTGGCTGCATCATTGACCTTACCGCGCTTGTAGTCGGCCAGCTTGTAGAGCAGACATCTGCACGCCGTCGCCGAGGACTGCGAGATGACCGCGTCCAGTATGGCGCCTGGCTTCATTTCGGGCGCCTTCTTGCGCAGACATTTCTTCAGCAGAAACTTCATCCTGCATCAGCTAGTCCACTTTGGCGGCTTTGTCGTCCGTCCACGTACCTTCTGCCAGAGCACAGTGCAAGTTTGTTTGTTCGATGGCGATTCCAATCAATCTCAGTCGCTCCGTTGTCCGGGTAACCCCAAAAGCCCCCGACAGTCCCCAACTCCGAATACGACTTGTGACAGATGTTTGATCAGCAGTAGCCGACTAGCAAATACCCTCAACTCTCCACAGGCTACAATTTTTGCTTCACTCACTTGATTTACTTTCAGTGCTTAAAGTCCGATCTCTGTGAAATATTCAGGGCTTATAGGTGGTATGCAAAGAAGGAATGGGGGTAGGTATCGAAAAAGTGAAATATTCCTGATCTGTATATACTATGCGAGTACTATATATACTAAACTATATACCAAGTTTGGTCTCTCTAGCTCTTCTAATCTTCGAGTTGTGCCCAAAAGTCCATGACACAAAATCGATATTTATCGATTATTAACTCGTTTCCAGTTATGATTATCGATTATCGATATTATGAAACTTCGAAAAAGATGATCAACTCGTATTAAGCTATGCTTAAATCGATATTTATCGATATTTTGAAAATTGGATAGCATATCGTACACAATTGTTAACTCGATTAGATAAAATAAAAAATTATCATTTTGTAACAAGCTATTCTTTAAGAGCCATGCCTCAAAATCGATATTTATCGATTTTATGAAAATTGGGTAACACATCGTCAACAATTATTAACACGTTTTCGAGTATGGTTATCGAGAATCGATATTATGAAAATTAGATAACATATCGAAAAAGATGACCAACTCGTATTAAGCTATGCTTAAATCGATATTGTGAAAATTGAATAACATATCGTACACAATTATGAACTCGTTTCTATTTATGACTATCGATAATCGATATTATAAAAATTAGATAACATATCGAGCCATGCCTCAAAATCGATAAGTTTCGAAATTATAAAACCGATTGGATATATCGAATATAGATGCTTCCTTCTGCCTGTTACATACGTTTGCAGCAAACGATGATACCCTTTTAACAAGTTTTCTATTGTGTGCAGGGTATAAATCAGTTAATCTAGGCCATATACCCTGGATATTTTATGGCTGGTAAATAGTAAATACGGTAGATTTTGTATTGCATTTTCTGTTTTTTATTTAATTATGTATATAAATATATTTGTTTTTGTTGTCACTTAGGGCTAGAGTATTGATATCGGATATACTGTAAAATAAATTGTATAATGTATGTGTGTATGCCTTGTTTTATTTTATTTATTTTGTTTTGTTTTTTTTTTTTTTTAGCTTTCTTCTCTTCGCTTTCCTTTTCACTCTTTTCATCATTTCTTTGCTTGCGGTTTGCCTTCTAAAAGTACTTTTGAATTATTTGCAATGTCATTTGTAAAGAACGCGTTTACAAAATCTTTATTTTATTTTCGCTTTTATTACATATACATTTATGTATATATATATAAATATAAATAAGATTCAGAAAGAAATACATATACATATTTTGATATATATATGCATGTATATTTGTAAATATGTTATGTGTTCTATGTACCATATCTATCATATATATATGTATATATATTCTTTATCAGCAAATATTTTTGTAAAATACAAAATATATATATATCATAATATCGAGACCGAATATAAAATTATTTTTGTTGTATTGATAAACAAGACAAAAAAAAAAAAACACCACAAATTACAAAATTAATTTGCCCCACTGTGCACAGTGGGCTGCATCAACAATACAAATGGCATTCAAAAAATGGTTCAAAAATTTGTGTATATTTACCCTACCAACCAACTCAAGTCGAAAGTTTAATTAATTGTAAATTTCAATCAAAAATTGTTCTCAATACTTTTCGGTTTTTGGGTTTCTTGTCAGATCTTGTCAGAATATGCTATAATTTGGGTAGGCTTTCTCTTTTGTGTATGTATATGTTATGTGTGTGTATATATATATAAGTACTAGATATGAACAGTATGAAAATATGTATGAAATGGAAAAGCCGCGAATGTTGAATAGTTAATAAATCTGTTTCATGCATAATTCTTGTGACTAAATGCAACGTTAATTAATTTGAATATTGTTGTTGTTGTTGTTGTTGCTGTTGTGACTTATGTTGTATATATATCCTATATGAATAGAGTATACATATGTATATAGCTCTAGGCGTATAAGTTTGGGCTTGGTCATTAAATTGTTGTTAATCAGTCGCAAAATGTATTTCATTTCTGTTGTTGTCATTGTTGCTGCTATTGTATACAAAATATATACTTTAATTATATGGTACTATATAGTAAGATGCCAATACAATCTATATGTATATATGTGTGTGTGTATATATATATAAATATATGCATATAGTCTTAATGGAGCACTTATAGCTCGGCTTTCTATTGTTTTTTTTGCAAATACACAACAAATTTTCTTTAATGGCAACGATGCGCTTTATCGCAAGTCTTTTCGTTAAACACTTTTGGAATTGTTTTCAGTTTTGTTTTTTTGTTTCTTTCATTCTTTTATCAATACACTTTTCTTTTGTAAGATTTTGATTTGATTCTGGCGTTACATATTTGATTTGATTTATTTTAGTGTCATTTTACGCTTAGTTTTACGTTTTAGTTTTAGTTAAGTTATGTTAACAAAATACTCGCTTGATTGGCTTACGCATAAAACGTTTTAGTGTTCAGTACAGTCTATATGTTCTGCTGTTGTTGTTGTTGTTGTTGTTGTTGTAACTGTTGAATACGGTTCGGGTTATATTTCTATATATGTCAATGCGCACGATTTTTTGTTATCGCAAAAGGGAAGCAACGAATTTTTAGTAGCGAATGCGTTTTTCTAAAGACAAAGACTAGAAAAGTTTAAACCATAATCGAAAGCGTGTGACAAAAAGCGAATTGTTACAAAAAAAAAAAAAAAAAGAAAATTTCTTTTATATATATGCTATAAAATACATAATGTAGAGAGTTTGTAAGTGTGTGTGTGTGTGTGTGTGTGTGTATAGGCCCGGCCGAGCTGCACCCCAAGGCGAGAGAGATATATCGCGTCGCAATTAACTAACAAAAATATATGTTTATAGAGAGCACACATGAAATAGACTGAGAGTTGAAAAAATACATTGTAAAGCTCTAAAAAAAATACATGTACACGGCATTTGTGTACTATATAAATCAATATTGTTACTAACTTTCGCTCCATCGTCTTCTTTATCAACATTATCAACAGCATATATGGCCACAAACTTATGCGAAAATCATATAATGTGTTAAAATTATATATAAAAAATGTTTATGTAAAATACGCTTAACTAATTTGGACTAACTACTTAAACAAACACAAAAAAAGATATACCTATATATATATATATATATATGCATGTATATATATAAAGAAAACAAACACAAAGATAAATACGATAAAAATACAAAAAACGAGCAAAATTAAACGAATCTGCCTTAACATTTGTAATTTGGCAATTATTGAGCAACTGCAGTTGGGTATATATATTCGGGTACAGGGTAACTGCGGGTATATTGGCACACAACCAGTTAGCAGTGCATACAATAAGTGTGTATCTATCTCTCACTCTCTCTCTCTCTCACTCTCTCCCTCTCTCTCTCTATTTGTCTCTCTCTAATTTCTATCAGCACCGAGCAGTTAACACCGCGTTTGCTATTTACATGGCCTTGGCCCAAGTTTTGAAGGCAGCCTGCGTGCGCGCGGGGATTTCATGTTTGGCGTAAAAGGGGGAAAAGGAGCAAAGCTCACGAATATCCTAACCGTCGTGTCCTTGCCGGGTCGTGTGTGTGTCCTTGTGTATGTGTGTGTGTGTGTGTGTTAATGTATAATATTTATGCATCGATTCTGCATATACGAGTTGAACTTATCTATGAGTGTATATTTAATAATATAGCTTATGTGTATGCGATGATGGTTGGCGCTACTCCTGCCATTCGTTCTCATCGACACCCTCCATTTCATCCTGCTCCAACTTGGTTGTGTACTCCATGCGCGCGCTAACCGATTTTTGGATCTGCAAGCCAAACCGAAAAGTGAATAAGAGACAGAGATTGGAAAAACGTGAGACTCACCTCCTGCTGTTTGTTGCTTTCATATTCGGACTTGCTGCCAAAATTCGAGTGATCCGGTTTTTTAGCTAGCGCCGGAACTTGTTGTATGGAGGATACTAAAAATGATCAATTCAAAAAGTGAATCAGGCAACTGACAAAAAGAGAGAGAGAGAGAGAGAGAGAGAAGGCAGTATCTTACGCGTGTCCATGCCCTCCGGCTTAAGGCTAACTTTGGCAGCGATCTTGTCGTTGCACGCAAACCAATCCTCAGCAGACAGCGTGGCGCTCCATGTAATGCGCGTGGGTGGGAACAAGTCATCCTGGAACAGTTCGCTCTGCAAATAATCAATGCAATAACAGGTAAACAAATGGCATGCGGCAAGTGAAAGAAAGCTACCTTAATGCGCGGCACTGTAAAGCTGAGCGGTTCGATGGTTGTGTTTGTCAGCCTGTATGCCTTGGAGAACTCAACGCTGGCCACATCGCAGTGGTTCTTGGTGAGAAAACTGAGGCCCTGATGCAGCGAGGAGCAGCGATGATGCGACAGCGGGCATATATACGGCTCCTCATCGGTTATCTCATAGCAATAGATGGTGGAATCGCCCTTGCCGGTGACAAACAGTGTGGAGCTATCCTCATCATAATATGGAATTAGTATCGATGGCGACACATCCAAGCTGGCCGTATTCAACGGCGCAGTCAATTTTTGTGCATTGTACACGCTTATCTGACGTTCCGAGACTCTGCAATGGTTCAATGTGTGTGTGTGTGTGTCAGTTAAATATATATGTATATGTGTAGGATAGGGTATAATGTGAACCGACTTGTCGAATCCGGTGCAGACAATGTAGTGACCCTCGAGCGCCCAGGTGATGCGTGCACCGCGCGTGCCCACGGGTCCGTTGCCCTCGCGTATTGGCGTCTCCGATTTGCGCGGATTGTAGACGCGTATTTTGCCATCTTTGCAAACGCTGGCGCCCAGCTTGCCACAGGGACTCCAGGCAAAATCGAATATCTGATCCGTGTGGCCGGTTAGTGCGCACTTTTCGGTCATGGTGCGCAAATCCCACAGCTTGATGGTCATATCATAGCTGGCTGTTAGCAGCACATCGGCGGCCAGCGGGTGAAAGCGTATAAAATAGATCTTGTCCAGATGTGCGGTCAATTCGCCTTGCGGCGTATTTGTTGGCTCACTTAGGCCACCCTCCTCGATGCGCCACAATTTGACAATGCCATCGTCGCAGGCAACCGCCAGACGCTGTGCATCAAACGGATCCCATTGGAAGTCCATAATGTTGCTGCCATTCACCAGCGACGGTATGACGCCATCGGGCAGACGCCCGGGCCGGCTCAGCTCAAAGATGGCAATCTTACCGCCAGGACCGGATAGCGGCACAGCGACACGCTCATGATTGGCATGAAAGCCATTGCATTCGCCCGGTATCTGCCGGCTCAGATTGCGCAAATTCTCAATGTGTGTCGACTTATGGCCGGGCGTGCCCTTCAAGTGACGAAACTTGGACACCTTGCCAAAGACGGTCGATGTCCGCTTGGTGGACGCCGCACTGAACGCCGCCTCTGTGGCCGATTTCTTGAGACCAGCACCATTGCCGCGCTGTCGATGCTCCTCCATTAGCTTGCCCTCGGGCACCGAAATGCGTTTGCTGTCAATGCCGCTGGCGGGCATAACATTGCTGTTGCCGCCCAACTGCTGGCTGGGCTTCAGCGGCTCCACCTTGGAGCTCTCGCGGCGACTAAATGAAACAAACAGTTTGATTTAGCTAAGTGAATTTCTTAAAAAGAATAAATAATCTATTTTATAAGGTTCCCAAAAGGAACTCGTTGCTTTTGTTGTTGCAGCGAGTGCCTACTCGTTAGTTCTGGAAGCAGACTCGTTCGCCTGTTCTGGCGAGTAGAATAAAGTACGCGGAGAAAGCTGCCAGAAACTAGACTCGCACCCAATTGAACCCCTTCTAAAACGCGCGATTATTCAATTGACATACTTTGAGTGCAGCGAGTGCCTACTCGTTAGTTCTGGAAGCAGACTCGTTCGCCTGTTCTGGCGAGTAGAATAAAGTACGCGGAGAAAGCTGCCAGAAACTAGGCTCGCACCTAATTGAACCCCTTCTAAAACGCGCGAGTAGTCATTCGGCATACTTTGAATGCCGCGAGTGCCTACTCGTTAGTTCTGGACGCAGACTCGTTCGCCTGTTCTGGCGAGTAGAATAAAGCTTACTTCATGAAAAACGAACCATAAGTTCACGGAGAAAGCTGCGGGAAACTAAGTTCGCACCCAATTGAACCCCTTCTAAAACGCGCGATTATTCAATTGACATACTTTGAATGCAGCGAGTGTTTGCTCGTTAGTTCTGGACGCAGACTCGTTCGCCTGTTCTGGCGAGTAGAATAAAGCTTACTTCATGAAAAACGAACCATAAGTTCGCGGAGAAAGCTGCGGGAAACTAAGTTCGCACCCAATTGAACCCCTTCTAAAACGCGCGATTATTCAATTGACATACTTTGAATGCAGCGAGTGTTTGCTCGTTAGTTCTGGACGCAGACTCGTTCGCTTGTGCTGGCGAGTAGAATAAAGCTTGCTCCATAAAAAAACGAACCATAAGTTCACGGAGAAAGCTGCGGGAAACTAAGTTCACACCCAATTGAACCCCTTCTAAAATGCACGAGTAGTCAAGAGAGAGTAGAGAATGCAGCGAGTGTTTGCTCGTTATAACTTGAATTCTAGACGGGGTACTCACAGTGGCACCGGCGATTGAGCCTTGTCGTCCACCTGGCTTTTGGAGCGACTCTCGTAGACGCGACGTCGTTCGGCGATGCTGCTGCGCACCGCTGAAAAGCGTCGCAGATCGGCATCGGTGCGATCCTCGCCCTCGGTTGAGTTCTCCGATGATTCCGAATTTTGTTCGAATATCTAAATAAAATTGTGGGCAAAGAGAAATTTGGTTGTGAGCAATCTGAGTGTTAAGGTAAATTCGAGCACCCTTTTGCAGACCTTATCGGATGATTCATCATCGTCAGCCGAAGACTAGAGTTGTTGTTGTTGTCGTAGTTGTTGTTGCAGTTCGGGTTTAAGTAGACAAGTAGTGAAAGCACAGAAGTACACAGCAGGATCAGGAGCAGGAGCAGGAGAAGTTGGGGTGTTAGCAGTTAACATGTTTTGGTTACAAAAACAAAAGTATACGAAAAAGAAGAGAAGAAACGAATTTTGGCACAGGCATGTAAGAGAGGGTTGTAAGAGAGAGTTGAAGATTAGTCAAGTGTGACAATAAACATATGTGTCGCTAGCCCCTAGGCATATAGATATTATTGGATCTCGCTCAATTACCTTGCGACGCTCCGATGTGGTCAATGACTTTTGTACGCCAATTCCATTGCCATTGCCGGCCACATTTGGTTCGCGTTCATGGCTTTCTGTGATAAAGAGAAACAATTTAAATTTTTAGCCATACTCGTCACTCGCTACTCGCCACTCGCTACTCGCTGCTCGTTTACTTACTTTGAATTTCAATTTCCACAATGAGATCGGGCTTGGCACCTGGGGCTGGCACTTCGCTGCAGTTCTCCTGTCCAACATTCGATATATTCTCATGGGAGCCGGGCGCAACGGGCACAGCAAACACTTTGTCAAAGGAGACGTCGCCAGTGTTGCTAGAGAAGGGCTTTGGGCCGAGGCGGGGCTGTAATTAAGAGAAGATTTCGTGTTATGTTTGTTAAAAAATCAAAATAAATCAATTATATATATATATGTATATACAAATAACAAAAAAATGTCTATTCAATTTATTCGAAATAAAGTACATAAATAAAATCATGGTTAAGGCAAGTGCAATACAAAATGTCGAAACGTTGGAATTAAAATAAATTCAATTGAAATCGCAACCGTTTTTTATGAATAAACAATAAAAATGAAGCAAGCTTAGCCAAAACATTTCGCTAGATATAATTACTATAATGAAACGAATTAAATTCAAAAATTTCAGTTAATTTGAATCAAATTAATTGGGAAATAATGGAATATGCAAGTTTCAGAAACAGTGCAAACAAACGAAACAAAAACACGAAAAACAATGAAGATCACACAAACAAATTTGTTGAGAAACGAATCAGAATATATGCGAAATGAGAATATTGAAACCAACAGGAATATAAATCACATGTGCCTACGTTTTGTTGCCTTTGTAATATTTCCGTTGAAATGGTAAAAAACCAAAGTATACTAAATAAAAAATTTCACTAAAAAACAAGAATAACAATAAACAATAAATCAAAAGTGTCAGCAAAAATGAAAATAAAAATCTATTTACGGCCTATTCCTCGACTCGTTGCAATTGAAAATGTGGAATAAATAAATAGTGGTAAACAGGTGAAACAATTTCACTAGCTAAAGAAATATACAAATTTCACTACAAGAAAAAAAAAATAAAAAAAAAAAACTAAACAAAAACGAAGAGTTTCGCTCTACATAAGCTTCACTGTGGCACCTTGTAAGCGGCCGCTGCAGTCGTGCGTGGCCGGGGACGTGGCGTGTTGCACTCGCCAGCTGAATCGTTGCCGCTGCCGGAACCGCAACCGGATTGCGGATTGCTCGCTTCGGGCAGCGAATTGTTGCGCGAGGTGCGCGGCATTGGCTTTGGCGGCGAATGGCTGCCGCTTGGCGAATTGGTGTCCAGTGCCGCCGAGGAGGAGGCCTCCTCGCTGCTGCCGGTCGAGTGTTCGGTGGGCGAATCCTTTTCATCCGCCTGCTGATCCTTTTCCGAATCCGTCTTATATTTCGCCTCAAATTTGCGTATTAGCTCGTTCTGGCTCAGGCTGGACTCGTCCGCCTGCGCCTGCGTCTTGGGTTGGGCCACTCGCTTCTCACTGCCATGGTTCTCATTGCCGTTCTTCTCCTCCCCGTTGTTTGCGCACTTGCGCAGCATCATGAAGTGCTCATTGTCGTTCCGCTTGGTCGAGGTTGTGGCGGGCTTTTGATTTTGAACTTTGCCCTTTGCCTTCTGGTTCTCCAGGTTCTTGATGAAATCGCTCAGATTGCCGCGATGTATCTAAATATGTTGTTGGCAGATAAAAGTTGAGTGCTAACTGCTAGTCCTTAGGCTTTTCGTAAGTTTTCCAAAAGAAAAACTCACCCAATTTAACCAATAATTAGATTAAAACAAGTTGCGAATTACATTTGTAACAAAACTAACACAAACCGAACCTGAAGCTGGTTCCTTTAGCGAGTTTCAATTTGGATTAGCGCGTTATAATTGGCAAGGAGTTTAAGCTGCCAGCGACATGAATATTTCAATTCATCAACTTCGTCTTAACTCAAGAAATTTTAAATAAAACCTTTGAACAGCTGATTAAGTTGCTTTACCTATTCTTCTACCTAGTTCTGTTAACATTTTAGACTGGGAACTCAACTGATTGATGCTATACTATATCCATATATATTTATATATAAAAACTTACGACAATGGGCTCATCGCCAAGTTCGCGCTTCGCTGGATCTAAATTCATTTTGGGCACAGCCTGATTGGTGCCATTGAGCCACTCGCTGGCCACTAGCTCGGTCCTGTAGCCCGTTGTTTCGGGATAGAGGTCAGCATGGAAGTCGCGATAGGTCTATAGGGATAAACGGATTACAATACACAATCGGTACACAATTGGAGTCTGTTTGATGCGCGCTCACCTTGCGCGGCACTTGGTACATGATGGGTATGACCATGTTGGAGGTCAGCTGCAGCACACGATTGACCTCCGCCTCCATCACTTTGAGAGCGCGCTTTGGCACAAGGCATGCGCCCTTGGTTTGCTCGCCCGTATGCCGCAGTCCCTCGATTAGATAGGGATCCTTGTCTGTTATCTCCAGATAGTTAATGGTCGTATCGCCCTTGCCGGCCAGGAAAAGCATATTCGTATCGGCATCGAACAGCGGCATCAGTATGCCCGTCGAGCAGTCCAGCTCCAGCGTCTTTTCGGGCACATTGAAGTTGCGTATATCGCGTATGATCACCTGACGCAAACGGGCCGCATCGAAGCCGGTGGTCAGGATGCGCGACTGATTGCCCAGCCAGACGACGCGCGAATCTTTAATGCTCTGATGCGATTCGGCCAGCATTTGTATGGGTGAGCCGGCGGCGCGTGGATCGAAAATGCGCACGCATTTATCCTTACAGCTGGTGGCCATCACGGTGCCATCTTCGCGCCAGCTGGCCGATTGTATCACCTCCGGATGTTCATTGTTTGCTGCCGGTTGCATGGTTGGAATATTAATGTAAGTCGATCGAAGCATTGTCTTTCGCATTACTCACAGAAGATTTCCTTTTGGGCAGCAATATCGAAAAGCGCCACACAGCCAGCCGCTGTCGAATACATCAAACCATCGGCTGTGGGATGGAAACCGACCGTCTCCACGCGCCGTTGCTTGTGTGAGAAGACGGCCTCCGGATCGGAGAGCGATTGCTCGAGTCCCTTTTCGGGTATGTGCCAGATTTTGACCTGCAACAGCATGATAATGTCAATAAAGTGCAGTAATAGCTGCCCTAATCTCCCCTAACATCGTATATCTTTGAATTAAGTTTCAGTTTAGTTATTCCTTAAGAGAGATTCTCCTAGACTATTACCAGCTGCCATCTTCGACACCAGAAGTTGTATGTGAGCAGGTATACCCATTTCCGTCCGTGCGTCCGTCCGTCTGTCTGTCTACTTCTGTCTTTAAGTTCTAGAGTCTTATCTAAATGAATCTCCAAAATGAATCACTTGATTGATCGCTGTTTCTTTTTAAAGATATCTTGATCAATCTTATCAGAATATTATCTAGCCGAAAAGTGTGTAAATAAAAATGGAAATAAATTGGAATATAAAAATACTAAGCAAAGGCTTATCAACATCGAATTTCTATATATCATAAGATAAGAAGATAGGGATTGAAAAAGCCAATGCTGAAGACGCGGTTGTCCGCTCAAGGGAGCTTTTACTGTACTGTACTTACTTTTACTGTGTATATGTATATATCTATATCGATTAAAGGACTTACGAGGCAATCCTGCGATGCTGTGGCCAGCAGACCATCGTGAAACGGCGAGAACTTCAAGTCTGTCACCGTGTCCGTGTGACCGTGCAGCAGCGGCATTGTCTTGCTCTTGCGGCCGCAATCGTCCAGCGGCAGGACGGCGACACTGGAGCCGCTGTGCTCCCAGTTGAAGGCCATAAAGGCCGCCGATGCGGCAATATTGTTGCCATAGGTTTGATAGCTGCCCACGGAGATTTCGCGCACGCAAGCCTCCGCTTTTGGCACAATGGGCGCGGCATTTTTATACTTCGAAGCCTTAAAGCGCCAGGCCATGGTGTGTGTGTGTGTGTGTGTGTGTGTGTGTGTGTCAGTGGTGTTTGTGTGACGGTGACGGTGCGTGTGTGTGTAGTCCGATGCAAGGCAATTGCAATTGCTCACCTCGAATCGCAGCTACCGTTGCTGATGTCTCACTTTTCCAATTTGAGAAGACGAGTTCCACGCAATTCGCTTGTTTATTTTATTTTTAATATAAGTATATTCCTTTTGTTGTAAATTTATTTATTTACTTGTTGGCTTGTGGTTCGCGCGGCTAGAATTGCAAATATGAAATTCTATTATTATTATGATTATTGCTAAGTTTAGTTATCGCTTGCCCCGCGTTGCTGCAGCCGCTAAATGATTCACCCCCAACCAGTGTTGGCAATTATGTGTTTTTTTTGCCCCACGACAATTTAGCGGGAGTTTTTTTTTATACGGCTATTTTTGCGCTGTATTCATTTCTATGCATTTTTAATGTGACAAAATCTCTCTTCATACGAAAACCATCAACTCGTTTGAATATAATGCGAATCGGAACTGCAGGGTTTTTAAATCAGATATGTTAAATATAGAAGAAACAAAAAAAAAAAGTTTGTAATACACAGGTTTTTATATAGCATACTGCAAAAATTTGATTATAATTAGTGAGGAAGCGAATATACGAGTGCTTAAAGCTACAATTTGCCTTAAGAAATTATCAAATTTACAGTACACTTTATCTTATATTTATATTCTTTAAATTCCCATTAGCAAAATAGAGCTTTGCAAAAAATGATCACATACGAAATGATCACATTTTGTGAGTATTCACTGTATTTCAATCAAGCTTGGCTTTGGCCAACAAGTCTGGAGTCTGAAGTAATTAAAAACCAAAAACAAATATGTGCATATTTTAAGCTCTAATGCGAAATAAATTAGAACTGAGCTGTTTTTATTTCTCTTTTCCTCGAACTTTCTTTAACAAAAAAAAAAAAAACTAGCTTTTTTTTTTTTCTTGTCAACACTGAACGCAACGCACAAACGCACACGCACACGCACACATATCAATTGATAAGCAGTTCTGTGATATGATGTTGCCGATGACTGCCTGTCACGCCCACACTTGAGCCGCATTACTCACAACATGCCAGACAAAAGCAACAACAGCAGCAGCAATAGCAACAACAACAGCCTCAGCAACAAGCCATACACAGAAAGTTTAAGTGCGGCAAGAATAAAAATGGAAATGGACAACAACTTGGACTTGGACTCGTCTGTCTGACTGCTCATGTTGTTGTTGTTGTTGTTGTTGTTGTTGTTTTTGCTGCTGCTGCACTTGGCTACAATTATTGAGGACTTGCACACTCGAAGTGTGCATTGATATGTATGTGTGCGTGTGTGTGTGTGTGTGCGTCTTGTTTGTCGCATGAAAAGAGAAAGCACAAAACAAACATCAACAATTGCGTTTGCGTGTGCGATGCGAGGAGAATGCCAAATGCCGATTTACGATTGACGATTGGCACAGAGATGCCGGATAAGCTCACACACATACACACACAGACACACACACACAAACGCATGCATATGCCTGCACATATGCACATGTATATGTATATGTGTGCTTGTGTGTGTTCTGCTTTGTTGCGCCCTTCGCCTTGTCCTTTTTCCGGTTTAGCTTTTCAGGCATAAAAATTGTGCTAATCGTTCGTCATGTTTGCCACTTGTAAGCGCCTTTATAAACAAGTGCCACGCCTCGTAAATCATATATGTTCACAACTGTATATGTGTGCGTGTGCGTAGGTACAATGGGTCATTTCTACTTGTATGCCCGTATATATATATATACATATATATATATGTATGTATTTTTTATATGTATGCTTGTGTTTGTTCCGCTTGAAGTCTAATCACATCTCTACATGGATTATAATAACTACCTTTTTGGCAATAATCATCAGCAAATGATTCATGCGCGAATTAAAAACGAAATTTGACCAAGAATTTATCAGTATTGTCAAAATATTGATAATTATTCTGAATAAATATACACGCACGCATATATGAGTCAAATTTTGTGGAAAATGTTTATTTCAAATTATCGAGCAACTAGTTCTAACTCTTCTACTTTCTATATACAGTAATATATCATCCAATTTCTGTACTTTACAGGCATATAGATGCCTTTGTTTTCTAATAGATCTAAATATATATCTAGTAAAAGATCATTTTCTCCGTTACATCAAATACAAATTGGAATGCTATGATAGATATGTATATATCTTTCAGATTAGACTTAGTTCCCTAAATCAAAAAACAGATGAAAATAAAAAAATTATTATTAATATGGGTTTGTTTTTGCATCTTTTTTAACGACAAATTATTTAGCAAAAAAAAGAAAAGAAAAGAACGTAAGATAAGGGCAACACATTTTAAAGTGGATTTAAACTCTTTTTTTTTCAACATTTTTGCTATTTCTTTTCTTTTTTCAATTCTAAGTTGAAGCACTGGAAATTGGTGGTTCTTTTATTGTCTTTTCTTTTAAAAAATGCTTATTTATGGTTCACTCTTCGACAGAGAATTTGGCCATTTCCGAGAGTCTCTCACTCACACACACACACACAAACACACACAAACACACATACACAGTGCAAGCGCTGGAAACACGAAGTCCCAATTTGACCAAATGCCTTCCGAACAGTTGGTCAAGCAATTTTTCCTAAATTCAATTGTTTCTTTAAATTTGCTCTTTTTTTTTCTTTGGTAATTTTTGTTTTTTATTTGCCGCAGCTAGCGGTTAATTTCAAGTGCAGCCAGCGGCTAGTAATGTACAACAACAACACAACAAGCTGGCACTGAACTGGAGCTAAATGTATTGGCAAACACACCAAAAACAACAACAACAGCAACGAGAAACGAAGAAGAAGAGACACAGTTGCGCTCACTTGACGACGCGTGCGCAAATTCAACTGGTTCGTTAGAAAGCGGCAAAACAAATGACCATCATTGGCTGTTGACGTTGCCAGCCTGGCTGACTGCCTGCTGCGGCTGGCGGTGGTGGTGGTGCAGCCACCAGGTAATCGGGTCAAGTGATTTAGAAAAATATAGAAAAAGAAAACTGCGCGCAACTGGGCGGAAGTTGGGTGGCAGCGACGGCGACGGCAACGGCAACAGAACTGTTCGGACATTGGCAAAAAGGGAATTGAAAATGAAGCAGACCAGCAAAATGAAGAGGAAGCAGAAACAAGTGCACAAGTGCTGAGCACTGCAACCTGCAGGAGAGCAGCCAGCGGGAGACAAACGGCAGAAGCAGCATCCGTGCTGCAGCTGCAAGAGAACGCAGGCAAAGAAGAGCTGACAAGTGAGCGAGCCAGAGCGAAAGCGCGCGTGTGTTTGCGTCTGGGGGTCTCTCTTTATGGCGCACAGGGTGCTACAAACATGTGTGTGTGTGTGTGTATTTGAGTGAGCGGGTGTAAGCAACTTTGTTGGGGGTGGGTGGCAACACCGGCACCGGTACGCCGGCAACGCTTTACTCACTGTTTTACTGTTTTTTTTTTTGTCTTTCTTCTTCCACCACTACCCAAAACAAGCAGTTAAAGTGAGAGAGCTGAATTGAGAGCAGGAGGGTAGAGCACAAGTGGCCTCCTGGTGGTGGTTCCGTTACGTGTTTGTTGTTGCATATGCATTTATTGACATTTTTTCTTCTAGCGTTTGTCATGCACTTAATGCTTGTTACTTTCTGGTTTTGTTTTTTTTTTTTTTGCATTTGGTATGTAGCCAAATGCGTGCAATTAATTAGGCGTTGTTTATGCACAGCACAAAAAAAAAGAAAACACAAAACGGATGTGAATGTAAAAGGAGCTGCTGCTGGTTTTCAACTGGCTTGTTTGTTGTGTTCAGCCGGCACACACCCTTTTTAACACTGGCGCCGCTGGCAGCGACACAACTACAACTACAACAACAACAAGAACGACGAAGCTGAGCCGAAGCTGCGTTCTGGGCAAACAAAGGAGCAGTTTTGCACCCGATTCATACTCACGCACACTCACTCACTCTCATACACACACACAAGCACGCACACCGAACATGCAAAAATTGAAATGTTGCACACACACACACAGGGTGGACAATAATTGAACAATGCAATTGAAATTGCAATAACAAAATAAATCACCGCACACAAAACACTTTGCACTCACAATTATTTAGGCACGCCCCTTTGACCAATTTCACCGCAACTGCACAATCTCTCTTAATTTTTGTATAAAAAATGTTGCATCGGCTTTTTTCGGTGCTGTATTGCCCGCTGTTTAACACAGACATCGATGAGTCGATGTTATTTTTGTCAGACACATCGTTCTATCGATTTGTTGTCGATTACCGATTCGCAAGTGATGCGCACAAGCTTCAGGTCGTGACACGAGGGGTAATCGGGCGCGAAAATATTTTTGTTTTGAAACACTCTATATAATGCTATGCAATACTTCCTTTTTTTCTAAATGCACCGTTTTATTTGTTTCCACATATCCCACGTCCAAATTTGATATTTTTATTGTATTGCGTCCATCTTTATATAGGCATACGCAAACAGTTTCATCGGACCTATCGATATTTAGAATAGCGATGTGCTACAATATTCTTAGCCACTTCGTAATGCTATGTACATACTATAACATTTTTTATTTTAAATTTCAAATAACTATGCCATAATTTTATGTAAATTGATTAATAAATTTGAATTACAAATTTTCAAAAATTTGGCTAAAAAGTGTGACCGCAGAGTGTTTGACTGATGGTGTTGCCACTACAGTGAATGAAGATGGGCGATATGTGTGTGCAGCTCTTCCAGCTACAGGGCTGCATCGCAATAATGACTCAAGTGCGCTTAGCACTGTGTATCGATAGTAACTTAACGATAGTGCCATCGATTGCTTTGCTGCCCTAACTGCTGCAGCAAACTGTATTATTTTTTTTTTGTTATTTATTAAATGAAGCTGAATTAAGTTGATTGCATCGCAATGTCAAAGTTAATGTCCAACAAGAAGGCGTCCCAGCGGAATTGCGCATTGTGATAACGTGAACGTAACGTAAAACGCGAGCGATTTTGCTGCTCTTTGCGGGTGTGCGTGTGCGTGTGTGCTTCTGCCAAGTGTATGTGTTGTGATTCTGCGTATGTGTATGTGTGCGTGTGCGTATAATTTTGGTGTGCGGCTGCAGAAGGCAACGACACGGCGCGCCGCTGGCCAGCAGCAGCAGCACCAGAAGAAACAACAACAGCAAAATACAAATCAAAACCAATGCTGTCAACAGCCAAGGAAAGCAAAATGAGCCTTTTGCACAAGATGGGTAAGTAATAAAACAATAAAATATTTAAAACAATTTAAACAGTATGTGCTGGAAAATTTGGGTAAATTGCCGCATTCGAATTTTGTTGTTGCCTTGCCCAACACCTGCAGCAGCATCAGCTTAGCTGTATATGTATGTACATATATACACACAAGCAGCAGTAGCAGCAACATAATATGTACATGTGTGTATGCTGCAGAGGCGCTGCTTAATCCTACCCAAAAATGATTCACAATAAGTGCGTACAACAACAGTTAGACAAAAGCCAAAATCCTGTTTCTTAATTGCTACTTGACTTTGCCCACCCACACACACACACACACACATACGCACGCACGTACACATTGATGTCTTCGTTGGCCCAAAATGTGCACTCGGTTTATGCCGTTGGTTTATCAACAAGTCTATTTTTAGTGTATGCGCCTCGGAAAGTGTTAAAAGTGAAGTAGCCCAACAAATGTTGTCTGTGTGCGTGAGTACGTCCCTCTGTTTGTGTGTGTGTGTGTGTGCGTCCGTCTCTGTATGTGTGTTTGCGTACACACTGTACCAAACCTCAAAGCACCGCCCCGCTCCACGCTTTGCTTACCAACTGCCGCTTGTTGGCTTCTGCTGCCACCGCCGCCCACCTCCAGCAACTCCTTGGGCTGCATTTTATTTTAAACATCTCTACCCCACTCTCTCTCGTTTTCTCTTTTTCGAATCTATCGCTCGCTCTGTCTCGCATACGCTTGCTTGTGATGTGCGCTGTGGCGCTCATTGAATTCGTTAAAAAGGATACCAAAGACTTGATTCGAAAAATCGGCTCCATTTGCAAATGAATTGGAAAATAATGTACTATATTGAATATCTTGTTATTCCCGGTAAAGGCTGAATGGCTGGCGTTTGCGTACATACATTGTATGCATTGAATGTGTATATATATATATACATATATGTGTGTGCGTGTGTGTGTGTCTGTATGCATGTGCATGGATATATTACATGAACTGAAGCTTGCAGCAGCGATGAGCTTTTTGTAAAACGGTTGCTTGGTTGGGTGGCTAAGCAAACTAACGGTAATTTGCGCACAGCAAGTTTTGACCTGGGTCAATTGTAAGAAGCTTCAGTTGTTAATTCGCATTAGAGTTGGGCCCGTACCGTTATTTGCTATCGTGACACGAAAAAAACACGTAAATTTAGCATGAAATAATTTCTTATCATTTCGGTTAAAAGTGGGAACTGGGAACACAACGTAGAAGAGTATATGTGTGTACGTTAATGTAGCTCTATGTGTGTGTGTCTGTGTGTGCCTGCCAAAAGGACATGTCCGACACGTGCTCATCTCTAATGCAAAATATTCAATCAGCCGGCAGCACTGGTCGGTGTGAGTGAAGGTCACTCTCGGCTGCCGCTCAACGTTGCCAGACTATTTATCAACTACGAGTCGCTTAAGCAAACAAATTTACATGCTTTAATGTCAAATTAATCGTACAACGAAACGCTTATCAGTTGAGAGATAAATGCGCGATACGGCCAACAGGCCGAATAGCACAATTGGCCAAAATCGTTCAAGGTCACAAGGGATATTACAGATATTACTGTATTGTATTATTGGCAGCACGTCCTGCTTTGGGCCTGCTTTACACACCCTTGCAATAGGTAAAAAAAAAATACACACTTTACCGTTAATCGGGTAACACACTTTACCGTTAATCGGTTAACAATGTTATCAGTGGATGGGCAACATTCTATATAGCGCCGCCCACGCCCAGCACCGCCCCCCACCCCACCCTTTTACCAACTTTAGCTGCAGTGCAAGTTCCCTGGGTAAGTTAACTGTAAGTGAAAGCTTTTGTTATTTTGGGCTTTGGGCTTTGGGCGAGCTTTTGGCTTAGACCGTTTTGCGCGCTTTTTATTGTTGCCTGTGCAAAGTCTGAGACGTCGGCAGCCGCCGCAGCGGCTTGCAAAAAGTAAGTAGTTTATTTTAGATTTGATAAGAAGCCAGCTTATTACTGTGTGATAATGAAGAGACAACAACAACAACAACAGCAAGAAGTGTCAATGCTGCAGCCGACTGCGCAATACTCTCTTCAAAGTGTGATACCTCAAAGTGCCTGAAAAAAAGAACAGAAAAATTTAAAATTGTTTTTGTGTATTGCATGCATTTCATGATTCCAAAACTTCTTCTTCTTAGTTCATTTTAAGTGGGCTCGATCCTAGAATGTGGCCCATTTGTAATCTACCTGTCGAATTTGTTTGGCTATGAAAAACATTGATATATGTATTCGTGTGTGTCTGTGTGTGTGTGTGTATATATAGATATAGATATATATAACCGACACTATCTGAAGCAGTTGAACAGCAATATGTACAGTGAAAACTCTCAAGCTCAATTATATGAGAATTTATTTAAAAAATTCACTTATAAATTAACTTTTCTATTTGGTTAGGCTACAAAAAAAATCACAAACTGTCTGCTGTATTGAAATTGCATTCAATTTAAAGTCCATTTTGTATAAAACTTGTTCTTTGGAAAGTTCAATCTAACTAAAACTTGGGACCATTCGAAAATATTGTACAGTTTTTAATAAAAATAAAATAATGAAAAGCCTGTTTTAAGGCTCCGTATAGAAAACGGTCTTGCACATCTTTGAACCAGCTTTTGGTTCAAACCCTGTATTCTCAAACACTTAAATGATTAAATTATTAAATTATATTAAATTTTTAATTGACATTTGCCCGTTCTGATGAAAATAAAATAAAATGCAAGCCGTAGATATTTTCATATGGAAGTGGCGGTCTAAATTTGAACTCTACCCAAAATGCACATCTGCCAAATATGGTAAGATTATTATGCTTTCGGACAGAGCCCATGTCCAATCGAGTACTTTACGTAACCAATATACCCTTTTTCGTTTTGCGAATAGAGTATAAAAACAACAGGCACAACGACAGCTACTGCAGCAGAGACAACAAAGCGTCGCATCAGTTGCACAGACAGACACACACACACACGCACACTCACACACTGATACACACACGCGCACGCCATAGGGCAATAGAGAGCAGTTCATTGAAAGTGCAAATGTTTTTGTTGCTGCTCAGCGGGCCGTGGGGCCGCCCATTGGCCACGGCGCGCTGCGCCGCCGCGCGATTAGATTGTAAAAAGCGACGGCGTCGAGCGCTCGCCGCTCAGCACGCTCGCGCTGGGGCTCAGTTAGTAAACAGACAGTCGGACAGTCAGTCGAGTCAATTCAGTTAGTCTCACGCGAAATATTCACAACAACGCTGGCTAAAACATAAGAAATCTAAATAAAATAATAATAATAGTAAAAATAAATAAAAATAAAAAGCGAGCGCGCGCGCGCGCTCTCAACTCCGCCCCGGGGTGATATCATCCAGCAGTACGCCACACAGCTAGCCAAAGGGCGGGGGGGCGGGGCGATCCTCAATGTCACATCAATTGTAATGTCAACTAAATTGATGTAGTGTGATTTGCATTTTTTTCTCCAGTGTTTTGTTGCTTGTTGTTGTTGCTATGTAGCAAAAAGGCAAAGTGAATATTGAATATATAAAATCGATTGAAAATCGTTGATGCGTTCGCTCCAATTCGCATGCATAGTGTTGCAAAGTGCGCCGAAAACAAACGAGAAAGAAAGGAAGAAAAAAAAACGAATTTGGGCGCAAGCACAATGCGCGTTTTAAGCACAGAGCTGCGCTTGCGCTTTCAAAAGCGCAAGCCGCGTCCCTTCAATCGAGCGGCAAGCGCCGATGATGCGTCGACAGCGGCAGCGGCAGCGGCTGAAGCAGCAGACGAGCGGCGAACTAACGGAACTGCTAGCATGCGTACGTATTAAAAGGATTGCGAGTGCGTATGTGTGTGTGCGTGCATGCGTGTGGGTGGCGGCAATCGATAAGTTTTACTCGCTGTCAGCTGCCAGCGTCGACAGCGGCAGAAGCAGCAGACGAGCGACGAACTAACGGAACTTTTAGCATGCGTACGTATTAAGAAGGAGTGTGAGTGTGCGCGTGTGTGTGTGTGTGCGTGCATGCGTGTGGGTGACGGCAATCGATAAGTTGTAATGACTCTGACCTTGACGGCTGTATATCGATAAGTATGTAATTTTTGCCTATTTCCAGACGCAAGTGCTCTTAATTGTTTAATTATTAATTCAAAGCGTTACATTTATGCATGTACATGGCTATCGAATAGCAGGGGCGGGCCTGGGGCGGCTTGGCGCTCGCACAATTGATCAATTTGCTTTACACTCACAGCTGAGTGAACAGAGCGACAAAGTTGTGATAGTGCTCAATCGGCTGGAAGTGGCACCGGATGCTGTCTCAATAAAAAAACATATATACAAATTGGCAAATTGTGTGGTTGTGTGTGTGTGTGTATATCCGTTAGGGCGGCAATTAATGTCATGAATCGGCATGAATCGTATTTGTTTATCGTTATCGATAATAAGCAGCAAAGAAAGTTTAATCTAATCTTATCGAATCGATTGATCAACATTTTTGGCATTTCACCGGCATTTCATGCATTCATGAATATATTGATTCAATATTGGTCAAGTTGTGGAATGCATGAAAAGGGTTTTGTTTAATTGTTGCTGATTGAAACGTTTTTATTTCACTGCTTTCACTGCACTTTCTAATGGAGGCTGTCAAGCGTAGGGCACAGAGAGAGAGAGAGAGAGAGAGACAAAGAGAGAGGGAAAGAGTGAGAGAGAAAACCCTGTTGAAAAGAAAACCCATCAATATTTTGTTAAACTATTATTCTACAATACGAGTTGAACATTTGGACGTGCTCTAACATTCACAACATTCAAAACATTCCTTTCATTTTGGCAAATATTGATGATGGCAAAGTGCAAAAGCTGTTGACAGTTTTACTCATTTTCGAGGCCAACAATGACAAACCATTTAAAGCAGCAACAATGCCAGTGACATGTAAAAAGGGTATGTGGCCACAAATGTGGCCAAACACTCTTTTCAAAGGCCAAAGCTCATCAATACTCAGCGTGTTCCATTGATTGTCTGACCCATAACCGACTGCTCGTACAGTTAATCATAATATAATGGAGTTTAACCGACAATCGTTTAACGTATCTTTGAAATATTGTTGAACTATTGTGATATATCATGTGAAAACCGCAAATATATCGAGTTGTTGCAGCCCTGAAAGGCTTCTGCATGTTTCTGGTTACTAACTGATTTCCTGCACAGTTGGCCCACAAACAATACAGTTTCCTGGAAATCGCCTTACATAAAACATATATGTATGTATATATATATATGTATATATAATATGTAATATATGTTGAATATGCTCATGCAAATGCCAGGAATACTCGGCACCAGAGTTTGTGGCTTATTAACTCCGTTTTCCTGCATATTTCATTTGCAAAGCACAGCAAATGCTTTACATTTGTGTGGGCGTTTCCAGGAATTTTCCTTTTACCGTAAAAGAAAAATCAATTTGTACACTCAAATGAGTTTAATTGCACGCATTGACAGCTAATTTAACTTGTCAACAAAAGGAAAAGCGTCTGCAATATTGTTTTTGATTTGCTTTTAATCACGCTTGATGACATTTGCCCTTCAATATTGCTTGATTAACTCGCCTGAATGCTTGTATGTTTTATTTTTGAGGTAAATTAAATATATATATCATATATTTTATATATAAATATATACTATATGAGTGTAAGCTGTAACTAGCCCTTAAATGGGTCGAGTTATGCTTATGTGATGAAGACGGGGTTTCCACCCGCATGAGTGGAAAATTCGCGAAAATTGTCTGGCCTTAAACTCATGGGCTGAAAAGTCCATGTCTCAAAATCGATATATATCGATAGCTTAAACAGTTTTGTGTTGTTGCTTTTGTTTGTATTGAAAACTCGCATTGAATTTAAAATATAGCTTATTTTATAAGTTAACATAGCAATTATCGGTAATAAATTTCAATCCCTCGGGCGTTCTAGCTAGCGAGCGACCACTGTAACTCATTAACACAAGAAAAGTTGAAATAATTAGTGCCTTACCAAGTTTCAAAGTCCAATTAGTGCTTGTTTCTGGATTTTAAATAAGTTCAAACCATGTGCAGCAAAATACTTGGAACTCGATATTAATGCTGTCTAATTTGTTTTTAATGCAACAAGCCACAAGCCGCAAAAGCTTGCAAGGTCAACTAACAAATAATTCAGTTTCCCGAGCATCATTTAACATTTACCTGGAAATATAACTTAATACGGTTCTATTCCTGAGCGATTGGGGCTTAAAATACTTGTTATTTGCTCGAGGTGTTCCTTGAGCATAATTTAATGTGAATTTTCGTAATGATTAAATAACAAATAATGCACTTTTCTGATAATCGCATCAATTTACAAAGTCAATCAAACCTTTGGGTAATTTCTATTGAATTAGGGGCATTCCTGGAGTTCAATTAAATGCCTGCCACATGCAACAAAATCAATTTTTCAAGATAATCTGAACTCGATGAGAGTTAAATAAGAAACGTGAGCAAAAATATGTTTAAGCTCATCGTGAACTCTTGAAAGTTCTAGACTCATGGAATTCTGGTGCGGATTACGATTCGGGGTATTCCTCAAGCAGTGAATAAAACTTATAGATAAACGTTTGACTTGTGACTTATTGGACCTTAAAGAAAAATAAATCAAAAATAAAATAAATAAATAAATCAAATAGTTAAGGTTATGTCAGATAATTTCTATTGAATTAGGGGTATTCCTGAAGTTCAATTAAATGCCTGCAATATGTAACAAAATCAAGTTTTCAAGATAATCTGAACTCGATGAGAGTTAAATAAGAAAAGTGAGCAAAAATATGTTTAAGCTAGTCGTGAACTCTTGAAAGTTCTAGACTAATGGAATTCTGGTGCGGATTACGATTCGGGAAGCAGTGAATAAAACTTATAGATAAACGTTTGACTTGTGACTTATTGGACCTTAAATTAAACCTTTGGGCTTGTGTAGAATAGTTAAGGTTATGTCAGGTAATTTCTATTGAATTAGGGGCATTCCTGGAGTTCAATTAAATGCCTGCCACATGCAACAAAATCAAGTTTTCAAGATAATCTGAACTCGATGAGAGTTAAATAAGAAAAGTGAGCAAAAATATGTTTACGCTAGTCGTGAACTCTTGAAAGTTCTAGACTAATGGAATTCTGGTGCGGATTACGATTCGGGAAGCAGTGAATAAAACTTATAGATAAACGTTTGACTTGTGACTTATTGGACCTTAAATTAAACCTTTGGGCTTGTGTAGAATAGTTAAGGTTATGTCAGGTAATTTCTATTGAATTAGGGGCATTCCTGGAGTTCAATTAAATGCCTGCCACATGCAACAAAATCAAGTTTTCAAGATAATCTGAACTCGATGAGAGTTAAATAAGAAAAGTGAGCAAAAATATGTTTTAACTACACTCATGAAATTTGTATTCCGATTCGGATTCCGATTCGGGGCATTCCACAAGCAGTTTATAAAACTTACTGATAAACGTTTGACTTGTGACTCAATGAACGACTTAAAGAAAAAGTAACTCAGTTATTCTTGGTAAATGCTGTTGATTATGGCATCGAGAACATAGCCCAGTGAAATCTGAATAGCTATGCCGAATCGTAGCATTATTTTTACTATAACTGGGTGTTCGGTCGGTCACGTATGGCACGGCGCTTTCCCTGCTTGTGTGTGTGTGTGTGTGTGTGTGTGTCTTGTCAACTTGATTGCGAGCTGCCTCTTGACTCGCACACACACACATATATATATATATATATATGGATAGTTATTTATTTCTTTTGCTTTATGCATTTCACTCAGCACTTTTGCTTTCCGATGGATTTCATTTTCATGTCTAATAACTGGCCGGGCGTTTGTTTTCTTGGCTCGAGCTCTAAACGACCAGCCCAACTATGTCATAATTGTTGTTGCCCCTCCCTCCCTCCCTCCCTCCCTCCCTCCTTCTCGCTTTGCCTGAGCGCTTTTCATGTGCTCACATACTTGAGAGGTTTTTAGTTTATGTTTTTGATTTTTTTTTTTTTTTTTTTTATTTAGACATGCATATGTACATATATTTGGCTTGTCCATTGTCCGACTCTTGGCTTGGCTTTCTTTGTTGCACAAAACAAAATTAAATACAACTTTCATTATTCTTTGCCTTTTTCTCGCCATGGGCCATATGCAGTTAATGGTTAGCATTAAACATTTTTGGCAAAAGTTGGCCGTTGGTTTGAGTTGAGTTAGTTAGTTAACTAGTTCCGGCTGAGTGTAATCGATAACTTTATTGCTGTATGCGTTATCGATATGTATTCGGCTTGTGATAAATATCTATTTTCTCTTCATTTAATGACGCAAGTCGCTGAGATAATTGTTAAACTAGAGTCTGGGCTCGAAATACAGGGTATAAATATATAAAAAGTCGGCATTTCGGTTTGTACCAAATCCCTGCCTTAAGGTTAGGTGCGTGAGTTCGGTTCTAGTCATTCCTCTGCCCGCACCTTGTGGTGTTATCTATTCTCAAAACTTGAATAAAACAAGTTCAGTTTCAATTGAAATTTGTCCGTTCTGCTGAAAATATTGCCTGCCGTAAATATTTTTATATGGAACATGCGGGCAAATATGGTTACATAAAATCCAAAATCTATTAATGCTCTCAAATGTTAAGTTTATAACTAGTTCTGAGAAATATTTATGCTTCGGTTCAGCTGTTTTTTCGGGGCAATACCGAGTTACGAACTAGTTCGATTTATAAACAGGCTGTCGATGGCACGAAATATGACCAACTTTCTAAATATGGTTAAAAAGCATAAAAGAAATGAACCAATTCGTGGGGGGGAATACAAAGCTGGCAAACTAACGGTTAACTAAATATTAAGCATATGCAAATAAGCTTCTGACCACTGTGCAGCTCCGATAAGACTCAAAGCCGCGCCGGGGCTGGGCGCGTGGGTGTTTGGTGTTTGGCTTTAGTTTGCTCGTGTTTAAATTGATGACGGTCGCAATCGTAATATACAATATAGCTGTGCCAACGACGTCATAGCTGTTGTCTTGTTTGTTGTTCTTGTTGTTGTTGTTGTTGTTGTTGTGGGTGACGTGCAACCCGTCAAGAGATACACACGCACACCCTCACACACACACACACACACACACGCTCGCATACACTTAAACTCGGGCAGTCATTCAATTCTCTGTAGGCCTCTCTTTATACCCTGTTACCAATGAGCATTAGTGAAATGGGCATAATAGCCTTGTGCCAGGCAGTTGAACACATTTACGATTCCATACATATTCCTAGCTCAGAAGACTGGAACTAGGACTATAAATGCGCAGCTTCAGTTAATATCCGGGCCATTGATAATTTCCTCCATTGTGCAATTATCGATATAGTATATCGATTTTCAGCTACGTTGCTGTACGAGGTGTTGCTTACGTCATGCTTAGATAAAGTTTATTTACAACTATCGATAACTTTGCCATCGAAATCGCTCAAAATCGATAAACAGCTCTAGTTATTTGAGCACATCTCTGAGATTTTGGAGTCTAGAGTTACCCAATTAGTAATGTAGTAAAGATGTAGTAAATATTGCGAATATTTCACCCATCCTTTCAAATATTGAGACTCTAAACCAAAAAGGATATCATGGTTTTATCAAAGTCATTAATTGATAACTTCACAAATTTTGTACAGGACACACAAAAGTTATTGTAGGGCCTGAGTACGAGTGTGTGCTATCTGTTCATAGGGCATCTGCTAGTCGATCAAGCAGGACTAGGCTTGTTACTAGGTTCGGTTTTTGTGTGTTTAAATGAAGTGTGTGTGTGTGTGTGTGTGTGTGTGTGTGTGTGTGTGTGTGTATCATATCTCCTATATAGCCTCTCATGCCTAGGCTCTGAATGTCGTTTCGTTTCGTTTTCGTTTGCGTACCGAGTTCTTTTCTTCTGCTTCTTCTTGCTATTGTTGTTGTTATTATTTCACTCGCATTTGTTGGTTTCGTGTTTGTTTTTGTTTCTGTTGTTCGCGCATTATTAATTATGAGGCGCTCTGCTCAAAAGTTATCTAACCGTTGCCCGGCAAACACAGCAAAAACGGACAAAAAACCCAAAAAAGCGCCTGAAAAATTCCCAAAAAAAAAAACTCAAAAATTTCCCAAATAAAATCAAGCGCGAAAAAAGATTTTTTATTCCCGTTATCGTTGCGCAGTGAATGCCAAAGCGTAGAAGAAGAAAAAGCATAAGAATTGGCAACATAGTTGTTTTTTGTTCTTCTTGTTCTTATTGCGGACTGTGACGAATCGAACTAAAGTGTAAGAAGAAGAGCCGAAACACTCATATTTGAAGTATGAATAAGTATTTGCCAAATTCACGAAAAAAAAATTGTTTGTTAAATGAATGCAATGTGCATTGCTATATAAATACATATATATATATATATATATGTGTGTATATATATGTATGTACATTCATATGGTCAGTGTGTGGGTGAGGGGGCGAGGTTGTGCTTGGCAATTGATTGAATTGAATGCCTGCATGATGACCGCACCTGCGATGACGTCATGCCGAATCTATGTGTGTCTGTGTGTGTGTGTGTGTGTGTGTGTGGGTCAAATTTAGCCCTAAACAGCATGCTAAGCCCATGTGTTTGCGCATATGTAAATGCGTGTGTGTGTGTGTGTGTGTGTGTGTGTGTGCGCGGCATGAGAACGTGTCATGATCAATGAACTGTGTCGACCCAAGTCAAAAGTTATTTCAGTTTTTCTCTCTTCTTGTTTTTTTTGCTCTTCATTTTATTTCGTTTTCTTTTTTGCTTATGACAAATTTAACGAATTGTTTGTCGTGCTGCTTTTTTCTTGTTGTCTTTTTTATTATATTTTATTTGTTTTTTTTTTTTCGTTGTTGTTGTTTTTGGCGTTGGCTCGTCAACAACAGAGATTATGTCATGTTTGATGTAGTTGGATGTAGTTACGTTTTATGCCACGTAAATAGCGTGCAACGGGGCGTATACGTGTCGTTAGTCGCTGAAGTCTAGTGATAAAATGTGAAAGCGATTGAATAAGTTTTGTGCTCTCATTCCCAATTAGACAAAGTGCAACAAGTTGTTTGTTCTGCATTTACAAAGTGGAATTACATATCTAAATCAATCTATGAGTTATTTGTGATAAATTTCATAGCATACCCTAAGGATTTCGTTGGCTTTAAAGAATGTTATAAATATTTGTATTTTAAGTGTAGTGTCCTACTTGCTAGAAACTATTATATATATGGCCAGAAACTATATATATATATATAATAAAGTTAATCCACATTTCTTATGCTTGATCAGTTGTGCTTACAGAGTAGCATCTTTTTATTTATCTTACCTTATCTTTGCCTTATCTCAATCAAGCTTATGCAGTAGAATATGCGACATACCCTAATATTAGACACGATTACAAAGCACGTGATCGAGCCGTATATGAATTTCTGCTTGCCTACAGGGTATCTGCCAGTCGAGCCGCCCTTTAACTGCAGACAAGTCTAGTAACTGGCTGTGCCATTATTTCTTAATTTTATTTTTTAGCTGCTTTTCGCATTGTTTGGGGCAGTGTTGATTATCGCTGATTGCTGATCGCGAATCGCCTTGTTGGCAGTTAGAAAGCATAACACGTAACACACACACACACACACACACACACACACACACACACACACACACACACACACACACGTACACAGCAAATTCCGTAAATTCCACAGCTGGCCGCTTGGCTGAGGAGCTGCACGCCGTCTCCCTCTCCCTCTCCTCTCTCTTACTCTCTTGCCGTTTGTTTTGTTTTCATTTTGCATGCGGCAAACGTTGCTTCTCTCTCTCGCTCTCTCGCTCTCTCTCTCTCTCTCTCTCTTTGCTGTGGCTCGCTCCCAAGTCGATTGCTCATCGTAAACTGGTTAAAGCTTAACTGTTCGGTCAGTCGGTCGACTTGGACTTGTTGTCCACTTCAGCTGGAGGCCATTTGCAAATATTGGTCAACTTGAAGAGTCCGAGTTTTTGCATAGACAAACACAACAGCAACGGCTGCGGCAGCAAGATTGTTCGATGATGATCATCTCATCTTCATTATGATCGTCGGGTGTGCCCAATTGTGCCAAAACTAGAATCCGTAATCGCACCTGTTTAATGCCAACTCGACTGGTCGAACCCGCTTATGCAGCCGCTTGTCGCTGATCCAATTTTCAAAGTCTCGAATTTATGCCAAACGGTTCAGGTTAACCCCCTCCCTCCTCCCTCTCCCTCCCTCCGCCACCCATATATATACATATATATGTATATTTATATGAACGTTAGCTTAAACCCGATTCTTGATTTATGATCGCCACAAATTGAAATTGGGCGTTTATTATAGGGTAGTCGAGTGTTTCTTAAACAGTGTTGCGAAATGTTCAAAGTTTTGGAAGATGAACCAACTGTCTGGGAATGCAATTTATTGCAAAGTCTTAACATAATATTACAGATCATGGCACTAGAGGACATAACTATGCGAAACATCAAAGATCTCTGCGAAGTGCCAGAATTATATAGCTTCTCGATCATTTGGCAGATGAACTATATATACATGTATGTATATAACATATATGTAGCCAATATATAAGAGCTTTTTATGGGCGAATGTGGTTACGAGCTCTTGAGAAATACATGAGGTTATTCAACATTTAATTCAATAGGGCTACTCTATATAGTGATACGATCAGCATAAAGTATGCCAAGCATTATCAACATACTTCTATAAGATCGGGGAGATGGGCTATTATTATTTCTGTCCTGTCTTATATAGATATTGCTGAAAATGCGATTGTCTCTCATGAATGCTATTGATTAGATTGATCGACTTTAAAGCAGTTGCAGCAGCATATTTTCACTTCTCTTCAATTGGCACCGAGATCTTTTGGGCGTAAGCTTGTTAACTGTTTTTTTTTTGTGTACTCTCTTTCTTCTTCTTTATTCACTCTATTGGCGGCGCCTTCAACTTCAGCTTCCATAAACTCATTTCAAGGCAAGTCACGATCGCGCGCCACTTGAAAATTGTAGAGAAAAAAATCCCCAGCATTGCCGGGCCCCAGGGCCAAAGAAAGAAAAAATAAAATAAAATAAAATAAAATAGAATACGATTTAAACAAAATGTGAAAAGGCGCTTGTTGAGTGTGCATGACTAGCAAATACCCTGTAACTGGAATATTATTTTCAACAGGACTGCAAACTAAACAAAGTCAGCGGTTCGGTTCACGTTTCGAACCGAATCGAACTGACACGACTAGTAAATACCCTGTATTTGGAATATTATTGCAATCAGTGCTGCAAACTGAAAAGAAGTCAGCGGTTCGGTTAACGTTTCGAACCAGCGACTTGCTTTTAAATTCGGCTCGTTAAGTTCCTAAACCTGAATTTGGTTCTAATCTATATTCTACAAATTGTTAAAAAATAAACAATTATTACTACGGTTAAATTTCGTGAGGTTTTTTGATCCATTTTTTTGAAAAATATATAACAATATTGTAAAAAAAAAAATTTTGCAAAAAAAAAGAAATTTAGATAACGAAAAATTTAAAAAACTATAACCTTTGATTAGGTTCATACACGTGTTTTTATATATTGTGTATATTATACACAATAAAATTTAAAAACAAAAAAATGGAGTTTCATATTTACAAAAATACTGAAATAATTTTAACTTTTGATTGGGATAATATGCATGTGTGTATTCATATACAATATTATTTTAAAAAATTTATATAAATAAAGAGTTTCAGATTACAAATTAAATGAAACTCTTGATCGGGAACATAAACTTATGTAAATATGTATATGATTTATCCTTTTCCTGTTATCAACTGTAGCCCAATTTAGTTCATTTTGTTGTTTGCAGGGTATGTCAAGCAAACACGCCCAATAGCTACAATAATGGGTGGGCTAAAGAAGGAGAGCGAAAAAGAAAAAGAGAGAGAGGGAGAGAGAGAGTTGACGCTCAAATGATAACAGAGAGCAAAAGCAAATGGAAGCGAGAGCCGCAATGTTGTTTGTCTATCAGTGAATGTTGGGCGAGTGTTGTGAATGTTGTTGCTGTTTTTGTTGGTGTCGTTGTTGTTGCTGCTGTGTTTGTTGGTGTTGTTGTTGTTGCTGCTGGACACGGCTTGTTGTTAATGGTTGTTGTTGTTGTTGTTGTTGTTGCACGAGCAAGTCTCAAGTCGAGTTGTTGGGAGCGAGTGCCATTTGATGCGCTGTTATATGTTGCTCTTTACGACGCGCTGCTGCTGTTGTTGTTGTTGTTGCTGCTGCTGCTGTTTTTGTTGTTGTTGTTGTTGCTGCTGCTGTTGTTGTTGTTGCTGCTGCTGCTGCTTAATGGCTGGTTAGCGGACCTGGCGACTGGCTGCTGGCTGCTGGCTGCTGGCGATTGCCGTTTGCCGTTTGCGGATTTTCATAGTTCAGTGCGCTTTCCAGACGACAACGCTGACGACAGCAGCTGGCCGCGTCTTGTGTCTAAATATATATACATAATATTAGTATTTGTGATTTATTTTAATTGGCAAACAGCACAAGAAGCCACAACAAGCGGCGACAATTGCTCTTGAAAGCTGCCAAAAGGAAAACAAAAAGAAAAACCATATAAATAAATAAATAAATAAAGTTACTTTAGAGCTCGTAAAGTGCTGTGAATTTAATGCAAGACTAAGATTACTTTATATATACATATATATATATATAACATATGTGTGTTATGTGCACTAATTGTTGTTGTTGCTGCTGTTGTTGCAGTTGTTGTTGTTGTTGTTGTTGTTGTTATGCAATCGCAAAATGCCGCAATTTGATGAGTCTTTCCTGAGCGACTGCGCGCTCGCCGAACGCTGGCGTTTCTATTCGTATACGGTGAAGCAACCAGTGCAAGATGAGCCAAAGCCACAGCAACCTCAGCAACAACAACAACAGCAACAACAACAACAGCAGCGCGCACTGTGGTCCACGCGCGATAACAACAACAACAACAACAACAGCTGCGGCAGCAGCAGCAGCAGCAACAACAACAACAACAATAAAGTCACGCTGCATGACATCAAATTCCACAGACGGCGCAAATATAAAAAATTGCCACGTTTGGCTTTATCAGCAGCAGCAACAACAACAACAACAACAGCAGCAGCAGCAACACCATCTTTATGCACACCATTGACAACGCCAGCATCGTGTTTGCTGGTCAAGAATGTGTTGCTCTGTAAGTGAAAGCTACAACATAAACAGACACACACACATGCATGTGTGTGTGTGTGTGTGTGTGTGTGTGTGTGTGCCTAGGTGTGCACATTAGCGTGTTTTGTGGGCTTTTCTTTTTGTCGGTCTGTTATTGGGCGTGGGCGTGGGCGTCTATGGATCGTTTACCGTTCGGCATTTGCTCGATTGCCGTGTGGTTGCCCATCGTTCATCATGCAAATCAGCAAAAGAGCGGCGCACATGTGCCATATGCTCTACACGATAGAGCATATTCGCTATCGATTGCATTGCATGGCATAACGAAGTTCTGAAAAAAAAAAAAAAAATGAATTGTGCCAAGTCACTCTTTAAGCAATGTTATCGATAGTGTTTATCGATTTGTGAATCGATGAGAATTTTTTCTATTGATTGCATTTGGCATAACAAAATGTTATTTGAAGCCAAAAAAAAACACGAATAATTGCTGAAAAAACGAACAGTGCTAAGTCATTCGTTAAGCAATGTTATCGATAGTGCTTATCGATTAGTGAATCAGTGACCATATTCGATATCGATTGCATTTGGTATAACGAAATGTTATTTGAAGCTAATAAAATGCGATCAGTTGCTGACGCACCTGTTAATAAACTGTTATCGATTGTACTTATCGATTAATGAATCGATGATCATATTGGTTATCGATTGCTTACACAAATATAATAGTATAATAGTACAAATCGATAGTTTGTTTCGATTAGTTAATCGTTGAGCATCGATCGGCTATCGATTGAACGAACTCAGCTAATGTCACTCAATAATAACTATTATCGATGGTTTTTAATCAATAAATCGAAAATCGAATAGATGCTCGTAAGGCTTATTTAGTACGGAATTGATTATCCGTGTTTTAAAACGATGATAATCCTACTTTGACAACCCATCGCTTATCGATATTTATCGATAGTGCCATGAATAATAACTGAAACTAAAAAAATAGAATCTATTTGAGCAGACAAAAGCTTAACAGCAATTAATATTCAAAGTTTATTCGCCAAAACATTTTTGTTTTCGATAGTCAAAATTTGAACACATTTGCATAGAGTATCTCAAGTTTGGCCTTCAGTCAGCTAGTTCCACTCTTTCTCTGTCTCTTTCCGCATTTCTCATTTGATTTCTATCATTTTATTGGCGATTTAAAACAAGCATTGAATAAACAACACATCAAATGAGTGTGGATATATGTGAAATTTTTGGTGAATATGTTAAAAAGCGACACGTGAAGGTCTCTCAAATACGCAAAATCCATGTCTATATATCCCAAATGGTTCTATACACATGCTATATGTTTTTCTATATACTTATATATATATTGGCAAAAGTCAAAAACAAAAGTAGACGAAAATCGGAATGTTCATGCAGTAATATTTTTAAAAGTTCCTGTGAGCTCTTAGCTTAATCAACCAATAAAGTAACTGTAAGGTAATATATATATATATGTATATATATATATAGATTTATACAAATATACAACTATCGAGAAATCTTGAGTAATTGCTTACGTTCCTATAAAATCACTTGAAACCGCTTCGTACTTCGGAAACTTTGTAGTTATCGTTACTTAAACCCGTGCTGAAATGACTGTTCGATTACAACAACAAGTAAGCGAGCGGGTGCACGACTATCAGATACTCTGTAAGCAGATCTAATAATAGACCATACTTATGTCATACAATAGAGTCTTTTCTCTATCTGCATATATAGAAGAGAAAGGGGATGAAACTAAAGTAAAGCACATGCATATCGCCTATTTCACTTCAAGAAAAACAAATCTATTTTCCCAGGGAAATGCTTAACGATTTGCCAGGTGAATCGCTTGCGGTTGTGATTATTAGCATGGAAATATTTGTAATATTGTGAATTGCTTTTTCGACTTCCAGGCGACACGCTTAACTAACTTGTCTAAGCAGAGCTTGACGTTTTGATTTATATATACTTAGAAACATTTGCTACAATCAAGCAGAATGCTCTACCTTTCTTTATCTGCCAGGTGAATTGCTACGCTATCTCCCAGAAGTGTCGCGCTCGTATCTTTCAAATATATATTGAATTACTGAGCCATCTTTTCCGGTGATCGAATGCCAGCTAAATTGAATCTTAGTCATGTTCTCTTGTTCGATCAAGTCGTTCAGGCTCTAGCTCTATTCCTTACAGGGTATACGAATGCAGAACGTGTTTTAAACCGAAAAGCGGTTCGTGAACCGTATTCCTTTTATTCGATAAGTGCTTAATACGCAATGCATAATCTCACTGAATCACGCTTGAGTTATGATTCATGAATGCGTGATAGGCCTCGTGTGTGTGAGTGTGTGTGTGTGTGTGTGTGTGTGTGTGTGTGTGTGTGTTGCCAATTGTTGAGCTGGAGCGCATGAAATGAATATCCAGTTGAATAATCCCATAGAGCAAATGCAGATCATTCGTTCTTGATACTTGATTTAACAGTAATTATTGAACGCCATGTTTTATCCAACAATAGACGGCAGCATCAGTTCTCCATCCACGCCCGGCAACTGCTCGGCGGGCGGCGTCGTTGGCTGCGGCAGCAGCAGCAGCAACAACAGCATCAACAGCAGCGGCGCCACCAGCACCGTCAACTACGCGGCTCACACAACCAGCAGCTCGTCAACGCCCCCGCCGCAGCATCCGCAGTACCAGCAGCAGCCGTCGACGACGACGTCGACGACGACGACGACGACCCCACAGCAGAGCGGGCGAACGGGTGGGGGGGTGCCGCCAGCGCCGCCAAGCAGCAGTGCATCGTCGTCGGGCTCGTCGGGCCATAAGAACAGTCTGAAGGGCACAAAGTTGGCGCGACGTGCGCGCTCCTTTAAGGACGATCTGATTGAGAAGATCTCACTGATGCGCACCACAAACAATACGCTCGGCCGATCGCATTCGCCGCACAGTCCGCGCAGCAAGCACGGCTCCAAGCCGCCGCCCACCACCGAGGAGGTGCAGCGTTCCACGCAAACGCTGGAGACGCACGTCAAGGATATATCCAATGCACTCAAACATTTTCGCGATGTCATACACAAGAAGAAGCTGGAGGTGCTGCCCGGCAATGGCACCGTCATACTGGAGACCATTGCCAGCATGTATTCCGGTAAACTACAACTGACCCAAATCGATTCCAATAATATTCTCTAACTCTACCATCTTCTTCTTCATCTTCTTCTTCACAGTCATTCAGTCGTATACGCTGAACGAGAACAGTGCCATCATGAGCTCCGCCACACAGCAGGTCTACCAATCGCTGGGCAAGCTCATCAAGCTCTGCGACGAGGTCATGCTGAGCGAGAAGAGCGGCGAGTGCGCCTCGCTCAGCAACGAGAATGTCCGTGAGGTCATCGATCTGCTCGAGGATGCAGTGCGCGTAAGTGTTAACCCAATGTCCAGTAGCCCGTTTCCTCAATGTCTTCTAAGCTTGACCAACACTGCGCGCCAGTGTGTGCACACATTTATATATGTTGGCAATGCTGTCAACAAAAAATCACTTTAGGCCTGCTTTTGGCTCAAGTGTCACATAAAATATATTTAACGAAGGATTTAAATCTTCCAAATTCCAGTTTTGTTGTTTATTCATTGACCAACACTGTGCGCCAGTGTGTGCACACATTTATATGTGTTGGCAATGCTGTCAACAAAAAATCACTTTAGGCCTGCTTTCTTAGGGCTTGACAATCACGTAAAAGACACATAGGTGTCTTTTAAGAATCACGTTAAATATATTTAACGGGCGGTTAAAATCCTATTTCCAGTTTAACTAACTGCCAATTGACCAACACTGCGGACCAGTGTGTACACTGACTGAAATATGTTTTATTTATATTTCAATTTGAATTGCTGTCGTCTCTGCAGACACTCAAAAATGAGGAGTTTATTATTTGAAATACGAAAAATCGATAATACTGAAGGTATAGAACATTATGGAACCTACAGGTAATTGGGGTGAAGAAAGAAAATTATTTACTTGCAAACTTTGAACTTATGTGTCATTCGTATCGATAAACAGTCCAATGGATTTTAGCAGTTCAGTATTAACTAGTTGTCGAGCGAATGTTGCCAAGTGCCACATTATCCTGAGGATAGCACATTATCCTGACGATAAAACTTTAAGTAGACACTGAGAAAAACGGGCTTCGAGCAAACGAAATAGGCAAACACTAACAGCACATATTTTTGCACTTGCAGAATCTGGTCACACTGGCGCAGGGCAAGCTTAAGGAGCAGGATCAGTGCGCGTTTCGGTACAGCGGCGCCGGTTTGGGCGGCATTGGTGCCGCTGCGGACATAATGGGCGTGGTGACCGCCGCAAGCGCAGCGGGAAGCGTGACTGGGCTGCGTACGCCCGCCGATGCGGCAGCGGCCGCTGTGGTGCAGCGCACCTCGCTGCCGGATATTGCGCTAACGCCCAAGGAGCGCGACATACTCGAGCAGAGCAATGTGAATCCCATGCGCGGCTCGCACAGCACGGAGAGCATACTGCGCGATACGAGCCCGCCGCCAAAGCCGCCGTTGCCCAACCGGGCGAGCAATCCGCCGCCGTTACCACCAAAGCGCCGCAGTCAGCCGCAGTCGCATCTGGCGAATGCCAATGCATCCACCAATACCAATACGAACCCCACCACCACCAGCCACTCGTCGCAGGCGAATAGCCCGTTGCCCTATGCACAATCGCATAACATCAGCCTAAACTCTGATCTGGATTGCAGTTCGAATTTCTCGCTGCTTAACTATGGCGTGGATCGGTTAGTTACTCGCTGAACGTGTTTACTCGCTCATTTGAATACTTATTTACTCGCCCATGTTACCAACTCGCTTCATTTTTCATTATTCATTGTTTATTTACTCGTTTGACTAATTGGCTCGCTTTTGTGCCCATGTAACAATTCGTTTCAATAACTTACTCGCTTAATTTATTAGTTTATTCTCTCTTTCACTCTTTTTATTCTTTATTCTCTTGCTCGCTTATTAACAATAACATACTCATTCGTTACACTCTCTCGTTTATTTACTCGCTCGCATTACTCATTCGTTCATAAACTCGCTCATTTAATCATTTATTTACTCGCTTAATTCACGCTGCAATCGCGTGCTTACTTATTAACTTCCGCGAAACTCGCTCAATTTCTCTCTGTTTTACTCGCTGCACTCGCTCATTTACTCACTTTACTCGCCCAAGTTCATCACTCGCAAATTTAATCCTTTAATTACTCGCCCAATACTTTCGCATAACTCGCTCGAATTAATCATCTGCTCAATTACTCACTATTTTACTCGCTGCAAACACACACTCGCTAATTTACTCACAACTTGCAACTCGCCCAAGTTCATCACTCGCTCCTTTACTCGCCCATTTACATAAACATATACTCGTTGAAATCGCACACTTTGCTAATTTACTCGCTTGATTTACACACTCGTTGATTAATTTCCTTCTCAACTCGTTCGTTTGCAGCCTTTCGGTACGCTCGCGCTCACCAGACGAGAACAGCCAATGCTCGTTCGACTCGGCGCTGAATCATTCACGCGAGGAGGAGGAACAGCTGCAGAAGCCGCCGTCTAGAACGCTACACCATCAATCGGAGGACGACGTGGACAAGCTCATCAGCTACAGTGAGTTCCCGCAAGCAATAGCTCCCAACATCAGCTCCATCTATAACTCAATTTCTCAAACTCGCTTGCGGCCAGCAGAGGCTCCGGCTGAGGCTGGCGCGGCGCTGTCACAGGAGGCAGCCGCGTCCAGCGCTCAGATGACGCCGCCTTTGCCGGGTATCAGCTCTGCATCTGGTCCTGGCTCTGGCTCTGGCACTGGCTCCGGGCCTGGCGCAGCTGAGGCCAACACGGAGCTGCGTAAAGCAGCCGCAGCACTAACCAGCAATCGTCATTCAAACGAATCGGGTATTCCAGGCAATTACTTATATATCTACTGCTTTAACTGTCTCCCATCTGTGTGCTTAGACTAGTTTTTGTTTTTGCTCCGAAATGATGTGCCCAAAAGCTTCATTTTGTCAATTTGATCTCGTTATTTTTTCTATTAATTAAAGTAGTTATTGTTTCTCAATTTGTTACCATTTAAAACACTTCTGAGATCAGCAAAGAGTTAAAGAAAATATCTAAATTTTATTCCAGTTTTATGCTAAAGTTCGCTTCAAATAGTAGATCATATTGAACAGCGGCAGCGGGTATAATTTTGTTGTGCAAATTTAGTATGTGACAAGCAAAAGGAAGCATCTGCGTCTCCATAAAGTATATGCACATATTCCTGATCAGGATGACAAGTTAAGTCGATCCATGTCCGTCTATCTATCTGTCTGTCTGGTTTGAGTGAAACTACAAAAGTTAGAGACTTCAAGTTGTCAATATATATTCTCGTATATCATTTGATCTTCGATTTCCATAATATCGATAATTATCGATTTTGAGGTACAGTTTTTTAGGCGTAACTTGATCAAAAAAATATTTCACTTTTGGTTACCCAAACTCCTTTAATACAAAACTCATTCTTGAAGCTAGAATGTGTGTAACGGCAGCTAGGCAGGGTATCTGCTAGTCGGGTGCTCCCGGCTAGAGCACTGTCACTTGCTTTGTTGTGTTTGAATTCGCTTTGATCTTTATGTTGTATATTGCATCCATTCAAGTCGCCTGCTGCCACTCATTGCCGTGTTTTACACGATTTGTATAAATTATAATTTGTATTGTTGTTGTGTTTGTGTTCCCATTATTTGGCAATTGATTAACTTGTTGTGCATTTTGTTGTTGTTGTTATTTTAAACTGCAGGCTTTGTATCGATGATGTCATTTCGTACCTCCACGCAGAGCGTCTCGAAACGCTCCTCGGAGCACAGTGTGCAATCCTCGACAAAGTCATCGAGCAGCAATTCGGAGATCGCCTTTGGCATTAACGAGATGACCTGCGCATCCTCGACGACAACAACAACAACGGCGAGTCGGAGCAACAGCGGCAGCAACAACGATTATCAGCAGCTAAGCCAAACGCAGTCAACGCAACGTCACATCACCAGCAACAGCAACAGCAGCAACATCAGCAGCAGCATCAGCAGCAACGGCAACATAAGCAGCAGCAGCAGCCATGCAACGGCAATGGCAACAACAATTGCCAGTGAACAGTTGCTGGCGCTGGGCAGCAATTGCCCATCGCCGGAGCTGGCGCCGGCGTTGCCACCCAAGACGCAGCAGCGTACAACATTGTCACTCTTTGATGCGGCCATGGATATGCTGGACGAACGCATTTTGTATGTGTAGGCCACAGATGGCAACGCCAAGCAGAGCAAAGTGGGAACAGTTTGCCAACAGCTTGTTGTGTGTGGCGTTGCCAGCATGATTGCGCCCAGAACAATAAGAGCACTTTGCAATTTAATACTTTATTTTCTATTGTATTTTAATTCTTTTCTATTTTGGTTGCTATTTTGCTTGTATTGCAGTGAAATGCCGGAGATGCGTCAATTGTCGCCACATCATCAGCATCATTCTTCGACGACGCAGCTGCATCAGTGGCAGTCCAAGCATCACAGTCTCATTGAGCCGCCGCGGAGCGCCCATTTGCCCAGCAGCTGCAGCAGCGCCTTTGACAGGCATTTGGAGAAGCCGCCGCCGTTGCCGAGGAAGAAGAAGCACAGTAAGCACTGATTGACAAATGCGCACAAATATTTACATTTGGTTTCTATTATTATTACTATTTTTTTTTTGTATTTTCTCTCAATTTTCTTTTTTCTATGATTTTTTTTTTTTTTGTAAACTGCATTGGTGTATACATGTATGTGCGTGTGTATGTGTGTAACAATTTGCATGTATTTAATTTATTTGCCAAACTTGAACGCTAGGTGTCGCCACAGGCAATGCCAAGCGGTGAGTTTTCAACTGTTTTTTTTTTTTGGTTAGCTTTCCTTTAGGGTGAATGTGTGTGTGTGTGTGTGTGTGCCAACTGTGATACGATAAACTGCCTAACGCACACACACACACACATGCCCACACACACCTGTGTCAACACAATTTCTTCAGTCATATATCATGACTTTCTGTTACACTTCTGTTTGGTTTTGCGTTTTGCGTTTTGTTTTGCTTTGTTGTTTCGCATCCATTCACAACAAGGACACGCAACACACAAAACAAATGATTTGGCTCCTTAACCAAAAACCAGCTACAACAAAAACAAAAACAAAAAAATGAAATGAATATAAAGAGAAGCCTGTTGAGCAACAGACGCAAACACGCAGTCCTCCTCCTGCCCCTGCCCAGAAGAACAACAGCATCAACAACTGGCAACAGGCAGCATTACAACAACAATCAGCCAACTACAACAACAACAACAATCAGTCTATCAATCAATCAATCTACCAACCTACCAACATCAACAATCAGCAACAAATCCATCTATATATACATTTTAATATATATATATATATATACATATATACATATATATATTTGTTTTTGTAGTTAGGCAGTTAAGAATTTGTAGCAAAACTTTTATTTATAGCACTCGTAATGTTGCCAATGGGCAATACAAAAAAAAACCTTGCCAAATTGTTGTACGCAAAACTCTAACCCATCTAAATTATCGTTCCAATCAACATCTAGTGTTTCAAAGTGTCGCATTCTCGGGTAAGTCTAGCTGCTCTGGAGCTGTTCGCCTCCATTTAAGTTTGTTCTCTTCTTATTCGTCTTATTTTTCAATATATTTGTTTTTTTTTTTACGCTTCGACCAGCTTCGAATCTGTTGCATATCCTTTCCAATCATAAATATACATATATATTTACATATTTGGTTTGGTTAGAATTGGGGTCTAGAGAAACGTGAAGTAAAGGAATCCGATTTTAAAGATTTTTCTGTTATTAGGGATAGTCTCCAAGAGTTTTCCGCTTTTCCAACGTGTTTTAGTGCCTAGCTAGTATTTAATATAAATATTTCGTACATCATTTTGCTCACATAAACGTATTTTTGTTTCTTTAACATTTTAGTAGTGGTTTTTAAAACTGGAAAGGGTATACAGTATTCGTTACGCATTGCAGCTGCTGCTCCCTAACGCTGTTGGCTGTTGTGTTGCGCCTTCGCCGTGGAACTAGTTCCACTTTGGTTCTCGTTTTTGTCCTGGCCTTCACTTTTGTTATTGTTTATGTTGTTTGTTGTTACGCGCTTAACTGTTGCATCCTCTCAGTTCCGGCTGCCCATTGTGGATTGGCGCAGCGAGCTTTGCCTAGAGATGGGCGCAAATCGCACAAATTTAAAAGAGCGTCAAGTTAGAACTCTCAAAAGAGTTGAAGACGGTTCGATTCGTGAACCAGTTTTTTGTGTTCATCTTATTATACTTAAATGTTGTATCTTTTTTTTGGCTTATTGTAATTTATTAAGCATGATCTTTTTTTTTTTTAATGTTTAGGTTAAATGAATTAAGTTTTAGGATCGAATCGGGCGAATCGTGGCTTCAAACCCGACAAAAGGTTTTGCCTAGCTCGGTTCATAGTTCAACCCAATGCCGCGCCCTAAAGTTTTAGCTGATTTAAAGTAAGACTTGGGCTCGAACCTAATTAAAAGTTACCCCCTGAATAGCAACCGGAGTCAATATAAAACACATTGCGCCCATCTCTAGCAGCGCTTCAATGCATGGCACATGTCGCCAAATGGAGCGCAGATCCCCCCCAGTCACTGATTGGAACTGTTCGCGCTGTGCTTGTTTTGTTTCAATTGTTGTGACAGGTGCATTAAAATTGTTCTTTTCTTTTTTTTTGTTCTCTCGCCCCGCCCTGCACCAACACCAACGCACACCAACGCTTCCATACAAACAGTTCTGGCCTACATGGAGATCTGTTCGGCGAATTCGCACTCTGTGGAGCAGCATCGGCATACAATGCACGCGTACAACATCAGCCGCAACATGTCGCATAGCCAGACCATGAAGTAAGTGCTCGAGATTGCAGTTGCAGAAACTGAACTAATTGTTGTTTATTTTCTTCACTTTGCCTGCAGCATAATGTCCGTTAGCAAGGATCTGTCGCCGGAGCAGGAGATGCCGCCAGCGCTGCCGCCCAAAAATTACAAGCAGCGCAAACCCTCAACGACCACGACGACGTCGACAGCAATTCCGGCAGCGATCATTACAACCCCACCGGCTAGTCCGAAGCCGCCAATGCTCAGCGATGGTTCTCTAAGGGACTGCCGCATGACGACCGTCTGTGAGGAGCTCAACGATCCGCCAACACACTCGGATGAGGCAACCGCAGCAGCTGCTGCTGCGGCCGTAATGGACAGCAATGAAAATGTCAACGCTGCCGGCGGCCACACCTACTATTGTCACTCACATCAGCTGCCCGGCGAGTCGGCGAAGGCTGGTGCTGGCGAGCAGCCAGCCACGCCCATAAGTACGCCCAAAATGCTGGACACCAGCGATGTGGAGCAAGGTGTGGCCGTGGAGCAGCCCTTGCAGCCAGGCGAGCTAGAGCTTGCTGAAGATGAGGAGCAGGACATCGATGGGGAGGAGGAAGAGGAGGAGGACGACGACGACGAGGGAGAGATCGATAATCAATTGCCAAATATGCTGGAAGAGATCGACATAACGCCATACCTAATACTCAAAAAGAAGGAGGAGGATGGCCCAGAAGTGAAGGGCGGCTACATTGATGCGCTGATCGTGCACGCCAGTCGCGTCCAGAAGGTCGCCGATAATGGTAGGCATCATCGTCGCAATCGCAATCGCAATCGCAATCGCAGCCACAATACACATTCAAGCAGCGTTCTTTCAATCCGTAAACGTCATCTAAACCAAAATCCATTTGTTGTTCATTTCGCCCATGCAGCATTCAGCGAGGCCTTCATTACAACCTTTCGCACCTTCATTCAGCCGATCGATGTGATCGAGAAGCTGACCCATCGTTACACATACTTCTTCTGTCAGGTGCACGATCAGAAGCAGAAGGCCGCCAAGGAGACCTTCTCGCTGCTGGTGCGGGTCGTCAATGATCTGACGTAAGTGTTTAATATAATAGCTTTGATTGCATTTCGAAACGAGAACTCCTCTGTTTGACACAGATCTACAGATCTGACAAGCCAGCTGCTTAGTTTGCTGGTTGAGTTTGTTTATCAGCTGGTCTGCTCCGGCCAGTTGTATTTGGCCAAGCTGCTGCGCAACAAGTTTGTGGAGAAGGTAACGCTATATAAGGATCAAAGGAGCTACTCCTATATCCCAGATCAATTGGGCAGCGGCAGCAATACAAATCAGCCCAGTCTGCTCGACTTGAAGTCATTGGAAATAGCCGAGCAGATGACTTTGCTGGATGCGGAGCTTTTTCAGAAAATCGAGATACCCGAAGTATTATTATTTGCCAAAGATCAGTGCGAGGAGAAATCACCCAATCTCAACAAATTCACCGAGCACTTTAATAAAATGTCCTATTGGGCGCGCTCCAAAATCTTGCGCCTACAGGACGCCAAAGAGCGTGAAAAGCATGTGAATAAATTTATTAAAATCATGAAGCATTTACGCAAAATGAACAATTACAATTCGTATCTGGCGCTGCTCTCAGCGCTCGATTCGGGCCCCATACGCAGGTATTTATCCTATAGATAATTCTAATTGATTATAACCATATTAACTTGCGAAATTTCCTTTAACAGATTAGAATGGCAGAAGGGCATTGCAGAGGAGGTGCGCTCCTTTTGTGCGCTCATCGATTCGAGTTCCAGTTTTCGGGCCTATCGCCAGGCGCTTGCCGAAACCAATCCACCCTGCATTCCCTACATGTAAGCCATCGAATTATGCCAATCTATATATATATATGTGTGTCATTCAATTGAATCTATTGTATACCCCGCAGCGGTCTGGTACTACAGGATCTGACCTTTGTGCATGTGGGCAACCAGGACTATGTGTCCAAGGGTGTTATTAACTTCTCTAAACGCTGGCAGCAATACAACATCATTGTCAATATGAAGCGTTTCAAGAAATGGTGAATTTCACAGTCATTTTATTTATAGACATATATATATATATATATGGTTAAATTTGTATTCTAGCGCCTTTCCCTTTCGACGCAATGAGCGCATCATTGGCTTCTTTGATAACTTTAAGGATTTCATGGGCGAGGAGGAGATGTGGCAGATATCGGAGCGCATCAAGCCACGCGGTCGACGCCCAGTCAACTATTAGTCTTTATGCAGCAAAAACACCAACTACATTTAAAAGTGCAATGTTTACATACACACACACACACACGCACACATACACACACACACCTGCTGTGTGTGTGCGCGCGCGCGCGCTCCCTTAGACATAACACACGTCGTCGTTAACTTATCTAACTGGGTCTGAGTACAATCGATCGTTCACACTACTCTGTCTATATACGTATATAAGCTATATATATATATATACGACTTTTATATGTATATATCTATATATAGCAATAGATGCAGTTGCATATGTGCATGCACATAAAATGTACCTAAAAAAAAAAAAACGGGAAAAAAATACAATATATATTACTAAAGAAAAAAAAATACGGAGTTAAATACGATATGTGTAGTTCGAAAATAAAACAACAAAAAAATGTAAAAGCACATATTAAGCATGCATGGATATTGTAAGAATTATATATATATCTATATATATATATATTATATATACATGTGTATTCGTAACAACCTACCTAACGGCTAACATAGTTACCGTTACGATATCTGGCAGCGCACATAAAATTCCTAATTACCTATGATAATTTCTTCAAATATTCTAACTGTGTATTAACAACGAATTTTCGAAACGTGGTCGTTTTGTTTTTTAGAAACTATGTTAACAATATTTACGTGTATGTAGAGCCAAAAAACAAAAAAAAAAAAAAAAAAACAAAAAAAAAAATAATACAAATTACGAGTTTTATGTGTTTTCAATAAGCGCTAATTCGTCGAACCCAACGTATACAATCACCTAGAGACACCAAATCGAAAGAAAAAGAAACACGAACAAATTCATGAGCTCATGAAATCAATAAGTAATAATATTGTGCATACGGCTGGCTAATTGGCTCTCAAGTAGTTTGACTAACTATTTAAACTATTTATAACTATGAATTGTATAAACCCTAAAGAACTCCCTACAGAAACCGCTAATTTACCTCCACCTGCGCATGTGTTTAAAGGACTCGCCTTTACGTGTCCTCAATTAAAAACTAATTGCAGCCTCAGCTGTATGCACAACTGGCTAAAAGATAAACTAAACACAAAACGAAATTCTAAATTCATTTGGCATTCACCTACACACACACACACACACACCTACACACACACACACGGAACACACGCACACTCAATTATAAATCGAAACAACTTGAAAAGTTACAAGAAAAACAAAAAAAAAAAAAGAAATTGAAAATTGCTTTTTATGCGTATAGCCAACTAAATATTTAGATACACAGCAATTAAATTCCGTTAAAATGATTAACTTTTCAAAAGCGAAAATATGAAAATGAAAAAAAAAAAAAAAAGAATTGCAAACTATTAAGCTCTATAAAAAGTGTACATTAGTTAAGCTAAGCGATGATTTATATATATATATGATATGATATACTATATGCATACATATATACACTTACACACACACACACACAATCAGATGTATGAACTGCATTTCAAACACACACACACGCACACAGACACACGCTTTCACGTTCAAGTCTCATGCACACAGTGTTACCAGCTGCCAAAAACAATGTTAAAAATAGCTAATATAACGGATAGCGAAATTCGGCTAGAAGTGCGTTAAATTGGCAACACTGATCATCCACACAAAAACAACAACAACAAGAGCACACTATTTTCACCTATACATATATATATGTTTATGTATATGTATGTATACTATATATGTGTATATGTATATATACATATATGTATACCTACAACTTGCAATTATACAAATTTTGGATTCTTTTATGTATATTTAATCTGTGTATGTGCTATATACAGCGCTTTATATGTACCATATAAATATGTGTACATGAACTTATACAAAGCGTTACACACACACACACACACTAACTCACTGACTCACTCACACAGACGCACATAGAAACAAGACTGTCTTTAGTATATATGTAGTAATATTTCATGTATCTTAACAAAAGCTACATATACGCGTATTTGTATGTGCTGCTTATTGAAATTGTTATAAACGAAACTTTAGCCAAGTTGCATGCACAATATACACACACCTATATATACACACACACACACTCACACACACACACACGCGCATTAAACCGATCCACCATATACTACTATATACTACAGCTATGTACACGACTTAAACAAAACAAAAAGCGAACCTAAACAAAATTGAATTAAAATTAAAGCTACCAAACTAACTACCTAACTATGTGCACATATATATATATATACATATATGTATATGTATATGTATGTATGTGTACCGATGTCTGTACGGCATGTAATGCTATTTAAATGCGTACATATGTGTATGGCCAGCATTGTGCATTCTAAATATATATATCTCTGATTTAGTCATTGCTTTATATGTGCCTATTATAACGATTTTTGATGTATATTTCATAGCATCAGTTACCAGTTTTTAATAATTCACATTTTTATTATGTATGTATTGTAAATGTAATTTGTAATCTATTGTAAACCCAACAAAATGAAAACTACCAACTTTAAAGATATTAAAACGAAATTAAACAAAAAAAAATATATATATTATATATAAAAAATTTTTTAAAAAACAATACATAAAACTTTTATGAATAAGCTAAACTTAACTTAATCTCCATTTTTTTTTTGTTTTTGTTTATTTTTTTTCAATTGTCTATATTTACATGTATCGTATGTTTAACTTAACTGATTAGTTCATATATATATATATATATATATTGTCACGTATGTGTACTTTCGTTTCCCCCCAAGTAGAGCAATTTTTAATTGTAAATGTATTTGTAACTAAATGTTATACATTTATTTGTAAGAAAAAAAGAATAGCTACAAAATAAATGTATTTTTCCTTTAAAAAGAAATTTGTTTATAATCCTTAATCGACGACAAAAAATTAACAATTTTTTGTTTACATCATGAAATATATTGGTTTATTGAAGCTCCCCAAATATTTGATCAATGGGAAATTAGAGATTTCGTATTTCGATTTTTTGAAAGTATTCTAGCTTTTTAATTTGCGGAAATCTTAACCGATTCAAAGATCGAAACGGTTGGGAAAAGCCTCACTGAAATCGGCCTTGAAATTGGTCAAATTTTTTGCAATTCATATAAAAAATCACTTCAAAAAAAAAACAAAATAGAAAAGCAGTCAAGCACCTTTTTTAAGATACCTTTAATATGAATACGCTTAAGTTACAGACTTTCAAGAAGAGTTTCAAGTACCTAATTCTTGGCCGATTGTTCCTATGGCAGGCTATTGATAATGTGGTCCAATATTACTCAAAAATATTTTAAAAAAAAACAGAATCAAGCGGTCCAGCCTACATCGAAAACACATTCTTCATTAAAATCAGTTTGCATTAATCGACGAGGTTAAGGTTATTTAATTGACTTTGTTTAATATAATAAATAATTCCATATATACCATATTAAATAAAAAATTAACCAACTTGTGTTGCCTACCAGTTAGGTTAAAGTAAGAAAATTATATTTTTTTCAAATATTTGCCGATTTAAACTGTGGCCATGTTATAATCCGATTCATGTTAAAGTAAAAGCCGTTACTTTAACATTAAAGTTAAATTTAGTACAAGTAAAACTCAAAATGTTCTGCTAACTAACAGAGTTTTAGTATATACAGGTGCATACAACTGCTTTATTGCATTTAGTATTTTGTCGTTTTTGGCCATTCGCTGGCACCGGCCACACTGAGCAGCAATACATCAACAAAAAGTTAATACTCGTCAACGGTTTCGAACGGTACTACTCGTAGTCCTCTGCAAACGAATTTGCAAAACTACAATATTTTTGTTGCTGTTACATTAATGGTTTAAGCCAATGTAAATAAATAGAAATTATTCAATATTATTTGTATGTTCGTGTGTGCGTGTAAAATTCATAAAATTTGTCTGTTTTTGATTTAAATGCTGGAAAGCTGTGTAAGCTTAGCGAAGCTAAAGTAAAACTAAAATTCGCCAAAAATACGCATTACAAATAATTATCTAAATACGAAAAAAAATTTGTGAATTGTGAGCGCCAAAAAAATATTTTATAGCGCCAAAAATGGCTGTATATTCAACAAGACGAACAACAACAAGAACAACAAACAATTTGCAACACTGTTGCCCGCTCGCAACGGTTAAATATCAATCGATTTCAATCATTGCCCAACACGATCGTTCAATTAATGTTGCGCTTGTTCCCATCATTTACTTGATTGCCTGCCCAACGAACGATTTTAACGAACGTTCATGATGATTACGATTATGATTATGATGCTGATGGTGATGTGCATGTTGCAGCTTCCTTGCAAATTGAATGCAATAAACAACAACAAAACTGAAAGTGCGACAAAGGCGAAGCCGGCTAACAACCGATTTGTCGATAAATTGCGTAATGCCTCGATTCGAACCCTTTTTCTTTACTTTTTTTTTTGTTCGCTTGTGACCCTGAGCGGTAATTGATGCGTGCGTGTGTGAGAGTAAGAGAGAGCATTAAAGCTTTCAAGCGCAGCTTCAATAATCAGCTGAGCTTGAACTAAGTGATCCTCACAGCATAAGTACATGCAAATACACTGAACAAAACTGGTGCAACTAACTAGTGCAACAAATTGATGACGAAAATTCAACTCCAATTGTGAGCTTTTGATGCAACAATTAACAATTTCTAATAATCTAGGAAAGCTTTGCTTATAAATATTTAAAGTTTGTTTGCGGTTTTGGTTTTGACTTTATGTGCGGTGCAGTGTATTTAATGCGACTTAGCCTTTCGATGGTATTGGCCTTTTTATGTGAGTGTGTGTGTTTGTGTCTTATGGATAGCCGCCAGTTGGCCGCCTGTACTTGTATATACATATGTACATATGTATATACATGTATTTATATGCATTTACTTGCTGTTGTTGTTGTTGTTTGCTTTTTGGCGCGCTTGAAAAGCGTGAAAGTCATTGTCCAATGTAGGCACAAACAGACGCCTTCGAACTGTTGCTGCCTGCCCCCAGTGGCTACCACTGGCGACGCATGGAACCGGTGCCACTGCCGCTGCCGCTGCCGCTGCCACTGCTGGCATCGCTGACACCTTGGCTTGTTGGTAGGCCAGCCAGCCAGCCAGGCAGCCGGCCGGCCGGCCGGGCCACTTGAATGCTTTCCGTGTGCCCAGCAACGACGACAAACAAATGGAATGGTGTGCAAAACTCTCGATCGGGATCGTATACAACACACACACACACATATACGCACACACACACACATACAGCAGCGGTGCATGCGCACACAGGCGCAAAATCAGAATTCAGAGTTCTGTTTCTGTGAAGTAGCTTCTGCTGCTGCGCGTCTGCTCGTCTGTCCGATTGAACAACATGTCGCCCCCCGCCCCTTTGCCCCTACCCTTTCGCACCCTCAGCAGCCAGTTCGTACAAGCACGTCCCGCACCGTCCCGCAGCGTCTGTCGTTTTGTCTTGGCCAGCCTGCTTGTCTCGCGCTGGCTACTTGACAGCGTGCACTGGGCGCAAACTGCGACGCCGACGCCGACGCTGACAGCGACGCTGGCAGCGGTACTTGAGCCCACTTGGAGACAGTCGTTGTTGTTGCTTTCTTTGTGTGTGTGTGTGTGTGTGTGAGTCTTGGCCTCTATCTTCTTTGGGCAACAGTTGGGCACATGGCCAAAGTAATTCAAAATGTACATTTGATCTACAACCCGATTTTACACATCCTTGAAACCAGATGCTGGTTCAAATCTTGGTTTGCCATATATTTACAACATTTTAATGAAACATTTAAACTTTTAGTTTAAAATTGCCCGTTCTTATGAAAATATTGCAAGCCGTTGATATTTTCAAATAGAAATTTCGGGCTGTCGCCGCAAAAGTTTTTAATTTTGAAACAATTTTTGTTTGGTTAAAGGTTCGGTTCGTAGTACGTATATAAATTGGATTTTCCCTTTTCGAACCAGCTTGCAGCCTTGCTTTGAAACTAGGATCTAATCAGTGATTTTTCTAAAAAGGCTCGAGGTCTGATTTTAAAGTTGGTAAAAATACGTTTTTATAAGGTATTTTTTTTGCCAATTAAAGGTACTTCCACTGCGCTCTTGAATTCTTTGTTTAAAGCATTAGAAAATGCCTTTTCTCATTGATGGATAACTCCAATACAACTTTGTAGCACTGTATGCACAAATGTAGAGTATATATGCATTTTATTATGGCTGAAAATCAATGCGTATATCGTTTTGTTTATCTATTATCAACGTTATCTATTATCTATCTATACCTAAAAACTATTAACCAGCCAGATATGCCTAGAATGAACTATGTTGCATATGGTGCACTTTATAGAGCATACAATAGTCGCATATGCCCGAACTGCTGACTGCCTCGATTGCTGCCCGTTCGCGACTATTTGCTGAAGGTGTTTTTGGTGCTCATGTCAAGTTGCTATTGGTGTTGGTGTTGGTGTTGCTGTTGCTGTGTGTTCATTAAGCAAACACTGCTGCAAGTGTTGGTCAATCTTTTTCTTCTTCTTGCTGTTGTTAGCATCGTTTTAATCGGTAGCCAGCGAATTGGGCCCGATTGCATACGCCTCGAGGCGCGTTATAGCCCGGCCAGCCTTTTGGCATTGTTCGGTTGCTTCGCATTTAGTTAACGTCTGTCGACTCCTTTTGGCAACAATTTGTTCTGCTTCTTCTGCGGCAGCAGTGTGCCCGTCTCTGTGTGTGTGTCTCTCTGTGTGTGCTTGTGTGCCTGTGTCTGTCTTCTTCTGCTGTTTGTTGTTGTCATTTATATTGTGTAAGATTGTTTATGATCGCCTCTTCACAAACTGCTCGACTTCGAGTGCCCCTTCTTTTCAAGAGACATGCACACAAATACATACATGCGTATGCATGTATATACATGAACATATATGTATATGTATGTATGTATGTATATGTATACTGCAATTTCCAGAGCTCTGTCTTTTACTCTCTCTGTCTCTTACTCTGGAGCGTAGCCAGGCCGAACTCGTCTTGGTATCCATGCTCTCAGCCTGGTCAGCTTCTTGTTCTCACTGTCTTTTATTTTTTTTATTTTCACATTTCATTGTCGCCTATTTGTCGTTGTCGTTGTTGTTGTTGTTGCTGCTTCTTTATTTTCTTGGTAATAAGGTGTGAGAAAGGCAATAATCGTAAAGAGCTAACAAATTGTTGCTGCTGCTGCAGCAGTTGTTGTTGTTGTTGTTGTTGTTGTTGTTGTTGCCGCTGTCTTCGGTTTCACGCTAAAATGTTAATCGGTCCGTTTTAGCCTGTTGTCGCTGCTGTCAATGCAATTATGTATAGATCTGTATTTGTCTAGGCAGATTCGGTTCATGTCTTCATTCTGTTAACCGTCGATTCTCCAACACGTGAGAGCTGCTCGCGCATATATGTATGAACATACATACATACATATATATTATATGATCTGTTGTGATCTGATCTTATGGCATTTTCGAATAGATTAGAAATGTGTGAAGTTCGTTTCACATTTCATCAGGCTTATTACAATTAGTATAAGCTACACTGGCTAACAAAAGTTGCTAACGAATGTTGCACACCTTATAGAATAGAACTTGAATAGAGTGTAGAATGAGGCTAGTTATTTTAGATATAGATAGATATAAAACTTAACATTTGGCTTAAATTTTCATGAGCAAAGAGCCGCGATAAAAGTTTGAAATGTTTGCCAAAGTTTGTAGATAAAAGTAATTCCATTCCATTTAGGAACAACAAATATTTAACTAGAGTTTATAGTTTAGTCATAAATAAGAACTTTCAGAATTTAAACCTAAAAATTCATATATTAAATCTTGAATTTTTTAAAAATTATTAAACACTTAAACATGGATTTGCCTACATTGAAAGCGAGCGACCATTTTCGATTGCATTCATACGCATTTTTCAACACTTACAACAAAGCCCTGCAATTTGAGGCGCAGCCAACTTAATAAGCTGTTAGTAGAAATGTGCAACAGCTTGTTAAGTTGGCTGCGCATCAGCAATTAATCAATTTAAGCCAGATTCATTATGAAATTTCAGTTATAATGTACAATATGTTTATGCTATTGTGCATGTCTTAAGTTTAAATTGAATTAAAGCCATGTTATAATTGTAATATGGTAATTGTTATTATGCCCAGTGTACAAAATGATTGAGCTAAGCATGTGACTCTGCCATGCTTTGGGTTTGTGAGGTCTCGTTTTATGTTTGTGCACTTGTTGCCTACGACTTAATAATCGCTTCATGTGAAGCGCTTATCATTTGAACATTAATACAAATAGAATTCGAATGAAAAAGTCAAAACAAATAATACGGGCTATTTTTATGACTAAAATAAGCCGCAATTGCGTTGTTTATTTCTTGTATTCAGTCTGTCTTCAAAATATGCGTAAATTTAAATCCCAGCACTTCCGTCACAAGCACTTGAAGTCCGTCTAGAAATTCCGAGTAATTTGTTCTTAATAATTCAGACGAAGAACCAATTAGCTGTTCCAGCTAAATAATCCGCCCATTAACCTCTAGATTTTCAATTAAAGCGCAAATGAAGCCTAATTGAAGCTTAAGCAGATGATAAAAAAAGAATGCGAAACTTCGCCGAAAACCTAACCTCAAAGTCACAATTTATTTTGCTTTACAGAAGCGCATTTAAAATCAATTAAACTTGGCTTTAATTAATATAAAACAAATCGTATTTAATTGATAACTGCTTTTTTTTTTTGCCTTTGCATTTGTATTCAAATTGTTGCATTGTCCCTGCACAAATTTCGCAGTCCCGTCGCAGACATAACCTCAATTGCGATCGCAATGCCGTTCCTTGTGTAAAAGCCACATGTCATTATCTTCAAGTAATTCCTCATAATCGCCATGTTTGATCTTATTAAGACACCTCAACTTGTTTTCCTGGACTTGGAGCGTCAACCGTCCCGTTCGCCTCTCGTTACGCTCATTCATATATGCGAGTACGTGCTGTGTTCATGCCCAGACGAACGGCCAGCCAAGTGGACCGACCGTCTGGGCTGTCCGACTCTCTGTCTGTCTGGCCTTGCCTGGCCCGGCTCGGCTTGGCGCGGTCTATCTTGGCCCGGCCCGTTCACTGGCTCGCCTGCATATTTCGTTTTCTTCTCTGTTATGTTAAATCTGTGCGTCGTCTGTCGCTATGACTAGCCCCTTGTTGTCTTGGGTAACTCTTCACAGCACGCCAAGTGCTAACGATTTTGTACCTGCACTCGGTGTCCGGCTCTCAGGCCCACAGACTCTCAGACTCTTGTATCTTCCATTAATGATCGCGTCCGCATTGTGTTTTTTATACACTCTACCCATTGAAGATTTGTGCAAAGAAAGGGTATAATAGTTTTCTGCAAATGTATGTAACAGGCAGTGGGAAACGTCTTTGACGCCATATTATATAAAGTCTTGATTGCCATCAAAGGCCAACTCGAACTGGACATAAGCTCGTCGATCCTAAGAGCCCATTAGGCCTAGAGACACATAATACTCTTCTTGAGGGGAAAGAGGGTTTGTTGCCATGTTAAAAGAGCTTTAGCCTCGCACTTTAGAATGCGCTCACTTTAAGATGTCATATTGAAGTTCTGAAGATTTCATGAAGATCGGACTATAAACACCAGAGTTATTCCAGAATGCAATCTTCCGATTTGGGGAAAGTTAGATTGATTGTTACGGCAGCTGGGCGCTGGGTGCAGGATATCTCCAAGTCGTGAAGTCCCAACAAAAGCACTTTGACATGTTTTCTTTTAAGCCCGAGCAGAAGATATAAACACTTTTTCAGCTCCGACCTCATATATAAATATTCTTGACAGCCTAGGCAATTAAATCATCCATAGGGAGATATACATGGACAACATTGTGGTAAAGCCTCACAGATATATTATATTGTTCTCACTGTTCGACTAATCGGTCGAAATCGGTGTTCTTCTTATAAACAACTTATTCTATATATCTTCAGTTTGTTCCTTATATACACATAGAGCAGACCTTGTGAGCATATCATATATGTATATCCTATAGGATCAATCAGTTGTAAATTCAGCTTTTACTTTTTTAAGATATCTTTCGAGCCAAATGAGTGGCAAGGGTATTCAAATGTTGGATCTCTTATTTTGCATTGTTCAACCGATTTTCGTGGGAATAGAAAAACTTAAAACTCCTAGCCAAACTCCATGGACAGCAAAATTAATAAAATGTATTCAAAAATTAGATCATACCAGGTGTTAAAAAGTGTTTCATTGTCATAAGATCATGGCGAGAAAGTGTCTTAAAAGTAAAAGATACCTTTAGTTGATTATTATTTGTATTATTATTATTATTATTATTTGTATTATTATTATTATTATTATTATTATTATTATTATTATTATTATTATTATTATTATTATTACTATTATTACTATTATTATTATTACTATTATTATTATTATTATTATTATTTTTATTATTATTATTATTATTATTATTATTATTATTATTATTATTATTATTATTATTACTATTATTATTATTATTATTATTTTTATTATTATTATTATTATTATTATTATTATTATTATTATTATTATTATTATTATTATTATTATTATTATTATTATTATTATTATTATTATTATTATTATTATTATTATTACTATTATTACTATTATTATTATGTTAATTATTATTATTATTATTATTGTTATTATTATTTTTATTATTATTATTACTATTAATCTTATTATTATGAGTATTATTATTATTAATTCTATTATTATTATTGGTATTATTATTATTATTAGTATTATTACTATTATTATTATTATAATTCATTAGCAGCCATTTTCGATATATTATAACTCCCTCTAGAGCTCAGATCTGTACCTTACAGTGAGAGCTTGCGCTGGCTCGAGAACTCATATATCCGTTTTAACTTTTCTCATATATATCTTCTGTCCATCTTTGATATCATTTATAGATTTATAGTTTTACAAATTTCTGGGCCAAGGCATAGCTGAGAAGGGGTTTGAGCTTTGGGGTTCTAAATTCTTAGTCGGGCTAAAGTTTAGTATTCGGTTTACAACAAAAATAGAACTAGTTCAATACAAGATTTAAAAATGAATCAAATATTTGCTAAAACTGTTCAAAAGTTAATCAGGAATAAAGTTTTCGAACAAATTTGTTCGAATTGCGAAAAGTTTGAAAAGAAGAGATTTTAAGCAAGTGAGCCTAGGTATACGAATGGGTTTGACTGAAAACAGAAAATTCACAAAACCACAAGACACAGCTGTCACATGTAAAACTATAAGTCAGATGTTTATATAAATTATCTATATGGATGGCTGAATCGTACGATATTCGAATAAGTGTCCACATTGCAAAAATACACACACGGATATCAGGTTTTAATGCGCGCGTATTTGAGGAATACTTAAGACAATATTTGCCAATGCGGCACTTAATGAAAAGGCATGAAAAGTAAGCAAATGGCAATGCAAACAATCAAATAACATTGATTGAATGCTGAATGATGAAGTTTTTATTTATGCGAAGGAGGAGAAAGAGGAGGTCTCTGGCAAACACAGACAGAGCTGGGCTGGGCTTGCCTATTAATTGATGATCTGCTGATCTGTTTGCTTCTCATTTTGTTCGTAATTAGAAATATGCCACAGCAGGGATTTGGTTGCTTTGTCAAGTGGTTCTATGTGGTGCTAATTGTGCAGATCTTGTTCTGCATCGGCCAGCTCGAGTGTCGCCAGCATCACAATCGCAACAACAACAATAGCAACAAAAACAACAACAACAACAACAGCAATAGACGAAGCGACTCGGCCAGCTCGGAGGAGAACCACAGCAATGGCGATGATGTCATCGATAACTTTGCGGACAACGACAGCAGCATTGCCGCCGGCCATGGACACCGGCGTGGTCCGCGCAAGAAACAGCAGGGCAACAACAATCACAATCGCCACAATCGCATGGAGGAGCAGGGCATCTCGCTCTGGATCAACGAACAGCAGCTCAAGATGCTAAGCGGTGAGTAGCGCTGCGAACCGGTTCAGTGAGCTGCTTTGAACCGGTTCGTTTGATTTTACCTTCAGTGCATCTAATACTCGTACCTGACTCGTTCTGGGCGAGTGTGTTCTTCTTGAAATTGAAAACTGTTCAACCTTGAACCGGTTTGCAGTTCAATAGCTCGGTTTCATTCAGAGCTGCTGAATGGACTAACTAATCCTCAAACTGTTATCGAAGTTTATATATAGACAGACAACAGACGGGGACTTTAGTTCGAACGGGTGCAGGCAAATAACAAAGTATGTTTCAGCTTTGAACCGGTTCAAAAGCTTGCCTGTTCAGCTCCAAAGTCGTATACAGTAACAGCTTAAAAAAGCTGCGATGTTCATTTTCAAATCGGTTCAACTACGAACCGGTTTTGCGCACTCCGCTGCGGCTTATTTCTCGAACCGGTTCAAGATTGAATTGGTTTGCAGCGCATTCCGAAACTATTTGAGAATCCAAACCGATTCGATGAAGGCACAAAATCAATACGCCAACCGTTTCGCAGCCCAATCAGATACTTGCCCCTGTTAACGCCCCACCACTGACAATTCCCGCAGCGCTCTACTTTCCGCAGGGCTACTCGGATCGCATCTATGCCATACACAACGGTCGTGTGACTAACGAAATGCGCGACACGACATTCTATAGCTATCTGGTGATACCGTCCGAGGTGAACTATGTGAATTTCACATGGAAATCGGGTAGACGCAAGTATTCCTATGATTTTGATCGCCTGCAAACGATGGACGAGAGCATTTTGAAGGCGCCAACGCTTTCGATCAAAAAAAGCGGCCGGATACCGCAGGAGCAGAAAAGTAAGTGCAATCACGAGTCAATCCGTTATGGTAGCTGGCGCACCAATGTGGCCCATTTATCTATCTATCCAAGCTAGATTTTAGCATATTCCTGCCCTGCACCGGAAACAGCTCGGGCACCGCCTCATTCAATGTGGGCCTAAAGATACAGACTCGCAACAAGGAGCCGCTATTGGGCACACCCATACGTCTCAACTTCAAAAAGGAATGCGCACATAGAGGTGTGTATGATATAGACGCTTCCAACCCTACTTCACTAACAACTTTGCAAGGTAGTGTATATGAAAAGTCAATTAAATGCTTTATATCAAATTCCAACAAAAAAATTACAACAGAAACCGCTTAAGAGCCGGCCAAAATGAATCAACATTCACAATTTATATCTGGCTCAATATTTTTAAATTGCAACATTTTACATGCGTCTTAAGCGATTTCTGCTGTAAGCACATTTTTATCACTGTCGCTAATGTCGTCTATGCCCACAATACTCTATCCGTACATCAATTGTTCGCTTTTACACACAAGCTTACGCCTACAACAACTGAGCACAGTCTCCACATTTCTTTCTCTCTCTCTCTCTCTCTCGCTCTCTGCTTGTTGGTGTGCCTCACTTAATCGTGTATTTACATCAGAATCACATGCAAGCTGTATAACGGTTTGCGATCTGATGGGCGGTGTGTGGGAGCCATCAGCAAAGCGCTTGGCTCTACTGCTCTCTCGTTCTCTCCATATCTATCTATGCTGCTCGCTCTGATGTGCACATATTTATGTACATGCACAAGTATATTGATCATTATTTCAGCTCATATTTCGCAAAACTGTTGCCAAGCTTATTTACAACTCGATTTTCTGCACACACACACACACACACACGCACATACACACAAACACCTTCAAAAAACCCTTTAAAACTGAAAAAACTGAAAAAACCAAACACACAAAACCAAACCAATCGAACTAAACTAAAAAAACTTAAGCTCCCGATCCAGAATGCAGTTTAAAATGTGGCAAGAATGGGTATTGCAACGAGCATCATATCTGCAAGTGCAACGTCGGCTATACGGGCCAATATTGTGAGACGGCCTTCTGTTTTCCGCAGTGTCTGAACGGCGGCAATTGCACGGCGCCGTCGGTTTGCACCTGCCCCGAGGGCTATCAGGGCACACAGTGTGAGGGCGGTAAGTACCGTTACAGGTGTACAGATACATGTATACTAGATATATGTATGTATAAATACATATCTTTATTGCTTAATGCTTCTATAACTAAACAAACGCACGCACGCACACGTAACAATTTGATAGTGCCACAAATGGAGTTTAGATCTTTTTGGATATGGCAATGGCCGTTTTGCAGCCAAACTTGATGACCTCGGTCATGGCCTTGTAAAAGGGCGCCTGCTCGGCGCCGCAATCGATGCCCGTGTCATGATGCTCCTGTTCCTCGTCACGAAATTTAGTTATTGTCTCGAGCAGTTCCTGGCACAGAAAATGCAAAACGAATGTCAAATTATATAGCTAGCTATCGTTGATGGTGCATCCGACATACCTTGTCCGGATTGGGTGACTCCATAATTTGACGCAACTGATCGTTGTAGTGCTCCACAATGACCGTCTCAACGGCAACGGTGCATGCCATGGCCGCCTTTTCGCCCAACAGCGCAGTGCCCGCGCCCAGCGCAAAGGCAGCCACATTCCAAATTGGCGTCATTATTGTCGGCCGGACGCGATGCTGTTGTATCAACTGCTCGAATTGCTTGCGATGGCATTTCTCCTGCTCCCACATATGCTCAATGGTCTTGCCCATGGGACCGTTGCCCAATATCGCCATTTGGCCAGCATAAATACGATCGGCGCCCAGCTCGCCAGCATGATCCACGCGTATGATCTCATCGGTCATGGCATTGGCACGTGGACGCAGCGATGGTGGCGGTTGCTGCTCCTGATTTTGGCTGCTGCTGCTGCTGCTTGTGGCAAGACAACGCACTGTGGGCACTGATCTGCGAATTTGTTCCATGCCCGACGCACACGCCTTTCTATACATGGTGTTGCGTGTTTTTAGTGTCCGGTTTCAAGCAGCTGCAAGGATATAGCAAATATATATAATAATGAATTTGTGTACCTGTTTTTTTGTTTGTTTTTGTTTTGTTGCGTTACGGGGCAGGTATTTGCAAGGAGAAGTGCCGGAATGGCGGCAAATGCATACAAAAGGACAAATGCCAATGCTCAAAGGGATATTACGGTCTGCACTGTGAATATTGTGAGTTGCGCCCTTTGAACTGGTTTGACCTATGCTAACTGCGCGATTTTGTTTTGTTTATATAACAGCCAAGTGCGTGATACCCTGCAAGAACGGCGGCCGCTGCATTGGCAACAATTTGTGCCGCTGTCCGAACGGACTGCACGGCAATCATTGCGAAATCGGACGCAAACAGCGTTCCACCTGCAAGTGCGGCAATGGCCGCTGCATGGGCACCAAGGAGTGCAAGTGCCCGGACGGTTACCAAGGTCGCCACTGTCGACGCCGTAAGTGGTCTTAGCGAGATGCGCATGCATGTGTTCCTTTAGCAAACTTGACTTAACTTCGCCTCCCCCTTCCCCTCCCCCCTATGTCTATGTGCAGGCATTCCAAATCGTGCGCATTGAGCGCTGATCGGGGCCCAAAGGACACGTAACTGAAATGTGACATGCAACATACACATGGAAATAAAGCAACAATTGGGCTCTACCATCAACAATTATACTATTTAAAATGAAATGGACAAAAATAAAATAATACTAATTGTGATACAAATTTTTTTGTAATTTAAAATTCTTATATAAAAAAAATAAACAAAAACTAAAAACGAAACTAAGCGGCTAAGCGGCCTCAATTGATTTTTAAGTTACCCTAGATTACCTTTAGATTAAATTAACTAACGAATTCAATTGGCTGTGCGGCACGTACACAAAAAGCTAACACACAGGTTATTTGTGCTCTTCACGTTCGGTGGCAATTGTGTGCCACCATTCATTGACAATGGGCACGTGCTTTTTTGCCGCAATGACTTACTTACGTAGCAGGTAAAAATGTTCAATATGAATTTTATGCAACAATCACCAGAATGTTTTTATTATTATGGCCGCCGGCTGACTGCCAGTGCTGTAAAATGTGAGCACAAGTGTTGCAGCTGCAAGTCAGCACCAGCTCAAACTGTCGAAATTGTCGATAAAGTGTATCGAAATGTAAGTCATCCCTAAACATGAGCGTAGTTAACGGTAAAGAAGGGGTCCGAATGCCATAAACAAATGCCCACAAATGATATCCAGTCCAGTTTTTCCTCTTAAAAACTTCAAAACTATTTATATAGATATTTTTTCACTTTTTGTTATAATAAGTAATTATGAAATTGTAAGGAAACAAAATTAACCCCCTTCGTTATAGTTATGCCTACGCTCATGTTCGTTCGCGCAATTAAGCAAATGTCAGCTGACGCCTTGTTTTAGCAGCAACGATGTCCCCGAGGAATAACCACGATCCGACGTCCTCCGGCGAGTCGGGCAACACAAATGTGCAGGAGGCCGATCTACAAGGTAATATCGTATAATTCATGTGCACGTGTGCGTTTTTCCTAAATGACGCCGTTTGCTATCTGCAGAGATGGAGGATGTCAACCAGAGTCTAGACGCTCTAAGCTGTGCCTTGGATGCTGTGGAGCAACGCACCGACGACATTTTGTCACAGCTACGCGAGCTTTTAAACTCAAATCGCGAAATACGACGTCAGCTGGCGCAAAATAAAGACAATGCTTCCTCAGAGGAGGAAAACGACGACGGGGATGATGATATGGTGGAAAAGCCGGATACTAAAAATGTACCCAGCGCAAATGTAAACTAAAATGCACAGTTTGCATGTTTTTTTTTCTTTTTGCTATGAATAGCAATTCGTTTCTATACACATTTATTGTTTCTAAACAAAACATCATAATATAATTGTTAACCAAAATATCTTTAAAGTCTAGTGTTTGCGAGCTCTTTTGTTTTTCTTTGAGGCTTTCGCACTTGGTATATTGCCTGCAATGCTATTTATTTTTAAGTCCATCAAGCGTTTTGTTTCCAGTTTGAGTTGTGCATTTTCCGCACGTAATTTCTCGAGCTCTGCGAGCATAGATTTGGAATTGCGGGCCGCATCAGCATCGGGCATTTCCTCATCATCATCATCATCATCATCGGCTGAATCTTCCGCATCATCAGCTGAATTTTCTGCGTCATCAGCCTCCGTCTCGCTCACCACATCTTCGTAGTCGTCTGGAAGGGTAAAATCCTTAAAATCAGCATTTCCATCGGTGCCATCATAGCTGTTATCAAAGTTTGGCTCTGGAAACTTTGGGGCTCTGGAATACTCTTCTGTGATGAGCAGCTCAATGCATTCATCATCATCATCCGGACTGATCATTCGCTTGAGATTGTCGGCAAAAGGTTTATGCGCCTTAGGACCTGGATGAAACATGGCGTTGCCTATGAGGCGGACATGCAGATTTGTAATAGCGCCCGGCTGAGATATGCTCTTTACCAGCTGTCGACTACCAACATCCCAGATGCACACTTGTTTATCCTCACCACCAGAAATCAACTGATTTCCATTCACCGCGAGAGCCAAGCATGTGATAGGTGTGCCGGCTGTGTGTCCAACAAAGGCTTGACTCTCCTCCTCTTCGAGATGGTATTCCTGTGAATTATAGACAAACCCGTTGGTAAGAAACTAATTGTTAGCAATTTTAAAGATTCGCTTGGTACCTTCATGCGTGGCACTTTTTCCATACTGAAAATAAGTATCTGACCCTCACTGGTGCCCACATAGACGCTGGTCTCCAACTTGTTGACAATGACGCTGTGCAGGGCAACTGGAAACACGACGCTCAATAGCATTGTGCCATCGCTCAGATCATACACCTTGCAGCAGCGATCCAATGAGACGGTGTACATGAAGGCGCGTATGCCACCAAGTCCAATATGGACATCGGTGACCGCCAGCCCGTGATCGTTGAAATTGTAAAAGGGTGCATTCTCTTCACTGTCGACACCACCCAGGGGGGCAACAGCACGTGTAAGATTCCAGACAAGCACAGCACCATCCTTGCCGGCAGTAGCAAAGTGCTCGCCGTTGTCCGTGAAACGTATACAGGTGATGGGCTGGTAATGCTTGGACAGCGTATTGAGCAGGCGGCCGGAGTTGAGGTGCCAAACGTAGATGGTCTCCTGTATGCCAGCTATAAGGAAGGCACTGTCTGGAGTCAGTGCCAATGCATTCACCTTTCCCGGCACAACGTATCGTACATTCGACATCGGTTCCTGGCTATTAATGGGCCACACATGCAGCAGGGGCTTCGTGCTGTTCGCCGCAATAACAAAGTGCTCCTCGAGCATTTGTAGGCTGTGAGACTGCATTGAGCCACCGCCTTTGTAGCGCATCAGGTCGGTGCCAGTGCGCAGATCCTGTACGAAACAGGATGCACGCTCACTGTTTAATGTGCTGATAAACAACGCTTCGGTAACGTTTTCCATTTTAAAATACACGTGCCGCCAGTGCGCGGAGTAAACAAATCGTTACAAGTGTCTCTCCAATTGATACTAAAAAACACCAAAATATAAACTCAAGATATGGGTGGGTCACACTGACAGCCGATATTTTAAAATAGTGCCATCTCTAGCAACGATAACGTGCGTGCTGTTGAAAAATAAGAAATTAAAAAGCTTTAGATGCCTCGCCAGCTGATATCATCAGCAGCAGGCACATTATGAAGGGCTACTTTTGGCAATTGGTCGGCATAAGCTGTGCAATTAAAGTGCTGCTGCTGCCCGCTTAGTAAGTAACCACAAAATTATAGATTTACCGGCCGGCCGGGCGGCCGGCAAGTGGAGACATTGCCAACAATTCAATCAAATTGTCATTTTAGCTATTCCACTGATTTTGAGGTGCATCGCAATTGGCTGGCTATAACACACAGTTTACCGCTGAATCGATGGTATTTGGACGCGACCAGCGAATGGACCCTGGACTATCCACCCTTCTTTGCCTATTTCGAATGGCTGCTCTCACAGGCGGCCAAATATGTTGATCCCAATATGCTTATCGTACAGAATTTGAATTATGCCTCAGTTAGGACGGTGCATTTCCAGCGCATTTCGGTGATTGTCATGGATCTGATATATATGCTGGGCGTACGCAGCTGCATGGCCGCCCTCGGCATTGTGCCATCCACCCAGAAACACATAGCCGGCTGTATGCTGCTCTTTCTAAATGTGGGCCTCATATTCGTGGATCACATACACTTTCAGTACAATGGATTCCTGTTTGGCATACTGCTGCTGAGCATAAGCGCACTGCTCAGACAACGCTACCTCTGGAGCGCCTTTGCGTTCGCCGTCCTGCTGAATTTCAAGCATATATTCCTTTATATGGCGCCCGCCTTTGGCGTTTATCTATTGAAATTTTGTTGCCTGGCTCAGGGCAATTTTGGACATAATACGCTTAAGCTGCTCGCTGTGGGTCTTGTACCATTCGTGCTGTCCTTTGGCCCCTTCTGGCAACAATTGCCGCAGTTGATGTCGCGCCTGTTTCCGTTTAAGCGCGGACTTACCCACGCCTACTGGGCGCCCAATATTTGGGCGCTCTATAATGCCGCCGATAAGGTGGCAGTGATTGCCTTGAAACGCACGACCGGGCTTGAGGCCACCTCGACTACCTCCGGCCTGGTGCAGGAGGTGAAACACACAGTGCTGCCCACAATAACACCGTCCATTACCTTTGCACTCACATTCCTATTTATGCTGCCCATCCTGATTAAGCTCTTCATGACGCGTAGCAGAGAGTAAGCACGCCTTGTACGCAATAGCTACTTCATTAACTAATCCCATTTAATTGCCAGACAAGGCAAGCTGCTGTTTATGCGTGCTGTGGTACTTTGCTCCTGCTCCTCCTTCATGTTTGGCTGGCATGTCCATGAGAAGGCCATACTCATGTGCCTGATACCATTGTGGTGAGTGTGGAATACACAGCTTAGAATTTGCCGTAACTCTATAATTGAAAATCTCTCACACATGCAGCCTGCTTGCTTTGCTGGATCGTCGGGATGCCAGATTTGCGTACATCTTGGCCGTCGCTGGTTACTACTCGCTGTTTCCCCTGCTCTTCGAGGTTGATCTGCTCGTGCCGCGCTACTCCCTGTACATGACCTACATGGCCATGATGTACGGCCAGCTTGAGCGCGTGTATAAGTGCAAACCCAACTTTCACCCACTCGAATGGATCTACTTTCTGGGCTTCATAACCATTCCCATCTATGAGCATATAGTCAGTCGTTTGTTGGGCCTGCATTTGCTATTCCCATTTATGCCGCTGCTGCTCACCTCTGTGTATTCCGGCTTGGGCGTCCTCTATTTCTATGTACGCTACTATATCTACGCGATGGACTTGAAGTGGCCGAGCTTTGGCAAGCGGCGCGTTACTCAAATCAAATCCTCTGCGACCAAAAGAAAACGCAAAACCAAATAAATATGTATGTATATTCTTGTTAAAACGCATTTGCTGTTTGTGAGTGTGTGCGTGTGTGTGTGTGTGTGCGAGTGTGAGAAGGCGCCTGGCGCAACAGCCAAATCGGCGCCGACTGTCGACTGCCGCTGGGCTAGCCAATACAATGGCTGTTAAGCGGAAACCTAGGTAGCACCACGGGCGGTGCTCGGCGTTAAATTGAAAAACTGTGCTCATTGTCGCCTACCTGTTGCTATGAGCAGATTATTTGTCGGACGCGTAGGTGCGGTGGGTCAGGTAACTAGTGGCGTGGGCAACGGTCATGAGTGGGTGACATTCCTGGAAAGCCCATGGAAAGCACCACATTCAATTGAATGAATTGAGTGGCAAAAAGCGACATGAATTCCGCTCTCAACTGAACAGTCTTCAATCGCGACTGCAGCGAGCAGGTCGACACGTCTACGCATCATGCAGCAGGAAATCAGGCAGCATCCATTCAAAATGTGAAGAGCAATTGGGCGGTATTTAAAGAAATTTGCATCACAATTAATCGTAAAATTCAATTCAATTGCAGCAACCCAAACATTGAGTCGAGCGCCTGCTTTCGACGGGGCACTTGCATCGAGCTGTCAACAGGTGTATTGCGACGCGTGGAGGATCTACGCACCGAGGACTTCATTCAGTCGGCGCTGCGCAGTCAGCACTTTGACCTGAAGGAGGCGACGGTCGTTAAAATTGACAGAATATCAACGCATATCAACAATATAACCTTTAGCTATGATACGCAGCATTTGAAGGTGAGTGCATTGTGTGGTATTGAGTTGAGTTCATTAATAAAAGTTGATGTTCCAGGTTCACATGGAGGTGGCATCGGCTCATCCGCTGTTTGTCTACGGTCAGGGCTGGGCCTCCTGTAATCCGCAATTGTCATTCGAGCTTTACGAATTAAAGTGCCAGCAATTGCAGGTGGGCGACATTTGCCTATCGCTGGTGGCACACGAGCAAACACCGCCGCCGGCCCCTGAGCTCCATCCGACACCACTGGACGTACCTTATGCATTCGAGGCAAACTGCCAAGCTGCAGCGCTGCCCAGACATCCCTATCAAGTGTACGCAGAGATGGCGAACCTTGTGGCAGCCTATACTCAACATTTGATGGGCAAAATGAAATAACTAAAAGTGTAAACAATTCAGTACTCATATATTAATTGTTTATTGACATATATGTATTAAATAATAAAGTCACAACTATAAATATAATTAGTTATGCAGTTAATATTATTCAACCACCATCATATTAACCTGGAACATAGGAAGAATCTCAATAAACAAATAAGATATAAGTGTAGGACATATATTCTAATTTAATTTTCCAGTAGTTATAGTTTTGTAAGCTTTTTATAATTACACTTATAATTGTATTTATAAATATTTTCAAATAACCGCGAACTTTGCCTGCGCGGTGCTGTTATCGATAGTCACCAAGAAAGACCATCGATAGTTGAGTGTTGAGCATTATTTAAGATATATCGGCGATTTAAGTGTGGACACACTGCTTGTCAGTGATTGACATCTCTATGAACTGAACGTGAAACCCGAAAACAACAAAAACAATTCGGTGGCGCAAATTTTATATATATGATCACCAGTCGTGGTGGTCTTTCAATGAAAAGCGCCGCTTTACCACTCGATAATTGCAATAACGCCGACGAGGATGCATCGATGTTAACCGATGTATCTGGCCACAATAGCAACAAAAGCGACGGCAGCAACCACTATGGAAACAATAACAACAACAACATTAATATCAATGAAACAACGTTGTGGTCAAAAGCACACGATATGCAGGCGTCGTCAGCTAATGCTAACCCAGTGCTGCGTAATATAAACAATGATATGACGAAGGGCATTTCGCGTAAATCGCATCAATGCAAGAGTAAGTGTAACTATGCCCAACTCTAATTTCTAACTAATCAATCGAATATATCAGTGCAATTCACCAATGCCAATGATCGTGATGGCAAACTGGGCACAGATGACCTGCGTATGTCTAAAATCATGCGTCGCCTGCAAAACGAAACTAGCCCAGCGGCTGCTCTTGAGCTCTGCGCCAAACTGGAAATGGCCGTGCGCACTCCGATCAACGTTGGCTACCTCACGCGCTCCTTTAATGTCATACTGGATGGGATGCTGTCGTTATTTAAACAATGCCCGCCACCGGTGCTGGACGAGTGCAGTAAAACTCTTGGACTGATTGGTTATATTAATCGCATGTCATATCCCATCTACGAGGAGTTCATTGTGACGAACTATAGGACAAATAAACGCTTGCAAAAGTATTTAATTGTTGCGCTACGCACGACGCTAAGGTGAGTGTCCTTGGAGTCCACGAATTGCCCGCAACCACGTCCACGTTTTGGCATTGTTTTTAGCTGCGACACAAAATGCGATCTGCACATTTTTTCGGAGAAGATAATGCTCATGCTTAAGGACTTTCTGGAGGGCGCGGAGAGCCCCGACAGTTTTATGAGCATTAGTGCGTGCATTGTTCAATTCTCTCACAACTATCGCGATGCCTTCGAGTGCCATTTCACGGATGTGGTGGACATCATTATTGGCTGGCAACTGGAGATTGGCCAGCCCAAGCAACTCAAGTCCCACTGTGCCTACGTGCTGGAGCAGCTAACGCCGTACTTTAGCAAGCAACTGGACTTTAGCTACGGCCTGTTAGCCCAATTTATTGAGGATATAACAGCACTGGACTCAACAGAGCGCCTTAGCGAGCGCATTGGCGCCTTTATTGGCGCCTTTAATTCGCTACTTAAGTGCCTTACCCGCATGCACATCACATGCGAGTCAATTGTTGGTCAGGCCCTGACACATCTCATCAAAATTATGCCCGACTTGCTGCAGATGTCGGACAAAAGCGATGATGCTTTGATCAACATAAATGAACTTTTCTGCATTTGCTTACTCAATGGATATAAGGAACCGGAAGCTGCCACCTTAAGTCAGCTACTTCATATGCAGTTCAAGCATATACATCATTTGCCGGAGCCTCAGCAGCTGAGCTGCCTGTATCTGTTGTTGTGCACAGTGCGCAAGCTGCGCACACGCTTGCCCGCCGCCCTGGTCCAACTGATCTTCCAGGCGGATGTTGCGCAACGGCCATTTCTGGCGGACATCAGACTGCAGAACGAGACCACGGCGAACAAGCTGTTGTTGCGCACCTGCCAGGAGACGCTGCTGATTAAGAATGTGCCGCTGCTGCAGCAGGCCTACAAGCAGCTCGTGCAGGACGTGGACAACTGTGTGCTGCGCCTCGCACAGACGACGGAACCAACGTCTGATTCTAGTGAAGCCAACATTTTGCTCATTTTTCATTTGGCCGCCTTGGCGGCATTGGCCAAACAAACATCCTCCATTATTGGCATGTATGCCTGCAAGCCATCCATACTGGAGCTATTGATATGCAATTGTCGCGCTCGTGAGCTCAACATGTGGTCGAAGCATGCGGCCACTCATCATGCCATACTCAGCCTGCTCGTGGTGCACTGCCAGGCGAATCACAATTTTCGGAACAATTCGAGACTGCTGCGCGATGGCGACAATGAGAATGCGCACGCCGCTAGCTCCACATCACCGACGGCGCACAGTTTTGGCCACATACTCAAGTTTCTGGCTGACAGTCTGGCGCAGGCGTCACAGTTGGCGCCACTAAATCTTAAACAGCTGCTCGCCTGGACAAAATCTTTGCTGGGCGAGTGCAGCACACGCTCCGCCATATTGTTGCAACATGCGGACTTCAATGGGATTTGCGAGAACATTGCCAGCACGGCGGCCAAATATGCGCCGCTTGAAAGTGCCGTCTGCATACAAGCGGTGCTCGGCTATGGCACATCCAATCTGAGCCAGGAGCTGTTGCAATTGTATCGTGATACGGCCCTTCAGCAGCTGCAGTCGCTCGCCAGCAGCGCCCATGCGGCCTACGCCCAGATCTATGCCCAGTTGCCGCTGAGCCTGACCATCGAGCGACGCATCAGCGCTGGCATTGGCAGCAGTCATGTGTGCGTCTGGCAGCAGCGGCTGAGCCAGTGCAGCGCCCTGCGCGACATGGTCTTTCGGGATTTTGTGGAGCGTCTGCAGGCGCCGGAGCAGCAGCCGTTTGCCGACTGTCTGCGCGACCTGTTCATGCGCAGCTGCCAGGTAACGACGCTGGATGAGCGCCAGGAGAAATTGACGCAGTGCACGCGACGCTGCCAGCGCTTGGCCGCCGCCTGGTTGCAGTTTGAGGCGGCGCGTTACTGTGTGGACCAGAAGCTGCGCACCACGCTGGGCAAGCCGCAGGACACGTTTCTCGCCTTCGAGGCGATCGTTATGCGCTATGCACGCCTTCTCAGCGGCTGTGCCAAGGAGTGCGAACGTCAGACATTCGACGAGATGTCCCTGCAACAGCTGTCCAATACGCGCGCAAACTTGAGCATGCTGCTCGGCTTTCTGGACGCGCTCGAGAAGCTCATTTACAATGCGGCCGAGGGCAGCGCCTTTGCATTGCGCCCGCCCGAGAAGCCAGTCGCCGCCTTCTTTCGCCTTAACAATCCCACCTGCCAGTCCTGGTTCAATCGTATACGCATCGGTGTCGTCATCATTGCCATGCACAGCCAGCAGCCGGAGCTCGTTTTACGATACGCTCAGGTGAGCTCTTCTTCTGCCACTACTTTGATATCGAACTATTTTTGAAAAGACAATTGTCTGCATGCTGTTATGAAAACCTCTTCCATGACCCAAATTTATTACACATTGAGGCTCCATTATCCAGTATCAATAGCTAAGTCGATCTAGTCTTCATTCTGTCTGTTTCTATTAAGATCAGTCTCTGAGGCTTAAGGTTGTCCTGATCGAAGCTCTGTAAAAAGTTGCTGGTTCAAATTACGTTTCGGATCGGTTTCTGCCTTTTTAGGCTCGGTTCATGACCCTGGCTTACACATATCAGGATTTGGTTTAAAGTTTTATTGTAACAATGCAATTTATAATTTAAATTTGCTCATTCCACGGTTAATTTTGAAAGCCGTAAATATTTTTAAATTGAAATTTGATATCCATCCAAAATTGGCATCCTCTGAATTTAGATAAATGCAATGGTTGGGGCCTAAATTGAACCAGTTTCGAAAAGGATTGGACTAGGTTCGGCTTTGGGTTCGACTGGTAATAGAACATAGACCATATGCAATGGAAATGAAAATCGATGCTCGAACCGGTTCGGCTCAAAAGCGATTTGCAGCCTGAGTTTGGTTTTTGAAGAATTTGTTTGGGCATCAAGCAAAGACTAAGCCCGACCTAAACTGATTTTGAACCATTTTTAAAACCACTTTTGAACCAATTAAAGTTTAACTTTAGATGCAGTTAAGCTAACGCCCATTTTCAATTTTTCTCTCCCTGCACAGCAAATTCTGCTTACCCAAAAGTCGCAGGACTGCACATACAGCCAGGCGATCGTCTACTTGGCCTGGGCTTTCATCAGCTGCAGGGAATCGGATTCGCTGCGTGGCCTGTACGTGTGGGCGCGTTCGAAGAGCGATAAATGCTATAAGTGGCTGCAGCATGCAGCCGAACAGGCGGCCGGGCGCAAGGAGCTGGCACTGGCCGGCTACAGAAGTGTGCTGGATGGGGAGGAGCAGGAATCGGAACTGGAGCCGCATACGCGTCAGTTTGTGCTGGCGCAGCTTTTCGATTGCCTGCACAGCACTGGCCAGTGGACGCTGACTGTCGAGCTGAAGGCGCAGCTGAAGCGTGCCGGGGACAATGCCTCGCTCAATCCCTTTCTGCAGAAGAGCAACACGCAGCTGAGCCTGCTGGAACAGTTGCTGGCCAAAAATGAGTCCACATCGGATGAACTAAACGCCGCGCTTCACAACCTGAGCATCTGGCCAAGCGACAATGAGGAGCATGCCAGCTTCTCGGCCGGCCTTGTGCGCGAAAAACTGGAGAACATAGTACTGCAGCAGTCACTCTCCAGCGAGCACGAGCCATTCGAGCTGTCAAGCCCAGTGCAGCAGCTGTTGGACACCAACTGGCGCGAATGCCTGCTCAACTACAGCTGCGATCAGCAGCAATGGCAGCATCTGACGCTGCTCAAGCACATTGCCCAAAGGCAAGGCGGGCAGCAGGAGCAGCTAATTCTGTTGCCACTCGACAGCAGCGGAAACGAGCAGAACCAGCATCAGCATCAGCAGAACCAGCATCACAATATAACGAGCGGCTTGTTGTTGCGCTGCGTGGCCTGGACGCAGCTGTTGCGCGGACAATGCAGCGTCGATAGCTTGGGCACACTGTATTTGGACACGGCAATGGTGGCGCGCGAGGAGGGCAACCAATTAACCTGCCAGGCCATGCTCGAGCTGTTCTTTGGCCAGCCGCTAACGGACATAGCTGGGCGGCTGCTCAGCCAGTCGCTGGACACGAACAATGCCCAACTGCTGCGCGGCTACAGCGAGCTGACCAAGTGTCTGCATCTGCAGCAGCAGCAGCAACAGCAGCAGCAGCAGCAGCAGTTGCTGCAGTGCAGCGAACTGAGTTCCATCAATGTCTGCGCGGCGCTCTGCCTGAATATACAGAAGCAAACGCAGCAGCAGCAGCAGCAGCAGCAGCAGCAGCAGCTGGTGTCCAAGATGGGCGCCGAGCTGCTGCTTACGCTCTCCGATTGGATAACGGCGCGCAGCTGCAGCGGCCTGACCACCAACCTGTCGCCGAACATGCAACAGCTGCTGGAGCAGCTGCCGGACTGTCCGTTAACGCGCTGCACGGCCTCAATGTCGAATTTGCCGCATGGCGAGCGGCTTGTGGCGCGCCTGATCAATGCCAGCTTGCAGCAGCGTCCAAACAACGAGGAGGCGCTCATTGCGTATGGCAATTGGTGCTATCGCTGGGGCAAGAAGATTGTCGACAACGGCACCGTGCTCAGCCAGGCGGATATCAGCGCCATTGGCGAGGCGCTCGGCGGTCAGCTACCACTGGATGGTGAGACGCTGCAAGAGCTGCTGCAGGCGCTGCGCATGGAGACCCAGCCGGGTAACAGCTGTGAACAGGATGAGCTGCAAACGGATGCACAGTGTGAGCTGCGGCTGCGACGTCTCGCCCTGCTGTCGGACAAGCCAGCCAGCGTGCTGGAGTCCATTGTGCGCATCTGGCGGCGTGCCATGTCCAATACCTTTGACTATTATAAGGAGGCGGCACGCTCCTATTTCCATTACCTCAGCTTGAAGGCACCGGGCACCGGTCAGGATGTGCAGGTGCAGCCATTACAGCAACAGCAGCGTTTCCATGTGGATGATAGCAATATGGTGACCACAACGCTGCGCCTGCTGCGCCTCATCGTTAAGCATGCCAGCGGGCTGCAGGATGTGCTGGAGCAGGGCCTTAAGACGACACCCATTGGTCCATGGAAGGTCATTATACCGCAGTTGTTCAGTCGGCTCAATCATCATGAGCCGTATGTGAGGAAGAGCGTTTGTGCGCTGCTCTGCCGTCTGGCGGAGAGTCGACCGCAGCTGGTCACCTTTCCCGCCGTTGTCGGCGCCAATCGTGAGCTGCAGGCCACGCCCATCAGCAATAGCTGCGGCAGCGGCAATGCAGCCGGCAGCAGCTGCAGCTATGCCATTCTGCTGGCCGCTCTGACCAAACAGTCGCCCGAGGTGGTGCAGCATGTCCAGCTGCTGGTGAAGGAGCTGCGACGCGTCTGCCTGCTCTGGGATGAGTATTGGATACACTCGCTGGCGCACATCTACAACAGCTATGTGGGCCGTGTCAATGGTTTGGCCAGCGACTTCAAGACCGACGATCATGAGGGTAAACAGAATCGCTTCAATAGCTGGCGGCCACAGTTGCTCAGCGATATGGAGGCGCTGGTTGCGTTTACGGCGCGCGAGGCTGAGACCAGCTACGAGCGCAGTTTTAAGCGGCGTTTTGATGCGGCTATTAAGAGCACACTGGACGCACTGCGTCATCGCCCCTATCCGGAGGCCTGGGATAAGCTAAAGCAGCTCTATCATGTGCTGCAGTCGAACATGCTGCGCGGCACAAGCAACACACTCAAAATGCAGACAATCAGTCCCGTGCTGTGCGATATTGGACGCATGCGGATATCGATGCCCGGCCTGGATGCCCAAGATGAACTGCAGCCGGTCCACATAGAGAGCGTGGAGAGTGCGGTGTGCATATTGCCCACAAAGACGAAACCCAAGAAGGTTGCCTTCTATGGCAGCAACGGTCAGAAGTATACGTTCCTCTTTAAGGGCCTGGAGGATCTGCATCTGGACGAGCGCATCATGCAATTTTTGTCCATATCAAATGCCATTATGGCCAGCAAAAGTGATACGCCCCACAGTTGCTATCGCGCCCATCATTACTCTGTCATACCGCTGGGTCCGCAGTCGGGTCTGATCAGCTGGGTGGATGGGGTGACGCCCCTTTTCGCATTGTACAAGAAATGGCAACAACGCCAGCCACAACCGGCAACGGCCGCCTCATCGCGCCGCCTAACCGATCTCTTCTACAACAAGCTATCCCCGCTGCTGGCCAAGCACAACATGCTCGTGAGCGATCCCCGTCGCCAGTGGCCGCTCTCGGTGCTCCGTCAAGTGCTCAGCGAACTAACTCTGGAAACGCCCTCGGATCTGCTTGCTCGCGAACTTTGGTGTCATGCGGGCAGCGCCGCCGAATGGCGTCAATCTGTGCGTCGCTATACTAGCTCCATGGCCGTCATGTCTGTCATTGGCTACGTCATCGGGCTGGGCGATCGTCATCTGGACAATGTGCTCATCAATCTGAGCAGCGGCGATATCGTTCACATCGACTACAACGTCTGCTTTGAGAAGGGTCGCACCCTACGCATACCGGAGCGGGTGCCCTTCCGCCTTACCCAGAATATGGTTCACGCCTTTGGCATAACGGGTATCGAGGTAAGTGAACAGATTCCCACTATTATTACGAGATCTTCGTTCTTAAGTATTTCTAAGATCTCAGATGTTGAGGTCTGAGAACTTATGATGCTGGATCTTATGGACGAAATCCTAAGATCCTAACTCAGATCTTAGGATGTTAGATCTTCGAATTTTAGGTCTCAAGGTCTTAGATCTTAGGGTTTGTTATTTTAGAATCATAAATCTGATCCGTAGGTCTCGGGATCTTAGTCTTAGGAGATCTTGGGATCATAGACCTTGGGATCTCAGATCTAGGATCTTGTACCCTTTGATCTAAGGATAGCTGTATCGTAGATCTTTGAGTTATAAATTTTGGGATATAAGTTGTTTGCATCTTAGATCTCGGCCTATAAGGTTTTATATCTAACAGAATTATCCGCTTTCCCACACACATAACGCCCCGAATGAATAATGCCGCCAACTTATATATTCCAAAGAATAGAACATCTGGAGTTGTCGTCGCTCGCATTGAGTTGCGAATGTTCAATTAGAATGAAAACCAATCAACTAATAAGCGTAATATTTTTTTATAGTTCTCATATTTCATTTTGCTTACACAAATTTACGTGTTCTGTAACAGACTCAGACTAGAGACGTCTCGCTTTGGGTTTCGAATTTCCATAACTCATTTTCAACTTATTTAGAAGTCAATAAGTTGTAGGCATAACATTTGTTACAATTCTCGCATTTCGCTCGCTTCATTTAATGGAATTTCTTGGCTTGAAGTAATATATGTTAAAGCCGTCCCTCTTTCTCTAGTTTCTTTCCCAACTCCAAACTCCAAACTGGAACTTGAGCTGCCCCTCTATGCTGAATTTATCCCAGACCCAACTTTGTTGCAGTTCAGGATTTGCATCCGTTCATTCTACATTTGGTTTATTGATTTATTGCGCTCCCTGGCACTGAGTTGAGAGTTTTTTCTGCAGGCTCGTTAGCTTCTATCGCCGGATAGCTGTGGCTGTCGATGCGCTGCTTAACGCTATCCGAGGGCAAATGCAGCTCCAGATCGGCGTCGACGCGACAGCAGCTGGCGGATTTGCAGCAGAGCGTTTTGGCAAAGGCCCTCCGAAAGCCGGCATTCTTCCATGAGTAGATAATGGGATTGAGTGCCGAGTTGGCCATGGCCAGCGAGAAGGCCGTCTTGTAGATCATCGAATTGCTGCGGCACACGCGGAACAGTTGGGCGATCGCCACACAGAAATAGGGCAGCCAGCAGAGCGTAAAGCAGCCCATGATGAACACCACAATCTGGACGCTCTTCCAATCCGGATGCAGCATGCTGTGGCTGCTGTGCGTATTGTAGACCACCGACTGGCGCAGCCGCTTCGCCTGCTTGGACGCCTCGCGCATAATGCGCCAGTAGAAGACCAGCATGCATATCCAGATGATAGCAAATCCGGGCGTTATAATGCCAGCCACATACCACGGCAGCAGCACCTCGTCGAACTCGCAGCCCTGCGCCTCGGACCACTTGTTCCAAAAGATGGGTATCAGCGCCACCAGAGCGCCCACACACCAGTTGCACGTGATGATCAAGTAGGCCACGCGGCGTGTCATGTAGCTGGGAAATTGCATGAAATTGGCGTTTTGGTGTGGATTAGTCAGGTGCTTAATTAGCAGGCGCATATTAATTAAGGTACTTTGATTCTAACTCAACAGCTGATATGGCAAACAAATAGCGAAGAAATAAAACTTAAAATTACTTTTTTAAAAAAAAAGTATTAAGCAAAGCTGAGAGCTCTTGGAAGCCAGACAGGGCATTCACAAAAAAAATAATAGGAGCTTTCAAAGGTTACATCAAATAATTTTTGATTCCCTACTCGTTTCTAGAATATAGAGCTTTGCGAAATTAGGAATAAGGAAGACATAAAACAACTGTGGGCTTAAATACGTTATGGAATATGGAAGATAAGAAATTGAGTTGAATGACAGCTAAAAAAGTGCTCCGATCGGGAGTGCTTGACTAATTGATGCCCTGTACTCAACCGCGTTACACATATTCAAAGCTGGGCCTTGTGTTTTCTTGCTCTGAGAACATTTCATTTTTATTGTTCGATCCTTATGAAATTTTTTGAGTATACCAAAAATCAACTTTATTCCTCTCCAACAAATAGTTCCAGATCTTGGATATCGATATTTATCGATTTTGTAGAAGCAATTTGAGAAGGAAATGAGGGGAGGGCTACAAAAATTTAAATACTCTTGGTTAATTATTCCATATTCCATATTCTTATGTGCCAAGAGCTAGAGCTTAGTATCGATATTTATCAATATTGTGGAAACTTCGAAAAGTTAAATATTCCTTGTTAACTATTTCATATTTGGTGTTTCTAGTTTTTATACACTTTCAGACACGCTCAAGAGCCAGAGCTTAGAATCGATAGTTATCGATTTTGTAGAATTCGTTTAGTTATCGTAAGATAATCGTTTGCATACAGAAAAGAACAGACTAGTTGGATCGGCTGTTGATTCTGATCAGATGTTTCCTTTAGCTAAATGACAAGGGTTAAGATTTATAAGCACAACTCAGCATATAATGCCCCACTTGAACGGAAGAGGAGGAAGAGGAAGAGAACAAGGTACTAATGGTGTTTGAACCTCTACTGACGCTACTTACCGTCTATAGTGCAGGGCGTACATGACGGCAATGTAGCGATCGACGGCGATCGAGATGAGCGTCAGTATGGAGACGCAGCAGGCGCAGATGAAGAGAAAGAAACGGAACAGGCAGAAGCCGCGCAGCCTGCCCAGATCCAAGCCGTTGCCCATGTAGAATACCACATGATAGGGCAGTGCGACGCCCACAATGAAATCAGAGATGGCCAATGAGAGGATGAATATATTCGATATAACCGAGCGTAGATTCCGGCAAGTGCGCACCGCGACAATTGTGAGTGCATTGCCGACCAGTATAATGACAAAGATGATCGCATTGATGATCAGCCAGAGCAACAGGCCAGCGCTGATGTGCTGCTGCTGCTGTTCCTGATCCAGATCCAGCTGCTCCTCCTCCTGGAGCAGATCAGCCGGAGTTGTGGTATTAATGAAGCTATCCTCCAATTGGTGCGTTCCATTTATGCCATACAAACTTAGGCTGGCATTCTGGCTGACATTTAGCCAATTGTTGAGCAGCTGTGCACTGCTCGCGTACTCCTTGCTGGCCATGACAACCGCACGACCCACGACCCACACGACGTTTTGGGAATTTCCCACACACACAACACACACACACACACACAGAGAGAGGGAGAAATCAACGCAGCTGGTAAAATCACGTCCCCTACACGAAGCGCGACTACGAAACGCACTGAGCGCCAGTTTTTAGCAATCTGCCAGCGGGTCTAGGCCCGCACCACATGGGGCAAGGACTTTGCCGTTCAGCAACTGCAATTCGTGGGCGTCGTTTGTTTACGTTTCGGTTTGCCATTATCCACAGCGCCAACTGATAACACACGGCGACCACATCCAGCGTGAGAAACGCAATCCGTTGATAAGCCCGAACACATTTTCAGCTACCCTACAGCCAAAATGTGGTATTCCCGAAGCTCACAGAGCCCAACACCTGCCTAGCGATATATATTTTTTTGTAGGGCATACTGCATGTTCGACTCGGTTGCCATATTGCCTGGTGCCTGGTGGGGTACATGATTATTAACTATCTAATGGCTGACACATTTCAATAGGTTTGCCATATCTACAGGTATTCGTATACGTATTTTTAGCACTTCAGAATTAACCCTAGGTGAGCCGTGGAGCTTACATCTATTAAGGTATCAAATGACATGATTCTATTTAGATAAGTTGCAATGCTTTGAGGCTCATTCATTTACATTTCTGTATAATTAGGTTGGTTTTGTTTTTTTTTTTCAAGCTCATGTTAAAGTTCATGTTAGTTGGCAGCCAGTTAGATTTTTGGGTTAATAACTCTCTAGCAAGTATCTTTGACTGGGATAAAATTGACATCATTGAAGCTCTAAGGTAAAACCTATTTTAGAAGGTAAAGTTATTTATCCTCATTATAATTCAAGTTGCCAAATGCTTTGGCGGAGGCAGTTAGTGTAGCCTGCATTGCATTTACAAATACTAATTGTTTTCATTTTCTTCTCGACTAAATGTTTTAATTGAGTTAGGCATCGAATTTCGTTTGATTAATTTTAAAAATATATTAACTGATTATCAAAGCCTTAAACTTCTTGGCAAATATTGCCCATATAATACTAGCTGGCAACGCCGCCATGTCAGCTAGCTGACAAACACTATCAGCTGGAATAACCAGCTTATAAATTGACAAACAAATCAGCTAACAGAAGAGAAATGCAAACAAAACATTTCAAGGCCAGCTACCTGGCAAATATTTGCCAGCTGCTAAAACTAGCTTGCAAATAAACGCACAAATCAACCAACACAAAAAAAATATAACCCAAACAGATTTCACAATATATTCAACAGTTAACCCATGTGCGGAAATATTGCCTTTTGGCGTACGCGTCGTATGAGCTATATTTGCCACCTCCTACTTTTTATGATACCCAATCATTTGTTCATCCCAACGTCGGGCCATAGAAACAGCCACAAATTACGCACAATTTCAAAGTTAAAATAAAACAAATGCTGCAATCAACAATTGTCAGCCACGATTACAGGCGCCGTATAACTGTGCATATCTGCAATATATAGAGATATATATATATAGAGATATCGCATATCATAAAATCAGCAGTTGTAACAACACTCGATATAAAAATGTTTTGGCTGTCGCTTTACGACAGCGACATTGTCAATGGGTGCAATTTGTATCTTTTAGATACGCGTAACGATAAACGCGATTTGTGTGACTTTATTTACGAGTCCATCTGCGAATCGGTATCAATTTACGATCCCCAGCATATTTCATAATCCACCTCGTTTTTTATACTTTTATATACATATATATATATATATTTTTTCTAGGGCGCCTACCGCCTGGGCTGCGAGTACGTGCTCAAGGTGATGCGCAAGGAGCGCGAAACGCTGCTCACCCTGCTCGAGGCCTTCGTCTACGATCCGCTGGTCGATTGGACGATCAACGATGATGCGGCTGCACTGCGTCGTGCCATTAACGCCAAGCCCGTTGTTGCTGCCTCTGCTGCCTCTGCCGCCGGCTCTGATGAGGTGAAATTGCATAAGAAGGACAAGTCGAAGAACAAGTCGCACGACTGGGATGCCAAGCGGCGACACTTTGTGGGCAAGCTCAAACAGTGCCAAAAGTTTTGGGCCAAGTACAAGTGAGTAATCGTGTAAGGTCCGGGTCTCTTCACGGCCAATAAATACATTATCTATACTATACCATAAGAACAGGAAATATCGTCTAGTATTTGTAATTTACTTTCCGATAACTCAGTTAATCAGTTTGTATACCCAGTATCTTTATTTTATATATATTTTCGATTAAGGTCGAGTCTGAAAGCGAAAGACTTACATTTGATACAATACATTCGCTCATATACTACGTAGAACTAGTTAATCTGTTTCCTTCGATATCTTCGTACACTTGCATTTTATCGATAAATATCGATTTGAAGACAGGGCATTTTAAGCATCGAAGACTAACTAGAAAATATCCTTTTAAGCAGAAGCCTTGTGTTTGAGTTTTTGTAAATATTCCGGTGCCAAATTAAGGAATCTGACTATAAACCGCAAAGTTGTTCAGGAAAAACCAAGCTAAACTCGACACGATCTTATTGTATGCGACACGTTGTCAGAGATATGCCTAAAAAAAAGGGTCAATAAATCGATATTTATCGATTTTGGATAAATTTCAAGTTTCTAAAAGAAGAGAGATAAAAGAAACAAAAAAACAAACAATCAAATTTATTCCATAGTTGAGTCTTAAGTCCTTAGGGACTCACATCGATTCGGCTCTTTATCCTTTAGGGAGTCGAAGATGTCAAAATTTGATTTGCTCGACTTCATGATACCCTTTCACTAACTGCTGTTGTTACCTTCCCCTACGTATATTCGACAGGCTGGAAATGCTGCCACAGCTAACGGACATGGTGCGAGAGATTGAGAAACTGCAGCAGATCCAAACGCAGCGTCAGTCCACGGAGCAGGAGCTGTCGAAGCTGAACCAGCGAAGCGCTCTGATAGCCGAAATCAATTCACTGGGCACGGCCATCGAGAGTCACAGCTTCAATACGGCATCGCCGCGCTATGCCGCCAAGCTGTTTCACTCGGAGATGCTGGCGCGCCAGGCGAAGGTGCATCATGTGGACTATGAGCTGGTGCAGTGCCTGCTCGCCAGCTATGGCCAGTGCCTGGAGCAGCAGCATCTGGCCGAAATCAGTGTGCGTCTCATTCAGTTCAAGCTGGAGGGCAGCAGCTGGCATAATGAGTATCTGGCCCTGGTGGAGCTGGTGCAGTGCCATCTGCCGCCACAGACACTGGAGAGCTACGATAGCACACGCAGCCAGCTGGACGAGCTGTTCGGCCGGCTCAATGATCTGGGACTGCAGTGTGTGGAGCACATGCAGCAGTATGCGGCCATAATGGCCTACTATCCGGAGCAACGGCAACGCGAGAACATCTATGTGCGCTTCCGCGATACCTATGCGGGCTATTTGCAGAACGGGGAGACAAGCAGCTGCACGGCGGCGACTCTGGCCGTAATCGATGACGCCAGCAAGCTGAGCGCTGCCCAAACCCTGGAGTCGGTCTGGATGGATCTCAACTGTCAGCTGCATCAGTTGACTCAGCACTTTGCCAACCAGCAGGCCCTGGCGCAATCGCAGACGCCCTCGCACTCTCTGCTGGCGGCGATTGGACAGAGCGGCTGGAGCCAGACGCTGCTCAATGCGGCGCTCAGCCGCACCCTGGACGAAGCGAACAGTGTATTCAGTGGCTACGAGCAGTCGGCTCTGAATGCCCAGGATTCAAAGTTGACGCAGCATCAATTGCAACACATTCAGCTGGTGCGCTCCATGTGCCAGAGCGTTGTGGACCCCATGGAGCAGGCCAATGATCCGCTCAACCAGCTGCAGGATGTGCTCGCCGCTATCATTCAGCTGCAGCATAGTTTCGAGCACGATCTGCCCGCCAGCTTGTTCCGCCTGCTGCTGTTGTGCCCCAACTTGGATCAGTTGGACGCTCTGCTGCAGCTTAGCAGCGAGACCTTGGGCAAACGTTATCTGCGAGTTATATTACTGCAGCAGCAGCCGGAAGAGCAGCAGCAGCTGTTGTCAAAGGAGCAGCAGCAGCAGCAGCTGGCAATTCCCTCAGCTTTGGAGCAGCAGTTCATGCAGTCCCTGCAGCCCGCCTACGAGCAGTTCGAGCAGCTCACCAAGGCGTTGGAGCGCATGGCGCGCAACATTAAACTGATTATTGACGATGTCCAGGACGTGCAGCAACAGCAGTACATGGTGAGTGACATAAGCTAATAGCTATAATACGCAGGTTTGGATTAATCCAAGCATAGTTAAAAAATTAAAGCTCACTAAAGCTTCTCAGATGTTGTTACCAACAAAGCCAAGGCTAGAGGAAAGTACATTACGTCTGATAAAAGCTCAATATTGACATTGATCCTTTGCTATCAGTAGGGTTGAATTGAAGAGGTTAGACATTAAGCTCATTTGCAGCATCTCATCTTAGATGAAAGCTCATTAAAGCTTTTGAGCGATCTGTCGCTTTCAATTGAGCTCTATCAGCTAAAGAATATATATTTTAAGCTGCTATGCAGCTCTTTAAAGCTTAATATAACATTCAGAGAGACTAAATTGTTTAAAAATTAAAATCATTATGTGTTTAGAATTTCAAATGAAGCACAACTGCTTGTCTTAAATTGTCTTTTGCATGATGCGAAATGAGTTGGTTTGCACATACAATTAATCTCTTTTGAAAAGTAAAGTATTGCAAGTTTTTTTTGTAGCTTTCAAAGCACTTAAGAGCTTTAATGGTAAATGCCTAGCTTAGTGACTAAAAGCACTTGTCAATCAATCAAGCAATCAAGGGGATTAATTTACTTTAATTAAAGCTTGGGGATCAACAAAGTGATAGAGAGAGAGAGAGAGAGGTCAGTTAGATATATATATGCATATAGGAGGAGGGAAAGTGAGGTAGTATCTATGAAAGAGACAAAGACAAAGATAGATCGCAGGAGAATCTATCCAATCTAACAGTTAGATCTGGATAGACAGAGATACATGAAACAAAATATATATACATATGCCTATATATAAAAGAACGTATAATATAATGAAGGTAAAGGTCAACTGTAGTCAGATTGGATGAGCTTTGCAAAGATAAATATATATGAAATATAATAGAAAAAGTGTGTCAAGCAGATGTAATATACATTTTTGGAAATTTGTGCAGCGATACAAACAACATAAATAGGATCTATCCCAAGTTTGTGAGCAGACTAATCTGGCTATATTGACTAGAGAACATCGGATATTGATCCCATGCATGACGATATCTGACAGAGGCTAAAGCCCTTGTCCTTAGCTAAAATAACAATTATATTAATACAATGTGTTCAAAATCTTTGCAGGAGCTCAACATACTTAAATACGCCGGCAACCAGTTGGGCAACAGCTCCTTCTTTGAGCTCGTGCTGCAGACGCTGGCTGCCAGCAGGAGCTACGACATGCGACTGATGTCTGGACCATTGCTGGGCTTTGTGCAGCGTCTACAATTGGAGTACATTGTTGGACTCGTGCCGTTGCTTTCGTATGCCTACTATACCAGTTGCTGTGGCGCACGCGGCCAGGAGCTGGCTGCCGACAGCGAGTGTCCGGCGGATTTGATGCAGCTGTGCGACGACCTCTTTGCGGCACTGCAGTTGGAGGCGACGCTGCAGCAGCAGCAGTGCGAGATTGCGCTGTTAAATCAGCGCATCGAGACACAGACGCTGATCGCATCGGCACACTATTGGGCCTATGGCGATTTGCTGGACAGCGAGCAGCTGCCCTGCGGCCACATCATAAGCCGGCAGAAGCTGTGCGAGGCCATCAGCCAGAACTGGCAGACCCTGGCCGAGAGCTCGCTGGCCATGCAGCGATTGCAGCGTCGGCTGGCATCGCAGCTGGAGCAGCTGCAGAGCCAGCGCAGCAACTGGAACCGGAATCACATCGACAGCCTGCTGCGCAACGAGCAGCTGCAGCATCAGCTGACCAGCGATCAATTGGACGTGATTAATGAGCTAAGCAAATGCGCCAGTGCGCTGTGCAGCATGGAGCAGGTGGGCTTGGTTGTCGGACAGCAGCAAAAGCTGCTGCTGGACAACATGGAGCAGTGGCTGCAAGCCCATCATCAATGGCAGGTGAGCAATGCGCGCATTAGCACCGTCGAGCAGGCCATTGTCCAGCTGCTGGATCCCGAGGGCGCCATCGATCAGTGCTGGGTGGAGAATGTGCAGGGTCTGCTCGAGGATTACACGTGCAAGGTGCAGCGCGAATTGTCAACGCTGGAGCTGGAACAGCAGAGCAGGCACAGATACATCTGCACGTTGCTCAAGGAAATTCAGGTAAATCGTGTGCCAATTTCCATCGAAAGCCTGACAAAACCATTGACAATGTTGTATTTATTTTTTGTTTTTTTTTTTTTTGCCATGCAGCGTCACCAGGAGCAGATGCCACGGGTTTACACACGCAGCCTGTGTGCCGATGGCGAGGATCAGGGCAAACTGGTGCCGCTTGATGTGCAGCTGCTTTGTGGCCATGTGCGCGATTCCCAACGCACGCTCTTGAACTTCTTCCAGCGACTGCTGGAACTGCGAAAGGAGTTAAACAGCGAGCGACATGCTCTGCGCCACGATACGCTCTCCAGTTGGCAACAGCAGCTGCAGCAAATCGAGCAAATGGCCAGCCACGATGTGGATCAATTCTTTAGAAGCATCGACGACTATCTACAACATGCCGCCGAAGGCGAATCACTGCCATACGAAACGTTTACGCATAACAAGGGTAATCGCCACAAATGCCAACATGTTCCAATCACAGTCTCAACTTACATCCCACTTCCAGGTGCAGCCAATCTGCACGAGCAGAAACGCAATGCATATGGCGTATCCGTTTGGAAGAAGATACGCATGAAACTGGAGGGACGCGATCCGGACAGCAATCAGCGCACCACCGTTGCCGAACAGGTGGACTATGTAATACGCGAGGCTACCAATCCGGACAATCTGGCCGTACTGTATGAGGGCTGGACGCCATGGGTCTAACACAACGGACATGCCAACAGTGGCAAACGGGCATATAAATCGCATATAACGCATTATGATCGGGGCTGACGACAGTGACTGGACTGGACTGGATTGGACTGGACGCTGCAAAGTGCAATGTCTGCTGTCAGACATATATATGTATATATGTAAATATATATATGTATATATTGCATATGTATATATGTATGTATATACACGCTCAGGCTGGCGTTAATTGCCGCTAAGGGGCGCAACGATCGCGCCGCTCCCATCCTCTTCCACACACAGCCTGCCCATCCTCAAAGTATAGTTGATTTAACGACAAAAAAAAAAAAAAAAAAAAAAAAAAAACAAATGAACAATTGAACAATTGAACATGAAAGACACAAAGACAATATCGTTTCGGTTGCTTTCAAAGCTCAATGCGATGCCCAAACGCCCACACCGCCGCCCACCCACAGTGCTGGGTGCTGAGCGGGTGGGGCGTCGAAGGATGCTGCGCCTGGTGGGGCTAGCAGTTCGGGACTCGCCCAAAATGTAAGCAACTCGACAGGCCTTGGAACAGTTCTCGCAGCCGCTGCAAATTTCAGATTTTAATTCATTTTAAGCGCACACACACCCAAAACCCAAACGCATCCTTCTTTTTATTAAACTTTTAACCGCCCCTCGCAAAAGAAAGAGAGAAACGAAAAACCTCATATTATATATCATTGTATTTAATTTTAAGCTTGGAAAATTTTTTAATTTAGGCTCTAATCGTTTTTACCTAACTATCCTATAGCCATATTATTAAATACATTTCCCACACACGCGTACATTTATACATCAACAGGCGTGGCGCATCTCTTGGCAGATGTCATCCAGTTGGATTTGTTAACTCATTTGTTTTTTTACAGCCTACATTTTTTTGTTTATTAGTTTTTTGCGGTGATTAAATGCGATCTTCATTAACGAGTAATACACGATAAGTCTAATGTGTTTTAATTAGTTGGCTTTTGGGACTTCCCCGGCGATGGGTAACATGTCATCGATATTATAATCGATACATTTAAAACAACTTCCGCAGCAATTCTCCCGATTTGGCCAGAGGTTAGTTTCAAAATTTTTTTAATCAAAACTTGAAATTTTTTTTTGAAAAGGCCATAGAATTGTAAAACTGTTAAAAAGCAGAAGTAGTTTCGAAACCAATTGATAAATGCACAATACCTCTTTTAAACTTTCAGAAAAACGCATGTTTTGGGAACAAAAATGGACACATATCTTTTGGCAAATCAAATCAGATAGATCAGCGACAATCTAATTGGACTAACAGGAACGGATCACATAGTTTGCAACTGGAAGGTATTTATTCTAAATCGACCGTAGTACGCCTAAAATAATGTTTGAATGCGTTCCTCTCAGGTATGTATATCTTTTATATGGTTAAGATATAATCTTGAAATTTCTTCGAAAATAACAACTAAGGATAGCTGAAATAGATCAGAAAATAAAATTAAATAAAGTACAATGCCACCGGACTATCCAGGACTATTCAATTACAATTACAATTCAATCAATTATTTAAGACAAAGTTCAAGATCGCTTAAATTTTCGATTAATAAAAAAAATGCCATCAGCTTGAATAAATGTATTTATATATAATCACTCATTTATTTCCTAAATTTTTGTTTGTTTTTATCTCAATTAGCTTTTTCCCATCGGTTGTCATTTTACTTGGTAATCATTCGTTTATCAATTACGATTATATTTTTGTTGTTCTTGTTTTCCGTTGGATAGGGTGTAAAAAGTTTTAAATGTTCTTAATAGGATCAAGACATACTTGTCACCAGCTAATGCATTTTGTTTTTAGGTATTTGTTGCAAATCAACATTAACGTTATTGGGATTCTCGCTTACAGCTATTTTTGTTGTCATCTCTTTGTGTGTGTGTGTGTGTGTGTGTGTGTGTGTGTGTGTATGTATCTCAATGTATTTTACAAACAAGTACTATTATAAATGAAAATTCCAGCTATGTATAAATATTGTTTTCATTTGTAACTATTTTCTTACGTTCTCATTGTGTTTGTGTTGGGAAAATCATTTTTCAGTTAACGTTAATGTTACCTTTACGGTTACGCTGAATGCGGAACGCTAACCCTATAGTTATACAATTATATCTTTATATATGTACAGTATTTTAATGTATACATATCTATTTATTCATATAAATGTATATACTATACATATATACGTATATATATAATTTACACAAAAACTTTACGAGCTGTCGTCATTCATTTCCGCCGCAACTGCGGCTAAGGAAAGTTGTTATTACATTACAAAATAATAAAAAAAAAACCCGAACAGTAAATAATAGTTTCGTTTTATATTCTATATATATATATATGCATATGTACGGCACAGCTCGTAGGCTACGTTACGTTTCGGCATATGAATGCGGCTATTTTGTTTTTTGGATACCCTTTGTCTAGGACAGGAACTCCATTAGCCAGTTTTTAAACTTGAAATACAGTTAATTGCCCTAAGCATTCGTTTGACCAGAATTTTCACATGACAGATGGTTCAATATTTGCAATATTTTCTCATTTTACATTGTTTTAAAATTTTTTTAGTCAAATTAACAATACAAACAGAATACAAGTATAACAAAAAAAAGTGGGTGTCTATAAAAATAATATAAATAGCAATAACTAATTTATGACATGGATAAACACAAAGAATTTGTAAAAATTTGAAATAAAAAACAATTACAAAAACTGATATAGTATATCAATTTTTTAAAGTAAGGCTTTCATCCTTTTTTGTTTTTGGTTGCTTTGCTTTTGTTTACTAATTAAGCATAATTATTTATAGTGGGTGTTTGTTGTGTTATTTTTTTTATAGTTTTTTAGTTGTTCTGTGTTTATCCTATTTTAGTTTGTTTTTTAAAATAATAAATACATACATACATATACATTACATTACAATTACATCATATCCATAGTACAAAATATAAAATTTAACATCACATTGGTTGACATTCTTTTGTTGGTTGGTTGGTTGCTTCGCTTTCATGCACTTTCATCATCATTAACTTTATCTTTACATCATTCTTAACATCGTGTTGATTTTGCTTTGTTATTTGTTTCTTTTTCTTTTTTTGTGGGTTGGTTGGTTTCGTTCACTTTTGTCCTTTGTCCTTTGTTTGTTGACGTTGCACTTTCTAGTTATGAGAGCATTGTAAATTAGTTTGTTTCAATTGATTTGTGTTTGTTTTTTTGTGGATTTGCATAAACAGTCGGTCGGTAGGTCAAATCGATCGATCGCTCGATCCAAATTTTGCTTGTCGTAGCCTCTCCTCTCATTTCATTTTCCATTCCTTTTAACAATTGATGATCTTTACAATGTTGGCTTTCTGTTGCTAACCTGCAAATATGCAAAATTAGTGAGTACAATACACAATAGATTTTCTACTATATAATATATATATAATATACATACAAATGCTTGCTGAAAAGTCGTCCATCATCCAGTTTTGTTTATGGCACTCGCTCTACGCACTGCCCACTTAGACGTTAAACGACTTAACGAGCTCTGAAATACAAATACAATGCATTAAGAAGTATACATATGTATACATATATGCATGTCAAATGCCAACGCATGCATATGCATGTACTTGGCGAGAGATACAAATTACATAGAGTTCCCAATATAACAAAGCTACATTTACATATCAATATGCACATTACATACACAAAAAGAATACATTAAATATTAATATATTTGTAGGGAACGCTTGACTGCTATATACTACAATTATTCATATCACTGGCGCATTTCAAGATGTGTTTGCCAAAACAAAAAGTAAAATAAAAAATAAAAAGAATTTTGCATATATGATAGCTACTAATGAGCAATATATATATACAAACACACACACACACACGCACACGCACAAACACATGATATATGGGGCATTACCTAATGAGATTTTTACTAATCTCCTGGATGCTCGGGGCAGGAGCGATTCACCTCAAACCAACGATCAATGCAGCTGCAAAATATAATGGAAATGTCCAGTATATAGTATATAGATACGCATGGAAAATTTAACATTTAGCAGCCTCACCCTTTGTGGTATATGCATAGACATGGCAATCGAGCAATTGTATCACCTGGACTCAAGTCTTCAAGGCATATGACGCACTCGCCCTTGGCGTCCAATAATGTATCCTCTGAAAAACATATACATTTAACATGTAATTTTATTGTAAACATTTTGTGGCACTCTTGCACCGCATACCATTATATGACAGTCGTGGTTTCGTTAGGCACATAACTAAATGGCATTCAATATCGTCTGGCAACACGAACTTATTGCACACGGGACACTTGATGCCTGCGAAGAGAAAAGGTAAATATACATATATATAGATAGTATATATATAGTTTATTTTTGGATCGTATTTACCATTGAAGGACCAAATGTGCGATGGCAGCGATGTCGCTGTGTAAACACGACCGATGCCATTCGCAGATGTTGCAGATGCGGCCATTGCGATGCTCTCAACGATATTGGCGCCGGTCATGGACATCTCCTGCACATAGAGATAGAATAGCTCAAAGTTAGAAGAGCGAGAGTCTCTTAGAGTGTGCGCGCGTGTATGTGGGTTTGGGGGCGCAACTTACGCGTATTGAGTCACCAAAAGCTCGTCGCTGTTGCATGTAGCTTTGTGCGGCAGCCGATGAGCCATTGTTGTTGCCGGCTGCCACTTGGAAACTATTGCTATTTGAATTAGATGACACAGAGACTGAAACGGCGGGATGTGTGTGCGGATACGTTGTGGATCCCTGCTGTTGTTGTTGTTGCTGCTGCTGTTGTTGTTGCTGCTGTTGTTGTTGTATATCTGGCACAGAACTAAGGCTGCGTGCACGCTGGCGATCTATAGACGTGGAGTTTTGCTGATTGTGCTGATGGTGATAGACCTGTAGACCCGGCAGTGTGCGCAGCAAGTTGAAACCCTGACCGGCATCGCCGCCGCGGCCACCGACCGCTGAACTTTGCGGCGTTGTGTCGGTTGCGGTTGCACCCGTGGAGCTGCTGGAGAATGTTCTGGAGCGTGGGCTCTGCTGGCCGCTGGTCGCTGGTGTGCTTGCCTTTTGACCCATAGAGTTTGAGTTTGACTTTCTCGCACGGCCTCTGCCCCCCGGTGCCCCTACGCCCCGCGATCGCTGATCGTTTTGTTATTTAGGCTTGCACTTTTCCACTCGCGCTCTCTATTGCACTTTTCGCTTTCGCTCTCAATGGAGTCACTCTCGCTCTCGCTCTCTCGCTCCGTTGTTTTTGTTGCAGTTTTTTACTTTTCTAGCCGTCTTTGTTTGCTCCTTCGTACTTGGCGCGTGTGTGTAGGTGTTTGCGTGCGTGTGTATGTGTGTGTGCGTTCACATTTAAGGAAACAAAACAAATGACAGCAGCAGCAGACAACAATAGCAAATAAAGTTGATGTTGTAGATCAGGTTGGTGGGGTGTGGTGGGTCAGCAGCGGTGGCGGCGACGGGCGGCGTTGATAAACGCGGTATATAGATAAGTGTTTGAGTGTTTATGTGCCTTGTGCCTTCGCCTGTGCAATGATGATGATGATAATGATGATGATGATGATTATATGTAGAGAGGAGTGTATGCGTGTGTGCGTCAGTGTGTGTGTGCGGTTGCCAAAAGTGCGGAGCGTAGGGAGGGCGTTAATCGTACGTCGGTCGTCGGTGTCAGTGTCGGTGTTGGTTCTTGGTGTTGGTGTCCGTTGTCGGTGCGTAGTTGACTATTGTTGTTGTTGTTTTTATACCGAAAGCCAAAATAGTCGTGGACTGTAACAATGCTTAATCCGCTTGATAACCACTCGCAATTTAAATAACTGTTTCCGTTTTCTCTATTTTATTTTTAACATCTCCGTTTTCGTTTTATGTGTACTCTTTGCTTTGCTTTTGACCACCACAATTTATTGGCCGACCACCACAACTAATTATCGCAACGTTCGGTGTTGCACAATGCCAGCACACATGTCTAGCTGATTGCGATACATAACCGCACAATCGATTATAACTAAGGCCCACTAGACTAAAAATCGTATCGATGGTGATGATCTCTTCATTTGGAACATATATATTTGTTTTTTGATCCAAGTAGATTAACAAAATTGTTAATTGTACGCAAATGAAAATTTATATTAATAGTTGTCTCAGATTTGAGAACCGTTGCCAATTTAAATTTTGTGCCAGATACATTGAAATCGATAGTAAAATATCGAAATATTGGTACGATACCCATTGATGCTGCCAACCAGCTACAAAATAAAAGTTTTTTTTAATTATGTGTTCGTGTTTGTAAAATCGCAGTTGTTGCCAAATAATTTACTAATTAATGTGCTGCGGCCACTAAGCGTATCACAGCAAGCGCATTGGAACACTAGCAGGCGGCATGAGTTGGTTCGAAAAAGCCAAAACTGTTCTAATTGAGGCGCTGGATATCCAAGATGATGACAACAAGGCAACAGATCACGTTGGCAGTGGCATCGCTGGCACTGCGGCGAGCAGCAGCAGCAGTGCAGCATCCACGCCCGGCGCCAAGGCAGTAACGCCAAGCACTTTGGTTACTTCAGCAATAGATGGGGCCACGTTCTATGATAATCCGCATGCCAACGAGATGGTTACTATTCCGCCCAGAGCGAGCGATGCCTCAACGCCAGCCACGGCCAATCTGTTTACGAAACGGCAGTCAGCCACGTCAGATTCCGTGGACTTGCTATCATCGCCATCGCCCACGTCGCCAAGTGGCGCCGGCTGTTTACGCAACTCCGAGTCATCATTGGAGCTTATAACAGCACCGACAACGGCTAGTGAAATGGAAATGAATATGTCTCCCGACACAGAACCATCGCTGCCAGATAGTATAGTCATCATAGCCAGCAATGACACGTCTGACAATGCGGATGGCGATGATGACGATGACGATCAAGATGCTGATAATGACGATGACGATGATGACGGGGACGATGGGCAACCGCTTAACTTGGATCACGATGATCACTCACTGCATTTGAATGGTGAGATTCACTCTTCATTCAATACCATTACTAATTTGTATTCTACTCTCTTTTATTTTAAATCAACGTATGGAATTTTAGAACAAATTCTCGAACATTTTTCAACTCGTTCTGATTATTCTTGTAGATTCTACCAAAACCATGAAGGCGTTGGTATTTAGCGACACGCAGGCCACTGTTAATGTGGCTGGCGCTGGTGCTGATTCGGATTCCACGCAAAGCTTTGAAGACATCCAGCTTCAGGTAAGCCACAAAAGCAAGTCGGCAGGCAGTCCGGGCAGCACCGAGGCATGCCAGCATGGCGGCAAAACGGAGCTGCCCGACCAGAGCTACTCGTCCACATCATCGGACATTGAGATCATTTCGAATCCGAACGGTGATTCCAGCACAAATAGCACCACAACGCGCACCAGTCCCCAAAAGTTTAAAGAGCTATGCGGCGGGAGTGTTAAGGGCCATGCGCCTAGCCTGCATGGCCTTAAAAGCAAGGGACATCACCGAGAGCCATCGGAGATCTCGCTGCTGTCGGAGGACTCACAGTCTGAGCTGGATAAGCTGGTGCATCGCATTAGCGAGCTGAATCAGGTTATTGAGGCGCGAGAGCAGCGTCTGCTGCAATCAGAGCGCCAAAATGCGGAGCTGCTTGAGCGTAACCAGCAGTTGTGCGCCCATGTGGAGGCGGCCAAAAACAGCGCCAATAGCAGTGAAGCCAATGAGGCAGTGCAGCGTCTGTCGGCGCTGGAGAAGAAGTTTCAGGCGAGCATACGCGAAAGGGATGCGTTGCGCATACAAATCAAGAGCCTTAAGGACGAGCTACTCAACAAGATACCCAAGGATGAGCTGACCGAATGCAATGAAATGATCATTGCACTTCAGTCCGAGGGCGAGAAACTGTCCAAGGAGATACTGCAACAGTCGAACATTATCAAGAAGCTGCGCGCCAAGGAGAAAACATCCGATACGCTGCTGAAGAAGAATGGTGAGCAAATTTCACAGCTATCCAGCGAATCGGAGCGCTTGAAAAAATCCCTGGCCGCCAAAGAGGAAATGGAACGCACTCAAATTGAGGCTGTTTGCCGCATGACCAATGAGAAGCGGCGCGTGGATGAGGAAAATGCCGAATGCCGAAGTCGCATCGAGGATTTGCAATCGAAGCTGGCGGCGCTGCAGGCGAGCTTCGATGGTGTGAAAGGTGATCTGCAGCAGCGCCAGCGGCACGAACAGAACCAAATGCAGGCCGAGAATCAGGAGTATGTGCAGCAGTTGACTGATATGCGCGAAAAGCTGCGTGTCACCGAGCACAACATGGTCAAGCGGGAGCAGCAGATGCGCGAGGAGAAACGCGATTTACTCCGTCGTCTTGAAGCGGCCGAATTGCGTGCCGAGAGCAGTACGCAGGAGCTGAGCGTTTCGACGACGCCGCTCATACGGCAAATCGAGTCGCTGCAGAAGACACTGAATCAGCGCACCGCCAGCTGGAACAAGGATGAGCAGCAGCTTCTGCAAAAACTGGAGGATGCACAGTCTCAGTTGCATTCGCTGCAGCAGCTCGAAACAGTGCAGCAAGAAAAACAGGAACTGTTGCGCACACGCTGCGATCTGCTCGAGGAGAAGTTAGCCAATGCGCTCATGCAGTCGGAGAGCGCTAAAATACAGCTTCGTCAGCAGGAGCTGGATGCCACAATCAAAGAAAATGACTACAAAAGGTGCGAGCACACAATTAACCTTATCCATAATGCCATAAGGCTAGCTTGAATCCGCTTTTGGTTTCCCCTCTGTCTAGCCAGTTAAGCACGCTCCAGGCGCAACTGAAGCAGCGCCAGGACAAGCTGGAGCAATTGGCCGAACAGTGCCAGCAGCTGGAAGCGGAGCTGCGGAAACTGCACGCCTTTCAGCGTAGCAGCGAGCTCACAGTGGAGGCAGTCAAGGCCAGCAGCGAGCTGTCGGAGAACCGCTGCCAGAAGCCGCTGCACGTCTCGCCGCCGCTCAGCCTGGCCGATGAGAGCGGTTCCAATGAGGATACACTGGGCGGAATTATTGACTGGCAGGGCGTAAGCAAATCAATTCACATAAATAAAAGCGTAAACTCAATTTTAAACCATGTTAATGTAATGTTCGCCAACAGGATGAAATGGAATGTGCATCCAATAGTGGACGACAGCAGTCGGGCATGATTCAGGGTGTGCATTTGAGTTTTTTGGCCGGCAATACCACAACGCTCGAGCATCTGCAGGCGCTGCTCAAGCAGCGCGATGGCGAACTAACGCATCTGCAGTGGGAACTGTCGCGTCTGCAGGCGGAACGCGGCGTGCTGGACAATGAAATATCAAATTTGACCATGGAAATGGAGACGGTTAGAGAACAGTACTAGGTGCACAAAAATTTGTAGCTAACAATAAAATTCTCTGTTGCTTGCAGTTGAAGGAGAAAGTGCAATCATACGAGGCCATGGAGAAATGCTATGAGGATCTGCAGCATCGCTACGATGCGCTGTTGCAGATGTACGGCGAGAAGGTTGAGCGGACCGAGGAGCTGGAACTGGATCTGGTAGAGCTAAAACAGGCGTATAAAATACAAATCGATGAGCTGCTCGCAGCGCCGCCACCAAATCTGCAGCGAACGCCCAAGCACACATGATTGCCGTCCCTGGCATGGCTGAGACGTACCTAACAGCCGGCAATCCAGTCGGATCTACTTCTCTCCCCCAACAAACTGCAATGTATTATGCTTTCCTTCGGGCATTATTTAACGAAGCAGTTTTTTCCATTCCTTTTGCTTATTTATGTATGTCACCTAACAAACAACAAGATATTCCTGCCCCACTGCGCCACACAGCTACCCCATCCAAATAATTAAATATGTAAAATGGTCATATTAACATACAAGTAAATATAATTTGCGTGTTAAAATTTCTAGTTATATTATGAATATGGATCGATTGTGATAATTTTTATTTATAATTATGCATATATATATATATATTAAAGAAATAATTCTTAGATAATTTCTTATAATGTTTTTTTTGTTTTTTTTTTTGGGTACGCTTTAGCCGCAAAGGAGATATTTGAAAACAAGATAAAGCTGCGATCTTTGGTGTGCAAAAGATTAAATACTCTTGTTAAATAACGACCTATTTATATACTTGGCCTAGAGGAGACATATGATATAGTTGTCCTATACTTTAAAATACCAAACGAGCTAGGAGTCAAGTCTTATGGGCATGGCTATTTCAACTCTGCTGCTAATATTGATCAAGTATATATAAAAATATATGACAACATTATAATAGTCTCAGCAAAGGTATAATAATGAATGTTCTTATTGATACCAAAAAAAAAATAGTATAAATTACATTTGATCTACTTATCATATCAACAGACATAAAAACAAACCGCGTGTGGAAACTATCGTTAAACGATTCCAAATATAACTATAATACATTAAAACAGTTTCCTAGTTGGCACCCACAACTTAATAACCTTTCTTATCACCAACTTTCAGGATCCTCTTAGGATTGTATTGGCAGCTTTGGCTAGTGGAAAAACAGGCTTAGCAACTTTTCCGGTTCTGCCCGTCATATAGCCACAGTTGTTGTTCAGATCATCCGTGTTCAGGGAGAAGATCATTAGGCCGCCTACATTCAAGGACTTCACATAGTTTGCTTTGCATGCAATGCTCTTCGTGGTCTCATATGATATCCATTCCTGCACCGAATTCAGATAGGGCGAACAGGTTTCATTGTCGAATGTGTAGTTTGGCGCCAGGTAACTTTTGGCGCACTCGCAGGTCTCCGAGAGCGTGGTGAAGCCCAATCGGCCACACTTGCCAAAGCCCGAGGCAGGCGCTCCTATGCCCGTGTTTAGTGGACTTACAAGGCTGTCAAGATTTGGGTTTGAATGAATACAGTGAAGATTACACTAAGTACAATGTTACACTCACGTAAAGGAATGCCCGTAGGTGGGCAGGCCAATGACCAAACGCTTGGGCTCCAATCCATTTTGCAACCACCAGTGCACGGTGTAGTTGATGTTGAAGGTGCCCATGATGGAATGCTCCATGGGACGGGCAAAGAGCGGCGCATTTAGGCCGGTGAACGGCGTATCCTCGCGATAGAAATGAAAATCATAGGTCATCAGATTCACATAGTCCACGTACAGATTGATTTCGCGTATGTTGTAGGCAAAGAATGCGATGCCTTCGGGCGCTGCCACGGCCATAGTGAGCAGATTTTTGGTGCGTTGTTCGCGTCGCCATTCCAGCCGAATTTCGTGCAGTAACTGGGAGAAGTGCACACGTTCCTTGTTGTAGGCGCTTGGAAATTCCCAATCCAGATCGATGCCATCCAAGCTGGGATATTTGCGTAGCACGGCTCTTAGCGAGCGCAGGAATTGTTTGCGGCGTTCATGATTCACGACCATTTCTGCAAACTGAGGCCCAGTGTCGGCCCCGCCAATCCAGAGCAGTAGATGCACCTGCGGGTGGGCGGCACGAAATAGGCGAGTCTCATTCTGCAGCACTTGCTCCAGGCGCGGCGACAAATGCAGCGTCCTATTGAACAAGTTGGCAATGCCAATATTGATGTGCGTGCACAAATCCCCGGGAATATCTAGCAGGCGCAATTTATCGATTCCGGAAGCCGAATAATAGCAAACAAGGTGTTGTTTTTGTTGCCTGTGCCGTTGTTGTTGTTGCTCAACATTTTGATTAATCGTTGAAAAACAAAGAGGCAGTAGGCTAATGCATATAAATAACACAATTGCAAACACCAGAATGTAACGGACTATTAGCACACGCCTTCTAAGCATTTGTGCCTCTGCATTGGCGTCGGCTTTTTGCTGTATATCACTTTGTAGCTCGATATAATTAACCATTGTTGCACTTTTTGCAAAAAATGAAAACGACGTAGTGTTGTTTGGATTGGTTCGAAAGCCAGTGTAATCAAAACAAAAAAAGAAGAAAATCATCGATAGTATGCGAATTCCATCGATAGCGCGAGATTAGCGATAGGTGCATGTGGTTGCAACTCTGTTCGCATGTGCATATGCGTATTTGGGTAAAATAAATTTCTGTCGTTTGTGCTGCAATTTCTATGCTCGCGTGTTTTTTTTCGCAAATTTAAAAACGAAAAAATGCAAATGTTGCGCGTAAACAATAAATAGCTGCTGTTGCTGTACAATACTTTAAAATACTATTGCCGTGTGTGAGTGTCAGCCTTAATGTTTGTATAATTTGCCCATTGTTTTCCTCTGTGTGTGTGTATGAGTGTGTGCCTGATGTGTTGCTGCTGTTGTTTTCGTTGTTGTTGTCGCCTCGCTTGCGGTGCTAAACAAAACACACCCAAATGACTGGCCAGCCAAATAGGCAACAAACGCAACGAACACCCTAATGCGCAGCGTAGGGTGATGTAAACCGGCGAAAAGCAGAAACTGCTTGCTTTTTTTTCTACTAGGTTTTATTATATATATTTATATGTATGTATATATATTTTTGGTGGATTCACGCCCATTTGCATATGCACAGCTGTGTGCACGAACCTATTTGTATCTGTGTGTCTCTGCTGAATGACTCACTAGATAAATGTTACTCTGCCCACATTATAAAAAAATTGCCGGTTCGACTTTGGCACCTTGCAGTTTGTGTGTTCTGTCCGTAGTGTGCGTGTATGTGTGTGTGTGTGTTTGTGTGTGCGCTTATCTGGCGCAGCTTATACACCTCCCCCTCCCTCCGCCCATACCGGTTAGCCGGAGCCGAGCAACAGCCACAAGCAACAAGAACTTGGATTCGCATTCTTTGGCTTGTTAAAAATGGTAACTAACCTGCTTTTTTGTTTTGTTATGTTATTGTTGTTGCAGCAGGTTCAGCAACAGGGTTCAGCTATATGAGAACCATGACAAAAGACTACGATTATCTGTTAAAGGTGCTTCTGGTGGGGGACAGCGATGTGGGTAAACATGAAATACTCTCCAATCTTGAGGATCCCTCAACCGAGAGCCCCTTCTGCAGTGGCAATGGTAAGAGGCTTGCTTAATGTTATTATGCATCCATCATATCCCAACTCATATATAGATTGCACCTCTCACATATTGCAAACGGTAGCGTACAAAACGACAACAATATTGCTGGAGGGCAAGCGGGTCAAGCTACAGATTTGGGATACCTCCGGCCAGGGGCGTTTCTGCACCATAATACGTTCGTATTCGCGCGGTGCCCAGGGTATTATATTAGTGTATGATATAACTAACAAATGGAGCTTCGACGGCATCGATCGCTGGCTCAAAGAGGTCGAGGAGGTGAGTACCGCAAATCGAACGAATTTTAAGAAAATAAATGTTAAATGTTTTTGTAGCATGCGCCCGGCATACCCAAAGTGCTTGTGGGCAATCGCTTGCATTTGGCCTACAAACGTCAGGTGGCCGCCAAACAGGCGGAGACCTACGCATCTCGCAATAATATGTCCTGCTTTGAGATATCGCCACTCTGCGATTTCAATATACGCGAATCTTTCTGCGAATTGGCGCGCATGGCGCTGCATCGCAATGGCATGGAGCACATTTGGCGCAGCAACAAGGGTAAGGATCCCCTCACGCCCAGTCAATAGTTAATCATCTCTATATATAAAACTGTTTGTCCTGACTGACTGACTGACTGAAAAATCGCGGAAAACGTTTGTATGCTACTTTTTTTTCGCAGAATCCAAACTTCTTCGGTAGAAATGCGATTCAAAGATTTTTAGGGTAAAGTTTTAAGTTTTGTCCGATTTGCTTCAAACTTATTTTCAAAGCTCCACATAAGAACTTAATGTATACGTGTTTTAGCGATTATTGGCGGAAAACGGATGGATGAAAGTTTTTTGTTTACCATCCGATCGGCTACAAAAACGTTTGCAAAGATCTTTGTGTAAATTCATTTGCGGGGTGTTCCTTGGTGGAAATGGGGGTGAAAGATTTGGTGGGTGACGTTTCGCCCTCAAATTCATTTCCAAGGATTCCAAGAGACGTGTTTCACATTTTTCGCAAAATTCAAACTTCTGTGGAATCTGTAATTCAAAGATTTTTTTGGTGATGTTTTAATTTTATTCCGATTTGCTTCAAACTTATTTTCAAAGCTGTGCATAAGAATTTAATGAAGACGTGTTTCAGCGATTTGGGAAATTCCACCCGCAACAGTGGTAAATTGGCGGAAATCGTTTATATGAAAGTTGTTTCAAATCATATTTAAAGTTTTTTGAGAACATTTACTTGTGCCACGTGCCACAGTCAAGGCCGGGCTATACCCGCTAGTTAAATTCATATTTATGTATATTCATTTACAGTGCTGTCGCTGCAGGAGCTCTGCTGTCGGACAATTGTGCGTCGTACAAGTGTTTATGCTATAGATTCGTTGCACCTGCCGCCCTCCGTTAAATCGACACTCAAGTCGTATGCCATGACGACGTCACAGTGCTACAATTCGTTAACGCAAAACTCAAAGAGCCGGAATCGATGCAAGACGCCAACCAGCCACAGTCGCAACAGTTGTGCGATCGCGTGATTGCTAGCTTGTAGGTGGTTTCTGGAACTGCCTACGCACCAGCTGCGCAATTGCGCGTAAATCTACAACCTACTTACTTCCTAAGCTTCAACATATGTACACACAAAAACACACACACTCACACAAACTCACACCATAACATGCGCGAGTATTCTCTTCAATACAAATATGTCATCAGCATTAATATTTATTATCGTATGAGAGCGATGGTTATATTTTTACATCCTATACATACTACTTATTATAAAAATGCTATATATGTATGTAATTATTATATACATACACTATACGATATACATATATATTTTTTTTATTTTTTATAATGATTACCATTATCACTAAATTTAATAACGCATAATTGTAATGTTGTTAATATTATTATTATATTTGTATAATCTAATACGCTGGATATAGTATACACTGATACAAGGTATTCCTTTTCTATTTTTTTTTAAATTTTCATTTTTGTTAACAATTAATATTCGTAGAAATTTATGTAATTAAAAGAAGGCGTTGGAACAAACAAATTGCTAAGATGATGATTATAATAATGATGATGATGATAAACATGAAAAACAACTAAAACTATAAACCATATGCGCTATCTTTGTCTTTGCTAGCAATCCATCTCATTCTATTTCAGTACAATGCGCGAACAAAGTGAAAGTTCGGTGGATGTGATACAAACCTAATTATGGAATACTTTGCATTATTATATGACACATGTGCATCTGTTGCACATCATTGTATCTATTTGACCATATTTATGGTGGTCTATGAAAAATTATTTAAAATTCTTTGTGTCATATTATGTTAAACAAATTATTGAGTAGCCCTTTAAGAATTCCTTTTACTTTAGGTTTTTGATTTCCTATTGCAATTCTTTTCAGTTTTAGTTGTGAATCCGGGATTAGTGTTTTGCAATTTCTCGTTGATTGGTTCGATTTTAAAAAATTAGCAATTTTATATTAAGCACACAATGCTTAGACCAACTTGACACTTTATCGTAAGATCTACATGCTAAGTTTAGAAATTGAGAGCATAAAAGTGTCTGATTGGCATTGGAAAGTAACAAAGATCTTGTAAGTTAAAACTTATGTTCTCAAACAGTATCTTCAACCGAGTCGATCTCACCAAAGCAAACGATATTTGTGCTAGAATAATATAATAAGTAGATTCTCGTATGTCTTATGCCGTTTAGAATTGCTTCAGAGTTTGGTGTGAAAAATATATAAAGTGCAGTCACAATATTGAACATATCGTTAAAAATTTTTTAATTAAATTATAAAATATAATTCATAGATATAATATAGCTTTATAACTTAATAGCACTGACTACAATAGCCTGTGGGTAACACAATGCACTAAGCAGGGATTTGAACCAGCATCCTTTTTAGCTGCCGGTTGGACAACTCATCTACCGATAACTGCCAAATTTGCCAAAATATTGATAATTTTGGGCACGAATAAATTAAAAAAACTTTTGTCATACACTATTTTGTGGAAAATGTTTTTTATATATTCTTGAAATTTTACAAATATAATCTGTACCAATCAAAAAAGTCTTCAAGGACTAGAGCCGTAAATTTGGGTGCATCTAGGTTATATTATGGCACAAATTTCAGTTTATTAACCATAAATTTGTGTTTGCTTTAAACTAAATACCAACCTTTAACCTTCCCAGCAACTACATCAGCTGCGAAAAAGGGTGTCATCTACAAAGTTATTTAATTTTGGATTAGGTGTATCGCATGATTGATTTGACTAATGAAAAGCCAATTAAATATTGCTATGCTATTGAAATGCATTAATTGATTTTTCTTTTTATTATGCGGAATGCAAAAAAAAATAAATAAAGACAGCGTGCGATTTCATTTTTAATGGCTATTTAAAATTCGCAAAGACTTTTACACAATCACAAACGAAGACCATGTTGGTCAATCTACTAAGTTTGACATGATTTCCATTTGATACCAAAACCAGCTAAAAGCAACAATAAAAAATAAAACCAGATAAAATAAAATGAATGAAAAAACTTGGCTATGGGCGTTATAGATTTAACAAATCAGGGAGAGCTCAATGAAAGAAACATAATAACAGCTTCCAAATAAAAAGAAATAAACATAAAACAATAAACAGATGCAAACATTAACATAAATTTAATGTTGTTGTATTTTTCGGGTTTTTTTTTGGGGTTTTTTTTGCTTATTTTTGTTGCTTTGCCATTTCTCCCTTTAAAGTTATTCAAATTAACTAAATACTAGTTTAAAAGTAGTTGAAAGCTTTTGTTGAACATTAAGTGCAGCTTTAAGTTTTTTTTAGCAGCTTTTAGGAACAGCTCAGAAGTTTAAAAAACGCACGAAAGTGCTTTCAATTGTAAGCTGAGCAGCAAAGCTTTTGTTTGAGCTTTAAGGCAATTTAAGAACAGCTGAGAAGCTTTAAGCATAAAATAAAGCGAAAGTACTTTCAACTGAAAGCTTAGCATAAGCTTAAAGCTTACGCAATGCAGCTTGAACTGCGAGCTGAGTAGTTAGTTAGGCCCATATATCGGATGATCTTTAATAGGGTCATAGAAAGTGATGGATTCGAAGTAAATGCCGTCGAGGTCAGGCAATGACATGACCTACCTTTGATAATCGCACCGGTTTGTCTATGCCTGATGCTTGGTGTTTTTTTTCTGTTTTCTTTTTGGAAATGCTGGTCAACGGGTTTTTTGTGTCTCATTTGAATTTTTTAGCAATTTACTGCTCCACATCGACCCCTCCACGCCACTCAACTGTACCATAAAGTCCAATTGGGGGGCCCGCGCATCGATGACGAAAGCAAAACAGCAGCGCGGTCCGCGCTTCAGGCGAAAGCCGCAACAACGGCGCATTGGGCAAGGCCCCGGACGCATCAGCATAATCGTTTTGCCGGCGTATATAAGCGGGCAGCTGCTTGGAGCTGGTCATCAGTCGCCTCTTCGGTTTCCATTCTTCAGCTACGTGAAGTTCCACAGTTTTCGTCCCAAGCAAGAAACTTCCAGCAATGAAGGTAAGCAGCCGCGCCGCCCAACTGGGTTTTAATTCTAATGCTCAAATTTCTTCTACAGATCTTTGTGTGTTTGTTCGCCGCACTTGTTGCCACCAGCTCCGCAGGCATCATTGGTGGTGGTGGTGGCGGCGGCGGCGGCGGCGGCGGAGGCGGTGGAGGTTACAGTTATGGCATCGGCGGCGGCGGCGGTGGTGGTCATGGCCATGGACACACTGAGGTGCGCACCGTCAAGGTCATTCACGAAGGCAGCTATGGTGGTCATGGCGGTGGTCATGGCGGCGGTTATGGCGGCAGCTATGGCGGCGGTTATGGCGGTGGTCATGGTCATGGCGGACACGAGGTGAAGACCATCAAAGTTGTTCACCAGGAAGCACCGGCCTATCATGGTCATGGCGGTGGTGGCTCCAGCTATGGTGGCCATCATCAGGAGGTGAAAACCATTAAAGTCATCCATCAGGAAGCGCCAGCTGTTCATCACAGCTTTGGTGGTCACCAGGAGGTCAAGACTGTGAAGGTTATTCACCAGGATGGCGGCTATGCTTTGGGCGGCGGCGGCGGTTACACCGGCGGATTCTCTCATGGTGGTGGACACGACATTGGACACGCCCACCAAGAGGTCAAGACCGTTAAGGTTATTCATGAGGAGGCACCAGTGGCTCATCATGGATTCTCGCACGGCGGCGGTCACAGCTTTGGCGGTCACCAGGAGGTCAAGACTGTGAAGGTCATTCACGAGGATGGCGGCTATGCTCTGGGCGGCGGCGGTGGCTACGCTGGTGGCTTCTCGCACGGCGGCGGCGATATTGGCTACGGTGGCGGTCATGACCATCAAGAAGTGAAGACCGTCAAGGTTATCCATGAGGAGGCGCCAGCGGTTCATCAAGACTTCTCGCACGGAGGTGGTCACCAGGAGGTCAAGACTGTCAAGGTTATTCACGAGGATGGCGGTTATGCTTTGGGCGGCGGTGGCGGCTATGCCGGTGGCTACTCCCATGGCGGCGATCATGTCCATGAGGAGGTGAATACTGTCAAGGTCATTCACGAAGAAGTCGCCCCAGCGCCCGTTGCCGGCCACAACGAGTACCTGCCCCCAGTTGCACCAGCTCCCCAGCCCGGCTACCTGCCCCCCGTCGGTGGCTGGAAGTAATCCCCTCAACTGTGCCCAGTTGTTCTGTGATTTGAACTGTGTCATGACTGTGACCTCCTTTGTTAAATAGTTTTAGTAGCCCCTTCCCCCATTTTTTTTTTTGGATGATATCCATTAGTCCTTTAAGCGAGAAACATTTTTTTTCTGTTGAAAAATAAATACCTATTCAAAGATAATACAATATTAATTTCAATATTTTCTAGTTATATTGGAGCATTATTTATCAAAAATTTAGCTCAATGAAATCTCATTTCATCATTTTTCCATTTACAAAATGATAACTCATTTATTTTAACATCCTTAGCTTTCTATGTATTTGTTTTCCATCTGAAAGCGCAAGTCAAAGCTTTAAAAAACGAAAGTTAATTTTTTGACTTCAAGATTTCCACCATAAGACTAACATGGACGTAAAAAGCTGATTCCAGCTTTTGCTTCTGAATTCGATATAGTACGGTTAGATTTAAGGTTATCACGGACGGGAACTAGAGGAAAAAGATATTATATATATAAAATTGTAAGCATATGACTTGCCACTGTGTCTATATATGTATGTGTATGTATGTATGTATGTATGTATGTATGTATGTATGTATGTATGTATGTATGTATGTATGTATGAATATGTGTTCGTATGTGTGTGTATGTATGTTTGTATGTGTGTGTGTATGCCTGCATGTGTGTGTGTATGTGTGTTTGTGTGTGTGTGTGTGTGTATATGTATGAATGTCCGTATGTATGTAAGTATGTATGTATGTAAGTATGTATGTATGTATGTATGCATGCATGTATGAATGTGGGTATATATGTATATACCCATGTATTTATGTATGAATGTATGTGGCTATATATGTATGAATGTGTGTATGATGTGTGCACGTATGTATGAGCTATGTAGTATGTATAGTATATGCATGTCTGTATATACATGTATGGATTCATGTGTTTTTTTTTTTTATTTTTTTTTTAATAGGGAGAAAAGCATTTAAAGCCGAAAAGTGTGGGACTTTTACCCACTAAAACCACCACCTTCTCTCCGTATGCTTATATGAATGTATGTAAGCATATACGAATTTAGGTATGGTTGTACTTATGTATGCATGTGTGTATGCATGTGCATATGTATGTATTATGTATGCATATATATATACATATATATGTAAATGAATGCATGCATATATTTTATATGTTTATATGCATGACCAAGTTAACCACTAGCTACGCTGCAAATTAAAAAAATGTATTCTTAACTAATGCCCTCCTACTCGATTCTCATAAATTCAAGTAAGCCTCATAGACTTTAAAATCGGAGGAGGCGACTTAATCAAAGAAGGAAACTGCAGTCGGCAGCTTGGGCAAAGAAGAAGACGGCGGCTTCAACCATAGATGATGAGGTGGCGGCATTACTATTACAGGAGACTGCAAGTTGAGCAAGGGAGGAAACGGCGACTTGAGCAAAGCAAAGGCGGCGGCTTCAACTATTGAGGAGTCGGCTGCTTGAGCAAAACAGGAGCCGGTGACTGTAATATTGGAGCAGATGGCGGCTTCTACTATGGATAAGGCGGCAGCTGTAATATTGGAGGAGACGGAAACTTTCGCATAGAAGGAAGCGGCGGCTTTAATATTAGAGAAGGTTACAGCTTGAGCAAGGGAGATGACGGCGGCTCTAATATTAGATGATATGGCAGCTTCAACTCGGAAGGAGGCGGCAGCTGTAATTTTGGAGGAGACAACAACTTACCCATAGAGGATGAGGAGGCAGCTTGAGCGAAGGAGGAGCCGGCGGACTCAACTATGGTACGCATAAGCAACAAAACTATGTCCTATTATATTTAAGCTAAAAGCAGAAACTATTACAAAGGAATGCATGTATGTTGGCTTGCATGTTTTTGAATACATGCATGTATGTATGCATTTAAATATGTGCGTATGTTGAGCTCAACTGAAGATGAATTAAAAAATATTTATAAATATTGCTCTACTACGCGATTCTCACTATTTCAAGTAGGGTTTAGCAAGCAAACTTTAAAGCTAATAAACATTATTTTTGCCTTTTTATTCTTTTAGTGATGTGTTTATATAAAAGTTCGTCTCCCGACTACTAATACTTAGATGACGATGAATATAATCGAGCGTCTGAATTAACAGGTGAGTACGTAATTACAGATATATATTTATATGAATATGAAATTATTTTACATATATGTATTAGGTCAAATAAAATTGTTGTTATCGTTTATAGCCTCTACGACTTTATAAGTTAACTATACATTATTGTCTGTGTTTGAATCTCCGCTCGACCGTCTTTCGAATATATGAATTAGTCAATTTCAGAGACTATAATAGTCACAGACTGCAAATTTAGAACTTAGTTTGGCCTATAGGCTTTCGTATAGCATCACAGATCCAGAATAAATACTTTTTTTGGATACCTCCTCATTTCCACCTAAATTTGGTATTTACACACATTTGTATGGATCGGACAATAAACACCGATCTTATGCATTGTCAGGCTAAGAGAAGAATAAACACAGCTGCCTTGTTTGTGTTTATATGTGTATCTAGAAAATAGTTTGAATTCTTCCAACGACAGCTAGACCACTCTTACTTTTTTCTTTTGTTTTTGGGTAGCTGCAGACTCTATAATATTTAAATTTTGGCACCCCGCAGAGAGTTGGCCGTTCTCTCAGGTCGTGTTTTGAAACCCTACACATTTCATCACACGCCATCAATTTCGGGATCGCATTAGAGTAAACTAATAAATGAGCCGCACTTAACTCACAGTTACTTATTAATCATCAGCTCATTGATATTCATGTTCGACTCAGGTTTCACGTTCATTAAAAATTATTATAATTCCCAATGGGTTTTAAACGCAGCAGCTGCATATTCGAAAAGTGCAACTGGTTTTAGTTTGTTGGATTATCTATCGGCTTGGAGCTCATCAGGCAGCCCATTACCATGCGACTAATGAGCTAAACGAGCTGATTAATAGGCCTATTCACGATTTCTTCTTCTTCAGTAAAATGTATTTGCTGTTTGTGTGTGTGCGTGTGTGCGTGTGTGCTGGTGCGTGTGGTTGACAATAAATATATGTATGTAAAAATAAGCTAAAGATATGAATTTAAAGATGTAGGCTCTTGGCTGCGCGTGCTTATTACTTGTAGATCCAATCTTGGCGAGCGCCAAACATGCGTCGCTGCTGCGTCATTGTTGCCGCCTGCTCCACGCTGTTGCCGCTCAGGTATTGATGCAGCGGCAGCGGGCGCGGCGAGGATGATGTTATCGTTGGTGCGCCGGTTGTGGGCCGCCACTTCGATGGTCGCCAGGGCGTGTCGCTGTCCGGGCCGATGCTGTTGCTCGTGGTGTCGCTGTGCACGCGCAGATTGAGCAGCAGCTCGCCATCGTCATCGATCAGATTGTACATTTGGATGCCCGCATCCGCATCGCTGTGGCCGCGCATATGGGCGCGCTCCAGGCGCACCTGTTGCCTGTTGACCTTTGGCTTGGGTTTCCTTCGCGCCGGCCTCGCGTACCGCAGCGCCGACTGGCGGGGCAGCAGGCGCGAGGCACGCTCCTGTGCCTGCAGCTGACGCAATATGCCCAGCGGCAGCACCAGATCCGATTCAAACGGCAGAAAGCCGCTCGTCCGCACCTTGATTAAGTTGCGCCGCACCGGCGCCAATGCGTACACCAATTGCCAGCCGCAGATCAACAGCAGCTGCAGTCGCAGCACAGCCGCCAGTGTTGGAAGGATCAGTTTCATGGCTAAGCTCCGATTGGGCACATGTTCACCAATTGCTCTCTTTTACAACACTTGTTAGCTCTTCAATTTCGCTGCTTTTAATTCCAATTTCAATTTGCACTTGAACACGCTCACATTAAAAAAAAATTATATGATACACAAAATTAATTATGGGAATTTCTTGTGGAGCTTATGGAGCTAACCAGCTCATTCTAGGCTGGTATTGCACCAACTGACTTTGGCCAAGCGACGCACTGCGCCACAGACCGCCAGAGAGCACAGCTCACACACACACACACTCACACACATTCATACACTTACAAATGAATTAATTAGAGAAAATTCCGACGCACGCTTTTTTGAAGCGGTCAGCCGCACAGTGGTTCATTCTTTTGTAATACGATTTTCCAGCAAAACTTTCGTATTTGTATTTTATGCAAGCCAATTGCTTAATAAAATTAAATGTCAACTACTTGCAGATAAGCTTCAAATGCAACTGCTAATTGAAAGCTGTTTTCATTTTATTTTTCAGAAAATAAGAAAAAATCGGTGGCTCAATTCAGGGTTCAAACCAACTATCTCCATTTCGGTTCGATTCGTTAACCCAGATTTTGAATTAAGCCTCTGTTTGTAATAAACTTTATAATTTTAAAAGAAACAATTTAAATTTTAATCTCTAACTGCCCGTTCTACTGAAAATATCGCTAGCCGTAGATGTTTTCATATGGAAGTTGTGGGCTAAATTTATTGTGCACCCAAAATTTGTATTTACCCAATATGGTAAGATGCAGTCAATGGTGAGATCTTGTTTGGAAAAATACTCTGTCTTTCAAGATATTTTGACCAAACTAAACTATAAATAGCTTCACTTTTCTCCGGCCGTAAGCCTTATGTCTATAGCAGCTTTTCAGTCTACCAAACCTCTAAATGGATTAGTTGGATAAAGCAAAGTCTACTCCTGAAGCGAACCAATAAATGAATTTGTATGTAACAAATTGAATTGGTTCAAGCCGTGAGCCGAACTATCATAAAATGTTGCAGCCCTGAGTTTTATGCACTTCTACAACAGCTTCATTTTGAGCCCAATAATTCGTTCAGTCGTTGTCAAGCATTGACCCACGGTGCATTAAATGCTTTGAGCTTTGAAATGAAAATAAAAACATAACTGCTCAGTTGATGGTGGTTGTTGTTGTTGTTGTTGTTGCGTAGTTGTTGTTGTTGTTGTTAGTTGTTGGTAACATTTTAATTCTTCTATCACTTTTATGACCAAAACACAAGTTTATTAAAGTGTCGCATGTGTGTGTGTGTGTGTGTGTGTGTGTGTGTGTGTGTGTGTGTGTGTGTGTGTGTGTGTTAGTTTAGGTTAATAAATGATTTATGCTACAGTTAACAAGAATAATTCTCTTAATGCTCGCCAGGCACAGCTTTTGTTTCTCCAGCGCCGGCTTTAGAGCTGGCTCACAACTGGTTGGGGTCATTATTGGGGTCATAAATGCGCTGCTACCGTCTACAGAGGGCTCCCGCTCCGGCTGCTTTGAACCTGTAGCTCACTGGGCCACTCTCGCTGAAATTGTTGGCTGTCAGTGTGTCACATGTTGGCCCATTTGGCCGCAGCTCATTTGCATGAAAATGCTGTAGTAGCTGTTCCAGATAACAATAGTTTATGCAAATCGCCAAACGGAAAAGCGTCCACCGATCACAATAGTTGGGCATTTTCCCCAGCTGCGATTGGGTCGGTTTGCAACTGACAACGGTTGTGGTACAGTGAACTCCCTCCAAAAGGCCAACACTCTCGCTTCCATTAACATTAACATTATCATTTCTAACGGCCTGCCCCACTATTAATTGGTAAACGATATGTATGTAAACATATCAACATAATGCATTCAGAGTGCACACAAAGCCGGTTCGAATGAACTTTACGACTTTAACAGCTTCACAATATGCACTTCCGCCGGGTACTTCCATTTCGATATGAAGTTTGTCACCTCTTGTTCCAGCTATTTTTGAGCAAAAAGAAACGTAAATTCTTTTCTATGAAACAAACCTCAAGCCAAAGCAAATTACTTGCGTTGCATATCACATTAACTCGACGTCAGTTTTAGATAGAGCTTGTATGTTCAAAAGTATTTGTTTCCCTCAAAACGAAAAATCGATGTTAACATATCAATATCATCTACTCATACGAGTCTCCACACATAATCATTCTACTCTTACAAGTCCCCACACGTAATCATTAAGTACTTTGCGAACTTTTGCAGTCCTCGGTAGATGAGCTGTTTAAGTGGCCGAGTCATTTGGCCAACTTAACGGGGATTCGGGCTCGAATCCCGGCTTGTGCATAGTTTTATTATTATCTTTATCTAAGGGCCACCATGGCAGCGCGTTCTATATAAAAAAAGTTAGCTTGTGATGGGCTAAGAACAATATCCATCCTCCTCCTCCATATAAGTTTGAGCAAAAAGGTAAATATATTCTCTAATGGGCTTTTTCGAATATTATTATCGAATACTTTGAGAGAAATATACTGCAAGACAAAACATTATAACAAAAAATTTAGTCTAGATATTCCCTCTTCCACTACTCCAGTTCACATTTGAGAGAAATATTACAACTGCATATTAGAAAATAGTTCGAAGAGTTAAAAAGGCCAAGGCGAAAGAGAAATTCCGATCTATATCTGTCTATATAGGATATTTGAGGGTACCACTTTTTACATGCATTTTGACCAAGAATAATGTTGCCAGATTTAGATGCCAAATTAATCTAGACGCCAAACCATGAACAAATAGCTACCCCTTATGCAAATCGGATGGGATTTGACAGAGTTATGGGGGTGGGAAATGTTGACCTATATCTATATAGCATAGTTGAGGGTACCATTTGAACATGAACTTTGACCAAAAATAATGTTGCCATATTTAGATGCCAAATTGATCTGGAGGCCAAATCATGAACAGAAAGGCAAACGTTGTCTAAATCGGATGAGTTTTGATCAAGTTATGTGAGTGGGAAATTTCGCAGACGACTGCATTTTCTTCTACAAATATTTAGATATTTTTGGTTCATTTTTATTTTATCATTATGCATATACAAACGAGTTCATATGTAGACTTTGGTATAGAGCTTGTATAACTATGTTGAAAAAAAAAAGTTTGATTATAATATTTATATAATATGTAAACAGATATATATATATATATATATATAGTAGATATATATATATATATATGCTCTTATATGTATGTTTATTTATCACTAATTGACTATCATTATAAACGTATTCGTAACTTTGTAATTGCAATAGCCAGAAGCAACTCCAAATAGAAATATGTTTTTGTTTTAAATTAATTTCAAAAAATTCTATATACGATTTCTGCCCTGTCTATATATTGTTCGTTCCACTGAAATCACATTTGGCTCAGCTTTACTCAACTAGGAATATGCACATTGATACATTCACGTAAGCCTAGTTCAATTATAAAGTATTTATATGCATATCGAGAGATATTAATGCATAAATTGAAAAAAAAAACTTTTTATACACTTAAACAAAAACATAATGATATAATCATATAATAGATATATATACATACATATACAAATACTGTTGCTCTAATAAGTAATTTGGGATATGGTTTTGGGGTTAGGATTAAATATAATATATATATATATATATATATTATATATTGTAGAAATATGCTTTGATATATGGTATATGCCCAGCACATTGCCCAAGGAGCACATCAATGTACTCGAGATATACGTGTCTATCTAGTCCAGAGTGATGTGCGGATTTGTATAGGTGAAGCCATGGAACTGTTTCTGATCCATGGATGCGAGTATTTCCTTATCGATGGGCGTTAAGCGTACGCGTTCTCTGGTGAATACACGATCGAAATATTGCGTATCCAGTGGATGTTTCTGTGAAATGAAAGCAGAGTTGAATATGTTCCACATACAAATCGGTCGGGGTACGGGGTATTTACCACTTGGGGCTTGAAGGGCGGCTCAATTTGCCGCTTCTCGAGCAGCTTCCAGTCAATGGGCCTGAAGAATAAATGATCTGCTATATCACCAGCTGGACTATATTGTGAGCCGATGCGTTTCGTATAATCCTTTTCCAGCAGCTAAATAAAGAGTTAGATCATAATATAATTATGTTTATCAAATTAAAGCCGCCCACTTACGCCCCTGAGGATGCCCGTTGCCTCGGCGGATATGTAGACGGGAAACCATGGAATCTCATTGCATATCGACCAAAAGAGCTCATCCTCATCGCAGCCGCTGAATGGAGATTGACCGATAAGCATTTCGTAGAGCAGCACACCAAAGGACCACCAATCGACATTCTGATTGTACTTTTCACCCTGTCAAGGGAAATGGAAAGGCATGTTATCGTTTTTTTTGTTATCGTGCAATCGATATCGATCAATTACCTTGATGATTTCGGGCGCCATGTAATCGGGTGTGCCGCAAAAACTATCGGCCGTCTTATCCAAATATATTTGCAATTTGCACATGCCAAAATCGGCAATACGCACATGACCCTCATAGTCTAGCAGTACGTTATCCAATTTGAGATCCCTTAACGAATGTTAAAGGTCTATATTCGTATTCGTTTATATGAAAAGTATTCGTGGAAGGCTCACCTGTATATAATGCCCTTTTTGTGGAGAAACTTGAGCCCAGATATAATTTCAGCGCCATAGAAACGCGCACGCTCCTCCGAAAAACGTCCACTCTCTTGTATATGAAACATTAGATCTCCTCCATTTAAATATTCCATCACAAAGAACAAGTGGCTCTGCGAAGAGAGTGGGAGAGAGAGAGAGAGAGAGAGAGAGAGAGATAGAGAGATATGTGTAGAGATCTCGATAAATATGGAGAGATTCGTGTGCTAGACAGAACAAAGATCTGTGAGAAACCTGAACCATTTTATAATACAATTTTTAGTTTTAAGGTGAGCATCAGCTCAGGCAATGGAGAGAGAAAAACAGATTGCGAGTCCCCCAAAATGAATGGGCGTGTATCCTCAAAGTCATAAATAATTAAAATACCTTCTAATCGGTGTCAATGCAAGCAAAGCAAACTTATTGTTTTCTTTTCTTTTTGGTTTTTTATACCCTGAACCCATTAAAAATGGGTAAAAAGGGTATAATGTATTTGTGCAAATGTATGTAACAGGCAGAAGGAAGCATCTCCGACCCCATAAAGTGTATATATTGTTGATCAGCATCAATAGCCGAGTCGATCTAGCCATGTCCGTCTGTCTGTCTGTCCGTCTGTCCGTATGTATGAACGGAAGGATCTCAGAACCTATAAGAGCTAGATACTTGAAATTTTAGCTGTAGGTCCTCCTAGTCCCCGCGCAGATCGAGTTTGTTTTCGATATTCGATAACTTGCCCCGTTTCCAAGTTATCGACAAAAATCGATATCGAGGTGCTGTTTTTTGGGCAATTTCGGCTAATAGAATAGTATATATATATATCAAGTATCTTTAATTTAATACCTATCGCCTGTTGGAAGAAGAGGGTATCCCCTAGTCGGGAGCTCCCGACTAGAACCTCTTACTTGTTTATTTTTTAAGTTTTTTAGTTTTCTAGTTTTCTATATATTTGTTTGTTTTGTTGGTCAAAATGTTCAGAGAACATTGTCGAACGCTTTGCCGGACGTGCGTGCCAAATAACGTGGTACTCGAGCGGTGGGGATCTGTCGAGCACTTGCCATGTCGTGTGCCCCAATCGATGGTCAGCATAGAGAAGCACACACACACACACGCACACACACAAGAGCGTGTCGATCTAATAATAGGTCGTTTTACCTTTAGGCTGTTTATTTTTATATCTCTTGGATGCATTGGCGGGTATTACCTACGCGAGTCTAGCATCTTATATTAAATAGATTAACAGCTAAGGGGCGGCTCACTTGGTCGGCCCACCTATCGACCTTGATGGGCGACCTTGTCGTAGAAGAAACTCACCTCTGTTTGAAATGTGCAAAATAGATGGCATAGATATGGATGCTTGGTGCCCAGGGCCAATACTTTGCGCTCAATCAGCGTGGAGTCCACATCATCGTCCTCGAGCACCACATCCTTCTTGAGGCACTTAATGGCATAATAATATGTCGTATCACGTAGCTCAGCCAGCAGAACCTAAATACATAAAGGGAAAATTTCAATAAAAAGTTGAGCAACAATTTGGATTTGATTCTCTTGAACTCACCTTGCCAAAGCTGCCTTTGCCGAGCACGGCCAGAAAATGAAAATCATCTACCGAATAATTCTTAAATCTAGGTATTACTGTGGCTGGCGCGGTGAAACGTCCGGATTTTTGGAATTGTGAATATGTATATGATGTTTCTGTACGATCCAAATAAGTATCCAAAGCAACGGATAGTGAGTGTAAAAGATACAGAGATAGTTCATTAGTTGGCGAATATATTGAGAAAGTTATGATATCACAACAAACATAGAAATAAGAGCTATATAGTAAGTAAGTATAAAGAGATAGTTGTGTCCAAAGTTGTGGGTGTGTGCAGTTCGCCTGTTGGCCACTTGAGCAGCGCTTGACTTATGGGTTAATACTCTACATATATATATATATATTACTATTTTTGCCGTACCATCGTGTTCATCGTTGGCCTCGATCTTATAGGCAGGATTGCAGCTGGGCGGTGTGCTGGGCGAGTCTCGTGCCTCACGTGCGCCTAATTTATGGAGTAGATCAAAGTTCACGCTTTATAAACATCCAAAATGCCCCGATTTGCACACGACTAACCAGCAAATGTGTGTGTGTGTGTGTGTGTGTTTCAACTAATAATAACTTTATGCTGTAATTGTATTTGAAAATTTCCAACTAACTATATTGTGTAATGGCTGCGAAACTAAAATAAGTGCTTCGGTTCATGGTTCAAAATAACTTCCTGCGTTTTGGTTTCATTTTACACATCCTTGAATTCCCTGGATCTATTGAGAATATGTCAAGTCATAGATATTTTTATATAAGAAATTGGTGTCTAAATTTGATATCTACTCAAAATTGACAATTACTAAAAATGGTAAGAAGGATTCTATGGTTGGGACCCAAGGCTTTTATGCCTTGGGGCTAGGCTTACCAAACTGAAAAGTTTCCTCTTTTAATCCAAAACATTTTTGAAAAAGATTTTGTTCAGATTTTTTTTTTTAAGGAAATTGGTTTGGATTAAGTTTCATTTCATAGTAAATAGGTAATTGATTTTCTTTGAATTAAAAACAGGTTTGTAGCCTTAAGTCTTTCTAGCTAGAATCCCTTATCGAAACTGGAATTTTCTATATATCTCGCATATTTCTTATTGCATTTCTTTAAGTAATACCTGGATAATCATTTGTATTATCTTAAACACAATTTAAATGATTACAATCTTCAGAATTAATGAATTGTACTCTATATACCTATATTCCATTAGGTATTTACTTGAAATTTAGCATTAATAATTTTATAGCTGAGCTTATATTCAGCGTCAGTTTGACTTGAAAAGCAATTTTGGGGTCTAAGATCATTTTTCAAGAAAAATCGTCACAAATTGAGAGAAAAAACGAATTAAAATATTAATTCAATTTATATTTCTTCCTTTGAAGAAGCCTATATACATATGGACTATATATATATACCAGAAAACTAACTAAATAGTTAACACTTTCTAGTTTTCAAAAGCTAATTGTTTACAAGCTCTTTCATATATAATGAAAATAAATTCTAGAACTAAGCTCCAAAGCCGGGTAAATCATTTGTTTAAACAGAGCTTGAGCGGTTTATTTAGTTAAGTACTTGATATATTTTACGTTTTTATTTATTAACTTGGCAATCTTTCAACACTCTGTGCACACACATATAGACACACACACGCACACACACACACACAGTCAATTGGCTGGCAAAGTCAATTATGAAATCGTAATGTCAGCCATATTTAGGCGCCATTATTTATGGATTTTTCTGTTCTTTTGATATTTGTTTGCTTTTTATTTTGTTTAGATGGCGAAAACGAAACGCACGCGCCTCCATTTTGTTGGGGTTCGCGGCGATTCCGTTTCGTATCGTCTTTTTTATACCCTTGCAGAGGCTATTATAAGTTTGTCATGCAATATGTAACGCCAACCGACTTCATTAAGTATATAGTCGAGGCCCTTGTTTGATTCTAGTTTCCCACTTTTTAAGGCTTAATGAACCGTTGACATCAGCCTAATATATAGCCAGCACCTCTCTCCCTCTCCCCCCCTCTCTCTCTCTCTCTCTCCATTTATATATATATATCAATATCATATAGCTGCCATAGGAATAATGGATCCAAAACTGTTATTTTCTATCAAGTTGTCCTAATCAAACTCGGCATTTATTGGTTTAGCTATGCAGCTTACATAAGGTAATTCTGATCAACATCGGACTATATCAAATAACTATATAGAAAGTACTGATCGAAAATGGGTTCACGAATGTTTAACTGTGCTATTTAAGATTTTTGAGCGAGCGACACAATTCTCTTCACCCATCTGCGAAACAATATGCCTGCAAGGGTATCTAATCTTCGGCCTGCCGAAGTTAGACTTCCACATGGTTTTTTATGCTTTTGTATTTATTTTTTTTAATAATTCAGAGATTCCTGTGCCGCTTTTACCTCGTTTTACGTGGTTGAGCGCCTCGACGATGAGTTTCTGATTGACGCCGCATAAATTGGCCGTGAGCCGTTCGCATTTCTTGTGACAATTCACGTCACATTCTTTTTTTTTTTGGTTTTTCGATTTTTGGCAGCGTGGGCAGCACAAATGTTGAGATTAATTAAAACAAATCGTTATTAATATGATTGTGAAATGCGACCATGTATATGCATATATATGTATAAAGGGAAGTGGGGGGGGGGGGGGGGAGGCGTTTATTGCTGCTGCGATTTATTGGTTGCACGTTTCTGGCGAAAGCGAATCCCTCGCCCCGACACCGGCGGGTATATATGTATATAGAAAAGCATTTCCCTCCAATTTTCGCACTTGGCATATATAGAAAGCTTTGCCAACAATTAAAAAACAGCAAATCGAAAATAACAACAAGTCGAGTATACAAATTGCTTACTCTATATAACATACACTACGCATACACACACACATACACACTCGCATTTGAATTCAAACGCACATCCGTTTTGGCCGTTTCCCAAAGGCTGTGTAGTAGGCGTTGCTGCCTGTGTGTGTGTGTGTGTGTGTGCGTGAGTGTGTGTGTGTGTGTGCGTGAGTGTGTGTGTGTTTATTGTTCGTTTAATGTAAATTTAATAAACAACAAATATTTGCAAATATTTGCGTGCAATCACATGAATTTTCTTGCTACGAGTCAACGCGGCCAATCACAAGAAAACATTTTATGCAAATATCACGCATACGCCGCGTGTTCCTTGCACGAAAGCGAATGCCACAAAATGTGAAACTCAAAACTTTAAGCATTGATTGCGTATTGCTGTTGTGTATGATTTGAGTTGGAGACCGGTTTTTTTTTAATGTATTATCCTGCAGCTATGACAGCTACGGGCTATGGCTAAGTGTTCTCAGACAAAATCTGGCAAATACTTGAGATTTATGTCACGTGCAGTTAAATCATATCTAAACTGGGAATTAATATTGCATTTATTTATATAGAAAAAGTAAGCTAGTTGTTAACCAATTGTTAAACAAAGCCAAATGATCTGAAACAGTTAAAAGTGCTTGAGTGGGTAAAGTTTTTCCTAATTTTCCAAAATAGTTTTTATATTTTCTGAAAACTATTTTGAAGAACACATTTGCTCAGTTGTACTAGCTAGTATGGGCTGGTGCACCTTTAGAGGTGCATATTGCAGAGTTTGAAATATGTATTAAATGAATTTGACAAAGATATCTTAGAATAATTTAGAAGCTGATGAACTAAATATAAGGTAATCAGAGTACAAATTTCAGCTTTCTAGTGATTCGATTTTGATATGATTTTGCTGGCTACGTTAGAATAACATTCGACCAACATTTCCAATGTGATCTACATTATATAGTGGTTCGATCCGGTTGGCTTTGATCTAGACAAATGTTTACTTTAAGGAATCGTTACAATTTTGATGACGAGCCCTAAACAAAGCCAAACGAAGTTTGGATGTTTATTGAATTGGAATTTAGACTCAAATCTAGAAGTCCAAAGAGGAACAAATGGTAATAAAAATTTGTTCAGATACGTACTGTATACTGTATCAATAATCGGTTGATCGGAAAACATTCGATACTTCCACTAAAACAGACAAGAGAAGAACATACAAATTGACATATACATAGCCACTTCGCTCTCAGCTCTTGTTTCGCTCAAGATTATTTTCATACTTATTATTGATGAGTTCTGAAAAGTAGCCTTCAAATAGCTGAAAATTGAACCCCTTAAGATATTGACCCTTATTGGTAGCCACGTTGTCAGTCGAGACTAAAAGCTTGTTTTAATTCGTGTTCTCTTCACACTTTCGATATCTATAGTATATATCCATCTGTATATATATATATTATGGATACATGTGTGGATTTTATTTGCAAATATTTAGAAAGCCTTTTGTTTACATTTTTCGAATTTATGTATTTGAGGCAAAAAAGCAATTGAGATTTTATGAAACTTTTGCTTTCGGTAATTGTTGCATTAAATAACTGAAGAATCAGGGAATCTCTCTTTTGCCGTACATTTATCTCTATCAGAGCTCTGAACATATTTCAAATGTTTGTGTGCGAAACAAAAATTATTTGCCATGCATGAGATTTCAGTTTGAAGCAAAGAAAAACAGCAAAACATAAGATGAAAGACGACAAATCCCAAGAAAAAGACGTAAGACAAAGGCAAACACGACGCTGACCCAAACAATTTTGTATACAATTTGCTATAAGTAAAATGCCAAATCTTCTTTCTCTCTCACCTCCACGATCTGTTCTCGTATCTGCATCTGCATCTGCATTTATTCGCTCTTCCACATCGTGCTAGCAAATTCTCAACATTCACTGAGAATCAAATGCCCAAAATTGTTTTCAAATTATATAAGGAAATGCATAAAACATGCTCTGATATCATTGTGCTTTATATCTGTGCAGATTGGGAAAGTGTTCTTTTTAGATAACTGACACTTTGACATCCAATTGATTTGTGAACGGAAATTATTATTGAAATGCTGATATTATTAGAGAGAGTAGGATAGATATAGAGTGAAGAGATCACGATTCCAGAAAGGTTCAATAAATTGCTGTCCACATTCAAGTCTAAAAACGGCCGTAATCCCTAGGAATCCGGGTTCGAGCCTAAGTGTCGCTCGGTAAATTTTCTTAAGATTTGACAGATGCATGGCGCTTGCTTAACATTAACCTTAACATTTAAATTTACATTTACATTCACATTAAAAGTGTCACTTTAGAATTTACATGTTTCAAATGGCTGTAGTTAAGCAGATGTAATAATTCACTTGCAGTTTTGCTACATTTTAAGAAAGAATAAAATACTGAGAATTCTAGGAAAGTGTGGTTAGATGCTTGCTAAATATACAGATATGTATATATATATATATATACATATATATATATATATGAAGAACTTGCTAGACACGATTTTATTTCATGGAACTTTGCATGACTTCATTAGCGCAATGTTTTAATGTTCTAAGAAGCGAAGCATTGAAAAGTTTGTTTTTGAATTTTCATTGTTTTCTTTTTTTTTAAAGTATATAGTATAATGTGGCCATTTAAAAAGCATTTTTGTATACGCAGATACACAGATTTATAGCATGTTTATTTGTTTTTCAACTAAATATTCCGCATGCCATGCACTCGCTATCTCGCGCGCGCTCTCTCTCTCTCTCTCTCTCTATGTCTCTCTTGTGGCTATTGAAAATGAAAGCTAATTCTAGGCACAGCAATTACTAAGAAGAAGCTGGGTGGGTTGAGCGTGGGGTTGGGTGTGGGAAGCGGGGATCAGCTGCTAAGTAAATGGCCGGAATGCTCGCGGGTTCAACAACAACAATAACAAACAGAAATTTATATTTTCGCGCGGCACGTGCGCCCACAACTCAAATGGCCAACGGAACCACCCGTCGGCGCTTGTCTGCGCCCCACTGTCCCTCCGTCCGTCCGTCCGTTCGTCCGTCCGTCCGTTTGACCGTCCATATGTTCCATATGCGATGTGAATGCAGTCTGACTGTCTTATCTGTCTTGCTGTCTGGGTTGGATTTTTATTTGGCGCTTACCTAACATCTTTTTGGGACTGGATGGTGCGGTGCCGCCCTCGAAGCCGGAATCGTTGCTGCACGTGCTCATCCGTATGATCGATGGCGAGCTGGAGACGGATGCGCTGCCCGATGCCGATGCCGATGCCGTTGCCGAGGCGCTGGCCGAGCTGTTGCTGTTGCTGTTGTTGGCCGTCGGCGCCAATGTGTTGGCGGTATTTGTGCTGGCGGCATTTGTGCGTTTCTCGTGGCTTGCCGTTGTGGCCGCCGTCTCCTCGTCGAATTCGGAGGAGCTGCTGCCGCTGCTGTTGCTGCTGCTGCACGCATCGCTGTCATCCTCATCGCTCTCCTCATCCAGTGAGCCGGCGGTCGCCTCGCTGCTCTCCTCGCTGCTCTCATCATCCGTATTCTCATCGGAGTAGACAATCTTTTCGCGCTTCCATAGCGGACGCGGTGTGGCCACCAACGGATATCGTGGCGCCTCCTCTTTCACATAGCATTTGCTTGTTGTATCGATTTTGATTTTCTTTTGCGGATCGAAGCGTGCGGGTGTCGCTTCTTTAGCCTTTTGCTTCTTCTTCTCCTTGCGCTGCTTCTTCTTCATGCTGGCACTTAAATTCGCACAACCGTCCGCGCTGGAGTAATCGCCTGAGCTGTCGTCGTCGTCGTCGTCGCTATTTTCCGCGGACGAGGGTATATAGTCCTCTAGCTCGGCGTCAACGTCTCGCAGACACTGTGCCAAATTCGATACTGTTGCAAACTTTGATAAATTATTGCCGACGCCTTCGCCGCAGCTGTTGTTGCTGCGCTCATTGTCGACAGCAGCAGCAGTAGCAGCAACAGCCGCGTCGACAGCAGCAACAGATCGTGGCTGAGTCTTCTGCTCGTCGCCAGTTGTTGCTATTGTTATTGCTGCCGCCGCTGCAGCAGCAGCTGCTGCTGCTTTTGTAGGCGTTGTCGCCGTTGCTGTGGTTGCAATTGCTGCTGCTGCTGCTGCTGTTGCCACTGTTGCAGTTGCAGTCGTTGCCGGTGATGACGCATTTGTGGCCGCCGGCAACGTTTTGGCCGCTGCCGCTGCAATGGCCGCCTTAGTGGGGGCCAACGTTATAAATTGATCGGCATTGATTGGGGTCACATTGCTGTCTGGCAACGATCTTGTTGTTGTTGTTGTTGCTGCTGCTGCTGTTGCTGCTGCTGCTGCTGCTGCTGTGGGAGTCGCTGCGACTTTCTTTTTGGCTGCTGTTGCTGGCGTCGCAGTTTTGCCAGCACTTTTTGGCTTTGTCGTTTTCGGTGATTGCACCTTTGACTTTGGCTCAACGGTTTCCGTCAATTTCGATTTAGTTTCCGTTTGTTGTTTCACTATTGTTGCTGTTGCTATTGTTGCTGTTGCTGCTGCTGCTGCGTTGTCTGGTGGTTGCTGCTGCTGTCGCTCATTATTATGCGTTGTTTTATTTATTTTCGTTGCTGCCGTTACCGCAGCCACTGCTGTTGCTGCTGCTGCTGTTGCCTGTTGTTGTTCAGGTGACTTGGCTGCTTGCCCGGCATTTATTTTTGGCGCTGCTGTCGCTGTTGCTGCCGTTGTTTTTGCTATTGTTGTTGCTGCCGCCATTTCGATCAGTTTTGATTTGCCTGCTGCTGTTGTTGTTGTTATTGTTTGTGCCATTGCTGTTGATGCCGTTGCCGTTGCCGTTGCCATGACTACAGCGCCGTCTATGGCGTTGCCAGATTGTGTTGCTATTGCAGCAACTGTTGCTGCTGGCTTGGCTGTGCTTCCTTTTCCAACAGTTGTTGCCACCTTTTCTGTGGATAATTTTAATGCTGCTGCAGATGTTGCAGCAGTTAAAGCTGATGTTGCTGGCGTGGATTTTGGTGAACTTATTGCTGTATCGGTTTTGTTTTCGATTGCTGTTGCCGCTGCTGATTTTGCAGTTGCGACTGTTCCTGCTGATGGTGAACTTATTGCAGCTGCAGTTGTTGTTGCTTCAGTTTTAGCTATTGTTGTTGCTGCTGCTGTTGTTGACTTTGGTGTTGCTGCTGTGCTTGTTGTTGCTGGGGTAGATTTGGGTGAACTTATTGCAGCTGCAGTGGTTGTCGCTTCAGTTTTAGTTATTGTTGTTGCTGCTGCTGTTGTTGACTTTGGTGTTGCTGCTGTGGGTGTTGTTGCTAGCTTGGGCGTTGCTGGGGTAGATTTGGGTGAACTTATTGCAGCTGCAGTGGTTGTTGCTTCGCTTTTAGCTATTGTTGTTGCTGCTGCTGTTGTTGACTTTGGTGTTGCTGCTGTGCTTGTTGTTGCTAGCTTGGGTGTTGCTGGGGTAGATTTGGGTGAACTTATTGCAGCTGCAGTGGTTGTTGCTTCGCTTTTAGCTATTGTTGCTGTTGTTTTTGCTGCTGATATTTGTGTAGTTGTTGCTGCTGCTGTTGTTGTTGTCTTTGCTGTTGCTGCGCTTGATGTTGCACCTTTAGCTGTTGTCGTTTTCTGCATTGTTTCTGGCTCTGTGTTAATTGGTGTCAGTTCAATAACAATTTCTGACTTAAGCAAAGGTGTTGCTGATGTTGCTGCTGTTGTTGTTGCTGCTGTTGCTGCAGCGTCCTTGGGCGACAGCTCAGCTGCTTCTGGGGTTACCTCCAGCTGACGCTCGCCCAGCGCCTTCTTGCGATTGCTCATGTAGAGCGTCTCCCGGGAGCCGATCTGTGACCAGAAATCCTCGCCGCTCTCCGACTTTTGCAGAGCCTTGCGTATGGGTTTGGGCGTGGCAACGCCCTCTGTCTTGACGGGCACGGCTGTTGGCGTGGCAATGCCCTTTGTCTTGACGGGCTCGGCTGTGGGCGTGGCTGTCGCCTGACTCTGCTGAATGGACGCCTCATCGAAGGTAAAGATTTGGGCAACGCTCACATGTTGCTGCTGCTGCTGCTGCTCCTCTTGCTGCTGCTGCTGCTCCTGTTGCTGTTGCTGCTCCCTCGACTTGGGCGCTTTCTTCAGCGGCGATGTCTTTGCCTTGGGCGCTGCTTTCATGAAGCCCTCGGGCAGCGCATGTTCCTCCTCTGGCGCCTTGGGCGGCGGCAACTTTTTCTTGGGCAACTTGAAGATCTTGTGTATCTGTTGATGCTCCTCCATTGTCTCCACATTGGCCGTAAACTTGGGCTTGGGACTGCTGGCGGGCGCCACCGCCTCCTCCAGCTCTTGGACGCTGGGCATGTGCTGCTGGCCCACCACCGCGTTCTCCACATCGACAACGGCGGTGATTTTGTGGCGCAGCTTCTTGCTCTTCTTCTTGGGCTGCTTGACGGCACTCGAGGATTGCGCCTCGTCCGCTGTGGTGCTGTCGTGGCTGCTGCGCCGCTCCAGGTGTATCAGCTGAAAGCTGCCGGAGCTCGACTTTTGCAGCTTGTTGAGCAGCTCCTGCTCCTGCTCCTGTATGATGGAGGCGCGACGTCGCAGCTCGCCGGCATTCAAATCATCGTCGATCTTGTCCGAGGAGATGTCCTCGCAGATGTCATGAAATGTGGGGCACTGTACCAGACTCAAGCGGCGTATGGACTCGGTTATCTGGGCCGTCTTCTCCACCTTCTCCTGCTGCTGCTGCTGCTGCTGCTCCTGCTCGCGCTCCACTTCCGAGTCCTCATCGCTGCTTGCGGCAGGCGTCTGTTGCAACTGCAACTGCAACTGCAACTGCATCTGCGCCTGTGCCGGCTGCTGCAGCTGCTGCTGTTGCTGTTGTTGCCGCGGCGCTGCTGCCTCTTGCTTCTCATCGCGTATGTAGAAACGTTCGCGCAGCAGTTCGCCGGGTGACTTTTTGTTGCTGGTTGTGGGAAATGCGGCCAGCTCGTCGGCCAACTTCTGGCGCCAGCTCAGACTGGGCTCAGCTGCCGGCGGCAGATCCCGAAATTGATGCTCCTGCTCTTGTTCGATCTGTGCTGGCGTCTCCTCGACGCGCTCCTTGCTGCGTCTGCGTATGGTGGACAGACGCACCACAGCGCGATTCCGGCGTATGGTAGAACGTCTTGGTTGCATCACCTGTTGCTGCGGCTGCTCCTGTTGCTGCTGTTGCTCTCGTTGCTGCTGCTGCTGCTCCTTTGGCTGTTGCTGCTGCTGCTCCTTTGATTGTTGTTGCTGCTGCTGCTGTTCTTTGGCCAGTTCAGACTCACGCTTGCGCTCCACGGACTCAGCTGTTCGTCTATATCTCGCCGAGCTGACATCTATATCCGCCGTATTAATGGCAATGGGCCGCGGGGGTATATAGCGACTGCTGTTGCTGCTGCTGCTGCTGCCATAGCTGGACACAGACGTGTACTTGGGCGACTGGATGCGCGTGAGCGGCATCAGGCTGCTGTGCCCGCTGTGCCGGCCCGTCAGTGCCGAGACCTCCTTTATGGTGGTCAGCTTGGGCTGATAGCGTGAGGATAGGCCCAAGATGCTGCTGCTGCTGCTGCTGCCGCTGGGGCTGCTGATGCTGCTGATGCCGCTGCTGCTGGTGTAGCTGGGCGAGCGGGGCGAGGGCAGCAGCGGCACCATATAGCTGCCCGGATAGGCGCGATTATAGCTGGATGTATAGCTGCTGGGGCTGCTGCTGCTGCTGCTGCTGCCGGAGCTATAATATGGTGAATACAGCTGGCTGCTCCCGCCGCTGTAATAATAGTTGCTCGAATCCGAATAGAGCGGCATTTTCTCTCGCTTTTGCACTCAACAAAAAATTCAACAAAAATCGAATCAACCTTTTTCAAAATTGTTTTTATCTTCTTTTTTTTTTGTTTTTATTGTTTATTACGCGTTAGTTTTGTTTACACAAACTAAAGAAACAAGCATCTATATTTATATACCCCGTGCTGTCAGTTGGCTTATATTTGCTTTAAGTTCTCATTTGATTGCATTTTCTGTGCAAATTGCATACATAATTTTTGAATTCTTGAATTTTGTCACAAAAATCAAATATTTCAACGGCTTTGAATTTGTTCACAGCTTAACGCTTGCATGATTTTTGACTATACACAGATATATATCTATATATCTATATATATATATATATATATATATGTAAATATGTTTGTGTATATATGATGTCCACGTCTCAGTCTAATTATACAATATTTTTGTTTTTAGATTTCAAAATTTTTGTCATAATGTTGCCAAGAACTGAGCAACATTAATTATCTCGAAATGGGCTTTAATTGCCAATGATTGAAGGGCTAATTGTAAATTGAATTTGAATAGAAATTCAACAAGACGAACGAAACCACGATACTATATATATATATATATTTATATATATATAAATACATGTATACATTCAGTATTGAAATTGAATATATTTCAATTAAAGTATTACTTAAGCTCAGCTTCTTTCAGAGATAAGTTCATCATTACATAATTGAATGCAAATTTTGTATTTCTATTGAAATTGAACTTTAGCTGAGCTTTAAGCTGTGGCTGACTTAAAGTCAGCTGTAGTCTGGTCTGAGCTTTAAGCTAGATCTTAAGAACTAACAGTTTGGAATTTATGTATTTGTGCATTACAATTTTGAGATTTAGAGAACCTGCTTTCAGCAATCAAAATTTTTCGAGCTCGAGCTTTAGACAAGAGCCTTGAAAAGATTGTTTCCAAAGAGCTTTAAGTCAAGTACTTAACTGAAGTTTATGAAAGCATTTCGCTCTTTGGCTAAGAAAAGCTTAACAACAGTTTTTTTCCAGTCAATTTTTCTGGATAGAATTGGGCTTGAGGATTGCAACAATTCGCACGCATTAAAATAAGAGTTACGAGCTTTAAGCTCTGTCAAAAGGTAAGCCAAACTTAAAGTTTCTTCTCGAGTGTTCTGCAATTACTTTGAATTGGACGAATCAGTTTTTCGTTGATATGATACGGGCAGACAAATATCTATATTAGCTCCGGCCCCACATGCGGCATATAGAAATAGACCATGTTTCGTTTAGTATATTAATTTGTATGACGTAAGCTCACGAGTTGCCGTCGTCAACGTTGTTGTAGTTGTCGTTGTCGTTGTCGTTGTCGTTGACGTTGCTAACCTGTCTGGCGAATTTCCACGGGCACGCATCAAGAATTTGATGGGCACCCTTTTTAAGCACTCTTTTTTTTTTTTATATTTGATATTATTTATTAATTTGAATTGTTGTTGATACACTTTATGGTCGAGCGACGCGTTACTTTTTAAAAACTAAACCGAAACGTAAAATAAAAAAATGAAAAATTTAATCCCAAGTACAGACACTTTTCAGCGAGCCGAACGCATTAACGGAAACTACTGAAATGTGAAAAGACAGCGCAAAAATGTTCAAGCATTGGAGCTGTTCCTGATCTCGCACACACACACACACACACCATCACACACACACACACACACACACACACACACACACACACACACACATGTTAGCAGAGCAAGAGAGAACCCAAGATTCTGCAGAGACTGGCGGCTAACTTCGATATTATTGATGCTGCTGCTGCGCCTGTAGATGTTGCTGCTGCGCCTGTAGATGTTGCTGCCGTGGCTGTTGCTGTTGCCACTGTGTGTGTGTTGATTTGGGCCCCAGACCAGCAGCAGCAGCAGCAACAACGGCAGGCAGGCAGGCAGGCGCGGCAGGCATTGCCTGGTCTTCGAAATTGCCGCTCTCAGTCAAAGTTCTATATATTCTTGCTGCCGATTTCGAAATATGCCAGATACACACACTCAAACACACACACACACACACACACACACACACACTTAGCACAGCTAACAAACACAGTCATAAATTAAATGTCCACACATGAGCGCGAGAAATGTTTTCGAATTTCGAAAAACATCAAAAATGAGTTTTGAAATCATTTGGCATATGCTTCCTCTTCTTCGGCATATTTCTTTGTTTTTGCATAGCGAAAGTAAAAGCTAACCAGCTGAAAGAGAGAGCGAGAGCGACAGAGAGAGAGAGAGACCGCGAGAAATATCAGATTGAGCGCATTATGAAAGGCAACTATTGAGAAAACGTAAGAGCAACGATCTCGAAATTTTGCGCTTGCTGTCAAATTGTTAATCGTTTCAAAAGTTTTCAGCACAATTTATGAACCCACGAATCCGAGTGAATTTCAACGAAATGTTTTCGATCAGCTGCAATCGCGCAACGTAACCTAATTATCTAATATATGATAAAGCAACTCATAAAATGGTTCTCAGAAAGAATCCACTGAATATACTAAAGAAAGCACGAGAGAAGATTTGATTATCTAATATGATAAGCCAACTCATTAAAAACTGTTTCTTGGCAAGAAATTACTATAAATAATTGAAGAAATCACAAGAAAATTGAACTTGATTTGAAAATAAAAACATGATTTTTAGGCTGCAGAGCGGAATATATAAGACCTCCGATGTAGTCCCAAAAAATAAAAAAGAATATAATTAGTATTCTTATCTAAGAATGAAAGAAGAAAAAGACATAGGCGAGTAATTCTTATAGTGAACCCTAAAAAACATGTTCCTGAAATGTTATATTCGAGGAATTACTTTTATTGGCAACAAGTTGAACCCGTAATAGTGAAATAGTTCAAAATTTTTGGGTAACCTATTTAAAGCATTTAAAAGAAACCTGGCAAGATAATTCCAATGCTTTTTATTAGCCATGACTGTCTATCACAATATTGTTTCGACTTAGGAAGAAAAGCTTGAAAATGAAGCGTATAAATTTTACTACAAGACTCAACTTAACTATAAGAATAAAATATCCCTTAAAAGGAATACAACAATACCATAGATCATATATATTTGCAGACTTCCAAATTTGATTAAATGCTATGCCAGATAAATATTGCAAACAAATTAAGATATGGAGTGTACTCGTATTGACTAAGGAATACTTAAGTTTTTGTCATGATATGTTTAACGCATAGAAGGAGATATCTTCGACCCCTTAAGGTATATATATTCTACATCAGCATCAACTTTCTTTCCATCAAAAAACTTTTCCATGCTTCGTACTTATTTGCAAAATCGGACCACTCTATCATATACATAGGTGCTATTGGAAAGATCGGCGGTATAGTAGTATCTTGTAAGGCAAATTATTCTGTTTTTAAAGTTATTTCAATAAACTCAACATTTTCGAGCAGCAGCGAATTGTCTGCAAGGGTATCAAAGGCCCTTCTTCGCAATACAAAACAGTCCTGTGTAGAATGAATACTGTGTATATAAATATATATAGATTATATTATTTACCCTACACTTTCTGCCATATACTAAGCCTCTATTCTTTACACAACAGTTCAGCTGCTTTAAAAAAAAGCTCACACCTGTTCTGCATATATCTGGCGTATGGTTGGCTATTTTTTGTTTGGTAGCCGCATTATTTTCGCAATTTTAACCAAAATTATATGAATTATAAATGTTTGTTTTTAGCAATAAAGCAAATGTTTTGACACTTAGCTGGCACGTGTAAACTTAACCTTAATGAAAGCTGTGCAGATGCCCAAGAATTTAAATATTGAACGCTGTATAATATCCGCTAAAAATAAATACCCCAAAACGAATCTTATTATAAAACCAATTATGCTGTTGTCAAACAACAATTTTCTTGAATATTCGAAACGTTCGTAAGGGTTGGCTTCTATTTTTGCCAATTCAAAAGCGAATCAATGTAAAGCGCGATATACTATGGATACACCCAAAAATACAGGACCTGCTTATGTTATGGTAAATAATGCTCAATTTGGAAGCTGATTGATTCGTACACCTGCTCGAAGAAATGCTTTTTGCGCATCTTTCGGATATCGTTGTTTTTGGCCACCTCCATTCCACCCCTCAAGGGAAGGAAATAGCAAATGCCACACAAAACCCCAACAAATTTGTTTCTGTTTTCGTGTTTTTTTTTTTTTTTTTTTTTTTGCCACACGACGCTGACAGCGACGCGACGCGACGCGACGCTTGACGGTGACGCTTTTCGGTTCCGCAAAATGCATTTATAGCCGGCAACACACACAGTGCGGCAAAAGGTGTGCCAGACGGGCGGTACGGAATGGGGCGGGGGGGCGTGTCGTTCAACTAGAAATAGAAATGCAACATGTACGAGTACGAGTACGAGTACTAGTACGAGTAGCGCCTGCCTCGGCGAGTACTTAATCTTTGCGATTTATAGCCAGGCCGACTTTCCATTATTTTTAACGTTTTGCTTGTCGCGTTTCGTATATGCACACACACACACACACAAACACACACACTATATATATATATAATATATTTGCATGCATATTCTCTTGTATTTTTAGTATTTGCTGTAATTTTGTATACTTTGCCTGCATTCCTTTCGTGTCATGTTGTTGCGCTTGTGAGTCGCATCCGTAGGATACAAAACAACAACTTTTTAGTAAATAAACTAGAAAACCATCTTGTCTTCTCCTTAACTTTTGAAAAGTCTTTAACACAAATTGTTATGCGTCTTTAACTATATTCTATTCAAGTATTACGCTAGAATATTATTACCCAGAATATTATAACCCACAGTATAATCTGGGAGTGTTAAGGGATGCAGGAATGCCATGAAAACGATTCGCTCTTTAATTTGTTCTACAACTCTCATTTAATCTTTTATTACATCTAGCTCGACAATACTTCAACCATTCAATATTTGTATTCTTAATCATACTCAGTTGGCTATTACAGCTTAGACGGTATCTCCTAGTCGTGTATAGTCACACACACACACACACACACATACATACGTACGCATACTATTTTGCCACTTTCTGTTCTGTTATTTTTGTATCTTGTTTGGCCCGCTGCTTGTTGGCAAACGCGCAATAAATTGATTTCTAATACCGTATGTCCCGCCTGTCCACATCAATATCATCTATATAATGCGGATCGGGCTTAATTGGGATTTCAAATTACAAGCATTTCCGCCATGTTTAATCAGCGCTTCGTAAATGTTGTTTGTTTTGGCCAAGTTTCAGGGTGAAGGCCAATTCGATTCTATAAAAGTTTCAATTGAACTATAATTAAAAAAAATCTAGCAACTATATGATCATATAACTAGAGAGTGTTACAGCGACTATGTTGCCACAATCTGATATATGTATGTAAGTTCTGTCGCAGACAACACTTACAATTTCCCAGTTGTAGACAGAATATTTGGTATATTTTCATTCAAATAAATCAGCTAAGATTCGCATTCACATTTGACTGGATTACAAAAGATCACATTAGAGGGTAACTCCAGGACCATCAGCCTTGACTAGGGCCATCTATTAACGACAAAATAATTTTATGTTTTCTATATGCATGTTTGTAAATGCATGAATGTACATATATACGAACATATATTTTTAAAGACGTTGCGCTCATTTCGCTGCGACACAAAAATACAAAATGCAATAAACATAAATCTGAACCGGTGGCACGTTTTTTTTTGCATTAATACCTGCACTTTTATTATTCATTTTGTGTAATTTTAATTGCTTCTGAACAACCGAACAGATTTTGGTCAGCTGGAAAAGCAGCCTCTACTCAGGCATGAAAGGGGAGCAGTAAATAAGGGAGAGAGAGCGGGAGGGAGAGTGAAATGCTCTATAAGTATAAGTACATAGGTGCAAAGTATGAGTATGAGTATGAGTATGAGTATGAGTATGAGTATGAGTATGAGTATGAGTATGAGTATGAGTATGAGTATGAGTATGAGTATGAGTATGAGTATGAGTATGAGTATGAGTATGAGTATGAGTATGAGTATGAGTATGAGTATGAGTATGACTATGAGTATGAGTATGAGTATGAGTATGAGTATGAGTATGAGTATGAGTATGAGTATGATTATGAGTATGAGTATGAGTATGAGTATGAGTATGAGTATGAGTATGATTATGAGTATGAGTATGAGTATGATTATGAGTATGAGTATGAGTATGAGTATGAGTATGAGTATGAGTATGAGTATGAGTATGAGTATGAGTATGAGTATGAGTATGAGTATGAGTATGAGTATGAGTATGAGTATGAGTATGAGTATGAGTATGAGTATGAGTATGAGTATGAGTATGAGTATGAGTATGAGTATGAGTATGAGTATGAGTATGAGTATGAGTATGAGTATGAGTATGAGTATGAGTATGAGTATGAGTATGAGTATGAGTATGAGTATGAGTATGAGTATGAGTATGAGTATGAGTATGAGTATGAGTATGAGTATGAGTATGAGTATGAGTATGAGTATGAGTATGAGTATGAGTATGAGTATGAGTATGAGTATGAGTATGAGTATGAGTATGAGTATGAGTATGGGTATTAGTGTACGTGTATAAATTATGTACCAGGTTCCCCAACCCCTCAAAAATTAAAATAAAAAAGTACAGAAAAATAGGTATACATATGTACGTTAAGTATTTACATATATTCATATTTATATATACATATATACTCTTAGGCTTGTCATATCGGTTGGCGTTACGTGTGCCGTGTGTGCTGCACCGTAAAAACATGTCATTTGCATTCAGAGCGATTAAAATAAATGCGCTCGAAATTGTAACAACAGGAAGACATTTAACCAAAAGTATACAAAAAGTCTGCAAGGCTGTCAGACCCCAAAACAAATGACGGCATTTAAAATACGTACGAATATATCAATACGAATGAGCCAATTATACGTATATATGTATGCATACATATACATATACACATATACATATATATATTTTCTCGCGGCTACGTCAAATGATAAGACATTTTCAAATGAGTTGAAATCAATCTATAATGTATAAGGAGCTTCAATAACAATACAATATCCCAAAGTATTAGATCAGCTAAATCTGAAGTAATCTAAAAATTAAACCGTATTGTTATGTTCAGGTTTTGTAGTTAATTGTTCAATACAGTTTTTGTTTTCATTTTTTAGTGCCCCAAGTTTAGAAGATTCATGCTTAATATTTATAACTCAAAATTGAGCTGGAATATTGAACTGAAATAACCTGGATGTATACTGTTGACACTTCAAAACGAGGTTTCTATTGGATAGTATTTGGGTAAGTTCTTTCCATCAACATTCCATCAATCAAAAAGTGTGTTTATACCAACGCCAATAGCTAATTATATCTTCAATTTTGTAAGGAACCACGAGTGGTATCCAAGACGTGAAAAACTAGAGCTTACAATCCGTAATGAGGTTTGTAGCTCTTGTAAGTTTCAGCATATGGTTAAAAACCGTTTATTGAAAGTCGATATTTATCGATTCATCCATTTATGTGCATATACGCTGTAGCCCACTATTTCGCATAGGAATCATGTGCTTCAGCTAATCCCAGTTTTCGCATTTGACCGTTACATTTTCTATAGCTACATTTCCCAGCCAAAAGCTTAGCAAGCTTTTGGGTTGTTGCCGCGACTAGTGTGAAAGCTTTTCGAGCAGCCTTGACGCTTAGCGCCACCTGGCGAAAGCACCAGGAACACATACCAATAAATCGCATCGCAGTAAAAGCTCAAGGGGCCGGTAGTTGGGGGGGGGGGGGTGTTGAAAACATTTTTGGACTTACCCTCACACTTCAGACCCTGAATAAAGAAACCGCCCATCAGCGAGCCGCAATGATCACAAAACGTGGGCGACATAAAGGTGTGGGGCTTGAACCTGTGCGGCATGTCGATCTTGAAGCGTTCGCGCAGCAGCTGCAATAGAATAGTCGTTTAATTGGGGGTATTCCTTTTGGAAGGGACTCGGATGTGCTGGTGGGACCTACAATTGTGCTGGCGGAATTGAAGACGGAACCGGAGCACTTGCCAAGCAGCTTCTCATGGCACTTTTTGTGCACGACCGTTTGGCAAACTGTAAAATGGCAATCGATTAGTTATCGAGGAGCTGCCAGAGTTGCCACCTTACTCACTTATGCACTGATAACCCTGCTTGCCAAAACCCCACAGAAACAAATTGCAAAACGCGCAAAATGTCGGCTGGCGAAAGAACTTGGCCACAAAGCGATGTCCATTTATGTCATGGGTTCTGCAATAATTGATAGACATTAAATTGGGATAAATATGGTAACACTCCACTTGCGGCCGACTCACTTTTGATGTTTAATGGCGCCCCGGCGATTCGTAATGCTGCCCGGTCGCGTCCGTCTATCCACATAGCCGCCGCTGACACCACCAACACTACTGCTGCCCCCACCACCACTGTCCCTGTCCCTGTCCCTGTCCCTGTCCCTGTCTCTGTCTCTGGTGTATGCCTCCTCCTTGGAGTGCTGGCGCGGTAGCTCAAAGGAATGCTGCTTGCCATAGTGATAGTGATTGTTATAGTGATCATCACAGTCTCGTTCCCGGTCACGGTCGCGATCACGCCGCGTGCCGCTGGCACTGGATCCGCTAATGCCGCTGCCGGCGCCGCTGCTGCTGGACGAGCTCTGTTTATAGCGCACCTGTGAAGATAAATGTAAATAATCAAGTGGATTATTGCTTTATAACATATTGAACAGGTTGCACTGAGGAAGAACCAAATGCTCACACTTCACTCACAGCTCGATCAAACTTGTCTGTGTTTTCAGTTAGCAAAACCCAGTGTTGTAAAATAAATATGAATCATTTTAGTGCCGCACACAATGGATAACAATGTATTCCATCGTAAATATATATATATATATCTTCGATACATTTACACGAGCTATTAAAAACATAATTGTTCTTAAATAAATAACAAAATAAAAATATAAAAAAAATTAAAAATCAAGAGCGGCCCAGATTCTATTGGGTCCAATACAATTGTTGTTTCTTAGCGAACATAAGGCAATTAATGGGTTATAAAAATAACAAACAAAATTTTGTTTCAATTTTCACTTTCAATAAGAATTGTGCATATGGGTAAAACGAATTAAATTTACAGTTTATAAATATTGTTTTGTTATAGACTTTTTAAATATACAACATTGTTAAACTAACACAAATAGTGTAGCTTGATCTGGACTAGAGTATACCCTGTAATTATGCACTTGTTCGCCGGTTAAAAGTAAAAGCTTGTTAGATATTTAAGCTGAAAGAGCTTGAGTTACTATAAATCAAATGGATGTAGTAGCTTTTTTCAATTGGAATAAGTTCTAGTTCTCTCCTCTGATATGCATACATCAACGTATTCCAACACTGACAACCGCATTATGTGTTGCTCAACGCATGAAGAGATTCAACTAGCTGGAGCCCTTAAATTTGGCATTTTTGATTTGTGGAGCAAGTCTTGAATCTATGGTGGACCGGATATATATCGAAAAACCTAACATTGATTAATTTGGATAGTTTGCCCCTTCTGTTTGTGTGATTTCGCTTACATCGTGGCTCAGTAGCCGTGAGGAGCTGCCGGAGCTGCGTGGACGCTGGCTGCTGCTGGAGCTGCTTGTCTTCTGCTTGCGCACTTGGGCGCGGGTGAACATCATCTTGGCGGCGTCCGCTTCCGCGTCGACGGCGCAACAAAATCTCTACGCGATTCGCTCGCCGTTATTGCGGCTGCCGTGCGCCTCGCAGCGGTAACTGGATGACCACGTATTTCCTCTTATTGCCGAACCTCAATTCCGTTCGATGCGATCCACTCTCCCATATGCTAGCTCCTAGATCCGAGGGGTGCTGCTGGCCAGCTGGGGCGGAAGGGGCGGCAGGGCTATCCGGCTGCTGCTTCTGTTTTGTGTTATATGTTTAACGATACGAAAGGCGAGCACGAAGCGTATTTCTTATAGGTATTTATATTAAATAAGCTTTTCAGTTTTCTTGCTGCTGTTGTTGTTGATTTTCATGCTGCTGTTGTTGTCGTTGCTGTTGTTGCTGCTGTGTTGGCATTTTTGTTCAGCTGCAAGCGACTTTAAAGCCCTGTTGATGGACATCTGAAAAAAAAGTATGAAAAACAACAAAGAAACTTAAATACTCTCACATATTATAGGCGCTCAGCCCCATTTATAGTACTTTTTTTTTTTGTGACTTCACCCATTATTCATATAAATTATATGTATGAATAATATGTGACCATGAAGAACAAACTATTAATATTCATGCTTATCAATCGGTTAATTTTATTTTTCCTATACACATTATTAGTTAATTCGCGCTGTGGTCAACAGTCAAATGTGTCGATTAAAGAGATTTCTAGAGTTATTTTTGATATCTTAAAGCGATTTTGAAAATAAAAGAGAAGTTTAATCATATATGTATATATATCATATAATATCATATATTCAGAATGGTAAGTTTATCCAAAATTTGAATTTATTTACCCTAAATATTTAAAAAATCAAAATCATTCTTGGCAAAAAGTTATCTCTTCAAAATCGGACCTTATATACCCTAGACATTTAAAAAACCTATCAAACAACTTTTATATATTTTGTATAATTATAATATTGTTAAAATTTGATAGTGTTCGATCATATATAAATATACATATCATAATTGATTTGTAGCTGATTTGGAAGCACAAAATGTATTTCTATCCCAGTTAAGTTAGCTGCGCCTGAGCGCATTAAAATTATGATGTCCAAGTTAAGTTGGCTGCGCCTGAATCGTTAATGATATGGACCTGAGTGCGTGTACACAGCATGGAAATACATATATGTAACTAACTAGAGCAAACAACATTTGTACCAGATGAAATGAAATAAATCATTTGGCTAAATAAGCCACGAGTCAGTCAATTTCCTGTGAGTATATAAAAACATCACGTAGCAGCAAGTGCTTTTTCATGGTGCACATGGATCGTGCCAAGCACACGATCCACACAGGAAGTAGTCAATCGTATAAGTGTGTACACACACATATAATTGTGTATATTTATATGTATGTATGCATATACAATGTGTCTTTGGACATGGCCTTTAGACAAAACATTCAAATAGTAAGGGCACGTTGTCACGCATTAAGAACAAATTCCAGACGCACAGACAAAAAGTGTGAAAAACAGAAAATTTGTAAAAAAAAGATAGATAATTAATTGATAAACTGATGATAAGTGTGATTGATCTATGGCATCTACTGATAGACATATCCTATATATACATACATACAGATATATACATATACATATGTTGGGGTGTTTCTTGTCCAATGCTCGGTTACTCTTAACTGTTTGCCTGCCAGGGGAATGGTGGAGGGGGGGGGGGATCATTTTGGTTCCAAGCACAGACCATCAATAAACAATTGACTCATGTGCTTTTTGAGTACATGTATCAAATGCTGCTCATTGTTTATGTTCTCGTTTCTGATTAAATGCTGTGGGCTGTTCAATTTCTGTGGAAACTTATTTGAGAAATTGCACCAAAAAAACAAAAACAAAAACAAACCAATTCGAGATGCGATATTTGACGGCATTTTGTTTGGCTCGAATGCTCATCTATATACAATATATTTTTACAATATGTATTTGCACGCTTTGGGCTTGAAGGGCACACACCCACACACCCCTACACACACTCACACACACCCACACACTGACACACACTTGTTAATGTTGTGGCTGTATTTGTGTAGGGAATCCACCAGCGTGTTGCGGGCTCATGAGTCGTCAACGTCGTTGCGTTTAAAAATATGATTTTATTATGATTATAATTATTATTTTATTTTTTTATTATGTGAATTTTGTAGGTGCCAACCAAAAATAAGTTTTCGATTCATTTGAAATTGTTGTTGTCTTTGTCAATGTTATTATAAATAGAATTAAGTGGCGATTTCTGTGAGATTGCGTGCCAATTGATTGCCGGATATGATTAAAAAATGAAAAGTGCCAAAACAAACTTTGATATGTTTTTTTTTTAACCTTTTGTTACTTTGCGTTACGGTACTCCCATAATGCCCAAAACTCATCAGAGTGCCTGGACTAGGAGATACCCTCAATATCCCAGCACGCCCCGAATGCAGCGACTGTGCCTCTTCTTCTTTGATTTACATCGGTGCTTACAGTCCGATCAGTTTCAAATTTGCAGGGCTTAGATTTGGCATTCAAAAGTGTACAGACTTAAAATGAGCTCTTCAAATTTGTTGTGAAGTTGGGAATTGTCTCAAAATTTAACTTTATTGATATTATGAAATTGGCTGCATTTATCAAACGAATATTATTACCTCATTCTGTCTATGGTATACTAGAATATTTCAAGTCACAAGCTTTCTTGCTATTTTCGAGATGGAGAACAAGCCTAGATCGACACGGCTATCATCCTAAGCAAGAAGGTTCGATATGCTTCCTTCTGCCTGTTGCATGCATTAACAAGAAACCGAATAAAATGGTAACCTATTTGGAAAGAGTTGTTTATATCTATTATTGCATAACTCAGGGCTAACCTCTAGAAGAGGTTAATAGATGCAACAGCTCTTTGAGATACTTTGGGGACTGCTTCCATATGACAAATCAATCAAGTCTTTGAGTAATTAATAAAAAAAACATTTACCTTTTCAAAATCTTATACTGACAATGTATTCCATTAATCTCGACGATTTTCTGTAGTAAAATGTATATAGATAATATCTATAGCGAAGTTAACTGATCACGATCTTACAGGTCTATAAGATACAGATGTAGACAGCCAAACTTTATTAAATATTTTCAGCTCAGACAAGAAGTGCTCCAATCGCTTGGAACGAATACTTTGAGATTGGTTTTTTTTATTAAAAGCTGAATATTATCATTTGCATATTAACCCGTCAACCCTCAATAAGTTCATCAAGTCTAACTGGATAGATTCACGATTGAATAAATGCTGTAGATTACAAAAATATATATATGTCGGAGCATTGCTATTGCTATTATTATTGTTATTGTTATTCGAATTTAAGTACAGCAACATGAATATTGTATGAGTCGAAATTAAAAGAAAGAAGAATAGAGAAAACAGAGTAACTGTCATTGTCGTCTTGTATTTCTTATATCACTGAGAGTCGGTGAGAGGACTAGCTGTTAATTCTCTCACTGAGTGAGACCCGTGCATAGAGTTGTTGGTGTGCGTGCAGTTCTTTGTAAGCTGATTCGTGTAAGGACACGAAGAAAGCGTTGCAAGAAGGAAAAGCGGTTACGGCTGGTTTTCGTTGCGTTGCAAGAAGCAAAAGCGGTTACGGCTGGTTTTCGATGCGTTGCAAGAAGCAAAAGCGGTTACCGCCGGTTTTCGTTACTATTCGTTGCGTTGCGAGGCAAAGGATTGATGTGGACAGACAGAAGTAAATGGTCTGAGCGAACGGACGTGATTGTGCACAGTGAAATTTAGAAAAGAGAAGCAAACGCCACCAACAAAGATGCCGGGACTCGCTGCTCAAAGTGTAAAGAATTCTGACCCTACGGCCGCTTCGACATATATGATAGGTGCTTTTAGCTTTGAAGTAATAATGACATATCTGCTATGGATCTTATTGATATATTATCGATTTGAAACTAGGCTATATATTTATATTGCTGATCTCCCCGACTTTTTCTATCGAACTAGTTCCTTCTAGTTGCACAAGTATGAGGAATATTGAAGGAAATGTTCGTTAATCGAAAGCGAAGTGCTTGCTATATTATTTAAAATTTCATTACTAGTAAATATATAAGTTAGTTAACACTTCACAGAACAGATCTTTCGAATATTATGCAAAAAATAAATGCCTTGAGTATCTCGCAAAAGTGAATCAAAAATTTCTTATCAGCCGGTATAAAAAAAACAAGTAAGAGGTTCTAGTTGGGAGCTCCCGACTGGGGGATACCCTGAACGCTCTTCTTTCAACAGGCGATAGGTAAAAAATTAAAGATACTTGATATATACATACTATTCTAGAAGCTACATGTCAGGTTTGGTGATTTTAGCTCTTATTATTTACCAAAATTGCTCAAAAAACAGGATTTCGATATCGATTTTTATCGATTACTTGTAAACGGGGCAAGTTATCGAATATCGGAAACAAACTCGATCTACGCGGGTACTAGGAGGACCTTCAGCTAAAATTTCAAGTTCTTATAGGTTTTGAGATCCTTGCGTTCATACATACGACAGACGGACATACGGACGGACTGACAGACAGACAGACAGACGGATGGACATGGCTAGATCGACTCGGCTATTGATGCTTATCAAGAATATATATACTTTATGGGTCGGATATGCTGCATTCTGCACAAATACATTATACCCCTTTTTACCCATTTTTAATGGGTTCAGGGTATAAAAAAACAACAAACTAATCACAAAAACTAGTCCGGCGATTTGATAAAAATATAAAACCCAACGTTAACCAAAACTGAAACCAGATATATCCCAGCGCCACTCTAGAGCATGTGTCAACTTCAGATACGAATCGATTCATTTGTGGTAAACAGCTCTCGATGCGATATGGGCGATGGGGGCAATGGAGGCGTTGGGGGCGATGGGGACGATGGGGCGATGGAGGCGGGCAACAAACTGGGTGCTCGCATGGACGGGTGGGATTGGATTGAATTGGATTGGATTGCTTTGGGTTGGCGTGGCGGCAACTTCGATGGCAACAGCGGCGGCTACTATAAACACATTCCGCATTGGTACAAAACACGCACGCACACACACACACACACACACATAGACACAACAATAAATATTTCGTAGTGAAATGCTTTTGTTTTAATGCCCCGCAAAACACAGCGCAAATTGACTGGATGATTGTGTGGCCGTTGTGGCGGCTCTGGCAGTCATTTAAATATGTATCTATATAGCTATACCTATAGCTATAGCTATAACTGCACAGATATATATACATATATATATATATGTGTGTGTGTGTGTGTGTGTGACGTCATCAGAGCCTCGAAATGTGCTTAGCAGATTTTGGTTAGGCTTCGCTTTATAAAAGCGCTCGTACTTTCACTTGTTTTTTTATTGTTATTTATTATTTCTTGCTTACTTTTTGCTTGCCTTGTGGAAAACCGGAGCACACAAAAAACTGTATAAAAAAATAAATAAAAAAAGGCACACACACACGCGCAAGCACAACGCGCTTTTTTTCACTTAAATGTGCAACACGCATACGCCGCGCTGTACGGCGTTTGTCACTTTGTATTTGCAATCGGCGATTTGTGATTTGTCATTTGTTTGTTGTTTGGCTAGTTGAGACTTCTATTTGGCATTTGCCATTCGCCATTTTCCATTTTCCATCGAGTTTTAACCGTTCGGCCAAACAAACGTGAAACGAGCGCACGAACGAACGAACGAACAAATAAAGAATACAATTTAAAAGAAATATGAATGCGAGCGAAAATTATATTGTGGAAAATATCTCGGTAAGTGCAAGGCAAAAGGAAATCTTCCGCTCTGTTTGGCTGCTGCGTTGATCTCGGCACGGCACAGAACAAAAAAAAAGTCCGCCGTTCGACTACGGCGAGCGCACTGAATCCGTATCTGAATGTGATATATGTATATATATATATATATACCCAGGCAATATCTTTAGCTGTGTGTGTGTGTGTGTGTCTATCTGCCAGTATTCTCTCTATTTCTCTTTCTCTCTCTCTCTCTGCCGCTATCTTTAGCTCTTCTGTGAGTGCAGAACGCTAAAAGAGCGCGTTTGTCGATCGTTAAATATGCATAATGTGTAGAGTTATGGGCAAAGTATCATGTGCTCTACACATTAATCTGTTATTATATGCACGAATGTGCGAGTATATAGAAATCGAACTGAGCAAAGCATTCAAAAATCAATCAGACAGACAGGAGAGCGAGAGAGCGAGCGAGAGACAGAGAGAGACAGGAAGAGAGAGAGAGATGGGAAGATAGAGAAAGTAGGAATGTACGTGAACAGGAGCACGCATATACACTTTCATCTAGTTTGTAAGGTCATTCAGCTTCGTGTTTAGTTCAACATGCGATTTTTAATATTATAATATAACATTCCTTTATTATATTTTATATATATCATAATAAATTCTTTTGCCTATTTGGACAACTTATACGATACTTCCACACATACACAAATAAATATACAAATCTTTTGTAATCTTTCCCTTCTTTTTCTTATGTCATATTTCAGATTTTTGACTAATACCCAAAAAAAAACCATTTGTGTTAAGGAACTTTAAATATTTTGTAAATTTATTAAGCACACAAAAGAAACTTTACAAAAGTTTTAACAACCAAAATTAAGAAAAAGTATCTACAGTATTGTTAAGGAATATATTTTTCGCATGCACACAATTTATATAACTAAGTATAAATATAAGCGTCTGTAATTCAAACAAAAAATTATCCAAATTCTTTAAACTAGTAGAGCATTTGATAGTCTCATATAGCTGAAAGAAAGGCATTGTTGCTTTTATAGGCACGCGCCCTCGCATTTCTCTAAATATTTCATTGTGTATTTTTAAATTTTCAACAAGATAACGCGAGAGAAAAAGCTCTGAGAGAGTGCGAAAAACACGGCGAGAGACAGAGAGAAACGGAAAAATAAAACAAATAAATTGTAAAAAAAGAATAACGAGAAAAACAACAACAACAGCAAACAAACGCCCTTTGCACAACAAATTTAAGATCAGCTGTGGGTTTAGGATTTAGGAAAAGCTCCGCCTACAATCCGTTCACGAAGAGACTGTGTAATATGATGCCCTTGATGCTCTCGTAGCGCTGGCCACCCGCTGCCAGGTCGCTGCTATATAGCTCAAGGTTGTGGATCAGCTGGAGTATGTCCCGGTCCAGTTCGTCGAACAGCAGCTCACACTTGGCCGCATCGCTGTGGATGTGAAACTGCTCGAAATGCTCCTCGATCTCGGCGAACCACTCGGCCGGCTGGGAGCGATCGAATGCGGGCGGATGATTTATGGCCCTGCCAGCCTCCAGATCCTCCTCCCTGATTCGCACACAGCCCTGATGGCCCAAACGATTGCCCATGCCGCCGCACTACGAAGCCAATTTGTGCAAGCGCAGCTTCGACGAGCAACTGGCCACAGAATTCGAGTTGCAAGCTGATTGTTGGCTGCTGCTGTTATCGATATATTTTCGTGTATCGATAAGTCGGCATGCAAACTGATCTATCGGAATGGCAACGAGTAGGAGCTGTGAGCTTTGTTATTATTTGCCTGGTTCCGGAACTTCAATTTATTACGCACTGCGAACCGAATCGTTGGGAAATATATTTTTTATTTTCAGATATATATGTATATGTGATATGCCAGATAGAGCTGTATTTTTCCAAGTTTATGATATTGTTTACGTACTGAAACGCAAATACAAAAAAAACGGCACAATCAAAAAACCGAGCATCGATAAATACATTGATACAATTTCGATAAATTTTTGTTATCTGCACAGTTCATAATGTAAATCAGATCGAAGCTTAAAACCTTGACACATCTGTCATCGTGATTGTGATTGTGATTGTGCAATAGCTGTCCCGACTTTTCGTGCGTAGCTGCTTGATTTACAAACCCAAATATTGTCCAACTTACCTCTGGCGTTTGTTTGTGTGAAATAAGTTAGACGAAAAACCAAAGCTGAGAGAAAAACCAAAGCTGAGAGAAAAACTGAGTTTCCGGGAACCAATCGGAGTCGAGCTGCAAACAGAACGTGCGACTGGCAACCGGGTAACAGGCGGCAATTGCAGAAGCTTGGCATAGTCAACCGTTTGGCTCAGAGACTGATAGACGCTAGTGCTAATTGTTGTTGTTTTTTTTTTGTTTGTTTTGTTTTTTCTTTTTTTTTATTTGCGATCTAAGAAGTGTTTTATTTGTTTTGTTTTGTTAGTGTTGTTGTTGTTGTTTGTTTTTTGGTCAAGTTTATGTATCCAAACATGGCCGAAAGACGCTTGCGAAAGGAACTGAATGAACTGTATAAGCTGCAGCCGAGCAATTGTTGTGCCTGGCCCGTGACCGGGGATCTGATGCTATGGGAGGCGACCATTTTGGGCGTGAGGGACACGCCCTATTATCTGGGCGTATTCTCGCTGCGGCTGAAGTTCAACAGAAACTATCCGTTTATGGCGCCACGCGTGAACTTCCTGACCAAAATCTATCACTGCAATATTGACTTCGATGGCTACATCTGCTGGGATCTGTTGAGCACCAAGTGGACCGCCCTGATTAATGTGTCCACAATCCTACATGCTGTCTGCGCCCTGATGCGCGAGCCCAATGCAGATGATCCGTGCGACGAGCTGATGGCCGCACTCTATCGCGACAATCGCCAGGAGTACAACAACAATGCGATTGACTGGACGCTACGCTATGCCATTGCTCCAAGCGTGACGCTGCCTCCGCTGCAGCTGCAGTGCCAGCCGGTGATGATTGAGGAGCAGGATGATGATGACGAGGACAGGGACGGGGACCGGGACGGGGATGGTGATGACGAGCAAGAAGACGATGACAATGACGAGGCAGCGGATGATGAAGACGAAGATAACGACGACGACGAGGAGGAGGAGGAGGAGGAGGAGGATGACGAGGAGGACGAGGACGAGGAAGTTGATACAGATGATACAGAGCCAGAGCAAGCCGACGATGCCGAGTCACAGCTGGAAACAGACGACGGGGACCTGGAAACTAATGAAATAACAACAAACGCTTAATTATAACATTCCCATGAATTTATTTATAATATATATACTTAGTTTAAAAACCCAGCTCGCAATGTGCGTCTTGTATCCTCTCTCTCTTAAATCCAGCTGAGCAGCACCTGGACTGCAAGGCAACCATGACAATATATCCAGCTCGTTGAACCACAATACGGGCTGCGATGTCGACGGTGTTGCCAGAGCATCAAGTGGGGATTAGACTATGTTCTAAAATTAGTAATAAAATATAATAATAAATATCTATGTATATCAAATAGACTAACCGACTGACTGATGAAACTACTTTTCGATGAGCCAAATAATTACAGAGTTCAGTCGCTCTTTCAGGCAAATCCACCTTTCGGGGTGGAAAATGGGGGACTAAGTCTGTTTATTTTCGTTAGATTAGTTTCCAAATTGTTTATGAATAGTGAATATACGTGCCTGAAGTAATACACATATAACTTAGTAGCTAGATATATATTTATATTATATTTTATGATTGAAATAACATAATAATATGCTTTATATAAATACATATTTAAGAAATATATGGTACTATACACCTATAATTCTTCATAATTTATTCAAATGCGATACAGATCGCTGTGCAACTGAGAAAAGCCTCTTATGATATGACAGCTCGTATTCCTATAAAAGACTCTCTGAATCCTGAGGACCATATTTTTCTTTCTTACCTTGTGTTTCAAGCATTTTAGGTTTCCAGTGCAGAGCATTTTATATTCCGAATTGACCCAACTGATTTATTCACATCGTTTCTCGGGCAAACGAATGCGATTTGCATGCCATAAATCTGTACAGGGAGACAATAATGATGAAGATTTCAGCTTTGCACGGGAATGTCGAATATGAAATACTCTCGATAAGCGTATGTTCTAGTATGACAGGCATATAGTTCTATATCTCTATATTCTTAACATAAGTAGGGAACAGCTTTGATCATAATGTTACAAAAATAAAAGCACGCTTGAATTAAGTAAAATATACTTACTACGAAAATGTAAATACGGCAAAGAAGACTAAAACATTTCAAATGGTTCTTTGTTTGAGTCTTTGGTTAAAAAAAATAATACTGAAATAGGATTTTCCTTTTCACTTTCAGAAACTTCGGCCATATTTCTTTTGTTTTTTCTCTAAGGTCTTGTTATTGCAGACGAAAGTTTTATATTTAAAGAATACAACCTTTTCAAGTTTAATCGGCAAAAACTTTTAAATCTGCAACATAGTAGATTTAGCCAAAATATAAAAAATAAATAAAATATTTATCAAATTTGCTACCTTTAAAAAGACAAAGTGCAAAGCATTTAAAGAGCTTAGCTTATATCGATAGGCATTAATTTATTTATTTATATTTTTCCCCTAATGATACAAATTTTAGGCGTGACCCATTCGATAAACAAATCAGAATACTCTCAGCAAGCGTATAAACATATTGCTGTGCTTATGTATTTTTTATTATAGATATGCATCTCGAAACTTAATCAAGCAAATATTTTTCACGTTTTCCCTTTCGTAGACAACCCGTTCCCGTCCCTCCACACGCCACTCCATTCGGCAAAATGTTGAAGGACGACTTGTATTTGGTTGTTTTGTTTCCAATTTGCATGCTGGATTCTGGTCAAGTCCTTAGTCATTTAAAGAGTTTTTGCTTTAGTTCGATATTCTGTACTCAATCTTAAAGATACATTTGTATCTTTGCCCTTTCACACAGATACACAGTCATATATATAACAGATAGTCGCGTGCGCCGTGCTTATAAGTATAAGTTTCTATGTGTGTAAGTGGCCATTGCATGTGGCCATCATTTGGAGCTGGGTTTTCTGCTAACCCCCCGCCCCGCCCGGCCCTTTGCCTACCACCCCTGGGAACCAAATGGAACCCGGCCAGCTGTTGGCTTCGTGGATTGCATGCAGCTCGGTCTTAGATACGTAAAGCTGTTGTAGCACATTTAACTAATAAATGCACTTGCCACACACATTTGTAGATGATGCACTATTCCCCGTTCGCCCCTTACCCCTGTATTATCTAACCACAAAAGGCATAAGCTTTTGTAGCAGTTGGATGTTGGCATCACCATATAATTCATATACTCTCTGTGTCCCTGGCAGCTTGAAATATCTGCTTGAATACGGTAGCTCCATTTTAACAAAGAAGTTGGCTTCACAATTTGGAATCCACATTTAGAAGACATACATAGATCAACTTTGTAGATGCAGGCTTCTTTCCCAAAATGCTCTAACATATAATTTATTAAAGACTATAGGACGATTTCTTTTAGCGGGAATAATAATAATTCGTGTTAAAAATGAATAATAATAATAAAATATCTGTAATAATAGTATTTAATTATATAAATGTAAATAATTCTATAATTATACACCTATATCCCATTTCGAAATTCGTGGCTTATAATTATTGTTAAGCCATATAAACATTTCCATAGTCCATTTATCTGAATTCATCCCACTTAAGCTCGATAGACACCCTATTTTTATTTGCATGATGTGGCTTTTTTTTTTTTAATTGATATCATTTCGTTCGAGCTGCTTTTAAATCTTACCTATATCTTACTATCCCAACACATTCCTTTATATTATTTAAGCTAGAGATCAAGCCGAGTCTCTTTCATATTTGATTTATAAGGGTTTGGAAGAGCTGATAGTTCTTCTCGTGCCACTAATTCAGTAATTATCTTAAGAACACAACAAATATTTGGAGCACTTAGGAGTCAAAAGATTAACAAGAATGTAGAGGAAAAAACTTGTTGTTAACAATAAAATATTACTTGAATTGTATACCTAAAGCATCTTATTCTCTTGTACGCAAATACTTTTATGCTATATTCTTCGATATATCAAATGACTTAATTGATAACTATATATTATGTCTTTTAATATCTTTTAACTTTAGGATCGTTGATATTTCCTAATCACATAAAAGTCGCGGTAATCTGTATCTAATTGTTGTATGTATATATGTACAGATCGGAGAGTGTGTTTATTTAGCTTGAAAACGAACGCAAAAAAAATAATGTAAATACGTGTGTAAATAGAAGAGGAGAATTGCACGAGCAAGAGAAAGCGAGTATTATAATACTGCTGGCACTGTCTGATACAATATATACCCATTATCAGGTGTCAGTTTCGAAGTTTACGAAGACATCCACAAATTCCATTTGCCAGTGTGTTCATATATGGCAGCAATCGCTGGGCTTATAACATTGAGGGTCAAGAACGCGCTACACACACACACACACACACGCACACTGGACCTGGATGGAAGGAAACGGAATGGAAGTGATGGGAGGGCAATGGAGTGGGACTGTAGCAGCGGAGAGGCCAAGAGAGGGCAAGACACCAACTGAAAGGGCTATTCACGTCGTACAATCAATTGCTATTAGTTTTCATTACAGTCAAATTACCATAAAATCACATAGACCGTTAGTTGAGTTCGTGCCTCGCGTTGCCATTTGTCGCTGCTCGCTGCTCGCTGCTGGGGTTGCCACCTGACCGCAAGGCAGCATACTTTTTCGATATTCATAGAATAATTACACTTTATCAAGGCAGCGCAGTTCATGAATTAACACGCACCTGGAAAGGGGCCAGGCTCGAATCGAGTGGCCGCAGTGCCGTTTCCTGTTTCCTGCTTCGATAGTTTCCTTTCGGCTGCTGCTTCTTCTGCTGCTGCTGCTGTCCCTGCTGTGGCTTGGAAATTAGTCAAGTTTGTTACGTTTATGTGAGAGAATTACCGTAATTAGAATATATTGAGCAATAAAAGTGATTTTTATTATTGGAACGCACAACGTGAGCTCGGACCGAGCATCGATGCTGATGATGACGGTGGTGACACAAAGGCCACAGGACTCTCGGGGGTGCCGGACACAGCACACACACACACACAGTCAGCAGGTATGGCAATTGGAATAACTGTAATGGGGTCAGGACATTGTCGACATTCTGGCCTTTTGTGCCTTTGTAGCTCATTTTATGCGGCTTCTTTTAGCCAGTTGCCATTTAATGGCTGCAGCGTTCACTTTTCTTATTGTTACAGCCAAAAAGGCATTCAGAGCGAGTTAGCCAGCTGTTTAGGAACTTGAAGGACTGCTCTTAGAAAGGCGACCCCTCACCCTTCCCTTGTTCAGCTGTTTTAAATGAAAATATTGCAACAGCTTTTCTATGGATTATGATAAAGTTGCTTAGTTGGCAGTTAAAAGGATGGTCAATAGGGAAGGAAAATCAATAGTTCAATGTAAAAACTAGAGAAAAGGATTAAACGGCAATTTTATCAAGACATTGAATACTTTTTCAATCACAAGCTCGAGTAAATTGAGCACGAAAAGAAAGAAGTGCTCGACTGGGCAATACCCAGTATATATTCTCAGTTTCATGCGTATGAAATGAGCTCCAGCTTCTGGCTTTTGTCTCCGTATCAAGAGCTTTTAGTTGATCTTCTACTTTTACCTTTACCTATAAAGGAGTGTTCAAAGTAAACTTTGTGCAGAGTATCGCGCGGTCTGTTGCACCCAACTGCAAAGTTCTTCTTGCTCGCCCCTCATTAATTTACTTAAGACTTCTTTGTCGTTTTTCAATCATCACTATCATTGCCATTTTCTTTGTGAATAATATCAAACAAAATACAAAATATGACAGTTGCTGCTGAATTTGAACCGGCGACTTGCCTGTCAGTCTGACTCTCTTGATGTAATCTTTAATACAAACTTTGTCCACATTTTTCCTCACAGGCGGATCACTCTTTCCATCTTGTGTTCACTTTCGGGTGAAAAAATCATGTTAGGGATGTCCGGAAGTTGATTTTCGTGCAATTCGCTTCGAACTCTGATATCTGATATCTGAAGCGGCAATCAGCCCCAGCGAATGGGTCGCCCAGATAGTTCGTCTGCCGAGGACCGCATGCATTTGAAATTAAAAATCAATTTGGTAACAGGTACTTGGCTAATGCAGTCTTTCATTTCAGCAGTGTTTCGCAATTACTGGGCCAACTGAGATGACAGTTAATGTTGTCGCTGTGTGGCAACATTGTCAGTGCCCCAAGCGGCACTCAACAGCTGCCTATACGCAAAATGTGTGGCACTTCATAAAGACTCTGCCGAAAATTAACTTTGACACACACTCCAACAGCCAACTGCTACGTCTGTGCATGTTTCTGAGTGTGTGTGTGTGTGTGTGTGTGTGGGTGCCATAAAAACGCAGCTCATTGGCTCCTAAACATGCCGTTTATGAGCACACACTGGCAGTCAGAGATAGAAGGATAGAGAAGATGGTCTGTAGTAAAAGCAACATGGACTAAGTACTGCTCCATAGCTGTCATTGGACTGACCATAACGTTGCAATGTATGTGTGTGTATGTGTGTGTGTGTGTGTGTGCATGTGCGAGCGTGTGTTGGCTGCCAAGAAGCGAATGTCAATAGCCAACAGCAGCTGTCAAAACACAGACGCCCTCTGTGCCCGCGCTGTTAATGTAATTTGACAATGAATCGTTGCGTCCAAAGTCCAACTGTACCAGTCGACTGTGAACCGACCGCACAGTGCTTCGAACACATGGTGGCATGGAACGAAAATCATATCACCAATCAATCCTAATGAAAATCTTACAAATATTTTTTAATCATTCTTTATTTATGGTTACTGAAACTTGAATTGCAATAATTAACCGATATTTAATTGTTTAAGGTGAATTCCTTTTCAAAACTCTGGTCAAAGTTTTGCAAGCTTTTTTAACCAATAAGATAATAAAATAACCTTTAATGTAGTTAATCCATTTTATTATTACTATTATTATTATTATTATTATTATTATTATTATTATTATTATTATTATTATTATTATTATTTTTATTATTATTATTATTATTATTGTTATTATTATTATTATTATTATTATTATTATTATTATTATTATTATTATTATTATTATTATTATTATTATTATTATTATTATTATTATTATTATTATTATTATTATTATTATTATTATTATTATTATTATTATTATTATTATTATTATTATTATTATTATTATTATTATTATATATATAAAATTTTTTTAAATGCCTAATGATACATATTTTTTTGACATATTTTCAAATTTTTAATGGGCTTAGTAATACAATAAATCGAACTTCAAATCTGAAGAGTGTTTGAAGTCAAATATATCGATAGCAGCAATCGATATCAACGATCTGAGCCCTGCTTGTGTTCCTCTACTAATCTGGCCCCAGTTTTATTTAACTACTTTTTTCCTAAGTCCTTTTCCGCTAGACGAAGCACTGTGCACCTATTCGACGGCCAAGCAGCTTGTTCTGAGTTCAGAGTTCTCGACTCGTGGGTGGCCCTATGCAACTTAATCGATTGGCATTGTGACGTTTTGGGCATTTTCTAGGTAATCGACTTTGATGGCCAGCAGAGACAGTACATGGAACTTAATGAGTTGCCGCACATCCTGCCCCTGCTGCCGCTACGCCTTGGGGAATGCACATAAATCGCCGATGGTCGTTTATGAAAACATTCGCCGGGGCCGTTAAGTTCGAATATGCGTTAAACTTGGCACTTTCGGGCGCCATTTTGTTTTATTTTCACTGTTCACGCCGCCATGCAAAAAGCTTATAAAATGCGCATTGCGAAAACAAAAAGTATTTTAATAGAGCCGCGCTTTCATAATCCTGTCCTAACGTCCTTAATGTGTGTGCACTTAAATTTATAATATAAGAATGTATAAAATATTGCATAGTATAAATTATAATATGGTTTGGGAGGGTGGTCGGCGCTTTTAGGCTGGACCTGTTTTGCAAGAGACGCGCTTACACGTGCACTTGGAGCTTTTGTGCTTTTGCATACAAGCTGAGCTTTAGCTTGCAATAGAATAGACATGAAGAAAAGCTTTTACTGTATTTTTGATCAATAAGCAGGCCGTTAAGCTTTTAAGCTAGAGTAACTCACAAAGCTTGGATTACATAGATCAAAGCTTGCGAAAACTTGGGCACCAATGGCAGCTTTTGGCTTTTGCGCAAGGATCAACAATGGCCCGCAGGTTTTAGTTTTGTAAGGCTTTGAGCTTTCACACTTACATGTGCAAGGTTTACTTATACATATGTGCCTAGTAAGAGTTAAGTTATGTGCGCAACTGGATGCATTATTGTTACTTAAGCTTGTGAGCCTTTGATGTTAAGTATGATATGAATATAAAATTAAATGCATACGATTGATCTGGAAAAAGCTCTTGCTTGCTGTAAGCTAATAGTTGGTATTTAGCATAAGTTTGCATTTGAGCTATAACACTTTAAAATAAACAAACGTGGGGGGCCTGCATGCTCTGGCAAAAGCTCCTTATTCTGCGTAAGCTTGCAGGTCATAGAGTAATACATAAATATCTGTTTATTACTCTATGCTTGCAGGTAGAGCTTTTACACTTGCTGCCGAAATGCACCAGGTAGATCTTTCTAGCTTTTGCACTTGCATATTTTTGAAAAAGCTCTCAGAACCAAATGCAGAGCTTTCAGTTCAACCAGCGACCAAGGTCCAGCCTAAAAGCAGCATAGGAATATTGCATTAAATTAATGCCATGCTAACGCAAAATTGCGTTTACAAATCCAATCTGCCGTTGCCAGCACCGATAAATGAAGTGCACAAATGGGCGTTTATGGCCACATGACCACATAAAATTACAAGCTTCACGGCTAGCTTTGCCACTGGAGTGCGTCGTGTGTGGCACAGGACTTGGACACTGTGTAATCGGAGCAACTGGTCATTTGGGCAGCATCTTTGGATGACCGACTAGAGCACCTGTGACGGCAGCTGGACTGTGTCTCCAGTAGCTGTTGCAGCTGCTGAAGGTATTCATTTGGGCAGTCCGGTTTCGATTTGTGGTCGGACGGCTCTTAAACTCCAAGAGGGGGCTGGGGCTGAGAGCGCAGGGCGGACTGTCCAACAAAAAACTTAACAAGCTGGTCAGGCGGCCAAATAGATAAACTGGCGCCACATGCTCCGCAATTTGACTCCATTGCACATCAGCTTAGGTGGCAAGGTGTTGGCCGAGGCACACACAGCAGCCACACACAGCACACACACAGCGCACAGCATGTGCATGCCGCAGACAAGCGTTTCAGATTTACAAAACATTTTATACATTGAGGGCGAGGGTTCAAGTCACAGCTCAGATTCGGCAAGGGTTCGGGCATTTGTGGGGCATGCAACGTCTATGTTTGCGGTGGCCAGGGACGAATGTTGATGCCATTTCTACTGCTGCTGCTGCTGCTGCTACTGATGCTGCTGCTGTTCCTGCTGCAGTTGCAGCACGTCCATCAGTGGCCCATTGTCTGTGTCGCGCATACATAATGAAGTGAACCAGAACTGTAGCTAGCTACCCGCTGCCTCCACGCCTGTTGCATTTACCTGTACTAGTTCCTGTTCCGCCTCACCTGCCTAATGACGATGACGATGCGATGACGATGATGATGATGAGGATGTTGATGATGTTGATAATGAAGCTACTGTTGCTGCCAGTTTGGGGTTGGTGGCTATTGGCTGGCTGTTTGTTAGCGCGCATTGTGATGGGTCCAGGTTCAGAGTACGGCACGAGCGGGTTGTGCGGGACGCATAGGGTGCGCGGTGCGGGTATGGGATGGTACTCGTTCTGTGCATTGATAGAAGCGCAATTAGCACTTCGATTGTGTTCGGGTTGACGCGATTTGCATCAAATTAATGTCTTCATCAACGGGCAAACAGAGCGACAATTTGGATAAACGAACGAGCGAACGAACGAATCATTTTTGACAAAGGTCAAAAACAATTCGCACGTCAAGTGGGGGTAACACTCCAAATCGAGTCGCTTTTGTTACATTTGACTGCCAGTTCAGAGAGTTGACTAATCAAGTGCTCTTTTATAATTGTACATCATATTTTCCAGCGAGATTAATTTATGAAGTGCTTTCTTGATGATTCGGGGCTGGAGCTGATTTATTCAGGGACCGGTTCAATAAATATTCAAGTGTGTGAACCGGTTCGTAGGTGATTTTTAAGTGGTTCCGTCTCATAATAAAACAAGTATAAGTACTCTAGCCGAGAGTGCCTCATCAACAAATACGCTGTTAATGTTCTCACAACACGAATCGAAAAGATTTATAACAATGATATATATGTATATATATATTTATATATAGAGCTATATTCTTGAATAACTTGGGTTCTTGTAATCCGATCCTTTTGAAGTTTTTTCAACCTGATTGCAAAACTCAAATGTGTATATAGGGGAGGAATACAAGAAATACAATATTTTCAAACAGTACGAGAATCTATAAGCATAAACATATCTGCAAGGACATTCTTATGAGCATCAATAGCATAATATAGTATTATGAATGTGCAAAATAGGAAACTGTTTTATCAAAGTGGGCATCGACTAACCTATTTAGGTCTACATTTTCCATAACTACAATAGTTCAGTACTCTAAGGAAACTCAGTACAATTAGTACAACTTTCCCAGTACACTCGAAAATCGTGGGAACTTTTGTTTTTTGGTAAATTTTATATATATGTATATATATATTTTGTTCCATATTATGACTGAGTCGGGCTTTCGAGATGAGTGTAAATCGTTATAACTTCTCGCTAACCACATTTAATCCGGCTGGCGAGCTGAAGCAGGTGGAGTATGCCAATAATTGTGGGTCGAAGGGTGCGCCAACTGTGGGGATCATAACGAAGAACGGACTCGTTTTGGCCACAGAGAAGAGGATCGACTCGAAACTTACGATCGGACGCACCGTCAAGAAGCTGGAGAAGATTGGCTCACATATGGCGATGGCCTATTCCGGCATGGCTCCAGATTTTCGCATCCTGTCAAAGATGGCGCAAAAGACGTGCGCCGCATACAGCCTGGTCCACTCGGGCATTGTGCCCGTCGACGGCATGGCGATGGCCGTCTCCAACACCATGCAGGAGTTTACCCAATCCTGTGGGGTCCGTCCGTTCGGGCTATCGGTCCTGCTTGGCGGTTGGGAGAGGGGGCATGCACGTCTCTATCGCTTGGATGCCGCCGGTTCGCTTCTGCCGTTTAGGGCCTGTGCCGTCGGCAAAGATGCAGAGCAACGCATGGAATTTCTGGAACGCCACTATAATCCGAAACTAACTATGGAAGTCGCCATATTTCTGGCCATTCAGACGATCAGGCTGGGCGACGAGCAGTCGATGCCGGCCCAGCACTTCGAAATTGGCATAGTCGATAAGACTGGCTTCAGGCGCTTGGACATCGCGACAATCGAGGCATATTTAACGAAAATGAAGTAAATTTCAGCAACACGACTGAAATCGAACGCAGCTCTCTTGGTGTGCAAGTTTATATTGTGATACGCTGGAATGAAACATATTTACTTTTATCAAGTTTTCGATTCTTACAAAACCTTTTCAATTCATGCAGTGACCATTAATCGTGGCTGAATAGACTTTTAGTTTTAACACTATTGGTAAGTGAAAGTTTAAAATTGATTAAGCTGTAGAAAGATTCAAGTCGACAAATCGAAAACGGATGGAACGATGGAATTTATGTACATAGACACAAATTTATTTCGTGCAAATCGAGACGTGTAGCGATCAGTCTCGGGTTCTTTTGCCACGGCACGTTGGAATGAAACGTGATTTATTTTCATTTTATATTTAAGAAATTGTTAGTTAGAGCTCTACTGGGGGCCTTTAGTGCTCGCAAGCATTAAACAAGAAAAAGCAATAAGTCTGAAGCATTCTTTCAAGCAAATGCCGTATAATCCAAACACCAATCAATCAATCGTTACTTCACATGCTTCAACTATAGTACAATTGTGTGATAAATAATTACTTTAACCTTATTTTAAAAGCATTTGGATATTTTTAAGCATTATTTCAAGCAAACGCCAGAAACTTATTATCAATTATCAATCAATCAAACTCGCACGTCAACTTCAATAAAGCGATCGATTATCAATCAGTCGAATACAAAACCTTTTAATATGGTATGATGTAATGAACATATACTCATCTTGGCGAGAGTTTGGATAACTCAAGCATTCCTTCAAGCAAACAATTCAATCATCAATCGATCATCAATCAATCTAATAAAACATCTTCTATATGGTATAATATTCAAAATATTTATATATATATTTTGTTAGTTCAAGCATTCATGCAAGCAAAAAAATTAATTATCAATCGATCAATCAATCTACATACAAAATGCAATGAAACATATTTTGAGTGGTAAGCACTAAGCGACAATGCTAACAGAGTGTGAGAAATTTGTAATCGCTTCCCGCTGAGCTTCTCTCCCTTCCGGTTGATAAGCAACAATAAATTATCGCTACTCGCATCGGTTAGCCGAGCTTAGCTAAGCTCTCTCGCTTCCAGTGCAACCCATAACTATAAAGGCGTGTTCTCATCTTTCACAGCGATCTGTTGCATCCGATTTGATGCATTGTTTTGGATTACACTTAAGAGTTGCCAGCAGCACGGCCTGAAACTAGCCAAGCGGAAGCTCCACAATGCAGCGCCATAACCAGAACCAAAGAGGATGCCAGGCTGGCGATGTGTACAACGATGGGGAAGACGACGATGATAATACTCTCACTCTGTGCCTTTCCGTTTTGCCGATGTGTCAAGTGGCACTTGCGGGGCAGCTTGACCGGAGACCCGGCTTACTGGATGCCGGGGCTAGGCGTTGGCGTTGGCGTTGGCGTTTACCTGGCGACCAGAGTTGTCGTGTTTTTGTCTCCCGGCATCCTTTATTTATATATTTTCTTGCCTGGGTTTTGGTTGCCCATTCTATTTTTTGTTTTTTTTTTTTTTATACTTTTATTTCATTTGCCTTCAATGCAATTATACTGGATAAATATCTTCTTCCGTTTTAGCTGTAATTACAAAAGTTTAATTGAGTTTTCTCGGCTCGTTGTGTTCGTTTCTTTTTCCTACTTCATTTTTTTTTTTTACCCCCCTCCGAACCGTCTGCTCCTTCTCTTTTTGTTTTGCACTTGTTTTTGTCCTGCTGCCGCCGCTGCTTTGTTGCTGTCGTCCTGTTCGGCGCTCGTCGACATCTCTGGCGCTGGCTGTCGTTGCGGCTGGCTAGAAGTTTATCCAGCATTCTCTCTGTTAAGTCGTCCTGGCGCGCTGGAGCTGGCGCTGAAGCTGGCGCTAAAGCTGGAGCTGGAGCTGGAGCTGTCGTCGTTGTCGCCTAGGCTGCCGTTGACGCTTTTTCCATCTGGATCTGTGGCCGCCTGTCTTCATCTCCAGCCTTACTCTTTCTTCTCTTTTCCTTTTTTTATTGTTGATGTTGCGAAAAAGAGTTGTTTTCAGCCTGCCAGGCCTGTCTATCTAGCGCCACGTGATTGTTTTTCGCCACAACAACAACGACAACAACAACAGCAGCAAAGTGACATTGAGAGGGGGAGAGAGCGACAGGGGGGAGGTTGGGGAATGGTCTGGCAGACAGTGGCAATGGCGGCGCGCCTGAGGCTGAGTGATTTCTTCTACTTTGGGACGTCCCAAGGACAGGCATAATAAAAAGTGATTTAAACAGAGCGCATTTGTATTTCAACATGACTTTAAGGCGCTTGCCCTAACCTCACTTGCAGCAGTGCTGCCAATTTATTTTAAATAAATAGCGAAAGTGTTGAGTAACGGGGCAAAGCAAACGCCTCACGCACACACGCGCACACAGGCGCACACGCACAGACAGCAGGCATGACAGTTGCCGGCTGAAACATACGGATGAGCGGTACAGATTCTGGTTAATTTATTCATTGCAAATTTACATGCTCATGTTTGCAAATTTAAAAACTGCACACACACTCGCATATTCACAGCAAAAGAGACGGCAAATGCATAGTTAGAAAGTGTGCGAGTGGGAGGCAGCTAGAGAGTGAGAGTGCAGGGTGCAGGGTGCAGGGTGCAGGTGCCGTGCAAGCGAGTTTATTCAAAGCAGACTCTCCTAGTAATATGTAAATCGCATTGCCAGTGCCAAAGTGGAGTTTGCTCAGAGTCAGCAGGCTTCCCAGTTGCAACTGCAACCGCAGGCCCTCAGCCCAACCCCAGCCCCATCTAGATTCACATTCGCATCAGCGCCTCTGTATGGCGTAGCGTTCAGTTATTTTCCCATGGGAAAAATCCACTTGGCGCTACCCCAATATTTACATATCATAGTTGGCTCCACAAATGAGTCGGCGGGTGAGCGAAAGAGAGAGAGAGGGAGGGAGCCAGTGTTGTATATGAGTGAGGGCGGAGTGTTGAGTACGGCGGTAAAATTACGTGCCAAGTGACTGCGACGTGTTGAGTTAAACAGTCAAGCCTATTGCTTATACGAGCATTCATATGTGCTTCTAGGAGGAAGTCCAGGTTAAAAATGTGAATAAATGTATATAGCCAACGTGTCTAGAGAACAAAGCACAACGAAACAAACCGCATCAGATTCGAATCAAAATAAGATACATTTTTGACAGTTAAAAGACTGGCAAGAGCCCAGCTCAACGATTATAAATTGTATTTATTTTAAATGTTAATAAGCTCAAAATCGAATTCTATGTCTATCGATATACAAAGCAATCAATGTATCGATATGAGCAAATGACATTTTCTACAGGGCTGCAACATTGCCATTGGGCTTACGGCTGCGGAAATTAAATCAATTCCGATCGACAGCTGAGCTTAAAGCTTCAGCAATTGAAATATGGGTTTTTATTGAACACCAGCTTGTTGTGTATAATTTTTATATTATAAAAAAGATTTAACGTAACAAGTCCGAACTTGACAAGCTCGTTTCAGTATGTTCATAACTCGCATCGACCCTCTTCAATCTTACGTACTGCATAGGTTTAATAAAATGATAAAAAAAGCAGTTATATAAAAATATAATATAACAAATTAGATACGCTTGAGTAATCGAATATTTATGATGAAACATGAGAGGCAACCAAATAATATGTGTACATATATATATACCTTAGCAACCCCATAAACCATAACTGCGCGCAATTCTGAAACAAAAAATCGTCTCGTTTGGGAGGAACAGAAGCAAATACACACTCGCACACACACACTCGCACACACATTGGGAGAGGCAAGAGAATGGTGCTTGTCAAAACAAATCCGTAAGAGATTACATTAAAAGGCGCATTTGGACAGCTCAATCGCAAAATAGAATACACCTATTCGAACATACTTACATACTCGAATAACCGGGGATATAACATATGTATATGGAATGCACGCTGTGCATGCGGAAATATCCCCAATGGATTTAGTAGACGCCAGTGTGCACCCAACTCAAACCTGGCCCTTAAGTCCCTGTATCCTTGTTTCTTTAGCAACGGTTGCGGCATCGCGGGTTTTCTCTTTTTTTTTATGTGTATGTGTGTCTGTGTGTTTGTGTGTTTGTGTGCTGGCAATGATGGAAAGTTCTGTAATACGAACTGACAGTAGTTTTCATTACGAATTCATGCAATTTTTTACTTTTTTCTTTTCGATTGTCGAACAGACTGCAGCATGATCCACCATAAACAACAGCCGCACAACGTTCACCCAATTTCTAAATGAGTGTTGAGGCAATTGAAGTTGCTCGGTTAAGACCTTTCGAATAGAGTCCGTCAGCTTTGAGTCGTGTTATGAAAGTTGAAAGTTGGCAATCACTTTAATACCTTCCAAAAATTAATCCATCAGCACGTACTTAACAATATTTAAAAAAAAAGGAGCTCAACTAGTGGCAACGCTTTAATTTAGCTTATCTGTCAATTTGTGCCTAACCAGCACTGTGCGCTGTTAAAAGTCAAGATGGCAACACTGCAACCCAATTAACTGCCTGACAAATTCGAACATTCCCATCAACCAGGCTGTAACTATATATTGTAGTTGCGTCAGGTATAATATTATGAATTAGCATAGCTGCATTTTCTATGCATGTTTATCTATTTGATTGCACACCAAACTCGAGAATACGTCGGTTATCGCTGCCATAGATAAGTTCACCTTTGAGTAAATTTTGTCTGTGATTTGTTTGTGGCTGTGGAAATGTAAGCAAATGTTTGTAAGACGACAAAGCTGCTTACTAGATTTACGTTGTTCTTCTTCTTGTTGTTGTTGCGGATGGAGCATCTTGAGCAGACATTTCAAATGGCAATTTGGCGGGCGAAGGGTGCGGGAGGTGGAAGGGGAGGGGGGGGGGACTGTGGCCTTTGTCATGCAAAGTGCAAGTGCTCTTTGCCTCCGTCTCTATCTCTGTCCCACGTTGTATTTCTCTGTTGAATTTGAATCTGATTCTGACCTTTGTCCATGACCACAGTGGCCACTCTATAAATTGTACAACTATTTTCAATAAAAGCACACAATAACCAGCATGCTCCAAGTTTTGAGGTATAGCCCATCTCTCTCTGGCCCTGCACCCATCTACGCTACATCCAACTCTTTCTGGCGCGCGGCTTGGTTTATTTAACTATCGCTGCTGCCTCGACACGGCCAAGACGAACTGTTGTCCGGCGTATAGTCGTATTGGGCGTTTGGGTTAAGGCATAGGGCCGGCGTTGCCACCCAGTCGCACAGGTGCTGCAGCGCTTCTTCCCAGCCTCTTGTTAGTCCACACTGGTTTTTGTCTTTGCTTGCGTTCTCGACTTTCGGTAACTTCTTGAAAGTACTTTACCCCCCACTCAACGAGTTGGCATGCACAAATACATAAACAGTGTGTGTGGGTGTGTGTGTGTGTGTGTGTGTTTTCTATTATTTTTTTGTCTTTTGGTAATTTAGCATATTTCTAAAGCATTTTGTTGTGGCTGCTGCTGCTGTTGTTGTTCTTGCTGTTGTCGTCTGCTGTGTTTCAAGTTTTGCTTCACCGTTTGCGGTGCGCAAATGCAAATTGCTTGGCTTGCATATCCTTTATGCCTTTTGTTTTTCCTATATTTTCTTCGTTTTATACCCTTGCGTAGAAGGCATTCGAATTTAGTTGCGAATTATGTAAAGCAAAGAAACAAAGCTTATATATTGTTAAGCTGTCTATTTCTATGCCATCTTGTCTCTCAGTCTTGCATATCGGAGCCAACCGGATCGGTCCACTATATTTTATATGGGTGCAACAGAAATGATCTGTCGGAAATTGTTTTGCAAGATAACCTGACCAAACTTATCATTTACAAGCTATGCACTATGCTCCTTATCAACATCGGTACACCATATCATACAGCTTTTTAGAAAGAAATAATTGAATGGTTTTCCAAGGTATCTTGACCTTTCTCAGCAACTAGGACATATCTGGCAAACCTTATTTAATTGAACTAGTAAATCTTATAGAACTAATCGGTCGAAATGAGAGCTTTTGCATAGCAGCACATCTCAGCCACTTGCCTAGAAGGGTATTTATGTTTCTGCGTGCCGAAGTTAGCTTTTCATTTTATTTTTTGTTTTTTTTTTGTTTTTCTGGCCACCCCTCTTGCAACCTGGCTGGGGCGCAGAGGCAACAGATGCTGATGTTGCTGAAGTGCGCCCAGCCGCGTTGATAGTTTTATTATTTGTATGCATATATTTCTAAACTTAGGATTTCAAGGAACCGCTGGCAAGTAGAGTTGTCTCAAGTGTTTGGCTTAAGCAGTGTATTAGCCAATGAGCAATGGCTGACACTCTGAAACGAAGTCATTTTTTGAAACCCCTCCAAGTGAAATATTCGAATTTGTTCCGTTTGGGTCATTTGTGAAATGATACATTTTATTTAACTTTTATTCAGTTGTCCCTAATTTTATTGCATTTTGAAATTGAATATGCAAGAGAGCCGCCGGAAATCTGAAAAGTATAGCTATTAATGTTAGGTAGCTTAGTTATAGTTAGGAAATGCTTAACTTAAAAAAAAACAAAATTATGTTTAAATATACATTCAATGTCTAAAATGCTAAAACCCCCCACTACTTGTCGTCGGCACAAAAGTCTTGGCGAGATTCTTGCTGGAACTTCAATTCAGTACAAATTAGGGATATATTAGGAATATATCAGGAATTTTTTGCAAAATTTAGCAAAGGTTTTTTAACAAGCTCAAAGTTGTGGAGACTCTGCCGTGAGAGGGATCAATTTCCAGGGCATATATTAGATAAGTGTCGACTAGCTATAACGCATGCTGAGACCTGCTCAGAACAGGAGGCCATCAGACTCTTCATTCTATGCAAATGACAGCTGAGAAGCCAGCCAGTTGGATGCATTCTTGTGTATGATGTGACTGGACAAGTAGCTATAAATACAGTTTAATGATCCAAGTTGTCCTCTGGCTTACTTGCAATTCTCTTATGAATGCAGTTGCATAATCATCAGGTCAACGACTGGCTGTAGTTGACAACAAGTGTCTGTGCCACTAATTGGCTGCCGTTTGCTAATAAGTATTGACAGTTCAGCTGGGTTCGGAGCAATCATCGGCAGCAATGGCAACAGTGTCCCTGTGGAGCGATTGGCCATAAAGCATTCTTTATTTATTTTCATTAATCATTTAATCAACAGCCTGATAATTGAACTTGCATTGCCGTGTCACACTGTGCACAGTGGTTGCCATATTTGGAAGCATCATTTTGTTTCTGTTTGGATACTTGGATTGCAGACCGTCAAAATAAATCGTGCGAATGGAGCGTGAAGTGCTGGGTCTGTGGTCCTTGGTCCAGGGTCCTGGGTTCCTGGTCCGGCTGCTGTTTATGTTGTCTCATGGTCGTGCGTCCAGATGTTTTGATTCAGTTTTAATTCATTTCAGTTGGCGGCGCCAGTGACTGTTATTGTTGCCATTGTTGCTGTCGTTTGTTCTTGTTGCTATTAAGAAAAACGCCTCCAAGAATAATCGACTAAACGAGCGAGCAAACGAGAATTGGTTGACGACCACCCTTCCTTCCTTCCTTCCCCAAACCGGCCAACACTCGACACAGTTGCCCTCGACATGCAGCCAGCCAGCCAGCTAGCCAGCCAGCCAACCAGCCGGCAATAAAAATATGATTGTATTTTCGCTTGAGTTGTTTTCATTTCTCGATGATGTCGAGGACCGTGCTGTGGCCCGGGGTAGGCGACCGCAGTTTTACCCCAATTCCTACTACAGTTTCCACTTCCTGCCGCCAGCGCCAACTCCATCATCTCCGCGCTCAGTTCTCCGTCCAATGCATGGTTAAATCAAGCAAGCGCTTGCCAGCGGTCGACCATTGAACCGCTCCCGTCCGCTCAAGGCAGCAGCTACACGTTTTGTTGTTTTTGCTTCTGCTGGCGGATAACAACTTGGGGCCTTTGTTTTGTTTGCCGCCCACACACACCAACACACACACCAACACACACACCAACACACACACTCACACACACACTTGTATATCCATTTGAAATCAGTACGGCAACTCGCATATTCGCTACATTACATTCTTCGTTGCCATTAATCGTGGGGCTGCGGCTGCCCAGTCGGCCGGCAGGGCTGGCTGGCATCTTGAGGGCCTCAGTTGTCCGGGCTTGTGTCCATGGCCGTCCAATGTAGTCGGCGTGGTCCGTGGTCCCTGGTCCTTGGTCCCTGGTCCTTGGTCCTTGTTCAACTCGACTCTCAAGTCTTTCATATTTACTCGAGTGATGTAATTTTTGAATAGCTTAAGGCTTTTGAAAATATTTAGCATGGCAAATCCTTTTTAAACGTTGATTTCGACTGCAGTCAGAGCCGAAGGATGCTATGGCCATGGCTATTGGTCCTCGCCACGTACCGCCCATTGTGCTGTCGAGTACTTTGCATATGCATATGCGTATTATTGTTATTAATAATAATAAATTAGATGCTCTGAATGAGCGCTGCCCACGCAGAAGAAGAGCTGGAAGTTTTTGCGTTTCATTTACCACGGAATGCCCTTCAAAGCGAGCTTGAATATCTTTACATATGTATCTGTATCTGTATCCAGCAATCGATTATAAAGTTTAGGCAAAAGAATTTTAAGGCTGCGGAAGCTAACCTCAAAAATATGCCTTCTTTTCCATTAAATCTTGTGAATTCCAGCTGCCCAGCTTCTGCGGCTAAAGGCACCGATAATTGAAAATATCGATGAATTAATAGGCTTTTCAATATTCTAATATTAAATGTAATCAACTAATATGCAAATGCATAATATATGATTTTAGATTATTGATTACCTTTATATATCATTATTTTACTTTTAAGACTTCTTTGTGTTTGCATTTGGCAACACTGCTGGCAGCTGACGTTTACCAGCACTGAGCACTGAAAGTGCTTAATACAAAACTTGTGCAAAGTAGAAACGGAAATAGAAATTGAGCACAAAATAATAATAATAAGAACAACAACAACAACAACAGCAGCAACTGTTGCTGGTCTTCGCAAGCTCTCATAATGATCTTTGTTCTTATTGTGAACTGGTCGCAGCCAGTGTTGCTAAACTAGCTTATTTTACAAGGCTGGAAATTGCTAAAAGATGTTCAAAAATGTTAAACACTTCCATGCATCATATATTATGATTAATTTTTTAATAGTTTTTTTGAAAAACAGTCCATATAAAATATATAGTCTCCTTATTTTTTCTATTGTGAAAAAGGTTTTTAGTAATTGTTTGAGATATCAATACATGGATTGAGATAAATGTATCATACTTAGTTATAGTTGGTCATATTTAATAGATTGATATAAATTACATTCTATAGTTAATTTGTTAAGTGAACATCCGCTTTTAATCCTGTCTCAACGCTTTCTTTTTACTTTTAGTCAGGCTAAGAGCTATTATTATTTCATAAAATTTTCTAGCTTTAGATAAATCTAGCCATAAAATAGCTAAAATCGCAGCAGTGGTCGCAGCAGCAGCATCCAGAATAACAACAATAGTTACAACACACACACACACACACACACACAGCACACACACATACGCATACACAACATGCACACTGTCCAAAAAGTGCGCAAAAACGCAAAAGGCAAATAAAAATTTGTAATGAAATTTTGTGCGCTGACATTTCGAAAAATTGCTTTTTAACCTTTGTGCCTTGGCTGGAAGTTGAATCCAAAGCCGGGCAAACTGGAGCCGGAGCAGCTTCTACATGTCACTGACATGCTACACGTGTATCTCTTCGGCTTGGGCGCCGCCTCGCCCATGTTGAGGTCCAAGAATGCGAGTGTGCGTCTGTGTGTGTGTGCGAGTGTGTGTGTGTGTGCGGTTGGATGCCAAGCAAAGTTGTGCAGCATCGAAATCTGTAAGCTGAAAACTCTGTGACATGCTTTTAAGTTTTCGGCTGGCATGCACATGCAGATTATTATTAGGTTGTTGCCGCTGTAGCCCGTTGCCCCTGCCGCAGGTGAGTGCCCCCCCCCTCCGTGTCACCAACAAACTCAAAGAAAAAAAACTTTGCCCATGTCCAGCTGGCCGGGGAGGGGGTTGGGACATTTGCCATTTGCCTTGCTATAAGTTTTGTTCTAACAAACCAATTACTCGCACCAATTTCCACAGGCTGCCTTCGACTTTCGCCTAGCCTTACATGATGGAAGAGTTCGACTTTGAGGCGGTGGCTGAGTAGCTGAGCAGAGAAGCTGAGGCGGGCTGTAGCTAGTGGCATGCTACAACGAGACGGCAACGAAGCTGACGCTGATGCTGAAGGAAAATACAAATACGACTTTCAGTTACTTTTTCATTATTTTGCCAAGGAGTTTGTCCTTTTGCGTGTGCGACACATTCGGCAAAGACACTTGGCTCGCATGTCCCCGTATCTCAATACCCCACCCCCCATGCGCCATCTCTCTGCCCCTCTCTCTCTCTGTGTGTGTGTGTGTGTGTGTGTGTGTATTGCAATGTTCAAAACATTGGCAGATGTCGCCGCACTAGCAAAAGTTACGAGAGCCCTGCTGCAACAGCAGGAACAGGGACGGCCAGGAGCATGGACTGCCTAAGGGCTGGATGAGGAGGGGAGGGGGGGAGGGGAGCGGCAGCTGTAGCGGGCGCATCCGGATCTGGATGGCGTGTGTACACATGCCGAGACAAGGACAAGACTTGCCAGTCAACTCGCAGCCAAGCCAGCTGAGCAGAAATGTATAAGAAAAAAATAAGGACGAGCTGATATCAGGGATACACAACGAAGTTTAAATACCCTTGATGGCATATGGCTATGTGACCAGAATTGGGAAGCTCGTCCTCTTCTATCTATATGCTATAGTAGTCCGATCCTGATAAGATTTTTCTCATTGGTCGAACAGAAAGGAACTTCATTAATGACCGAACATGCTTATAGCAAGCATATGATATAGTGTTTCGATCCGGCCGGCTCCGACATACATATGTACTGCCTGTAATAGAATGACGGACCATATCGCTTCGTTTGTTAATGCTGATCAGGTATGTATATCCCTTATAGCTTCGGAAAAGTCTCCCACCATGCGCTACATATTGCATGATAAAATGAAGATGTCCTCCACAAAGGCATAAAAAAGTTGCTACAAGTTTACTTTCTATTTGCCTTTTATTTTTGTCTTTTTCTACTAATTTTTCTTGTTTTTTCCATTTAGCCCCCATCCACACTTTGCACTGTTCACCGCATGTGCCCAACTGTGCAAAAGGTGAAGACGACGTAGGGCAGAGCGGGATGAGGTGGAGCGGCGTGAAGCGGGGCGGTGCAGGGCAGGGTGGACAGCCTTAAAGCGGCTCTAAATAAAATTGTCTATGTGAAAGAAGTCGTCGGTTCGACAAATGTGGGCATAAATAATTCATTGAAATGGATCAACAATTGTTTGGCACTCCAAATGGGCACAAACTAGTCCAAAGTTGAATGGAATCAAAGCGGATGCCGAACTAAAGATATTCATTAAAAAAAAATCGAATATATTAAATAAACTATGTCGCTCTGGGAAATGGATTGTGTCGAAGTATCTTATGTAAGTACTCGAAATTAACTTATATTTTTGGCATTGGACATGCCAATACATCTCCTGTCCTATATGATCAGCTGATGAGGATAAGGATCTCATGGAGAATGAGAAATAATAACGTGTAAGCTATGATACTATTATGTGCTTAAATTAAGGGTAACTTTGAGGGAAAAAAGACTAGTCATGGTTACCAGGAGTCCATTAAAATAGAGTCACACATTCAACTGACTCTGAATACCATATATTTTGTAGCATACCTTTGGGAGTCAATTGAAATCGGAATATAATCAGGCTATAAGAGATAGGCCCTATGAAGCAAGGCTGCATACCAGGAACCGCACCGAAATCCAGTTAGTTTCATGAAATCGATAAGTATCGATTACATATTCAAACCTTTTAAGCATATATTCGAGCATACATATATACTATCGAGTAGTATACATAGATCAAGAATTTTCACTTTTTGGTAAACTAAAGTAAGCTAAAATACTTCATATGATTTAAAATTAATTGATAGAATTTCATTTTAGTTAAAGGTCAGCGCAGCATTAAACAGATATCCATTTTATATACCACACAGCTCTGAGTGGAGTGAAGATTGTTAATCTTTGGGCTTAAATGTGCCCAAGAACTTGACAACTTATCTTAGCACACCTGCAGCATAAACACGCGGCTCTTTTGTTATTGTGGTGTGGCATGTGCCACATGCAGCCGAGTCCAGAAGCTGTTTTCTGTTTTTTACGTTTTCCTCCCCCATTTTTGTTGTGAAGATTAAGTCGCATGTGGAACATGTCTTTGGTGTGCCGTTTTTGTGTGTGTGTGTGTGTGTGTGTGTGTGTGTGTGGGCGACGTAATCTTTGGGCTGCTTTGGCCGCTTAACTTTTTTCACTTGCACTTGCAACAGCCCCAGCTTGCAGCATATTATGAAGATGAAGCGGCGGCAGCGGCGGCAGCTCGCGTGTGCTGTTGTAAAAAGTTTTTAATTTTTCTTTTGAAACATTTAACTAAAAGAGAGCAAGCCTTGCTTCCCACGCCAAAAGCGTTGCCAGCAACTGCGGCAACAACAACATTACGGGTGGTATGTAGGGTAGGGAGGGGTGGTGGTAAAGAAATTATCCTTTTCTTGCTTGCAACATCTTCTTCTTCTTCTTCTTCGCTTGCCTTCCAACTTTTGCTTGGCAAAATATCATACGCATAAAACAACATACGCCGAGACGAAAAACCCCAACCCCAGCCACTGCAGGCTACCAGCCACCCCCCCCCCCCTCCCCCTTCGCTCCCCCGGGCAGGACATCATATGATCTGAATGCAGCCCTCTCGCTATTTAACTTGCTTTATTTTTCTTTTAATGAAACAGTTGTTGCTCGCGGCATTATTATGATTATTATGAGGCATGCAAAAGTTGCAGTTAAAGCGTCGTGTAAAATAATATTTAGATGCCAACTTTCAGGCTGCAGTTTGGTGGCTTAAACCCCCCTCCCCCAACTACCCTTCACACACATCCGCTCTCAGCCTGTTTTGGCTGGCAATTTTGCAGTTTAATTAAATTTTACCAGAGCCGAAAATCTGCGCAAGAAGACCGCCAAATGCGAAATGCCAAAGCCAGTTGTGAGTCCGGATTCGTGTTGCTGGCAGTCGATAGTCTACTGCTGGCAGTTGGCAGTTGGCAGTTGGCACCAAATGCACCGCAGCAATGTTGCTTTTAGTTTTTGGAAAAGCCCTTAAATTAATTGAGTCTGGCCTGGCTCAGCCCTAAGCAGAGCTCAGCCAACAACCAGTTGCCAGTTGCCGGCTTTTGTGTCGCATCAGATTGACTGAAGAAGCCGCACAAGTTTCTCTCTTTTAGTTGACGAAATTAACTTGAATCGTTGTTGCCGCCAACGCCCCCTACTCCTCCCCCCACCGCTCAGCACGTCTACCCAGTGCTCAGATTTGGTGCGAGTGCAAAAGTATTTGCATTACTATGACTTCGAATGGGTTTGAAATTAGCTGCTTTTCTAATTGACATTACATTATTGTAATCGGCAGACCCGGCGGGAGTTGCCTTCCGCGGGAATATGACGGATTTAGCATGGTTAAGAGTACAGTCAAAGGGCTTATCCAAGCAGTTAACCTAGCCACAGCTAGCTGGGGTGAAAGGCCATTTAAATACCCGCACGCAACTAAGGCAATTTATATTCATGAATTAATTTAGAAAACTACTCACTACCAAATGGAGCTGAGACACTCGATAATATCGGCTTAATAGTGAATTTGCCGATTATTATCGCTAACATATTTTTTGAAATATGCATTCAACATTTCCAACACTGACAGCGGCTACAACTAACTGCCTTCACTATATATAAGCCGTTAGTCACATTTTCCTATTTCCTGCAAGTTGTTCAACATTTCCATAATATTCTCAATAATAACATATCTTGCTTATCAATGCCATGATTATTTCAATTCAAATTGTGCATTTTCGATTGTTATCGATAAGCTTATTCACATTTAACATTTACAACACTGTCAAAGTCTACAACTGAACATCTTGTCACTATTTATTAGCTGACTTCATTTAATATTGTTTCCCATTTACATTTGACTTCATGATTTGCCTACTTTCTTTTGGCTTATTTCAAAGCACAACATTTCCTGCTTTTAATATTCCAAAAATTTGCAGGCCACAGAACTTTAGCATTTGAAGGGTTTCCGTTGGGGTGCGTGGCAAAAATCTGTTTTTGTACAGCTCCATAGACGCAATCAGCTTAAGCTACTCCTCAAAGCACATTGGATAAGCATCTTTGTCTGGTTTTTGTGACGGATGTCTGTCCAGCCACACAGTTCCATTTGTTCTTTATACCATTCTGACCAGAATCGGCTGCCTTGCTTTATAGTCTGCCATTATCACTAGCCAAATCTTGTGCACCCGCATGGTGAGCACAAACATTCAAAGCCGCAAATTTGTTAGCCGAGTTGCCGCTGTCATCAACAGATGCGCATCCCGTTTAGGATACACCACTGTACAGACTAGTTCCAGTGGGAACAATGCAAAAGTCTACCAATTCCAGCATACCCGACAAATGCTGCCTCTTTTTGAGGGAGTGAGCCGAAACGGAGTGCCACAAATAATTGCATTAAAATTACTGCTATTCAAGTTACGGCGTTGCCACGTAGTCGTAAGAATCGGGCACCAGCCAGCTACAACTGTTGCCATAGTGGCCGACTATCGATAGCATATGTAACGGTTCGCACTTTGCGCAAGAGTAATCGACACATATAGATGTAAAGTGGAGTAGGAATATGTCTAAAACTAGATGCTCCCTTGACTCATTTGTTCGTCAAAGTTAATTAAGCTGGTCCAGCCTATGAGATATTCCCTTGTACTTACTTAGATACTCTTCATAAAACATATTTATATATATACATATGTATATGTGCATAGCGGACACGAGTAGACTAGACTAGCCGGATGGACATCTTAATGGTAAGAACATCTAAAACAATTTTCCATTAATGACAACAATGTCAATTTCAGGCACTCCAATGTCCAATGATGTTTTTCTCCTCTCTTATTTTTTGTTCTTCATTATTTTGGTCGTGCGGCTGTAAAAGGCAAACAAGCCAAGTGCCTGGGCTGCTGGAGAGAGGCGGAGGTAAAAACGAGTAACGTAAGGGGAGAGGGCGGTCATGGTGGCGCCTGGGGTGTGGGGGGTGGGTGATGGGTGGTGGTCAGTGCAGAAGCATCCTTTTATGATGACGTTACGAACGCCGCTCTCGGTTGACTGACATGAAACTGTAATGGAATTCAATAAAAGCTGAGAGTGCAGAAACTGTTTGACACGCAAACGACGAAACGGCTTTTGGGGTCCATCGCATCGGCTCATGTGCGTTTGTCAGGCTCATTTGTTAATTTTACGCAATATCGCCGACTGTTCAGGGCCATGACTGTCCATAGGTGGTATCACGCGGGACATTGGCTCCAGCATTCAACATGCTCAGATATTTATGCTCTGTGAAACATATGTGCAAATATATACACGTATACACTTGACAACTGTGCGGCATTTCGACTATATTATATTGTTTGCGCCCAAGCCAGTCAGTTATAGTTGCTGTACACGCAAAGCCGGGTAATATTCGCAAGATTTATAATTGCGCTGTAGTGCTCTCAAGAAACAGTGCTGTACAACAAGCCATGCTTGTCGATACTACCGGCGCGCCATTTTGAGAAAGTGAGCTATCGATAAGTTAAGCCGATAAATTGGATTGTCAAGCGAGGCTGGTGCAGGACACGGCAATTAGAGTTTTCACATTGAATTAAGTGGAAAAGATTTTAATCATGCCGCATATTGTATCGCCGATACGTTCCAATCTCATATTGCAAATCCTATTGGAGGGCAATCTCTACATAGCATTCACGTGGTGTGTCAGCTATGTGCTCTACATGCTCATCTATGTAGGTGATTTCTTATAACCTCATCAAGTACTCATTGAAATTTCTTTTTTTGCAGGAGTGGCGCCAGCTGGGAGTACCGGTATTGCTGGTCTTTACATTGGCCGTGATCACCGAGAGCTTGCGTATCTATGTGGGCTACACCCTCAACTTGAGCCCGCATGGACCGCGTCCCAAATTGTTGCTCTTCTCAACACTGGCCTTGTGTCTGCCATTGCTGTGCGCATTCTGGTATCTGCGCAAGCTGCTGCTCGATCAAAGTCTCTGGCTGCAGCTCATCTTCAATCTTTGGGCGATCCTTATAGCGCTGGAGCTGGTCGTGGCTGTGGGCATACTGTGGAGCAAGAAGTCCCATGTGGAAACGCTGCCGAATTGGTCGACTATTGAGGCGAATCTTAAAGTGCGCCGCCGTCGTCTTCAGCGCCCGCCTGGCCAACTTTACAAGTTGTGAATCGACGCACAGAATATCCTCGGATAGCGGGATAGTAAAATTGTCTGTACTCAGTTTGCAGATTGCAGAGCATCTGGTAGTTGGTTGCTTTTTAATAAACACATTTTTGCAATATTGTCAGCGCCCGGCCAGGCCAGACCACGCCCCCCAATGTGTGTGTGTGTGTGTGTGTGTGTACACCTTGAATGCCCAATCCCTTTTGGTGTTGCTTTTATTGCATTTACTTTGCGACAAGCGACGATCCAGCGGCCAATGACGCCGCTTGATGGCCGAGCCGGATGTCGTTTTCAATAAAGGCGTCGCAGGCGTTAAGCTCTACGCTACCTTGAATCCGTGGCATTTGATGGCATTGTCAGGAGAATATTGCTTTCGCTACCTTCTCTTGAAAAGCCAGCATCTCAGGTTTATTCAAGCACTAAATGTAACCAATTTGGCAAAACTGTGTGTTTTATTCAAAGTATTCTTCTATCTTTAAATATATATTGCATGTTGCTGCTTCAAATATTATAATTGTAGGCTAACAGTAACATTTGTTGGGCTATAATCATAATATTGTATGGCAACTCTCTAGTACGTTAGCTAGAAATAAGCTTTCATCGAACACATACGATAGAGATCCCTTGCATGTACGATATGTTGTTATCGATACACATTAGATAGGTACAAGCGAGTTATCGGATTGTCAGCTTATTGACAATCACGCCTGGGCGGCATTCGCTTCGTGAAAGTCAACACAAAATACAATTTAAGATTAAAGACAACTAGCTTACTGACATATTTATAACAAGAAAATTAATGCACACTGCAATGCGATTACCGAGTGTTCAAATCACACTTCTCAACACTGTAAGCAACGGACTTTTGGCGACTCTGTGCAATTCATCGATAATTTATCGAAACGCGTTCGAGTTCTTCCTGTAGCTCTTGAACCGAATTCTTGTTGAGTTGAATCGATGAAACTCCTGAAATGTATGTTAAAATCATGTGAGCACAGCAAGAAAACAACAGCAAATTCCCAATAACAATTTTTCCAATAACAAATTTCCAAATTGCACAACCGTTTAACTTAAAAACCCGGAAGCATGTCGAACCTGTCGAACGTGGCACCTCAAAAAGCCAAAGGCAGCACAACCGAAACGATGACCGTCGAGGAGGAGCCGTCGGCTACGATGGCAGCCATATCTCTGCCAGCTGGCGATGAGGCGAACAAGGACGAGAATGCGCCCAGCACTAGTCAGGGTCAGCAGCGCGGTGCCTGCAGCAGCGTCACCCATACCAGCCCTACTACCACCACCACCACCACCAGCACCACAAACAACAACAACAGCAACGACAACAATAGAATGGGCTCGGCAACGCCAATGACACAGCTGAACGGACCGGTAATGCGGATAAAGCGGGAACTGAACGAAATCATTGAGAATCCGCCGCCGAACTGCAGCGCCGAGATGTACAAGGAGGATCTGTTCCATTGGAAAGCGATAATAATGGGGCCCAGCGGCACCCCCTATGAGGGCGGCATTTTTAAGCTAGACATACGCTTTCCGGGTGCGTATCCATTCCGACCGCCACAAATCCGTTTCATAACGCGCATCTATCACTGCAACGTTGACAGTCGTGGCGTCATTTGCCTCGATGTGCTGAACGAACGCTGGTCGCCAGTCATGAACATTGCCAAGGTGCTGCTATCCATTTGGGTGCTAATCGGCGAATGCAATCCCAACGATCCACTCGTCATGGGCATTGCCGATCAATACAAATGCAATCGCAAGGAGCATGACAAAGTCGCGCGCTACTGGACGAAACGCTTTGCAATGCCAAAGGCCAAGCCGAACTCCAAGCTCGAGCAGGAGCTACTGCTGCCCTACATACAGGAGCAAGAACCGGCGCCAGACCAGGAGCAAGTGCAGCCTCAGCCTCAGCAGCAGCAAAGCCAGGAGCCAGAGCAGGAACAGGAGCCAGCGCTCAGTACTGAGACGAGCAGCTCAATTGCCGTTAGCGTAAACCACAGTCGTAGCCAACTTTAGATAGATTCCCATAATAAACAGTCTCCACACACACACACAAACGCACCGAAACACATATACTTGAAGAGCTTCCAGGGAATTGGTCGGAATGGGGGGGTGGGCGGTTGTGTCTTTGCCCGCGCTAAGTGTAGGGCGTGAACAATTTGTGTAAACGCGGCGAGCGGACAAAAAATATGGCTTGCATAATGTGCCAGGGCAGTGGCTGGTTATGCCCCTCACACGTTCCCCAGCAACCGCAGAGCGCACCACCCCGTCCAGTCAGCTGCTGACGCCGCCAGATAGCTAGCCAAGCCTTTTCGCGTTCATGTCCATGAATATTCATGAGCTGCCAAAAATGAAGCGTGCACAAGGCGAAGCTGGCAAAGGGTCGTCGGAATGGGAATGGGCAGAGCAGTGCGGGCAGCTTGAAAAATGAATTGGAACGCGAATAGGTTGAATCAGCGGTAGCTGGGAGGGGGAGCAGCACTGGGATTCGGGCAGCGGCTGAAGGTGTTGAAAGCAAGCTGCGATATACACACAGATACACACATTCGCCTTGAACTGCAGAGTTGGCAACTCCTGGAGCAGAGCTGAACCGGTTTTTGGTATGGGTTTTACTTAATTAGGGCAAAGATATTTACACTCTTAATACAATAGGTATACGCCATGTTTAATATCTGCTGTGCTGCAGGAATAAACTTTATTTTGAAGAAAAGCTTGTATGTGTATGTGTATGTGTATGTGTGTGTGTATGTGTATGTGTATGTGTATGTGTATGTGTATGTGTGTGTGTATGTGTATGTGTATGTGTATGTGTATGTGTATGTGTATGTGTATGTGTATGTGTATGTGTATGTGTATGTGTATGTGTATGTGTATGTGTATGTGTATGTGTATGTGTATGTGTATGTGTATGTGTATGTGTATGTGTATGTGTATATGTATATGTATGTGTATGTGTATGTGTATGTGTATGTGTATGTGTATGTGTATGTGTGTGTGTATGTGTGTGTGTATGTGTATGTGTATGTGTATGAGTATGTGTATGTGTATGTGTATGTGTATGTGTATGTGTATGTGTATGTGTATGTGTATGTGTATGTGTATGTGTATGTGTATGTGTATGTGTATGTGTATGTGTATGTGCATGTGCATGTGCATGTGCATGTGCATGTGTATGTGTAAATGTATAGGTATGCATGTATGTGTATGTGTTTGTGTATATGTATGTGTATGCCTGTATGTGCGTCACTTACCTAATTAACTCACTTTCAAGTATTGCCTTCCTATGCGATTCTCATGAATTCAAGTAGGTCTTGCAAGTCTTTAGGCTTTGACAGTGAGTTAAGTGTTACATTAACAAGTGTTGGCGTTTAGTAAACGCTATATATATGTGTTTATATGTATGTGTATGTGTTATGTATATATATAAAAATATATATATATATATATATATGCATGTATGTATGTGTACATAATATAATCGTGCGCATGTATGTTAGTTTTTCTGTAAACATTTGTTTATATTTATATAAACACCATTTATATCAATAATATTTATATTTCAATGGATCCGTTTTTTTTAGGGTTCCCTTCAAGGCTTAGGCCTGGCTGTTCTTTATCCAAATGTTCTCGCATATCGTGCTTTAAAATGAATTGTTGCTTTAAGTGAATAGATTTGAAATCGCAGATCTGAAAATGGCTAATTATGAAATACGAGTCGAGGCGGGGCGAGCGGATAGAGGATAATAGCACAATTGGTACCAGGACTGTGCCAGGACACGTTTGACGCGGGGAAGTGGAGGGCAACACGGGAATAAAGCAGACCGGGCAGAACATCTAAGGAAAGCGACACTCAATTTGCGAAATGCGATAAATTGAATGAAAAGTGTGAAAATGAAGAGGAGTCATCAGCAGAAGCAGGCAACAACAACAACAAGCGAAAAGTGGGCGGCGGGCAGGGAGGTCAGTGCTGCAAGCTTAAGCAGAAGTGAAGCGAAACACAAAAAAATGTAAATGAAAATTCAGGGAAATTTAATAATAAAAACATCAGCATAAAGTAAAACGCATAAAATCCAATGAAATGTAAAAGGCAACCAACGGGCGCCCGCTGGACAGACGCCATCAAGGATGTCCTTGTGTCCTGGGCGATGCTGCTGCTGCTGCTGCTGCTGGTTCTGCCGCTGCTCCTTGCTGCTGTCGTGTGTGTACGAAATAGCGTCGGGTAATCACATTGCGTCGCTCTGGCTGTGTCCTGCCCAGGCAGGATATGCTCAATTGAACATGTTGATTGCTGACAGCGCAGACGCTGCCGCTGCCACGTTGGCCCTCCTCAAATGAGGAGTCAATTGAAAATCAACTTAGAGCTTGCTTTAATGGAATTAGTTGTACATAGTAGCAGCAACGCAACCAGCATCGGCACCAGCACCAGCAGCAGTAACAGGAGCAGGAGCAGGAGCAGAGCAGCGGGCGTCATCATCAACATCAGTTCCAGATGCACACGCAGAGGATATCAAGCGACGCATTTTGGGTTTATGCTTCAGCAAATGCAGTCCTGCGTGCGTGCTAAAAGGTAAAACATCTATCTAAATACAGGTGCGCACGTATATGTGTGTGCATAGAGCCATTCTTTATGTATTTACCTACCCGTATGCATACATACATAGATGCACATATGTGTGTCCTTTCGGTCAGCCAGTTGGGCGAATACCTAGAAAAACATTTGAATAGAGCTCGATTGATGTTGAGCAGTGTTGAAAAGCGTGTAAATGAAATTAGAAAGCAGCTACATGGCCACGCCCACACACACACGCCCACACACTCAAACAACCCACCAGCCATCTATCCATTCATCTACATATCATACACATACAACTCAGGCATGGAGCACAAAAAGAAGAATATAAAAAAAACAAAATTAAAAAAATATTTTACTCGATGCATCGATAACTGTCTACCCTATCTCTAAATTATCGAAAGCCTGAGGGCGAATGTTAACTTTGAGAGCATTTGATTGTGTTTCAGGCAAGGATTGTAAAAAATGCAGTCTGAGATTAATAATATTGATTTATGTCCGCATTTATGAGAAAATCCTTTTCTTATTAAATTTTCAAAATAGTTTAAATAATTATGAAATTGCATATATATCTGCATATTAAGGTATTTAAGAAAATTACATGAAAAGCTGCTTTATCATGTCAGCCTTGGGCAAATATTTAAATCAAAAATATTCTATCATTTTTCTAATTCGTCTTAAAATCAGTTGACGCCTTTTACGGAAAATCGGAAAGCATCTTGGCAAATTGAAAGAATCTTTTTTTAATTGCCAATTTAATCTAGATAAGAAAATAAAACTCATGTCTTGTGCTCGATTGCAATTGGTTTCGTTTTGATAATCGGCGGTCGTAAATCAAATTATTCTCCATCAAGGAGAGCGATGCATGTGAAGCGAGATGCATGCTTCGACCAGGTCTTGTTCTTAGTGAATGCTTCATTACAAACCCTTTGAATATATCCGAGTGCAACGTGAAGTGTTCGAATATTGCAAACAAGCGGCAACAGGAGCAGCGGCTGTGATTAAATGAGTGCGAGGGTGAAAACAGTTTAACCTCGATTCAATCAGACTTTGCTTCTTCCCAGAACCTAAAAGATGACGAAAAGGTACTCTTAGTCAGAAGATGAGGCACGGTTGAAATCTGAATCCCGCTCAGAGAATGTTGACAGACCCAAAAGGAAATAGGATCGAAGAGGACGAAATCTAATTTGTCATAGAGTTGGACACACCCAGTAGAAATGCTTCCCTGATTCTACCTCTTCCCCACCACGACAGCTTCTGCAGAACATAAAGAGTAGATAGAAAGTCCAGCGTTTCACTTTATGCTTTCCAACACTGTCATTGTCGTCGTTGTATTCGATGTTGTCATCGTTGTGCTATGGGGCGTCGGTTGGACGAACGCATGTGGTCCTTGTGTTTTGTGTAACTGCCTTTGTAGCTTAATTGAATTTAAGTATGCCTCACAATATGCAATGTTGCAAAATGCAGAGCACTAACACGCACACACACACACATTCCAGGCCTAAGTGCATTTCACTTTGTTGCACGATTTGGTGGCATAGACGCAATTGCAGTAGCCGCCGCCTCGAATGCCGTCAATCAAACTAAGCCAACTAATAGAGCAGGGGCTGGGTTGGGGCTGTGGGGCTATTGCTATGTGCCGAGCTTGACAAACTTAGTTAGCCAAGTAAAATAGTTTTATTAATTGCCGGTGCAGCTGCCTTCAAGGAGTGCCAGTGTTGTATAATGCATATGTGAGTGCTGCGAAATGTATGCGACAATATATTCAGTGCTGCAAGGAATTTGTCCCTAAACCTGGTTAGGTTTTCTTTCCATACTCAATTAGAATATATTTCCTATGATGTGTGAAACTAGAAGTTAACTGAAAATAGAAAGGGTAAAATAACAGGCTCTTGATGTGACCCGGTCACAATCCTTATTGAAAGATGAGCAAAAACAAAACAGATGATTTTGTCTGCAGCGTTGCCAGCACAATGCAATGAGCCGCAGTGTTGGCCAATGAATGAAGTAACAAATTGAACTGAACTAAGTAGTAAGCACTTGTTGATCAAAGTAGAGTTCATTTTGAAATAATGTTGGTTTATATAACAGAGCAGAAGGTGATTTGTGATTCAATCTGGAATACGATCTGAAGTCAGGACGTGGAATGACGGCATTCAGACAGACCCCGGTATTGGGTATTTGGCACTCTTGGCACTCCAGCTGGGAGTCTAAGCAGGGTGTATCCATCGAGTTTGGGTGCTTTGTTAAATGTCGCTTTAAAAACTTCCTGCCCAGTTACGGCACATAAACAAACGGTGGACAAACAAACAGCCCTACAGCTGTCCGCTGTCCATTTTGTCTGGCAAATAAAAAGCACTGAGCGAAAATCGATGTGCATAAAAGAGTAGCCAACAAGTGCACAAAAAATATAAAAAAAAAAAAAAAAACAAAATAAAAAAACCAAATAGAAAACTTCCAACTATACGGCTAGCATATTAGGCCACGGTCTGGATCTGGTGGCTGGCTCATGGTGCATGGTGCATGGGTCTGAGCCCAGAAAATGTCACAGCGCCAAAAATGGTGACAAAAAAAAAGGAAAAAATAGGGAAAGAGCAAAAAAAACAAAAATTAAACGTCGGTGCCGGGCTTGGGCAGCGCTGACCAAGGCAAACACTCGGCACTTGGCACTTTTTGATGTTGTTAGTGGCCATGTCGGAGTGGAGCTCCAGCTCCAGCTCCAGCTACGGCCATTCCTGCAGGTGTCGCGACGGCCGCGCAGACTTGCAAACTATGCACATGGCGGTAAATACTCTGCACGCCACGTGGCCATTGCCAACTACTGCTACTGCTGCCTGCTCCTGCTCCTGCTCCTGCTGCCAGCCGCTTAAATTTACTGCCCTCAGGCATTTCATTTGGCCGGTCAGTTGGAGAAGGAAGAGCTGATGCCGCTGCCGCTGCCGCTGCTGCTCTGGGCGCAAACATTTCCGAAATGTGACAAAAAAAACGAAGTAAATAAGAAAAAACCCAGTAGGAATATTGCAGTCGGCTGTTACTGACTGCGCGATGCTCGCTCACAGTCCAATAAGCGCAGCTCTCAGTGCGTGTGACTGGAATCTTATGGGATTGCTCTTAAGAGAGGCGCATTCGATCAGTCTAGCTGTCAAGCTATGGAAGATTTCGCGATTTCAGGTAGTGTGGCTGGGCATACCCTAACCGTTTTTGGGTCAATCCTTGAGGAAAGTCATAGGCCCGCCCCTAGTAGGTGTGGCTCGATATATTGCACACGGCATAAGGTCAAACGGAGGGGCAGCAACACGGATGTTCCACAAAACCAATATACTCGCTTTCATCATTTGGACGAGTATGAAAACTGGGCAGAAAAAGATGCGATACATGAAATTTTTTTGGCACTGGCATGGGTGAGCCTACAAACGGTATATCGGTAGCCAGTGTCTGATTGGAATGAATGTCTCTGGTACAAAAAAAAAACAACAAGAACAAGAAAATAAATATAAAAAAAAGAGCTCAAAAATTGGCGTCATGCGCTACTAAATGGCAACGAGCCCGTCGTGGAGCGCAGTACATATTCCTTAAACGCGAGATAACAAGCATTTAACAAAGTACGTACTATGGCAAAGGGAGCAGAACGTAATACTCATAGAATGGAATACCGTTAAAAGAAACTATCGCTGCAAATGCGTTCAGGGGCGAGCGTGGCAACTTAATGGCAAAGTTACAAGGCAGTTGACATCAGCCTGCAAACGCCAAGCGTGAGAACAGATCCGCAAAGAAAGCGGCATCATGTGTAAATTGAAAGATGACAATTGAAAATTGGAAAAGAACATTAGAAAACTGTATTGAAAATCAGTGTTGTATAACAGTGAAAAATGCATTTAATCAACTGAACAGCAAATGGAATAATCAAATTCTTTAAAAAACAAATTCTTTTAATAAAATAAAAAAAACTTAAAAATTAATAAAAAATTAACAACTTAAATGTATAACTAAATAAGTATGTAATCTCAAATAATATATTTATCTATAATTTTTTTTGAGCAATTGAATATATTTTGGATAATTAGCGAAGTATGAGCACAGGGTCAAGTCCTGTCGCATCACGACTGCAAGCCCGAACAATATTGTCTCTAGCTCATTTTACGTTTGAAACTAGCTTCCTACCTTAAGGTACGGTTCAAGAACCTGGCATCCGTGAACTCATTTTTAACATTTTGGTATTACAATTTAATTTTACATTTATTTCCCTTTCATTTACAAATAAAGTTGCAAGCTCCACATATTATATATACATATATCTAAAACCTGCTAGATGCAATATGATGAAATTATACAAATAATTTATAAAAATCATTTAAAATGCAATTTATGCTTTTAGGCAGGTATTTACTTTTAAACCAAACAGGTTTCAGATGTTTGAATAGGTTTCGTATTAAAGAAAGTTCCAGCTACGAACCAGTTCGCTCTTATTTGGCTGAGCACTTGCCAGAGCAAATGCAGCTTGGTCGCTTGATCATAATCCAATATTAATATAGAGCTAAGCGGGGCCTGAGCAAATAATAAATCAAATCAAGCAAGTTCTTCATTAAATTCTATTGCGACTCTCCCACTGCCAGGTGCTCCGCTCGCTCGGTGCCTCAAAGCTCATCCACTTGTTGTTGTAATCGAGGATGCGCACATCATTTCACACGGAAATCAAAGACGCTTCCTTATTTTTCTTAAGTTTAAATTGCAGGAAATTACTTTGTGCCAGTGCCACGGCGGGAGCGAGTGCGAGTGCGAGTGGCTTCACTTGTCCATGCTACGCGCCGGTCCGATCTCTCCGGGCTCCACATTTTGCACGCTCGGCGCAGCATCGCGCCGGCCGTCCGTCCCTCCGCTTGTCCGTCGCAGCTTCAATGATTTTTATCGTTCGCAGTGCAATTTCTTATATTAAACTCAAAGCAGGTAGCTCGGCCACAGCTCCCGCCCTCGGGAGCCACCCTGCTCGGCCTCCCTCCTCCATTTACCGCACTCGCCCGTACTCTGTTCCAGCGTCTTGAACCGCGGATGTTGAGCAGCAAAATCCTAACTGCTACTTATCGAGTCGCGCGCCCCCGCCCCACCACAGCTCTGGGTCTCTCTTGTTGAGCATTTTCATTTTCATTTTCATTTTGGCGTCGTTGCCACGGAAATTCATCAAAATCATATAAACTCGTTCGCCTCGAAAGGCAGCGCCTCCCCAAGCCACCTTGCCCCGCGCCCAGCCAGCTGCCTTTTGGCCCAGCTCCGACGCGGTTTATCATTCGCGGGTTACAGCCAAAACTTTTGACGGACCATCTGCATGTTTTCTTACACGGCAACCGCTGAATGTTGTTGCTGATATTGTTGTTGTTGTTGTTGTGGCTTTTCTGCCAGTGGCACTCGAGCAATATTTGATTTTCTTCTTTGATGCCATTAGTTTTTTGCTTTCATTTGGACCGCTGCTGCTGCGGCTACTGCTGCTGCTGCAGCTGTGGCTGCCACAAGAGGCAAGGCTCTTAGTCCGGGCCTTTTTCTTGTTGCTTAAATCGCATTCTGGTTCCGGGATGCCACACAACCTGCCACACCCCCTACTTCAGCCTAGCCGGGCAATCGCGCACTTGTAGATAAACTTTTGTAAATGAAATTGCAGAATGTTATATTTTCCGCATTATTTTTATATTATTTTTTACTATTTTTCCCACTATCTAGATTTCATACAGATATATATTTATTAAGGTTTTTTTTTATCTATTTAATCTATTTTATTTTTTTTTTAGTTTTCCATCTCTGCTGGGCTCCTCCACTTCTTGTCCACTCGGCAGCTGAAGGAGCAGATAATGCGTTTTGCGACTGTTGCATTTGCCGTGCCTTGCCGGGGCAGGTGCTTAGAAACCATTTCAAGCAATCAAAGCTCGGCTACAATGCGCTTAAGCAATCAGCGCCAGAAAACCACCCACAGTCTCTCCATAAGAATTACCGCCCCACGCGCCCTCAGAGCTGGAAAACTACACGCCGAACTCTTTTCATAGCCAAAGCATTTGCAGCAGTTGAACACCTGGCATAACAGTTCCTAACAGTTCCGACGCCTTTTGTAACTTAAGTTGTGCGTGTGTGGGTGTGCATGTGTGGGTGTGTATGTGCATGTGTGTGTGTGTGTGTGCGTGAAGTAAATCGACAAAACTCAAAACACAAACAACAACAATAACAAATACACGCCTGGCAAATGAAAAATCCTTCTACACACAACCACACACCTGCACGCGCACACCCACACACACACACACACACGTACGTAGCGCAATCTCAGTTGCATTTTAATTACTGAATCAAAAATCACAGAAGCGGAAATACTTATGAATTTCTTATGAGCCTGCAAAGAGAAGCAAGCGCCGACGACGTCGACAGCGTCTTTAACATCAACAAGAGGGCAAAAAAACTAGTTGATTGAGACTAAAGCGCAGATACCCTACAATTTGTTGAAAAGCCTTTTAAATCGAGCAGCGACATTTTCCATTTGTGCTGTGCCCCAGCACGTTTTGAAGACCCCAAAACGTTTACGAATGCTGCAAAGGAGGAATTGAAAAAAATCAATTATTCATGTGAACGCAATCGCTATTTCCTAAATAATCTACGAGCGCGTATGTGGGTGATATCGAGAGAGGAGGCAGCATAAGTCACAAATTAAGAAAACCTTTACGAACTGAAGAGCTGCAAAAATATGAAACAATAAGAGAACAGATGCGAGAGAGTCTTGGATTGTAAAAACAAAGGGTAAGTCAAAGCAAGCAGCGTGTCAGGAAGACGTTTGCGAACGAAGAAAGAGAGAGAGACAGATATAGCGAGAGAGCGAGAGAAAGAGCGAGAGAGAGAAAGTGTAAACAAGGTTTATATGATAATCTCAATATTGAAAGAGTGAAAGCAAAATAATACAAGATATAGTGCTCTTTCGCAAACTAGGCTTAAAGATGATTTAAATATGCCACACTTTCAAAATTATCGAAAAATTTACAAATATAGAGAGAATAAAAATTGGCTAATATGTAACTTAAAGCTTTGTCCACCCAAAAACTTGGTTAGCTTCTACAGACAGTCTTATGAGAACTAGACTTGCCGAGGAAAAGTTCTCTCCATCTGAGAGCATCGAAGGGTGAACATCGAAGAGTTCATGTGTTGAGAAGTATTCCATTCCTTCTAAGAGTCATATCGTCTAACCAAAGCTAGACCTTCGCACCGAAACCTTGTTGAGCTTTCCGGCAAAGCATTTGGCCAATTTGCTGAGATTCTATTAAATTGGTCGCCAACTTGTTAAGCATTTCGTAATGCCCCAACGCACCCTACAAATGAGCAACAGCAAAGAGCCAGCAGCAGCTGCTGCTCAGTTGTAATGCGGCTTCAGTTTTTGCCCCAGTGGGCAGCTCGGGCAGTTCCCCAAAGCCTCAAACACAACAAGTTGTCGACAACAAATTGCAGAGCATAAATGTGCGGATATTCTGGAATTTCCTTTGATGGTTAAAGTTGATTTAATACGAAAATATTGATAGGTTTTGTGACAACTATTCGATTGCACCGGGCTGGCAACAAAAACAGCAACAACAATGTTTACAATCGAATACACACACACACACACACACACAGACGGCACCACAAGCAGCCAGACAAATTGGTTTAGCACAAGTGTGTATGCTCTTGTGTGTGTGAGTGAGTGTGTGCGTGCATGTGTGTGTGTGTGAGTGAGTGTGCGTGTGCTTGTGTGTGGGCGTTTGTGTGTGTCTAGCTGCATATGGAACAACTTGTCGCATTCAGCACACGAAATAAGACCCGTAAGATCTTTAATTCAAGTGCGGGCCTCCTTCTCTATACCGAATAGGGTACACCGAATACAGGATACGGTGTTCGGGTTCAAGGTTTTGGGCTTTCATACCCTGTTACCCTGTAATCGACAGTAGGTGTCATAAACCAATACAACAGGTAGAGCTTTATATTCCCACTTCCTACTTATATGATCTCTGTTCCATTGATCTCAGAGACAATAGATTCGAAGCATATAACATGCAACATATACAATATACATATACATATATATGCAATGTTTCTGTCAATACGATCAATTGGCAATCCATGATTTCACCCTCATGAGTGGAAAATGAGTGAAAGAGGTTGTATGAAACTTTGTTGGTCTTCGAACACGTCTTTCGCTTTGTCTTCATCCTTTAAAGTCCACCGTCACGAGCGGAAAATGGGTGGAAAACCATGTGAAGCGAAGCTAGATACATATTATAGGTTAATACTTAGTTGTCGAAGTTCCTTTAGAGGATATCTTCTTGGCGCGCACTTTTGCCAAGAAAACGTTCGTATTTTGGGCTCTGTGCCATGTTTTGGGTAAGATCCTTGCAGTGGTCCTGTGCGGCTGCTCCCTTTCGTTTTGCGGCTGCACTGCGGTTGCCCAACACTAAAAAATGATACACTACCTGACATTTCATCTGCTGTCTGCTGTCTCCTGTCTCCCGTCAGCCGCCCGCTGCGAGATGCTTCACACTTTGTGGCCATTCGAGTGGAACTTATTTGGTTTAGTTGCCAGTTGCGCCCGCTTCTCCTGCTCCTCTCCCTCCTCCGCCTACCACTCATGGCTGCTTCTCCTTGGTCTTAACCACTGCGACTCTTGGCAGTTTCTTTGTGGCTGCTGTCTAGCTCGATGAGGCGTGCATTGGCCAAAAAGATATGTGGCTGCTTGACAGAGTGCTGCACGTGGAGGTGTCGGCGCAGGTGGCGAAAGGGGTTGTAGCGAAAGAATGGGTCTTTTTTTTTTATTATGAAAACTGTTGTCAATTAGCGACCTGCTGCACATGCAACCAGAGAGCGTGCAAGGGCGCAGCCCAAACCAAAAATGTCGGGCGACCTTTTAATAGGCTTGCGCATAATCCTCTCATAAGCTGCGTATAAAAATGTTAACCCCCACCGCACACACACACACATACACAAGCAGACAGACGGGTTGGCAGTGTATAAGTGGATTTTCATTTGAATACAATAATTTTGGGATTTTTTTTTTAATTTTTAATTTTATGCATACCCTTGACTGAATAAATATAAGCAATTTGTTAAGAAATTTGTAACCTACTGACAGGAGCAGACTTTCGAAATACTTAATCTGTTTAATATGACTAAATAAACTGGTTTATTGGCGGACTTCATATTTCTGTTTGGACAAGAATCTACATAGATCGCTTAGGAGCTCTTTAACAATATTCCCAATTATAAGCAAGCTAAAATAAACAAAATAACTAAAAGCCCAATGAATCAATTTTCCTGGCAGTGTTGATAAGGCACGTTTAAGCGTACCTCAGTGCAGTGTTGGTTAACAAAAACAATTTTTTAGATTGATGAAGGTTGAAATTGAATCAAAGTTAACTTTTTAACATTTATTTAAATGCAAAGAACTATTTTTTATTGTATCAAAAGCAAACAATTTATTTATATAGAAGGGTACTCAATATTCGGCTACGCAAAATGAATGGTTTTGGTTTTTTGGTTATTTTTTTAAAATTTTTTTATGACTGGGCTCTGGTTTGTGGGTGGCCGGTGGCCGGTGGCAAAGAAAATTCGGCTACTTTTTGACTGGTGGTAATTTGTCTGTTTCCCGCTGGAGTGCCGCTCCCTTTGCAGCCGTCCAAACAAGCCCCGCCCACGCCTCTGTAATGTGTACATATATTTGTGCTTAACAATTATTTATTTATGAGGTAAACATCATTCAGTTGCAGTGGCAGCAGTAGCAGCAGTGAGGCAGAGGCAGAGGCAGCGGCAGCTTTATGAATACATAAATGCGCCGTCCATGCCACATGCCACATGCCACATGATAGCCGTTAGATTGGCTGGACGGTTGGCTGGCCAAATGACCGTTGCAAATTTGATTGCATTTACATATGCAGATGCAGATACATTTACTGATGCACACAGATGCGCAGCAGCTTTCTGAGGAGGGGGGCGGGCGGGCGGGGCGTGGCAGCTAGTCACAGTCCCAACATGCAGGTTGAGCTGTCCGGCCGGGGCTTTGCGTTTGTAATTGCAACAAAGCCATCATGATTTTTGCTTACATTTCGGCTTAACATCGAAAATGAGTTGCATCCGAAATGTGGCTCAATTGTTGTTTAAGTACTCAACAAATAAACCCTTAACCCGACTCGCTCCAGTCGCACTCTCTCTCCATATATATATGTATATGCATATATGTACATATATGTATGTGTAGTGCACTTCATATCTGAATGATATTTGCTCGTTTACATTCAGCCAAAGTCATTAACTTAATTTAATTTAAATTAACCAACTAAACAAACGGGCTTACATTATGATTGTGCCCATTTCTAATTTAGCCCCTAGACTAAATGTTTCCAATTATATTTGATGTGAAGAACTTAAATATCTTGTGCCGCTTGTAGCCAGGGTTTCTTTAATGGTAAACATTAAATTGCAGGCCTCGAACAGGTTCGAATCAGAACTGGTTCACAATTTTGCTGGCAGCTAAGCTGAATTTATTCCAATTTCTCGGAAATCTGTTCTAGTAATAAGGAGCGGGTAAAGCCACAACTACAAAAACTGGAGTGAACTCTTACGCCAGCTGCCAGCCAAATTATAAATGGAAGCTTATAATCTCCAAGGACTTAAGCCGGATAAGCCTTGATTTTTGATGCTCTAGTGGAATGAAGTGCTCAGGTAAGCGGTTCTTTAGCTTCGTGGTGAAGCATTTTTAATACTTATGAATTTATATTTCAGCACTCAGAAGCTACTCAACGTCAAAAAGAAGAAAAGCTGAAGTGCACTAAAAATCAAGATAGCCATACGAAAAGACTAAAAGCCAGTCAGTCGGCCATGGCTATATCTACTCAGCTGTGTATACTGATCAGGTATTTATATATATTGTACTCGTCTGTTCCAAAGCAGTATACATTTTGTGACTAATTGTAATTCATTACCTTAATCCTAATTCTGTTTAATAACATCCTCATTCGTATTTAAAACTTTTTCTTGCACTTTATGTCAGAGCTTTAACAGCTAAACTCACACTTCCGTTTGCAGCACTGTTTGAGAATTGGGCATTGCCTAACACTAACAAGAGGCTTCGAGAGCAAACACGTTCACAATGCATGAATGCAGAAATGCGGAGCACTTCTAGTGCTTCTCTCATTCGCACAAATCTCAATTAAAACATGTTTGAGAAATCAACTAAGTTGTGAAGGAAATATTTGTAAGCCACTTCAATTTCAATATTTAACTTAAGGTCTATTTAAGGCAGAACAATTTCTACGTCGGGTTTTTATTTTTGTGGCAAAGTTTCCACTTCGGGAGCTATTAATTGAATATAGCAAAATGAATCAATGCAAGTGGATACATTTTCACTGATTACGATTCGCACCCAAACAAGATAAAGAAGAAGAAATATCATCCCAATAACTGCATTTATCCTTGGAGCAGAAGACGGCGCAAGCAGCCAGCGAAATAGGTGCTCAAATATTTATGCCAATTTTGGTTGGCTTTGTGCTGAGTCGGAGAAAATACAATGACTACAAAATGAAACTATTTGCGGCAACGCCACCGATATACAATAACCGAAGCGGCTCCACTGAATAAAACATGGGTGTACCACGGTGAGGGGTTGCAAGGGGGGAGGGGGGGAGGGGGGAGTTGTGCAGCCCTAACGGGGGTAAAAATAAAACTGAGACGATGCCTTTTGTTACGTTTGTCACTAGAGATGAGCACGTGAAGCGATGGAATGCGTGATAAGTGAGATAATATAATAAATATTTCAATTTCAATTGTATTTAGTAGTATCTAGTATTTTCGCATGCATATCTATTTTTATGCAATCACAATTTATACATCTTTACCGATTTTCTGATAAAAGATTCTTTACAAACAGCTTCAAATGTATATTCAAGGATCTATCTGGAATTTTATTTCAAGTTAATCCACCCGCAAGGCCGGAAAATGGGTGAGAACGCTAAAAGTTTTAATTAAACGAAAAGCTTTCGACTTGCTCAAAATTGGGTAATAACTATATAATAATAACTCCATAACTTCGACATTTTGTTAAGAAATATGAGTTTTCAAAGAAATCAAATGCGACACGCGACCATCTCTGTTTCCGATTGTTGCTTCTGCTCCTGCTGGCTCCTGGTTGCTGTCTCCTGGCGGTTGTTCAGCCCCGCTTGGATAATCATCTGGCCAGCCAACAATGAATTTCTGAATTTAGGCGATACCTTTTCGGTGCTGGCGCTTTATTAAATCTGTCCCGTTGGCATGTTATTGCGCAAGCCGATATGGATATGGATATGGATTGGGATATGAATATGGACATGGATATGTATATAGTGCGCAATTACACATAACACACTTTACTGCACACTCAGTGTGTGTGTGTGTGCGTGCGTGTGTGTGTGGCACATCAAATATTTATAAACGTGCTCAGAAAGCCGTCGCAAGCAATCGCTTCATATTCAATATTCAGTTGTACCACGGCAAGTGCAGCAAATTGCCAATCGACATCATTCGATATTCGTAAGGACCGCACCTACCCACCCACACATACACGCCCTCGATCCACACACACCCCACCTACACCCACACCCACAGCAACACGTCAATAAGACCAAGTCAACACGAGAACAGCTCTAAGGAATACTTTTTTACATTTGTGACCATATTTCTCAGTTTTTTAATAACGAATTTATACTCAGAAGCAAAAAAAAATTGGCGGCTTGCACATATACGTTTTGGTTTACTATTTAACAGACCAAATTTCTGCATTGTGTCTGAAGTACTTTAAAACCCATCACACTGAACCACTTATGAACCAGTTTCAAATTGATCAAAGCACTAAACTTCATTGCTTTTGTCGAATATGAGCAAGTGTGGCAACGCCCAACAAAGAATAAAGTTGAATAACAGGTCGGATGGAGCACTTGTTTAATGGATATTCAAAAATGTCTATTGCAAGCCGTTTGTCGTTTGCCAACACTGTTCGAAGGCTGCCAGATATGAAAGGGCAACAATACAATTCTAGCTGCTTGTCAAATATTTAAAAGGCAGATAAAGAGCTTGTTTAACTTTAAAGTGTAGTTCAAGGCGGGCAGTTAAACTAAAGTGAATGCTTGAATAAACAACATATAGTTTGACAACATGTCAAAGTGCTTGTTAAATTTGACAGGTACATGCGAAAATGGGGCCTATTTGCTTGTGTTGGGCTCGTTGTGTAAATTGCTATTGAGAGCCATGGAAAAAGATGCGTTGCCGCAGTTGTCGACCGACCAATAAAATGCAATGTTGATATAAAAACAAATTCACGCGGGTGCGACAAACCAAACGACAAGGACATTAAGCACACACGCAAACTCGCACACCTCCACATGTGTACAAGTGTGTGTGTGTGTGTGTGGAAAAGGGCAACTTTTGCAATGATTTCAACATTAGATTTTATTTGCACTTTCGTTGACATTTGCGCAGCCCAAAATACACGCAACACGCCCCGCGCGGACACCAGGACACATTATTGCAGGATTGTGTGTGTGTGTGTGTGTGTGTGCGTGTGTGTAGGGCGGGAGGTGGGTTTTTAAAGCGACTACAAAATCTCCAAAGCACACTTGACTTAAATGTGTAGAATATGCACAGGTAGACAAGGACTATTAGGAGGAGCAACTGACTGTGGCTGGGGCTGTGGATAAGGACGAGCTCGTTGCTTTGGTCGCCGGTTGCAGGCTGAGACTGAGACTGAGACTGAGGCTGAGGCTGTGGCCGTGGCTGGCTAAGACTTCGAGCCAGTGGAGCGCAAAGCGTCGAGAGCTGTTGCCATTACCACAGGGCTAACGGGCGGTTGGGGGTGTGTGCCAAGGGCAGCACAACCACATATGACACTTGTTAATCCAACAACAACAAATCGTGGCAGCCGGCGGGGCAGAAACGGGTGGAAACGTCGATGACGAGCAGAACATGAAGCCATGCTGCTTGGCATGAAGTAAAGGACATAAAGTCTACGCTAGTTGAAGACAATTCCTGTCAGGATTCTGCCACGCAAGAGGCAAACGTGATAGAGAGTGAGAAAGAGAGGGCTAGAGATAGATTGAGAGCGGGAGCTACACACGCATACCAATAAAAAGAAACGAAACGATAGCACATTTGGAATCCTCATTGCAACGAAAGTGATTTTAATAATGAATGAATTTTTTGTCCTCCTTTTTTTCTTTTTTTTTTTAGTACAACAACAAGTTCACCAAAAGCTGAGCCTTAGTGGGAACTGGGAACTGGGAGCTGGGAGCAGAGGCTACATGGTAACGCTTGTTGTGCCGTGCATAGTTTTTGGGGGCATCCACAAAGGACACTTCTTGGTGCTCAGCCCCGGCGCTTGTTCGTTTTAGTGCCCTTGTGTGGGGGCCAGCCAGAGCAAAAATTCCACTACTCTAAGAGGGCAGCATCAGCAGGAACAAACACAAATAGGAAAACATAAAAACAGCCCAATGTAACTCAAGTAGAATTTCTTAAAATGTCAGCAAATGGTTGCTATCAAAATATTGAAATCCCTTTTACATAGCCTAATTTGATGAGAGCACAACTTGTTCATATTTTGTTGTTCTATATTTGGCATTTGTTTCATGTTTCTCCTCTGCCTGTTGTCAGTCTGTTATTTCTTTATAAATTAACTTATAATCATGCAAACATTTCATAACCCAATCTTCAGATTGATCCAAAATATTTTCAGCATAACGCATGTTTTATTTCAAGTGTATTCAAGTGTATTCGCAAATTCCTTTTGATTGAAGCTGAAAGTATGGTACGAAGAATTTATATAAATATATATCCCTTCTCCATATCCACTGCAAGCCATCGGCTTTATTAAACTCCATCTGGATATGCCAAAGGTATTTTTGATGCATCGTTTTTTATTTGCACACTAATTATTTATAATAATTTAAAACTTCTGGTTCGCAGCCGGCGTATATTGTTATTTATTTGGCTACCCCAGGCCGGGCCACAATTTATCACGGCGCGGCTTATCAAATATCTCAGCTTGGCGCATATTTCAAAAACTAATTGACGCTACGCATCCAAACAGTTGGCAATTATTCTGCTCGAGAAAACTAATCTCAGAGTTTCGTAATGAATTTGCGGCATTCTCGTGTTGTACGCCGCGATATGCTTAAAAATTAATAGCTTACCTCAAAGAGCGCAGCCAAAATTCATAATTATACTTTCGTACAAGTGCATGCTTTGGGTTGGACAGCAACCGGTTGACTGGGCGAAGGGCAGAGAGAGGGGCTGCCAAGAGTATAGTATACGGCCATAGGCTCAGGTTTAGGGTTCGGTTCGGGGCTGGGCGATGGGGTCTTGTGCTCGCTGCTCGCTGTTCGCTGCTTGGGCTGCGGCCATAACTCATAAACATAAATTTAAATTAGAAAACAAGTGAAAGCGTAAAATGTCGTTAATTTTCACAACTAGATATGCGTAAAAGTAAGCTCAATCCAGAGAATAAGCAAATCTAATCTTACGCAGATTAATCATAGGATTAATCTAAACTCTAAAATCACATAAAAGTTTTTATTCGTTATAGGATCATCATATCAACATTTAATCAGAGCAACAATTCAAAAGCTCCAAAAGCACATGAAAGCTTTTGTGTGTATTATCAACTCTAATCCAGAGAAAAATCAGAGCTTGGTTCATGGCGCACAAGGATTAACTTTCCCACTCAAACACTGCAGCAATCCAAAAGCTCTAAAGGCATTCCTTAAAGTTGCTAGCATGCGAAAAACAATGATTCGAAAGCTCAGAAGTTCAGCAAGTGCGAACAATTAAAAAAGAAGCATGTACTTTTTGGTTAGAAAATGGAAATATGGAAGACCAAAGCTTTTGAACAAAAGCTTTTAGTAATGTGAAAAGTTCTTTTAGGATCGACTAGCTGGCTAGCATGTGAAACCATCTGGGATTTAATTGCATTAAAGTTTAATTGACAGGCTTAATCCAAGGATTAATCGGTTGAGTCGGATAAATCAATTGTGTCAGAAAGTGTTGTCTTTCGTGGCACAGTTTACTCTAATGTTCGAAGAGCAGATTCAAACACGAAGCACATAAATCTTCCTGTTAAGTTAATTGAATTTCTTTACAGGTTATTTAGTCAGATGATCTAACGATCGTTTTTTATATTAGTAAATCCATTCGATTTCCCGTTAAGGCATTAAAAATCAAGTGAAAGGACAACTCAGCTTAAACAAAAGCTTTTCTATAGCGCTTGACACATTTCAAATAGCTAGTCTAATGAGTATGCAGATTATTTCGATACTAACGCAACGGAGCTGCCATTGGCTGGATATAAGAGTGCGATTGAGCCTTTGATATGAACGAGTCAATAAATAAACGTTGCGATGAATAAATTCTGCAGGCACAATCAAAAATAAACAAGGGCACACAAGTTGGTGATACTCGCTCTGATGGCGGAATTAAACCTCAAATATCAATGCTAGCCAACCGCAGAGCTAAGCGTCTGATAAAAGCGATAGAGCTCATTCAGCACAATGAAATGGAACCAACATAAACAAAAATGCGACCACAATCGATGGACTCTCTCCTCTGCAGCCGGGCAGCTGCCAGGGACTGCGGGGCAACTTAACTTCTTCTTTGTTTTTTTTTTTTTTGCGCGCGGAGGCGGGTGGTGGGCAGGTCTCTTCTTATTATAAGCCACATTAATGCACAGACATGCGCCTGCAAAAAGGTTCAGAAACTCTAAAAAACTCCGAGAGCAAAAGTAAAAGACGAAACGGCATAGAAGATGGACGAAAAGAAGATTCAGCTGAAGTTCTGGCTGCGTTTCGTGTACGTTTATATATTCCTATGGGGAATGTGAGCAGGGGGGGGGGGGGGGGAGAGAGGTAGACCACTTGGGCGGTCAACAGTTTTAATTAAAACAAAACAAGGCTAGATGAGCTAATAGTTGCATAACGACACTTGAATATGCTTACGAAAAGTTGCGCATCCTCTTGTCAAACGAACCGTGTCAAAATTGTGCGCCAGGTGGCAACGCCAAATCGGCAAGTTGGCTTGTTAAGTTGGCAGCGCAGCTCGAATATTTGTGCGATAAATCTAATCGATAATAGAATATTGATCAGGTTTTCAAGTAAAAATGCTTGACCGTTTGTACAAGACTTTTGGACGAACTAATAAATGAAAATATTAAAATATATGTGAATATCTATTAAAAATATTTTAAAGGCTAGGATCATAGGATCCTGTCCACTATCGAGATGTTTGTCGAAGCGTGGCCATAGTATTAAAAAAACCTTTTTCATCATTTGGCAATGCGATTTGTAATTAAATGTTGAGAATGCTTCATATAAAAATAAAACAGGGTATTTCATGCTAAAGTAAGGACCTGGCCAGGTTAGGGTAAAGAATAGACAAGGCCGCAAGCTAGAGCGAGTGCGCCTATAAATAAATAATGCACGGATGCGTGCGCAAAGGAGGAAAGAGAGCAGCACGAATGCTCATAAACGAAATGAAGTGCAGTCCGGAATGAAGATGCGGCGCTGGTCATAAAGTCCGCTAAGAAATGGAGACGTTTCCAGGACCTTTTGCGGGCCAACAAAATGTGCGGAAAATGTGACGGTCAACAAATTATCAAAAATACCAACAAACAAAAAAAATGACTAAAAGGAAAGGGACAAAAGAAAAACAAATGCGGATGTAAGGGCAAAAGTAAAACGCGAAACAAGTGCTAGAAAAAAAGAAATGAAATAAAGAAATGGGAGCCCTACGAATGAACAGCTGTGAACTTCAACGCCCGACGCGGAGGTCAGACGTTTAGCTAAAGAGCCAAAGCCAAAAGAAACAAACAAAAGCAGCAAGGCAACAACAATAACAACAACCACAACAACAACCACAACAATGCGCAACGGAAGCGTACACAAAAAACTGGCCTACAAAATGGCCAAAATGAAAAACGAGGCAACAGCAAAAATACAAACACGAGCGAAAGGCCATATGCTACAGACCGAAAATTAAATACCCTCGGCTTATCGAACCGATTGTTCCTATGCGAGCTATATATATATACATATATATATATTTATATATATAAACATATATATGATAAAGTAGGCCAGTTTGGTAATTTGAAGCTGGCAATTGAGCTGAGTTTGGTTAAGATATATGTATTAGGAAACACAAAAACTCACTCCTGGACCGATATATAGTGACCCGATTCGAAAATTCTTGTTGCTGATCAGGAATATACATATATACTTTCAAAACTCGCAGATGTCTTCTTCTATGCGTTACAAATTTCGTGACAAAATTATAAAACCCTCTGGAAGAGCATAAATATGACCGAATGACCGGCAAACTGTTGTCATTGTCTCGTTTACCGACGAAATTTATATTATTGACCGTCCTTCATAAAGCATCACTGCCCTGGCCCCCGGTTAACCCACTTGCAAATTGACATTAGGAGGCTTTCAACTGAGCAGCTCGAACCACTCAATGACAGTAAGACCAGAGCTGACCAGCTGGTTTCGGGTAGATCCTAGCATCTAAATAATGCGGCTAAGTACTGGAGAAAATGTGTAATAATATACAAAGTTTATGCCAGCCTAAGCAAAGCTGAACCGTTGAGGCGTTGCCAGATCGTTGCCAGGCGTTGCTCGATAAATAAAGCTTGCGTAATGAAGGCATAAACATGTGCTTGAGGTACACACAATACTATAAAGCGTTGCCGTTCTTGTTAAGGAATCGTAATGAAAAACCGTTAAAGTCTAGGCCAACAAATATGCATAGTATGTGTTGGAGGTGTTGAAAATACTTTAGAGCGTTGCCAGATGCCAGAATGTTACCAGATCGTTGATTGAGAAATAACTGATTTGTTAAAGATGTAATAAAGTAAGTGTAAGCTTAAGAAACCAATTGAATCCAGTGTTGCTTGATATTCAACATTTGATTGGTACAAGATTAATTCTATTCACTATTCCAGATGCCAGCTCAAGCGCTTGACAATTAAGATGCGTTTCCTACTTCTAGCGTTGCCCGATCGTTGATTGATGAAAGTTCTGCAACAGTAGACTTTATAGTGATTAAGTTCTCAGAGTGTTACCAGGCCGTTGCTTGAGAAATAACAGAGTTGTAAAAGGTGGAGAACAAGTAAGTTTAAGCTTAAGAAACCAATTGAATCCAAAGTATTGCCAGATCTGCGATAGATGATAACCAAAAGACTAAAGTGTTACCAGGTCGTTGCTTGAGAAATAACGGAGTTTAAAGGATGAAGAACAAGTAAGTTAAGGGTTGAGTAACCAATTGAATCTGAAGTATTGTCAGATCTTTGATAGATGATTGCCATAAGATTAATTTTATTCTCTATTCCAGATGCCAGAACAAGTGCACGAAGTACAGCTGCATTAATACTGCTTCTAGCGTTGCCAGATCGTTTATGATAGTCTTTGAAAACTTAAATTTAACATTGATTAAACTCTAAAGCGTTACCAGGTCGTTGCTTGAGAAATAACGGAGTTTAAAGGATAAAGAACAAGTAAGTTAAGGCTTGAGTAACCAATTGAATCTGAAGTATTGTCAGATCTTTGATAGATGATTGCAATAAGATTAATTTTATTCTCTATTCCAGATGCCAGAACAAGTGCACGAAGTACAGCTGCATTAATACTGCTTATAGCGCTGCCAGATCGTTGATGATAGCCTTTGAAAACGTCAATTTTACAGTGATTAAATTTCTAAACAGTTACCAAGTCGTTGCTTGAGAAATAACGGTGTTTAAAGGATGAAGAACAAGTAAGTTAAGGCTGGAGTAACTAATTAAATCTGAAGTATTGTTAGATCTCTAATAGATGACTGCCATAAGATTAATTTTATTCTCTATTCCACAAGCTGCGTTAATCCTGCTTTAAGCGTTGCCAGATCGTTCTTTGGTGGAGTATTAACAAGCTCTTAAGAACCTAATAAGAGCTCTCTAATTCCAACTTAATACGATCAATGGCCACTGATTGATGAACTCAATTGGCCAGTCAAAGGCTTCCACCGGATGGCCACGGGGTCAGACAATGCCAGCAAAAATTAAGTTGTTATTTTAGCTACGAGGGGGTCTTCAACTTCCTTAGGACTTTTATCTTCCTATGCATATATACATATACCTACTTATACGAACGTTTTTACTAACATATTTTTTTTGCTCGCGTCCAAGGAACGGGCGAGCAATTGGGCCGTGACTGTGGGCTGAGGAAAGGATTGGCTTGGCCCGACTCGGGCTGAGGCTGGGGCTGGGGCTGAGTCTGGGTCTGTGCGGTCTGTCCCATTCTTTTTGCCCTTGCCTATGAAACCTTTTGCCTTTCATTTTGGTCAACTTGCACTTGGCGTCGTCGCTCTCATTCAGCCTCTACCACCCCCTGTCCCCCAACCTCGTCTATTTTTTGTGTGTGTATTTTTTGTTTCTTTCTTTTTGTTGCTCCTTTTTGTGGCTAAATACAAAGGCGGCTGGTTTTTGTGCCTGTTCCTTGTTATTGTCGACATTGTTGCTGTTGCTGTTGTTGTTGTTGCTCTAGTCCGCAAGTAGCAAAAGTCTGGGTCTGGTTACTCGGTCCGGGGTCTGGGGCTTTGGCCTGGGCTATGGGTCGGGGCTTTTTGTGTGCCGGCCCGGTTGTTAGTTGCATGAATATGAAGTGGTCTTATAATCCACACCAAACAACAAAATGACCCAAGTGCGAAATTAAAAGGCGAAAATGTGCTGAGCGGGGGAGTTGCCACAGCGTCTGTGACTTGCGAAGGGCTGCCGAGGGCTGTGTGCAAAGGGGGGGAAGGGGACTACGCGACGTGCTGACTGCAAATGGACGAAACACTCGTTTTGTTGTTGCCATTCTCTTAAGACGGACAACGAGTATGTGACACAAAAAGCGGGCAGTTAGTCCTTAGACTGAACAGTGCAGCCTCCCTTCGCATCCCCCCTTCCCCTGCTACACCCATGTGCATAATAGCCCCTAAACACTTCCATCTTCGGTCAATTGAGATTGAAATTCAGCAAATGCCTTCATCCCGGCCAATCAAAGGGCATCAACTGAAAATCCTTACCTGACCCATTAGCTCTATTCCAACTGATCGCACACTTATATCCACTTCCTAAAGCTCTTAAGCTGCCAACTGTTATGTTAGACAGTTAACAGTAGTACAGAACTTTGCTAAATGTTATTAATACGCGCTCTCAGAGCGCAGGCGCAGTGCGTTAGAGAGACAGAGAGCAACAGCGACTGTTAAAGTGCTCTCTTTGCTATACTTATAGCGGATTTTGAAACTTGACTAAATGTTATGAGTTACCCGAATTGGAAGTAATGTTGATATTGTTTAGCTACTGAGTGGCTTTTAGTTCTATTGGACCTGTTTCACTCATAAAACTCTTCAGCTGATTTATTTTTGTCTTATAAATTGCAGCTCATGCGCAGCCAAGTCTTCATAGTCTACTATAATCCACATTGTAAAACCCAAACTCTTATATTCATAGCTGGTTTTGTTAACTGAAATTCGGAGTGTTCAAGGTTGTAAATTAAATTTCCACGCTACTCGCGGATTTGCCAAATGCTCAATGCTCTCAAAGATTTAAAGCAGATTCTACAGTTACCGGCAGAGTGTATTTGTTTAGTTTAGTGTTTATAATTAGTGTTTATAATTTCCAAATTTAAAATGTTTTTCTTACTCAGAAACTAGTATATGTATTGCTTTTGAAACAGGGGATATATCTAAGCAATACATATGTAATAAAAATTTCCAAAGATAATAGCTTGAATTAAGATATATTTACTAGCGGGTATAACTCGGCCGTGCCCGTGGCACGTATCAAATAAATGCTCTCAAAGATCTTTAAAGATGATTTTGAAACCGATCAGACAGTAAACAAAAAACTTTTACACAAACTTTTTTCGCGATTTTTCAACACATGCGGGTGGAATTTCCCAAAGCCCCGTCTTAACGAGCACCTTCATCACATAAGGTAACTACACTGATGATTTCAATTTCCTAGCTCTTGCGGTTTGGGCTGTGCGTTGATCAGTCAGTCAGTCAGTCAGGACAAATAGTTTTATATATAGAGATAATGAATACGTGTTTCAGCGATTTGGGAAATTCCACTCGCAACAGTGGTAAATTGGCGGAAAACGTTTGTATGAAAGTTGTTTGTTTACCGTCCGATCAGATTCAAAATCATTTTCAAAGTTTTTTGAAAACATTGATTTTATAACATTCATGCCACGGACAAGGCCGGGTTATACCCGCTAGTCATATAATAAAACAGCTATTAAACAATTTTTTAAATCAGTCGCAGTGTGTTTATATCGTATTTTTTATATATAATTTAATTTTCTTTTTCAGAATATTTTATTTTAATATTTTATTTATTAAACGGCCTGCAAGGTCGCTGTTGCGTTTTGCGCAGTTTGTGTGATTTAAATACACGAATGTCTTAAAAGAGGATTGTATAGAGACTGTAAATACTTATAAATCGTAATCTTACAGTCAGAGTTATAATATGTTATCTGTATTTTAAATTAAGTGCAGTTCTTAGCTAAGTCGATACATTTTGTTCTTTCATTTTAGAAAAAAATTAAAATTTCTGTATTAATTTAAGTTTATTCTCTTCTGATTGATTCAACTGAATGTAAGGTTTCAATATTGAAACAGCGTTTAGTTCCCTGTGGCTACTTTGCAACACTGTCGAACGCTTCACTGCTAACGCATTTTGAACGCATACTCAACCAACAGTTCAATAAGCTTTTTGTTGTCTGTACTGTAAATTAACATGCTGTTAAATAACAGCACATGGAAACTTCGCTGGACATTTTCGCAGTCCCGAAAAGATTTTGGGACAGCAAAAAACATTGCAACGAAAAAAGCTTTAAAAGATTCTCGCAAATCGCGAGGGATATTTCTTTAAGGGAATTTCCTTAAGTTTCATTTGTGGGATATATTGGAAAGTAATGGGAACTTTTTGTACCCAACTAAATGTTTGTCGCCAGCTGCAACACGTTCCGTATTACGGCTTACGCAAATTGCGTATACGACAGCGTGCCACAGCGCTGGTAGCTGGGCTGGAGAAGACTGGGAGGGGTGGTGTCCGCTTCAATTGCAGTTAAGGCCAACGGCTATCATGCACACATTACAGACAAAGGAAAACGAGGACAACGAGTCTCCATTGTGTACAATAAATTTCCAATTATGATCGGTGGACTGTTTGCGGTTGCAAATGCAGAGCAGACCCCAATCCCAATCCTGCCCCCGTTATCCCCTATATCCGTAGTAATTTATACGCTCAACAAATTGGATTAATTATGAAACCATGAAAATTGGGTTAATACCTTTTGGTTAAATAATTGCCAAGCATTTGCTGGCCATTGAACTCGAACTGATGCAGTTCCATGTGGGGCGGCCTTGCTTTTCGCACTTTTACGCGAACATCTCGTAATTCGGCCTGAGCTGCCCATTTGGCTGCATCCGGTGGCACGCGTGGCACGTGCTGTTGCAATTACAATGCGTTAATAAAAACAAATGAGTTTCACGCGGCGATCAGCTGCCATTTAATGCAATTATTTAAATACAATTTACAATTTGGCTCATTTAAATGAATGCGCCAGGTCAGCAGTAGCTGCCAAATAGCCCACAAAACCACCTGCCACCCATCCACCCACCCACCTAGCAGCCCACTTAACTAGTTAAAAGCTTGCCAGGCTCGCCATGATTCCAACTGGCCATCGTTTAACACGTGTCGCTCTGTGCTTAACTCGCGTTTACTTATGTTTTGATTTCCATAAGTGTAATTAATATTGCGCACGATAGCAGAAAACTGCGCCACAAGCACTTAACGGGGCGGTATTTAGGGCTGGCACATCAAATCTTTCGATGCAGCAGCTTTTAGTATATCTCAAAACTCAATCTCTGCCCACAGCTCGAGAGTTTTACAACAAATCCCTGAACGAACAGAAATTAGATCTGTGTAGGTCTTATTAGAACTCACATGCCAACTAAGCTAGCTCTGTCTCGTACAGAACAGACAGCTGACTAAGTATTTAACGCATATATAGCATACATACTAGTCTATAATAATTTTACCTAATAAATTGCTCTATTAACTTCCTTATTATAATGACAAATAGAAGCGGGAAAGGAACATTTATGATCCCTTGCTTATAAATTTAAATAAAATTCCCTTTATACGTTATCTAAAAAGTACTACAGCGAATGCACAGTTAAAAATCCTTTACAATATGCAAAAAAAAAGCTTTGCTGGCGCCATCTACTGTTAAAAAATGTTGTCGCCAGCTTTGACAGAATTTCGAATTGAGAGCTTGTGACTTAACAGTACAGGAGCTTGGAGCTTAAGCAGGAGCTGTATTTCAATACAGCTCCTTCTTCCACAGAGAAAATGGGAATGTTCAAAAGGTGAATGCTTGAAAATAAGAGCTGTCATAAATTAATATTGTTCGGGAACGAAACTTTACCTTTAAATTCTACTTTTTAAGAGAACTCCTACCAATGACCTGAACCTTTATATACAGAATTTTAGACAACCTTATGAGGTTGGTATCTAAAATATATTTAATTTAAAATAAATTTATTGCCCTAATATGTTCTTTTATTATTTATTATTGTTAATTTGTTATCACGAAAAAGTAGAGGAATGAAGAGAAGTGAGCAGAAGTCAACTATTAAACTGCCAACTTAATTTGTAAAAATAATAATAGCAAGTCAGGCTCATGCTTAAGCTAAACCTGTTACTTGAATTCATGAGAATCGCAGAGTAGAGCGCTGTTAAGCAACAAGCGCAGCGAAAACACATACAGAGACCTCAATTGAGCCATCATTTCTTTGAGTAATAAAGTAATTTACATAAAATTTCGAATAGGCTTCTTCTCTTTGTTGCTGGCAGTAAATATGTTGGAATATTCGGATCGGGCCACTATATACCTGGGAATAGTTATTCGACAATTAAGTTCTGGTATAAAAGGCAATCTTGGCATTTACGAGCTCTACCAAGTTTCTTACACGTAAGCAAAATCTAGAGAATAATTATTTGGTTGGCAATTCTTCTGTTTTATGACAAAGCTAAATCAACGCTGTATAATATAAAAAAGGTTTTTGTCTGTAAGGGTATTTAATCTTTGGCCAGCCCAAGACATACTTTCTTGTTTGCATTTGAAATCGTGGCATGCAAAATATTTAGTCAATAAAAATAGACAAATAATCAGAGCAGCAACAAGTATATGGATTTTATGACTTTTGTCGCTTACAGACTAACTCCTCGCCCCTCACCCCTCACCCCTGACACCGCCCCTACACCAACCCCAACCCCAACCCTTACACATTCGCAATCCTTATTCAGCGAACGCTGTCATCCCAATTATTTGATTATTAGTTATTTATGAAGCAGTCGCCGATATTCGTGCAAGCTGCCCCACTGGCCACAAGTCACAAGTCATAAGTCCCAAGGCAGACACCGTCTCCACCCTCTGCTCCTGCAGCCCTCCCCGGCCTCCCCCGCCTCCGACTGCGCGGGTGGCTGCCCGTCTAATTGCACAGCATGACTCGCTTGTCAGTGGACACTATTTTGGCTTTTGCCCATTGTGCAGCTAATCAACTGGCCAACTGACTGTAAATATCATATTGCTTGGCAACCTATTAGGGGCAAGGATAGTAGGGCGGGTGTGTTTGTGTGTGTGTTCGTGTGTGTGGGTGTGTGATAAGGGGGGATAGCTGAAAGTCCAGTAGTTGGGGCACTTATTTAACGTTCAATAAATGTTTTTTGTATCGTTGAAGCAACGCAATGCATAATTTTCGATGATTGTGTTTTAATTAATGCAGCAAGCAGCAAAAACTACAAATAAAACAATCATTGTTGAGGTCGCTCGACTAGCAGATACCCTGTACACAGATTTCAACTCTACTTTAACGAACTCTCAATCGAATATTGTGCTAATTAATCAACGCAAATTACAAGAATACAGAAGCTAGTTTTAAATGCAACTCCTTTTCAGTATATATATTATATTCATTTTTTTTTTCTTTTTTTTTAATCGTCTCTATTGAATCAAAACTAGCATAGTTTAGATGATGCTTCGCCAAGCCTGGTTGGTTCCTCAAGCCGTATCGCGCACAACGGGCTCAAATGCGGCTTATTTGATTACGGCTGGATCGTCACGCCGGCTGTCGGAGGACTCTGGAGCGTCTCCTCTGTCGTAGTTGGAGAAGTTCGTTAAACGCGTTTCGCTTGAGCCTCCTGAGTAAACACTTCCCCACGAGATCTCTTGCCAGCCGGTTGCCTTTTTGAAGAAGGCTCCGAGGTACCTGGCGCTTTTGCCAGGATGGAGGACCTGCAGATACAGCTGAATAGGTTGACTTGGCTGTCGACATTATCATAAAGATATAATATGCTTAAAAACTTGAATACTTCTTCTGCTGCTGCCTGTTACATATCATCCCATGCATCACTTTGGTGTACCCCATATCATTACCTATGTGTTTACGGGGTATTTATAACGAACAAAAAATATCGAAAACCTATTTGCAAAAAATCAAGCGGGCTGGCAAACTAACTAACGACTATTGTTTGGCCAATGGGCCATCATTTACATGCACTACCACGGCTACCCTCGCCCGCCCCTCTCCCTGGCGTACCGCTGCGAATTATCGACTGGCCATTTTGTATGACTGTCGATACGAAATTATATTCTGTGTGTACGTGTGTGTGTGTGTGTGTGTGTGTGTATGTGCCTTAGAACAATGGCTTTAAATTAAAAGTGGAAATCAGCGGCAAAATATGCACAGCTGTCTCTCTCTATCTCGGCCAATCCGCACAACAACTGTCGCCCTCGCTCACTTTGGCTTGTATTCGCCATTCTACAATAGCCTGCATTAAACATAATACATGTAATTATTATCATTTTGTGTCAGTTTCTATATGGCCTATGCGCAGTTCAGTGGCGTCCGCTGCCGGGGTATTGTGTACAAATGTATTCCCCTTTAGTTTACTATCGATATTTCATTTCAATTAAAATTAACTTTAAATGGTTTTCTTTTTTTATTAATTTTGGCTTTCAGTTTTTTCTAATGTCTACGCTTCTGTCTCTCGTCTCAATCTGAATTCCAAAATTTATTTTCCCCGCTTATAAAGAGTTTGCCCTCCCATAGATCACTCTTTGCCTTATCTTTTGCTGATTCTTCTCTTTCTGCTGAGTTACCTCTGTCTCGCTCTCTCCCGAATTCGGACTTAAATCTTGCCATATCTTTCACCATCTTTAGCCCGCCTTCTCTTGCTCCAAAAGCAATGGATTGTTTAAATATTAGGTTATACTTTTAAATTTATATTATCAAATTAATATACAATATTTAAATATATTTGTTTTAGATAAGCTCAAATGATTAATATTGTTTTAAGTTGTAGTGTGGTTTTATTGTGATTTTCATTCGGTTTACTTCCATATGTCGCACTTTTCTATCTCTCTCTCTCTCTTTATGTCCTCTTTCATTTTCTTACAGCTTTATATCTCTTACCTACTCTACCTATGCGCAGTTCATAGAGATTTCCAGCCCCCTTTGGACTACGCTACTGTTTCTGGTTCTGTTGTCGAGTTCAGCAGGCCACACGAACATTGCCAATTTATCGTTGATTGTTAACTATTTATTAACGAATAACTTTATAAATAAGCTGTGCACACACACACACACACACACACACCGGGTCAATCGTTCATTCCAGATGCATTTGCAAAATGCAGTTTTGTCATAGTTGTATAGCAGACCCGATACTCCAATCACGCTTCTGGTTGGGGCAGCGAGCGGGCGGAAAGATGGACTCATTAGCGTCTGCAGTAGCTTTTGATTGATTTTAATTTGTTGTTCGATTAGTGGTGCTCATTCAATTCCAATTTGATTGCAATCAATCAAAAATCGGGCAAATTTATCGCGCCTCTGGTCTGCAAATTTTGGCTGCTTATTTCGACACCTCTCACCTGCGAACGCATCGTTCATTTTTCTGACATTTTAAAAGTTAATTGAAAAGTGGTTTTCAATTAAATTTCATTTAATTCGAACACTGAATGCGTTATCATCGAAGTTGATGCAGTTGATTCAGTTTGTTTGTGTTCATTAAAAGTGGATCGGTTTGAGTTGTGCTTGAACCAGTTCAAGTTTCATATATTCAAAAAAGTTAATCCCAATAACACGCTCTCATTTAATCTTAATTGTGAACCTTAACAAATATATTTTGTGTTCAAGTTGCAATAGGCAAATAGTTTGTATAATATTTACTAACGCAAATTTAGTTGCTTTATAAACGGAACTAGCACAAATGCTTGCATACTATTTGCTTTGAAACGGCAGCACTCTTAAACTAGTTCGCAGATATAAAAAAAAGCCCATAACATATTATTGATTGACATAAGCACTTGAGTCCTTAAAATGTGGTTCAACAAATCACATATTTAAATATTTAAAATATGCTTTAAATCTGATCATCTTTTGAATCGGTATTTATCGATGCAACTCTTAAGATATTTCATTGCTTTCATGCTTTTATTTAATTCATTTGCTTCAGGGTGTCTTTTGACCAAATCTCGTATTTAAATCCATGCGCCTAAATGTATGCAATAAAACTTAATGTATGGTTCATGGATAGTTGCCAATAACGTTTGTCAAGCAGACCAAATCTCTCTGCTGAATGCCAGGTAATACGCATTTCGAAATTTGTTATCTTTTCAACTGATTTCTATAATCGCATTTGGCTTTGTTGGCTTTGAAAATAAAGAAGGAGCGAGAGAGGGAGGCTGGTGTGTGTCAGGCTTATCTTGTTTCTTTTGATATAGGCACATATGTACATATGTATGTGTGTGCCTTTATGCAATATATACACATATTTTTAATTTGTCCTCGACTGTAAAAATATGCTTAGGCAGGCAGTCAGATGGCCGATGGCCAGGTGGTAGCCAGGTAGCTCAGGTCCTGCGGCCGCCAACAAGTGCCAGCAAATGTGCCATGAAGAAACCATTTAGGATTAGTTTAATATGATACAAGCGCACACATGCACACACTTACGTTGTCACACACAATGCGAGAGGGAAGCCACAGTGGATAAGGCAGCTGAAATAGGCAAACAGTACTTAAAAATGGCCAAGCAGCAACAAAATGTTGACTACTTAGACACGCTCACATACACACACACACACGCACACACACGCACACACACCAATACACCCAAGGACAATACTATTAGCAAGTAGCGCAGCGCAGAAGCAAAAAGAAAGCCAAAACAACAAAGGACAAGAAAACAAGCTAGAATGCTCGACTCAAAGATATCCTGAACCTCGAGCCGAGCTGCCGTTATGCATGCACCCAATAAAATACACAAACAGATACATACTTGTGCTTCTTCTTCTCTTGGCACCACACAACATATTGGAACTACAGCCTTGATTAACTTTCGTGTTTTTTCCTTTCCTTCCAATGAAAATAGTTGATTATACTCTACGATAACCTACTCTAGCTCCTAATAGCTTCGAGATATGCTGAAAAAATCCTAATCTGTAGATCGATTAATATCGTTTTATCAAAACGGGGTGAGCTATCGATCATTTGAATAAACTTGATTTGTGCGGTCAATATAATGGCCTACTTATAAAAATTAAATTCGCTTCGTATATGGTACTACAAGACTATATCATCTTGTCTATTGATGCTGATTAAGAATATATATATCACTTAACTGATATACCCGTTTAGCCATTTATAACGATTTCAGGGTATATGAACATCATAAGAAAAGAAAAGAAAAGTTGAGCCGGCATAAGAACACGGACAAGCAAAATATTGGTTAGCTAAAGAAAGCACCATTCCGCCCTCAACAAGACAAAAAAAAAAAAAAGGAAAAAAATGACAAATTTGCAAATGTTAAGACGAAAAGAAAACATCAACATAAGTTATAGGCTTAGTGCGTAATCGTTTTTCGTAAAACGATGGCAGCCAGCGACAGCAGCAGCCGGAGCACAGGACGCGGCCAAGGATGAGCCACAGGATGAGGCACAACAGCGGCGGCAGAAGCCGTGCTAGATGTTTGCGGCTAAATCAGGCCCATTTATAGCAACAGCAGGGCGGCAACTGTACATGCTACAACAATCGATTAACCAACTACAGCTATCGATAATTATGCAATGACCAAGGGTAAAGTGTTGTCGATAATAATAGATACTTGGCGATTTAATCAAATTGTGTTTACCAACACTGGCTAAAAGCCACCAACATTCCAATTAATTGTAATTATTATCGATACTTTTTAATAATCGACGTGGTATCGATAGCAGCAATTGAACTTTGGCTTACTTAGTTAATGCAATTACTCAATTTATCTGTCAACTATGCCTAAAATAGCTTATCAAGGCAGCAGCAGCAGCTGACCCGCCCCCGCACCCACCCCCCGCCGTCAGCGTCCACAGGATTCCTCGTTGTTCAAATTAAAAATGCATGAAAGCAAAAAATGTGGAATTATTGTGATAAAATAAACACAGAAAAGCAGCCGCAGCGCAACACTAAACTACGTGAATAATACAAAGAGAAAGAGACAAAGACAGAGAGAGAGAGACCGACAGTGAGAGAGAGAATGAGAGAGAGAGAGAGAGAGAGAGGCAGGAGGGGGTAATAAGAAAAAAGAACGTGACATTTGCCTGGCCACTGTGAGGAGTCGGTTCTCGGGGCTGATGATGTGGATAAAATAAACATGGGACATTGGTTTCGGTTTGGTGCGATGAAGAAAGGGGGGGCGGGAGGGTGGTGTGTTGGAGGCGGCCATGGATGGGGTGGTGTATTCAACAAGGACAAGACAGACGAAAGCGTGTTTAAACATTAAAAGGACCATTAGATACGCCTTAAAGTATGCTTCAAGTAGATTATCTTCCATCAGTTTTGTTTGCTTACTTGGAATTGTTTCGCTTCATTTTTCTCGTTTGCAAACACACATATATACACACACACACACACACACACACACACACACGTCTCTATTTGGCTATGGGTGTACTTTTGTGTGTGCGTGTCCTTTCTGCACGGCTCAAGTCGTTCGCCTTGGCTTTACTTTACTGTACTGTACTTTACATTGCCTCGCACAGTGAGGCGTCATTTGATGGTCCATGGGCCACAGAGCTAGCCGGGATGGGCCAGTGAGTCGGCGTTATTATAAATTGTGCGCGTGTCCTTGTAAAATAACATCAAGTGAACCTAGAGGCCAGCTCTCTTATCCCAGCCCTGCCCAGACCAGCCCAGCCCTGCCTAGCCATTGCAAGTTTAGTCCCTGTGCTGCTTCTTAAATTACCAAGAGTGCGCGTTTTGTGGCCACTTGGCCGCATTTAAGTGAAGAGCAAGAGAGAAAGAGAGGTAGGGATTGCGACAAATTGTAAAGCCTTGACTCAATTTAAAGCTGCATTAGCTTAATTTAAGACGAAAAACTATACTTAACCTCACTTTTACAAACCTAACCTAACTTATTGACAACTTGATAGCATACCATAAAAAACTGCGTTCGCTTGATATCAGTTGGCTTTCAACCAACCAAAACTATCTGATAAAAATAAAAACTTGAGTCCAATTATAGCAGCAATCGGTTAATTTCAATTTGCCTTAACCTGGCATAACCCCACTCTCTTCAACGTAGCCTAACTTAATCTAACCTCACTTATGGGCATCAGCTGCAATTGCTGCCAATTAGTCAAAATTATCAACTCAATTCCATTAAAACGTATCAGCACAATCGGCTGCAATTACATTAGCGCCTGGCTGTTTGTCGTACCCTGCGGCGTGTCCTGGCCGCCATTCAACTCGGAACGACGTCCACATGCGGCACGCTGGCCTATTGCTACTCTTTGGCTGCTGCCTCAGTCTGGCGCGGGGCCAGCGCTTCAGCCTGCCGACTGTCGATCGGGACATGCAGCAGCTGGCGCAGGCCACGCTGCACGTGGCCAGTCGCTACATTGCCACAAGGATCAATACGCTGGTCGTGAGGCGGCACTGCCTTCAGTGCGGCAATGCAACGGATCATCAGCAGCGGCAGCTTATCGACCAGCTGCTGCAGCAGCTGGCGATGCACATGACACTGCTCCTGTACAGGGGCGCCTCCGATGAGCAGCCCTGGGACTACACGCTCTTCGTGGTGAATGAGGCGACAGCTTTTGAGTGAGTAAATCAACTAGTTCCGGATTTTCCTCCTCCGTTTCTTCAACTCACTTTTCCTTGTTCTGTAATCTTTCTATTTCTCTCTCAAACCTTGTTGTGCCCCTCTAACTGTTTTTGTGTCCTTGTCTCTTCCTCTCGCTCTCTCATTCTTTTTATCTTACTTCGTTCTATATCTCTTCTTTAAAGTTATATCTATTTCTCTCTTATTATTCTTCTCTTTCTCTATCTATCTTTGGAACCTTTTTTGTTGGGGGTCGCTTCTTATAACCTAACCTCATTCTAATTCTCTCCCTCTCTCTCTCTCTCTCGGATTTAGGAAACTCTATCTGAACTATACGTACCTCCTGCACGAACGGGAGTTCTACTTTCTGGTGGTGCTCATGACTCGCCTGCCGGAGCCAGATCTGCAACGATCGGTGAGTAAGATCTGCTTTGTGGCTCTCGGGAAGCGTGTCATCAACGTGGTGGTCCTGGCGCAGCAATACGATGGCGGGATCGCCCTCTATGCCTATAGACTGTTCCGCGAGCACTGCGAGCCGGGAATACATGCCTATCAGAGCAATCGCTTCCTGGCCAATGGTGAGCTTCTGCATCCGCAACTGTTTCCCACACGCTTCACCAATCTGAGCCACTGTGCGCTCAATGTGACCGGGCATCAGTTGCCGCCGCACTTTATGTACCGACCGGCAGATGGCGCTGCCTTGCCAGAGAAGGGTGCGCTGATCAATATGCAAGACCTGCGCGGCATTGATGGCGAGCTGCTGAGTCTGCTGGCGAGAGCGCTACGTTTTAACATTAATCTCAAGATACCCATGGAGAAGAGCGAGATCTTTACCGCTGACGGTATGAACGGCTGCTTTGCACAGGTGAGTCCTCAACTCTTGCAGGCTCGACTTAAGAACTATAACCGACTTTTGTGTGTGCTAGAGATGGGCACAGGCTCGGAATTGAGTTTTGTGCCTGTTTGTAAAAGCACGAGAAATAGCCGCGTAAAATATGGGCCAATATCTGAATATGGCAGCTTATTTCACCGCTTTAAATATTGTCGTAACAAATAAAAGAAAAGACGTTAATAGGGACGTAGTTGTTCAATAAAAATATCTCAAAAAATTAATTAAATATTTTTAATTGCAAAATTGAAGAAAACAAAGTTGAAAAAAAAGCCCAGCACGTTTTTATAGTGTATTTTCGTGGCTTGGCCAAAATGTGAATAAATCTCAGATTGTCGAATTTCATTCTATTAATTAAACAAGTTATATTAAGGGTAAACACATATTAAAAGTGAGTTTATGCGAAAGCATTATTTCCCATAGGATCCATGTCTTAAGGCAGATATGTTGGGAGAAGAGTGAAGATATCATATAGATGAGATATCTTTGAAAACAGCAAGATATAGTAATCGTATACTGATAAGAATCTTGGATTTAGGAGCATAGCAAACTCTTAACAATTTGATATAGAGGTCCGATACGGCCTGAAACAGAAATGGCACCAGAGACGTCTACGCTGTATCCACACCCTAAAGAGAGAATCAGCTACTGATATAACATATAATATCAACATTTATAATATGGTCTTATTAAATAAGAGAATTTCTTTTGTGTTTTTTTTTTCGCACCCAGCTGGCATCGGGGCAGGCGGATTTGGCCATTGGCGGCTTCAGCGGCTCGGATAAGCGTCGCCTACAGTTCTCCACCTCGGTGGTGTATCATCAGAGCTATTTTATCTTTGTGGTGCGCATGGAACAGTTTTTTGGGCCCTTTGGCCAAATGATGCGCCCCTTTGGCCGCTTCGTTTGGCTCTGCCTGTTGGGCACGCTGCTGGCGGCTCTGATCTGCACTCGGTGCATGCGGACGCGCTGGCGCCTAAAGCATCCGCTGGAGAATCTGTTGGCCACATCCGTTGGCAATGCGGTGCCCGTGCAGCGTTTGCCGGTAAGCGGCTTTCTGCGGCACCTGCTGGCCAGCTGGCTGCTGCTGACCCTGGTGCTCCGCTGCGCCTACCAGGCGAAGCTATTCGATGTGCTGCGCACGCACCAGCATAAGACGCTGCCCCACGGACTGGCCGGGCTGCTGCAGCAGAACTATACGCTGATCAGCACGGGCTATCATGACTTCTATCCTCGCGAGCTGACCCGCGTGATCGATGGCAACTTCTCGGAGCGCTATCAGCAGGTGCAGCAGGCGGCGACGGGGGAGCGCCTGGCGACCATCTCTCTGATCAACAATCTGGCCCACTGGAATCGCTTGCATCGGAATAGCAGCCGTCTGACCCATGTGCGCGAGCCAATCTATTTGTATCAGCTGGTCATCTACTTTCCCAACAACTCCATCTTCAAGTTCTCCTTCGATCGCAAAATCGAGCAGCTGCTCAGCTCGGGCGTCCTTTCCCACATCGAACGACGCTACCTGCCCGTCACCTTTGTCGACATGAGCAACAACATGGAGCGCGTGACGCGCATCACCAACGACATGCTGCGCGGCCTCTATCACTGCTACGGGGCTCTAATGACCCTCGCCGGATCACTCCTGCTCCTCGAGCGTCTGGCGCTCCGTTGGCCGGCGCTGCGGCGCCTCTTCGACTGGCTGCAGTAAGGTCTGCGGCTCCCCCTTATCTAGTTTATTGATTTTGTTGGCAACTCTTGGTAGCTCGGCCACTCAAGAGCTTTGAATGCTTTCAGCCTGGTTAATGGTCAACTGAAATGCTATCCTTGCTGCAACTGCTTCATGTGCGTCTGTCTGTCTCTCTCTCCTCTCTCTCTCTTTCCCTGGATTTGTTGCCCACATGCCCTTAACAATTGATTTAAGACTTGTAATGCATGACCAACAGCACTTCCAGTTCACGCGCCCCTCCACCGCCTCCCCGTTCCCACCTAGCCTTATCCATTGGTATCTGTGTGTGTGTGTGTGTGTGTGTGTGTGTGTGTGTGTGTGTGTGTGTGTGTGTGTGAATGCGTGTGTGTGTGTGTAGAGCAGCGGCAACTGGCCAAGCGGCACGGAGCGCCACTTGAGTTAAGCTGCGCAAACGTTTGCATAATCACGTTCCAATTTAAATTGCTCTATTTGCCGCTCTCTTTCTCTCTCCCCCTCCCCCCCACCCAACACTCTTTCCCTCTCGTCATCTCTTAAATTGGAAAAACTGGACAATTTTTATTAGCTGTCGCCGCTGGACATTCGACCAACGCTCCTCAGGCATTCGTCCCACCTTTCGTCTCGCCCCCACACTCTGGCCAACTGTTTGTTGAGTGTGCTGGAACTATGGCAACATTAGATTGTGTTTTTGATTTCCTTCTATCTCTTTATACGCCCATACTACGCTCAAGTGGGCGTGGCATCGCTGCTCTAAATGCATGGAACTCGGTCGAAACCAGCCCGCATTTTTACCTTGCACTATTTTCAGGCACTTGTAGAGAATATTACCCCATATATATATTTATATATATAACAAAAAATATATATATATATGTATATATACACATATATATTAATAATCTATCAACAGCCAAGTAGCTATAGCTACGTCCATTTGAGCATCCTATATGCAAGCTGTCTAACATGTAAAGTTACCCAACTTTGCTGCTGGCACGACATATTTATGTCGGAGGTAACCGGATTCGGCGACTGTGTCATATAGCTCTGATAGGAAGAATCAGTCAATCATTGAGTTTTTGCACAAAACACATTCTTTATTATGAGCAAAATCCAATCAACATCGGACTAATTCATCATATTGCTTTATACGAGGGATCGGTCGAAAAATTAGTTTTGGTAAGGAAATTTCAAGAACTCGTTACTTATAAGTATTCATTCATAATTAAAAACTATAGCAGTTTCTTGATTTTTCCAAATTTAACAAGTTCTAAGCTGTCGATTAAAACGGTCAGCCTGATATTTCTTAATAAACAAGAAGAATGACGAATATACTTTCCAGAAATTGTAGAAAAATAACAAGTTTAGCTTCAGCTCTAAAGTGTGGTTCACCGATTTCCCGATTTGTAAATAGTTCACAAATGATCTAGTTCGCCAATCCCAACGAGTTCGCGACAACTTAGGACTTTGGAACAAGTACAGCAACGATTTTTGGTTAACAAAAAAAAATTTAAAAAAATACGTTAAAAATTTACTATTTATTTATAGAATTTGGAGTAAATTATCACAGAGTATTTTCGTACATACATCGATTGCAATCAACGTTTTATATTCAAACCCAAGAATATTTAAGGGAACCAGATCAACTCCTCAAGGCTCGTTTTAAGGCCTTCTTTGGGAGTTTCGCTCTTGTTAACGATTTGCTAGTTTCTGTACTCTGTTCTCCATTCAGCTAGTTCCGTTTTGGAACTAGTTCGCTATGGCCAATAATTGCACTTCTCATTGCGTACAATGGGATAACCGCTGAGGCCATCATCTGGCTGACATTTGACTGCCGGGACGCGCTTGCCTGTGCCGGGATTGGCCTGGTTGCGATGGTAGTTGAGGGTGAGCCTTTCCCAGTCATAGATCTGGTCCTTTTTAATGTACAGCTTGATGCTCAGCTGGCGGAACATCTTGCGCAGCTTGTTGTAGTCGGGCTTGGCATCGAAGCCCAGCTTGTGGCAGTAGTTGAGGTACATGGTGAACTCGCTGGGATATCCCTGGCAGAGGATCTCGTTGCTAATGGAACGCTTCATCTCGTAGATGCGCTCATATTTCTGATGCTTTGTGGTGGCCTTTATGCCCTGCCAGGGCAGGCTGCCGCGCAGAAAATAGATGAGCACATAGCCAACGGAGATGAGATCATCGCGACGCGACTGCTCCAAGCCCTCGTGCGAGGATACGGACGCAAACCGTGCGGTGCCCGTCAGGCTGCTATTCTCGCGATAAGGTATGTGTACATGGGTAATGGGATCCCAGTACTTCTTGGACAGCCCAAAGTCAATCAGATGCAGACGTTTGCAGGTGAGATCGCGACCAATCAGAAAGTTATCCGGCTTAATGTCCCGATGGACGAAGCCACGCCCGTGCACATGCTCTAGGCGCAGCAGCATCTCGTCCGCCAACATCAGCACCGTCTTCATGGTAAAGGCCCGGCTGCAGAACTCAAACAAATAGTTCAGCGATGGCCCCAGCAGCTCCATGACCAGGGCACAGAAGTCGTCCTCTTCGCAGAAATAATGGATGTGCGGCAGGCCCAGAGCCGGACGTATTGCCTTGTAGACGCGATACTCATAGGCCAGCTGCGGATGCTGGATACCAGCCTTCTCCATTTTGATGGCCACGCGCTCGCCGGTGTACAGAGATGTGGCCAAATAGATGTCCCCAAAGGAGCCGCTATCAAACTGGCCCACCAGCTTGTAGTCGCCCACAAAGGTCTCGCGCGCCTCGTTATCGCACAGCTTCTCCATTGCGGGCAATCGATTCCCTATGTGTGCCCACCACTCGAATTAAAGGAAAGCTTTAACAACAAATTTAAGTTTACAGATATGACTACAATTTTTGAAGCTAACAATCAAATTGAGACTAAGCTGCCGGGTTGAAGTTGACTTTAGCAGCAAATAACACTTAACTCTCAAAGCTTAAAGCTTCATTAAAGCTTCATTAAAGCTCGACTAGCAGGCAGAAATTTTACAAGCTTCAAAAGTCCAAGCTGCATAAGGCTTTAAGTAATTGAAAGTCTCCCCTTGGATCAAATGTATTGCGATAGCTAAGTAAGGCTTTTATGAGTTAAAGCTCTATCATGCGTGTAAAGCAGCTTTGCTTTATAAGAAAGCTTCGCAAGCTCTTGAAAGTAGCAAGCTGCTTAAAGCTCGAGGCCTTATTTAAAGGCATATTAAAGCACATTATTGTCTGAAAGCTATTTGTACTTATTTTATTTTGTACTAAAAGTTTTTAAATGTAAACTTAACTGTTTATAACTTAAAGCTTCATGCTTATTATTTGTTATGCTAAAATATTTATTTGCACTTCCTTTTTTTGGTATTTGAGCTTTTGGATGAACCTTTTGTTGTTGATAACATTTTCGAACTGAAAATTTTCTTCGGCAATCAATATTCGATTGGACTTATTAACCTTTGTCTTTTTCAATATGGTACCCCATTTAAAGTTGTTTTTGTTTTAAGGTTACCTTTTTATATTCTTTTCAAGGCAGATGTGCTAAGGAATCGGCTCGCAGTTGCTTGAAGTCTTAAAGCGCCCAAAGAGCACACACACATGATGACGGCGATGGTGGCGGATGGTCTGACATGGTCTCGGCTGCCAGTCTCCAGCTCCACACACGCACACATGGAGACTGCAGTGCGTGTGCGTATCGATTATCTGTGCCTTGCACGCTAGCAGACGGCGACAATCCGTACAAGGATGAGGCGTATGACAAGGAGCAGGGCAACAGCCACGATGTGGCTGCGAAAGGCAACAGGGGCAGCAGCAGACGGAGACAACGGATCAACTAGCCAGTAATAATGTCTTTCGCTGACATTTGACATTTTGGCTATATTTCACTCACTTTGTGACAACTGGCAACTTGGCATTCAAATATAACCAGAGCGGAGCTCACAGGGCCGCCCCAGTCGAGGTGCCCATGCCCCAGTTGCCATTCCCATACCCAAACCCATTCGCATTGCCGATACCAATTTCATTCCCATGCCAGAGTTCCAGACGCAGTTCCAGTTGCCGGCGTAGTCATTCATTCATGCTCAGATGTTTAAGAACAATAAATTTGTGTGTATGTGTGTGTGCGGGCGTGTGCGTTCCTGTGTGTTCCTGTGTGTGTGTGTCGCAGACAGACTAAATGTTTGGCAGCGTCGTCTGCCGGCTGCAAAACCCAATGACAAGACAGGCAGCGACATATTTGCGTCCAACAGGAGTCGCTGCCGGAGCCGCAGATAGAGCTAGAGCTGGAGCTGGAGTCGGAGCCGGAGACGGAGCCGGAGCATTGTGGTGGCCATTATCATCAGTGGCAGCAGTCGAGTGGCTCGGCATTTACATCATAACATGGCCAGCTGATGGATAGACAGATAACCAGCATTAGCATTAGCGGCACGATGATGACCCACCTCCAACTCCATGCAGCGCCCAGTTCCAGGCGCTGCTTCTGGCCTGTGCGTGTGGGCGTGCCACACGCTGATGCTTAAACATGCGGGTAAATTATCTTTTCATTTCCGTCAACGTCGTCGCTGTCGTCGTGGCAATTGCCACGTCCTCCTGCAACATCCGCAGCAGCGGCAACATTGTGCAACTTCAGTCGTTAGCGAACGACTAGCAGATACCCTTTGTTGAACATTTTATATTTATCGGCTTAGCAAAGCAGATGGAGTGGCCAGCAAGAACAATCGATATTTATCGATTTCGGACTGCAGATATCGTAAACCCAATGATAATTATCGACTCGACCCTCAAAGGGTGCAGGGTATAGTTAGTGGGCAGCACCGATTCAACTGCCGGGCTCTTAAGCTTTTTAGCAATCGAACAGGTCGTCCCTGAAACTACCCCCCCGCGACCAGTGTCTGATCAAGTCCCATGTCGAGTTTCATTAAGTATGCCGCGAAAGGACAGCAGCAAACAATGGCCACATTTTGTCGCTGTGTGCGGCATTTCAAGGCAGCTTAAGTCAAATTTTCCTTGCGCTAATTGTTTCATCAAATTATGCACGCAAAAAGCACGCCCTTCTGTGAGTGCATGTGCGTGTACGAGTGTGCAGTTGTGTGTGTGTGTGAGTGCTTTCAAGTCGACGACCATTTTGGCATACACGATGCAGAAATTTATCGTAAGTTCATAATTATCGAGATGCATACATATATTATATTGATTGCTCGTTGAATGTTAATTGCCCCTTTGATCCCATTAATGAGCACTTAAATAACAGCGGTATTCCCTCTTTTAAGCTTATCACACAAAACTGACGACAATTATTGGTGGGTATCTATATCTATTCTATTCTATCGATTCGTGAGTTGTTTTTAAAATTCCACATTTAAAAAATTACTTTGGTATAAATATTTTTCTTATATATTTTATTTTATTCATTTTTATTGGTTCTTTTAAGAAATGTTGCGTTAATTTCTGATTTCTAATTTAAACCTATTATATATTTTAAGTATATTTTTACAAATTCAAATGCATAATCGACTGTGATGTATATATAACTTTTCTTGCACTTGCAATGGCCATGCGATTAATATCGATACTCAAAGTGTTGTGCTATCGATCACACTCACACAGACACACACACACACACACACACCACAGAGCCAGCGTTGCCACTTGATGAGCATCTTTTTGGCATTTCGACCCCTTCTCAGCCTTCTCAGCACAACACCCATGCAAGCTGCATGCTTAATTTGCAGTGCGAATTCCCCAGCGCGTTGTGATAAACTACCGAATTTGAACGTGACAAAAGTTGTTGATGACAAAAACAACAACAGGAATATGAACAGGTCTGCAGCGGGGAAAGGGTGGAATGGTAGAGGGGGGTGGCATTGCTTGTTAGACGAGCCGAGCAGCCGCACAACAAACAGCAAAATAGAAATGACTTTAATAGCTCATCAATGATTCAAGCGGAAATCCGGGCTGTCCAAGTGCAGTCGGTTTATTGGATACCGGAAGGGCATTATGTTGCCGTTGTCGTTGTCCTGGCTGGCGTCCATTTGTCCCTGTCTGTTGCGCTGCTGCTGTGGTTGTTGTTGTTTATTTGTTTGATTGGGCTGACTGACTGCAGCAGCTGTAGCTGTGTGTGTCTGTGTGTGTGAGTCTGCTTAGCTGAAATGATTTTCACGCTGCCCCAAAAAGTATGCAACGAAATTTGCATATTGTTTTGTCGTACGTCTACGCCCTGCCACGTGCATGTGTGTGTAACACAACATATGCACCCCAGCTATTGTTTGTGTGTGTGTGTGTTTTTTTTTTGTTAGTCAACTCACACCTCAATCCAGGTACACAGCCTGGACATTGCCCACAGCCCTTTGAACCTGTCTGCCTCGGCATCGGCATCAGCTCGGCCTCGAACTCTGTGATCCCGCACCCCGTCCTCTGGCCAGTTCCATTCTCGGTTTTATCTGGCTGTGTTTGTTTGAACATATCTGCATCATTATTATCATCATTATAGATGGCACACGGCCAGTGGCTATGTGACAGTAGCCGCTTGGCTTTTGTATCTCATTTATTATGCAAATCTGAACGAGACTGCAACTCGAACTGGGACTCGGCGCACGGGACGGGAATTGGGAATGCTTATCGGTCTGGGGCTTGATTGTGCCATGTGGGCGCCGTGCCTTCAATATGGGCGGCAACTGGTCAACAAGTTCAACAGCTACAACAATTATGTTGCTGCACTCACACGAAACACGCAGCAACAACAACAACAACAACAACAACAGCTGGACTCAACCAGCCTCATACTCATCAGCAGCATTTGGCATCCTGTCGCCTTCGTCTATTACTCTGCAGCTGCCTACAATTATAGTTTTTGGTTTATACTATACCCTGGCGAGAGGTATTTAATATCCCCATGAATAGTGTCTCATACTTGTCTAAATATAACGCATAGACAGGCTCGTATTTTGAAAAGCTAGCTACTCCCTTTTGGTATATTGATGTGAATTGGTCATTTTTTGGCATTTTGCTACAGTCAGTTTCCCTATATATATATCGAAACTAGTTGAATCGGTTTACTCTATCTTATATATAGATTTTAATTGAAAATCAATTGAATGTTACATTTATAGTATTTCACAAGGGCATTTTATGCTTATCATCAACATTAAAAGTTTTATTATATTTTATTTGTTTTAAATTATGCATGTAATTAAAGCAGACAACGTGCTAATAAATTATGGCGCTTATCAAGAGCGAGTTTTATAATTGATTTAAAATTCAAAATGTATTTGGTGAACTCCCAAAATGCATTTAAAATTGCAATCGAAGCCCTCTCGACTAGAAAATACACTGTAAACAGGCTTAGAGCATAAGAAATTTTCAAAGGATTCGCTTTTCTCAATAGATAAGTTAACCGAGTAATCCAATAAGATATGGCAACTGAAATTCGATTTTAATCTCTTTACTTCTATATATGTACACACAAATACTTAAGTTGCAAAATCTTCTCAATACAGGAGATAATATAAATGGTAATATACATATTATAGATATATTTATATAATATATATATTATAGAAATAGATTATGCCACACTCCAAATAGTAGACAAATTATAATTCGAGAAAATAGATGGTGAAAGGGAGAAGCGGGCAGAGAGCGGAAAGAATTGACGCCTGGCAATAATAAAAAGTAAATAAAAATTTCAATTTCTCAGTGTTAATCAATTACGTGATTTAATTGAAAATGCCAAAGTCAATAACAAAAATTGTAAATACACAAATATAAAAAAAAGAATATAAGCCCTTAAACAAACAATATATACAAATATATATGTCTGTGTATATAGAAATATTTATATATAAGTATATATGTATATATAGTATATATAAACATGTACATATTGCTTATCTATCAATTTCAAATGCCGAGAGTTATGTTTATTCAGGCCTATTGCATATGGAATGAGAGTGACAATACGAGGGAGACAGACAGAGAAAGAGAGAGCGAGAGAGAGAGCGAGAGAGAGAGAGAGAGAGAGAGAGAAAGAGAGATTGAGATAGACAATAGGAACTGTGTGGCCCCTTTTTGTTTTTTTTTTTTTTTTTTGTTTTGTTTACCAATGAATTCGTTTTCAATTAACATAAAGCCGAAAAATATTAAAATGCGATTGAAGCAGCGAAAACAAATTACTTATTGAGGGACTTCCAATGAAAGAACAAACAATGAAAATAACAAAGCGACAATCCAAAGAATTAAAGAAAAAAGATATGGTATATATATAAGTATGCAAATGGGAAAGGAAAAGGATAAGTAAATTGATAAAAGAGGATACTTCAGATATTAAACAAAAAGAAAAATATCAATTTGACTAAGAAAATTATATTTGATACGAAATGAAAATATTCAGACCACGAGCGAAATTTAGAATAAATATTTTACAGAAGTTTGTCAATTTTCTTTTTAAACAAATAGAATTTATGCAAATTGTTCAGCTTCAACATTTTTTCTGGTACGGTAAATAAATTTAGAAATCAGAATAATTAGAATTCAGATGTCTAGAATTTTTATAACTTCAAACAAAAAGCAATTAAGAAATTTTTGAAATTTTGTTTCCTTAAATATTTATTTTTATTTTAAAAACTGGTTTTCAATTGACAAGTTTTATAAAGTGGATTTATTAATTTAACATTTATTTCTCATTTGTGAAAAATGTATTTTCCATCACGACACTCTTCTGCCAATGAGAACCGCGCCTGGTACAGAAGTGTTCACGTTTGCGAATGACCACTGTAATGTGGGTTCAATGGGTAGTCTTCAAACGTGGTGTTCATTAGGCGAACGATTTACAAGCTGCAGCTGGAGATAATATCTAAAGTATGCCTCGCCGAAGCTCCATGGCAGGAATCTGCTCGCTGGGAAATGCAGCAGCGGGACACAAAATGGGAAAAAAAACCAAAAAGAACATTTTGCAATGAGGCTGTGAATTGTTTCGACGATGCTTGCGATAGGGAAACAATAAGAACGCACACCCGGAGCCGGCCGAGGAATGCACAGCAATCCAGGCGAGGCGTCATTGTACAACTGACTGTCTGACTGTCTATCTTTGTGTGTGTGTGTGGGTGTGTGTGCGGGTGTGCGAGCGGGTGAGTGTGTGTGTGTGTGTGTGTCAAAACAAATTTCATTTCACATTCAATTAAATTAATTTTAACACCATTTGCAGGCGGCAGGACAGCAGGCAGCACAAGAAGATGCCAATGCCAATAAGGCACAGCAGGACGTAGGACGCAGGACAACAGAGGAGTTGGAGTAGCAGCAGGGGCGGGAGCAGAAAGCCGAAGCCGAAGCTGCAGCTAAAGTTGTGAGAGTTCTGTTGGCTGTGGACGCTGTCGCTGTTGCTGCCGCATGCCTTTGCCACGTTTTCCACATTTCTTCACTTTACCGTTAATGGTTTTATCTTTTCCTTATTGTTGCCGCTGAAACGCCAACCGCACCGCACCGCACCGCACTCCCCTCCCCGCCCCGCCCCGGCCCGTCCCTCAGCCTAACAGATCGATCGAGTCCGAGCTCAAGTCCGAGTCAAGCTGAGCCTCTGCCACGGCCGAGCGAGCGAATTCGAACAGCGAGTTAATATAATTACAGAAATAAAGTCTGGAATTTTAATTAAAACACAACTTCATTTACAGCCGCAGACGACAGGCGAACGACGCTGAACAAACAGTCAAGTGGGCGGGCTGGGTGGCTGGGTGGTTGGGTGGTTGGCTGATTGGGTGGTGGGTGGGTGTGGTGCGAAGTTGCGGGGCGTGTGTGGCAGGTGTAGCCGCAATAGACAATGACAAACGAATGGCCGCAGTCCCAGTTCGAATGTCTGTCATTTGGACTAGAAAATTTCGATAATGAAATTCGAACAATTAAACCGGAACCAGACAGAGCAAGAGAGAGAGAGAGAGAGAGAGAGAGGAAGACTGTTGCCGACTAGCAAATGCTCTGTAATCTTTTATTTTGTGACAAGCTCTGTTTGATTCAAAAAATTAAAATCTAAATTTTTAGCAAATTTGACATAAGACAGTTTTTTTTTGAATATCTCGGGTAAATATTGTCTAATTTCGAAATGTTAAAGCTTTTTGAATTCGTACGGATCCCTACTACCAATTGGCATTCAAACAATTTAAAAGTCGATGGGTTTAAAAAAGTTGTTGACCAAAAACGATTCAATTGTAAGGTCAACTATTTTTTATGTTTTTTTTGGTATATCTCGACTAAATAATGTCCGAATAGGAATAGTACTATTAAATTGAAAATCGAAATTTTGAGCAAAGTTTACGAAAAGGACTGACTCGGCCAAATACTTTCCGATTTCGGAGTTAAAAAGGTTAATCCAACTTCATTTAAATACTCTGTTCACAAACGGAAAAAGAAGTATGTATGTATATTGGTGTCCAACCTGCTGATAGAGATTTAAAGGCATATTAAAGGCATCATAAAAGTTCAATTTCCGATCCCCAAAGGAGCGTTGACCACCTATCAATCAGTCAAACAGATCAAATAATATACTAATTGGGGAGATGCAAAAGTATACTTTAATGCGTCACACGGGCTGAATACTGGTTATGTCTGAAGCTCGACTGGCAGCTCTATTACCCCTACCCTTTATATTTACACAAATGATCTCAGCCAACCTTAAGAATTAAGTCAACTTCATTTATTCTAAAAAGTAAGGCACACATTCATTACAAATGAGCTAGGCTATGTAATACCCATAAGTGAGAGGCTCTTAGTATTCCCCCATTATTGCTCTGGCTTCATTTTCACATTCTTCTCAACTGCGACTGGCACTGGTTTCTTGAGCTGCAGACATTTCGTCGGTGTTAGCTAAAGTCGGTTTGTTGAAGTATTTACGCTCGACGGCCGCCATCTTAATCTTAAGTAATTCACATTTCTGGGATATCTTATGCAGGTGCTTCCCAATTGGATCCCAGTTCTTAATGCGTTCCGAATTATATACGTACTTCTCCAAATATAGGCATATCTCCGGATTGTTATTCTTGCATATATCGCACATGCCAAACTGTCTGATCTGGGCACGCGGCGGTAAAGCGTGATAGCATTCCGTGCAGATGAGCAAATGAAGATCCTTTATTGGGAGAACATGTAGAATATACTAATATGTGCATGCCTTTATGCGGTAGACTTACCTTTTTATCCATTTCGTACGACAACTTCTTTATATATTTTTGTCGATTCACAGTTTCTGACACGTGTCCGACAATGTTTTCGACACAAGAGAACTTAAATACAACAGTGTCTTATCGATGTGTTGACATCACGTGTCGATAAATTTCAAATCTCTAGGAATGCCTATTAGCACACACATCGATACCCGCTCAAATCAATGTTGAGTTTGTTTATTCCAGTTAAAACAGTATTGGAAGCTCGTTGATATCCGTCCCATCTCTAACCACATTTGCTCAACTAATCTGTTGACAGTTAGTTTTATTTATTTTGAGATGTAAGGCAATAATCTGTTACAAGTACAACTACAAGGCTAAGTAGTTAGAAATACCGTTTAGTTTAGCCTAATATTGATAGTTCCTTAGTATAAGACATTTAATGCCTGGACATGTTGGCCTCCTCAACTTTGACAACGGCTTTCCAAAATTTAACTTTCAGGAGTTGTCTTTTCTTTTTACAGTTCTCTTTATGACAATAGGCTAACGATGTTCTTGTGTTATTTAAAGACAACAGACTCTTATTAACGAAAGCTCTCCAAACGCCTAACAGTTCACATCGATATGCGTTCAAAATAGTGTTGGGTAAGTGCGAAAAGATGGTTTAGTGTTTAATTGAAGTGCAAGCTTTGACAGTTTAATATTATTATGCCATAAACCTATTCACGATGAGTGCAAAAGAGAAAAATACCACTCTTAACTGATCGGACGAACTTTGAATACCTGCTACTCCGTCAAACTTACTGTGCTTACAGGGTATTGGGAATGCGAAGATTTAATTCAAGGTATAATAAATAAATAGTCCGTGTAGTGGCAAGGCTATATGTAGTCAGAAAAGATTTGAGCTCAGGATCGGGTCGCATTGTTTCCGGCGCTTGTTGCGCAGTTTTTGCAGCGCACCAGCCATGCAACATGCAACATGCAACATGAAACATGCAACAACGGCTGATGCCACCAGTGCCAAAGTCCCGTTGCAGGCGCTGCTGCCGAGGTTGCCTAATCAAAAACAGAAGCTATAAAAGCCGCAGCTGTGACAAGCGTTGGTGGCTGATGGGCGGCGTTGGGTGGGCGGGGTCACCTACAGCAGCTGACATACGCACATGCGAATTCGAATTCCAGTCTGTGTGTGTGTGTGTGTGTTTGTGCCATTTTTGGGCTAGGTTTGGCTCGGGCACACGTTGCGTATGCGCAACGCATTTTTGGGGCACATCGCACGTTAAAACAACTAATGGATAAAATTTCAGCTAAAATTTGCAAAATTTGCATTTTTTGACGTTGTTTTTATGCATTTGCCAGCCATGTATGTACGTACAAGGCCCGTCCCCCCGCTACGGCGCCACCTCTCTGACCGTCTGTTTGTGTTGCAAATATAATTTTTAATTTAAATGCAAATTTTGGAAATCATTTTCGAAGCATTATGTGCCCATATTGATACGCAAATTGCTGTCAGCACACGCATAGACATAGACATAGACATAGGCACACGCACGCACACACATACACACACACACGCACACACACACACGCACACATATGCAGATTTAATAACGCATACGCGTCAGTCAACCGCTGGAACAGGCCGCAACCAACAGTTTTAGAGCGTCGCCTGCCTCTGACGCTGAGGACGTCGACGTGCGCTGTGACCGCCGCAGCCACCGAAAAGCTGACAACATCAGCGAAGCCAAACACCGAAACCCACCATACACACACTAGCACACACACACACACACTAAAACAGTTGTGCGTATTGATTTTTGAAGAATTTGTTAGTTGCGCGAGCGCTCAATGATGGGCCGCCTCGCAATGCCTCTGTTTTGAATGTTTATTGGCGGTGGCACTGTGCCGACAAAAACAACAACAAAAACAAAAACAACCACCGGTTACTAGCTAGAGCGCAACTGATAGATACCCTGTACTCAACTGTGCATTGCTGTTGGGCAGCAAATGCAGTAGCTGCTCGCTTTATTTTCTCATTTTGTGGCTGTTTTTAAACTAAAAACCAAGCTCTGCTTGGGAGTGCATGACTGCTAGATACCCTGTCTGGTTACAAGTTAACATAACGTCAATAAAGTGGCTGCCCGTCAATTTCGACATTTTACAACACTATTTTGATATATGTTAAAACCGAATCGATACGCTAGAGGGAGTGACTCATGATATATATAAATTTGAAGTTCTTGGCTCAAACCTATTTGTCTTTCTTAACACTTATATATCATGATTTCATAGGTTTTTTCCAAAACATCAGATTTTAAGAATAAGAGTGAACTAGGTTGTCTGACCAGGTGATGCCCTCTTCCCAGCTAAGCAACATGCCAACAAAATTGTATTTATAAAACTTGCTTTACTTTTTATTCCTTACCCTTAAAAGGGAGGGTATGGTAAGGAGTATGCATAGCCAATTTGATTTCTTCACCTACTTTACAAAAAAAGTTTAAAACTGATATTCATTTAACGAATCTGAGGGAGACATTGGAGCACCTCTTTGCCTAATTTGAATGGCTACAGGGTATTGCCAGCAACTACAAAATTGCAAAATGCGCATCACTGGGGAAAAGTGTGTAACCAAGCGAAGGTGTCACTCTGTCAAAAGAGTCCCCGCCTACGCTAAGCCTATGCCTATGCCCTTATTTCCAGCCCTTGCCCTCACAAATGCTGCCCATCCACTCAACGGAGGCAGCGAAGTGCGAAATTCAAATGCAAAGTCCGCCTACACTGCGCCAAAAACCTGATCAACTTATCAACATCAATTCAATCAAAATTCAGAAATTCGATGAGCATTGAGCTGAAGAATGCGCTGAAGTTGAGAATGGATTGCCAACAGTTGTGGCCGAATGAACTGCATTTGAAATGAGTTTTCCAATGACGCCATATTTGCCATATTCTGTGGTAACCAATGCGAGGTTGAATAGCTATTAATTTAATAATATTTTTAAATGTTCAGTGTGCAATAACGTCATTTTGTGTATCGATATATCGATTAATGTACTAATGTACTAAATTCATCGATAATAGTTTTTAAAATTAAACAAGGCTTCTACAACTACAGCTTACATAATAATGTATAAAGAATTAAAATAATAAAATTACTAATAATAATAATAATACAAACATTAATGATAATTATAAGAATATTAAAATTGATATTAATATTTAAAATAATGATTTTAATGATTATAATTATAATAATAACAAACTTTGTCTATATTTGCGAAAACTAAATTTTTAAAAATATATTAAATTAATTACTGTGCTTGGGCCATGCGAAAAGATAACTTTGCATGAAAGTGAAAAAGTTTCTCATTAAATAATATGCTGTAATTGACACATATGTACATTCAGTGCACATATTAAGTTGAGGTCAGTACTGGAAATAGTATTTAAATGAATTTCAATAGTTGCTTACATTAAAAGTTAGCCTTTCATTGAGTTTTGAACTAGTTAGTTTCTTTGCCTGCATGTCCATGCATAACAAGTTTTTACTGTACACTGTTTGACAGGGCCCGCAATGCCACTCAGCGGACTCTGTTAAGTGCTGGCCCGCGGCAATTGGCAGCCCCCGTGTATCGTGGTGGCCGTCATTTAAAACCATTTCACAAGTCGTCAAATCCGATTATGAACTCATTTCACAATGAACTACTTTGATGTTTAATTTGCAATTTAATTTTAATGTGCCTAGATGGCAATCTACCCTCCCTGCAGCTCCCTACAGGGCCCAATCCCCACCTCCTGTTTCGCCTGTTTGTCGGCTGGCAGCCACCTGGGCGTATGAGCAATTCGAAAAAGGGTCCGTCGCCATGTTTTGCGGATGCTTCCTCTAGCGATAATTTTATTATTTTTGTTGTTGTTGTTGTTGTTGCTGCTGCTGCTGATGATGTTGATGCTATTAGTTGGTTGCCAGCTGGCCATTAACGTCCATTTAGTCAGGCGCCACGCATTTCTAAGTTGGTAACATTTTCTAATTGCTGCTGCCAGTTGTTTCAGCGTGGCAAATACCAGTGAAGCGGGTGGCAAACAGAGGTGGCAGCCAGTGGGGTGGGGGACAGTAGGGGGGACAGCAGATAGTGGGTAGCCAGCGACTTGAACGTTCATTACAGCTGACAGGGGCTAGCAGCAAAGGGGTTGGGCTAGCTTTTGTTGCCATTGATTTCACCCACATTGCGTGCTGCTGGGCTGCTAGGCTGCTGGGCGTGGCAGCAATTAGTGCATCAGGCTGCAATACCTTTCGACCTCAGGTGGCAGCATGCGCTCTACTCGAACACTTATCACACACAAACGACAAACGCCTTTTGCCCCACACTTATGAATATTTTAAAATTCATTGCAGCAACAGCAGCAGCAGCAACTGTTGTTGTTGCTGTTGTTGTTGTTTTTTTATTATTGAAATCTAGGCGGAAATTAAGTTTTCCCGCTCGACTGACACGGAGGCACGGACGAAGCAGCAACAGCGGCAATCTAGACGCCTGGACACCTTTCGCCTGGCATTGGAGATCCTTTGCCTGTGCTACCTGAGACACCTTAATGGACATGAAAGACCGAAGTTCAGCTTGGATACATGTTGATGTATGCAGCTAGCAGCCGGCTGCCAGCACTAGATGAGACCTTATGTTACCGCATGGCCGGCGACAAGGGGGCCTGCTTTTAGACTAAAAGCGACCAATGAAGGAGAAGGAATGATATGATAAGCATAAATCTATATTGACTAATTGGGAGAGCCAAAAAGGAAAGATACATAATAGGTTATGTCAAAAGAATAAAACATTCAATTTTTTACCCTCCGAGTGGAGATACAATACACTATATAAAGTTAATATAAATAAAGCCAGAACTTCTTTTTGTCTTCTAAGAAATATTATTAATATTATACCTAGCAGACATATGGATTTGAAGCGTTTTATTACAAAAACTGATATTTCGACCAATCTTATGCCAGATATGTCCAATGAGATAAGACTTTGCCCATCTAAAAGAAACTAGGTAAAACTGCCAAATGCATATTCTTGTCAGAGTATCTTGAAAAACTAACATATTTTCTACCCTTCTTCCCGCAGCTGTGCCCCTTGCACAGCGCCTCTGGCTGGTGGATGGCGCATGTGACCCGCATGACCGAGACGATGTCAGTTCTAACCAACTCAAAGGAAGCTGTGTAAGAGCCAAAGAATGAGCCCCAGAGTCGAGAGAGAAGCTTTCACCTGTTTCACCTTTTGGCTTTTGCACGAAGCCGGAGCAGGAGCAGTAATTGGAGCAGGAGCAGGAGCTGGAGCAGGAGCGGGTGCGGCAGCGGGAGCAGGAGCTGACGCTGGGATTGGACACTTTGCATGCAAGTCGAAATGGTGACACGTTTGCCAGTAGGCGCCGGCAGGAGCTGTCGCTGCCCCAGTCCAAAACGGAACTCGGTTCCAGGTCACGTGCTGAATGCCAGCTCCTCGGGCTGAGGCTAACAAGCTTTGGGAGCAAGCGAGCGTGAGGCGTTTTGCTGGCGGTCGTGCGGCCGGCTGCTTGGAGGCGGGCGTCCACCAGAGATGCCGCGTTAATGTTTCTTTTACGTGAATGGGGCGATGGTGCGGGGGGCACCCCGCCACCTGCCACCCGCCCCCTGCTGCCAGCATGGCTGACTCAAGCAACTCGTGGCCCCGCTTATTGCCTGCAGCTGCTCGCTCGCACTTGTTGGGCAATGTAAGTTAATAGCCATTGTTGTGCTGCTCCAGCTCCAGCTCCAGCTGCTCCTCCTCTGCTCGCTGTTCCTTGTCCCGCTGCTGCTGTTGCTGTTGCAAAAAAGGTAGGAACGGCAGCTTTATTGATAATTATTGTGCCATGCTTCTTACGTTTATTCATGTTGTTGTTGTTGCTGGCCCATGCATAAATTTAATTTGCTTAATTAATTAAGAAGAAGCGGGCGAAGAAGGGCGCCACTTTAAGTGCGCAGCGAAATGGCAGCTATTGCGGGTGCGGGTGCGGGTGCGGGTGCTGGTGCGGGGTAGGGTCTTGGTCTTGGTCTTGGTCTTGGTCTAAGTCTTGGATAGGGTCAGGAAGCCGTGCGCTAATTGAAAATAAAGACCAATTTTTTAATTAAACTTTAAATTAATTTATTGAAGTGCACACCGACGCGCGCCTGAGCTTTGACCCGCAGCACGGTCACTCAGCTTGAAGATCAAAGCGTGCTCAAAAACAACACAAAAAAAAAAAAAGAACAGAACAAAATTATAATATATAAAACACAAATTGCAAATGGCGTCGCGGGCCTGAATTTTTGGCAACAAATATGAAGCACGCGCGCGCCGAGCCATCAATTTGGGCTGTTCATCTGTGGGCGTGGCGGCTGCACAAAACCAACAATGCGCTAATGCTCATTTAATGCGATTTGCCTTTCCTAATACACACCCACACACACACCCACCCACACACACACACACACACACACCCAGAGAGAGTGCATAGCTGAAATTTATTTATGCAAGTGTTACGCGATATTTGCACTATATTACATAACCGCATTGTTGCCACCGCCAATGAAGAGCGCATAAAAAGCCAACAGCAAGCCAGAGAGAAGGGCGGGGAGAAAGAGAGGGGACAAGTGCTTTTGAGCCAGTGTTGCCAACTGCCGCTACAGAGCAACGTAAAAAATATTAAAAATAGCTGAAATGATAAAAAATGGCTAAATCAGTTTGAACTGCGTCCGGCTGACAATATCCAAATGTAGCTAGAAAATAGCTGAATTGGCAGCACTCGCATTTGGCAGCACTGCACCAGCAAAGTAAACACCTTTTTATAGCGTTTGACTGCACTGGATTTGTGTGCGCTTGCATTGCGATGCAGACTGCACTGTGCGAAATGAATGCACAATAAATTGCATTTATTTAACATGTTTGCCTACAACACCAAACTCTGGCAAATAGCATAAGCAAAGCAATTAGCGAACAGTGCTGTAAGCTATTGCACACATGCCTATCGATATTGTTTTGCTTAAACAATGCAACGATAGTATCGATGCTGATCTTCTATTGACTGCCAATATACTTGCACCTGCGATTCTCACTGTTTAACGTATGAAAATCAAATGTGTAAGCCTTTCAAAGGATAAGTTTGTCTCGATTGCGGGGCAGCTACTCTTTTGCCTTAAGACCTATCGCAAAATCTCACAAAAAAAAGTCAATATATCGATATATTCTATGCAGATCGGAAAAAGTTGACGACAATTTCGGCAAATTCTGTTTGTGCTTGTGTAAAAAATGTGTTTCAAAAAAGTTTAAATGTGTTGTGGAACTATAAATAACAAAATGTGCATAATGTATGCAATGCCCAGGACTGGCGGACACTCTATGAAGATCAGGAATTTTTGGTAAGCGTAGGTAGCGGCAGGTGTTTGCTTATCGTGTGGCTGATTTAATTTTTTATTACAGGGGTTCGGTCTGGCTGCTGCTCGCTTCGCCAAAACCCGGAGCTAAACTCGCCTATGCTGACAGCTGACTGTACTCGATAAATACTCTGTCCGGATAACTTCTGAGGTACTAGGCTAGATTTAGGACCTATCATAAACATTTTATGCACAGATGCAAGGCAGCTCTGTTTAACGAGCCACGTGGAGGCTATGCAGCTTGTTTTGGATGCAAGCACTCAAAAGTAGACTATATAGTACTCAAAGTTAATTTTATAGCTTGAGAAAAACAAGAGTGCTTCATAGCCTGGCAGAGAGCATTATAATTTTGACTTGAATTTTCTACATAGACCTGGCAAAGTATATATATTTTTGAGCCGTATCAACAGCTAAATCTATATAGCCAAATTTTCAAATGTTTTTATGCAACTATTCGCTCGATCTTTGCATTGGTACGTTATTCTGTTGCTGGCAGCTCATGTGTTGTTAGCCGGATTATGTGTCGAATCACAATATCATTCAGTCATATATATATGATATATGTCTAAGAAACGATCAGTCAAAAGTTAAAGATATCTTAACGAAACGAGTTCAATTTTGTTATGGTTGAAAGGCTGCTATGTTCGTCCTTCCTGCTGAAACTGAATTGTAAGCTCTTTTACTCATTCCCATATATTATTTACCCAAAATTTATTAACATATCTGCGTAGTCCATTTCACATTCTATTCATTTTCGATTCGCTCTGCTGCAGGCTTCCACTTCCTTTTTGAAGGCCTTAAACTTCTCTATCAGAGCTTGCAGCAGTTGCAGAGCCCTCACATGAACTTCGTATTGGCGCTCGTAGGCCGTCAGCTCAAGCTTAATTAGTTCGCATTCCTTGACTATATTGTCCAGACTCCTTTTAAAAAGTGGCCAGTTCCTGTTGTGCTGCGTTTGATATGCGTACATCAGCTAATGTTCGCATTCTCATAAGGCGGCAGACTTACGTTGTTATCCATTTGAAACGTCTTAGCTTTTGACCAATTAGCTTTTAAGGAAATTCTTTAGCTTATTTCTCTGCTAAATCAGAGCTTGTGACACGTGCTTGAAGATGCTTACAATACTGGAGAAACTTAGTGTTCTTTAAATACAACACTGTCTTGTCGATATTTCCCCACAAAGAAATTGCAACAATAAAACTAAGAATAAGTTTGAAGACGATTCGATGAGATGGGTACGATTATCCAATATCATTGAAACATGTGTTAATTCTTGAAAATTAATCTTAAGTTCATCATGCCGAAATTGAACTTTTGACCCCCATTTCCCACAACTCTTCCCTGAGTTTTAACGCGAATTCGTTTCAGTTTCCCATGACCCTTTTCCACCAATATTCCGAAGTTTTGGCTGGATTGGACTGTTCGCTGATAATAAGTGAGGATATAAATATAAATTGAGAACTTAGCGATGTTCACATAGCTCAATGACTGTAAAATAAAAGTGTAGTTCCATCTTAATCTATATAGCCACCTATCATTTTTACCGACAACCAATCTGTGCAATCTAGTAATGTTAGCTTTATTGAATTCTAACAGTAATTCACATATTTTGGTCTCCTCATTCTTTTAATCCTTGACTGGCTATGCTTTTTTGAGCTCAAAGGCATCCAGTTCCTCTTTGAAGACATCGCACATCCGTGCTAACTAATCATACTACGCTTTTTTTAAATGAGCCAAAGGGGCTTAATAAGTTGTGTGAATACATATTTTATTACTTGGTGATAGTAATAAATAAATTGGAATCCAGTTTGGTCATTATTGACATTCTTGTAAAGCATCTGTCATGTCAGGTTGTTAAATTTATAAAAAAAATTTCGTGCGTCAACTCTTCCGATACGAAAGAACAAATCTTTCATAATTGCCATAAACCGTAAAATGTCAGAGAAAGGAGAGAGGAGAAAAAATAGGAAATGCCACTGACAAGGCATCCGTTTTGTGGTGCAATGGCATTACAATGGGTCATGCAAAAATTGACAAAAGCCTGATCTCATCCTGGCAGCAGCAAGCCGAGGAGACTCAGGAGCACAAAAAATAAAATACAAAGAGGGTAGGTGTTTTTCAGAGGGGGTACGGGGTGCGTGAGGGGTTGAGACTGGCAGCAATTGCTGCTAATGCTCTCGTTGCCAACATATGTTTTGGCCAAATGTTGTCATAAATTTTGAGGCACAGCGACGACAACAAGGACAAAGAGCATGTGGACAACTGGGGATGAGACCAAAACTGAGACTGAGGCTGCAGCTAAGGCTGAGCCTTGGATTGCAGACAAAGTGCAAAGAAATAATATGCAGGGCCAAACAGCAGCAGGGCGAGAACAACAAAGGAAATGAGTGCGGTTGTCTGGCAGGACGACAACGACAACGACAACGGCAACGGCTACCAGCCAGGACCTGGAGCAGGACCAGGAGAAGACGGCAGGACAACGACCAAGTTGCTAGCTCGCTGGCTGCCTGCTGAAAGTTGGCAAACGATCTGGCAGAAATCAGGGCCGCTTTAGAGCAGCACTAACCAAAGCCGACTTGCCGCATACTGACAAGCAACTTGCTTGCCACAACACCCATCCCCCACATCCCCCCCGCCCTTCCCCCTTGGCTACCATGCAAAGCGATTAGAGTCCGGAGGCCGACGTGCAGCAGACGGGAGCAATCAGGCAAAGTGCCTGCTTCTGCTGCTGCTGCTTCTGCTGCTGCTGCTGTTGTTGCCGCTGCAGTTGTCCAGTGTGTTGGTCACGTTGCACCTGCCACACACACACACACACACACAGTTGGAAAAAAAGGAAGAGACAGCCGAGTGGGAGAGGAACAGACACACACACACACACGCACATAGCATAGAGCTAAAATAATTGCATAATTTGCATATTATTTTCTGCTAAACATGCAAAAAGCGCCGCGCAACGTGTGCAACATGCATTCCAAATTTATGTGTGTGTGCGCGCGCGCGTGTGTGTGTGTGTGTGTACATTAAGTGCAAAGTGTAAATAACCAACTCAGCATAAATCGTGATTACAACATTTTGTGTGTGCGGATATTTGCGGGCTTGGTTTTGTGGTTTTAATTTAATTAATATTTTTTTTTTGATTTAGCCACGACCTGCCCCAAGCCGCCGCCACTCTACCTTCTTGTTGCCTTTTTGCTGTGTATATGTGTGTCTGTTTTTTGCATACACCTCATGTACAACAACAACAACAGCAACAACAACTACTGCGACAAAGGCAATCAACACTCAAAGTGCTTCAAGTGCAGCTGTGGGTTGCGGCTTTGTCTTTGGGTTCGGTTTCCCTTGGGTGGCTCGAGAGCCACTTTTGTCAATTAGTCAAACAGTTTGAATGCAGCAGCTAATGAGGTGATAATTGAACAATGCATTTGCATATTTGCCCTGCATAAATGCGTTTGCCACAAATTGACGCAAACAACAAAATATGCACAGATGCAAGCTGAATTTAAAGGCAGCTCATCAATGCGCTTTCTATAAATATATAGATGTATATTTGTCTCCACTGATTGACTGATTGACTGACTGACTGACTGGCTGATTGATTGATTGGTGATCAACTCACTGTCTAGACTTTTAACTATAGTTGCCTTAACTGATGCAGGACGGCTTTGAAAAATTGCATCACAAAGTTTTTCCATCCGATATGCCTCACACTCGTTTTTAAAGATTTTGGTGAAAAGTAATTTCAAGTAATGTCTCTTAGCCAACACTGGTTGGAGACAATATCCATGTGAATTGATAAGAATTTTGAAAGTTTTCAATTTTATTTACACATCCTGGCAATGTTCCGATAAGATGCTGTTGTATTTCTGAAATGTTTCTTCAGTGCTGGAAACAAACATGTCACAAACTGTAAATTGGCTAAAAACTCGATAACTCGAAAGCTTTACGAAATGGTTCAGAAAATGTGTCTTTAGCATTCTACGAATGCGAATAAATATTCCACATTTACTGAAGTACGTATTTCACTTACGTCTTATTAAGTAGACTCTGGACACTTTGGTTCAGAAATACGAACTAGTTAAGATTCAGCCGGCGCGCTACGATATGTAACTGCAATATGCGAGGCCTTAATAGACGACTGGATGAACCTGAGCTCAATAAAGCAGAGCAGGTCAAGGTTGAAAAGATTGGGAGGACCAAGGTTGGGAGCAATAAATGTCTTCTCATTAAAAATATGAAATGGTGCACTTATTTGTGTCTTCAATTTGATTTTAAAAATATGACCTGGGCAAAGCCCTTTATTCATTTATAAAAGCTAATTTTCTAAGAATATTTTCACGTTATGTGACCAACCGAGCTTATATCTGAAGTTAAAGTTATTTATTAGCAGAAATGAATTACTATGAATATGAAATTCGCTGCGGGTACGCGCGCCCTCGAAAGTATGCTATGATTTTTTCCTTGTCGAGAAAAAACAACTTGAAATTGTGTATTTATTAGGGCAGCGAGTATAAGTCCAAGTTACATGAAAGGCACTTAATAAGCTGCGAAGTGGGCGTGGCGCACGATGGGCGTTGCCGGGGCACATGCATTTATTAAAGCCGCCCGCCTGAATGCCTAATGAGTGCGACTCGAGCCTAATGTGATTTGTACAGTTGTGCAAAAATTATTTATTGACTTTCATATGCAATTTGGCAGGCCAAAGAGTGTGTCCCGAGTATGTGTGTGTGTGTGCGTGTGTGTGAGTGTGGCCCGCTCAGTGCTCATGCATTAGACGCCCCTTAACAAAGTCGCTTGTCAAATGCAGAAAGCAAAACGAGGGCGAAACACAAATTAAAAGCTCTAACGGCAACAACAGCGACAACAACAACACTTAATGCCAAAAATATGGATAATGTCATTTTTTTCTATTGAACAAAATCGAAATCGAGTCACAGCAAGACACACCCCCCCACCCCCCACCAACACGCCGCCCCTGAGCCTTGGCAACGAGCCTTCGTTTCCTGATGTGATTATGATAAAATATTCTCGAGCAGTTTTATGATTTATGACTTTGAATATGGCAAACAAAACGGCGGCCAACTTGTATTGACGGCAACAAAGGGGCTGGTGGGGGCGAAAGGAGGGTAAAAAAAAAGAAAAACACTGTCTGCCATGGGCGGAGCACTCGATGGCATAACAGGGGGTGGATTGCGCGGGGTCGGCTGGCACAATAAGCACTCGAGTGCGTCGGCATAATTTATCCATGTTTGCCGCGTCGCGTATTGGCAAAGTTTTTTTTTTATGGCCAACTGGACGTTGAACAACCACCTGACCAGGCCCGGTGGCTGGGGGCAGCGCGGGGGGCTGGGGCTGGGGCTGGTGCGACTCTGTCTGAGGCCAGCAACGGAGCACGTCTGGCCGCCACTTTTCGCGCATAATTTGGCCCATTGTCAGAGCTGAAGCTGCGTGGATGAACTTGAATTGCTATTGGCTGCCCCCTCGAGTCGACAGCAGGGTGCGGTGTACGGGGTGCGGTGTTGGGGGGATGGGCGCATCTATAATTCTCATCAGTTTGGACCCACAGTGCGGACTTGAGTAGGCACTTGGCGGCGTCACGCCCAGAACTAAAAAATTTCAAGCAAGGGTTTTCGTATTCCAGCCAAGTTCCTGGGATTGGGATTGGCATTGGGCCTGTGCTTGGGCTTGGGATTGGGGCTGGGTTTGAGTTTGGTCTGAGGTTAATTCGTTTCACCTGCAGGCGAAGCGTATTTCAACTTGTTTAATATTTTATAATCCAGGGGCTGAGCTGCTGTAAGACAGCGCTTAGCCCACAAATTATAATTGATGATGCTCTCCGAATCTGCCTGAATTCACAATTGTTTCGGCAAAGGCTGTCGAGTGCGTCAATTGAAGTGTATAAGTTAAATGGGCGTAAATGTTCTACTATTATACATGCATAGCTGGCAGATTGTACACTTTTCTCTTGGCTAATTGTTTGTCTACATTTAGAAACAATTTTGCTCTTTCGAGCTGCAATAACTTTATCAAAACTCTGATGGTTGAATCTCATCGCCAGCTTTATTTGAAGCCAAAAATTTACAAATTCTGAAAATCTAAGTTTTTTTTCTCTTTATACGTCCGTCGTTATATTGGAAACTATTAGAGATATGATATTTAAAATGTGTTTTACCTTTAACATTTTTTTTTATTTATACTTCGTTTTTAGGCACAACCCGAGAAATATTAGAGTTAGATGCAAAACATTTAGTAAATAGCTTCTCAAATGTTTTAATTTTAAATAAACTCAAATTTTGCAAAAAATTGAAATAGGATAGAGCCTTGTGCCTTGGCATATACACACTTTTGTATGCTATAGTCAAGCTGCGAAAATTGAACACAGATCGGATTCTAAATACCGAACCTATATAAGAATGTATTTCCCTGAGTCTGGGGCAAAGGGAAGGAGAAGCACTCCGTGCCTGCCTAAAAGACGACTTGGCGCTGGGCTTAGGGTATCTTCTAGTTGGGCCTGGGAGAACTCTAACATATGCCTCGACATAGGAGCACAATATCATACAAGTCCCTTAGGAGCAATAGGCTAGGCATAGATATATGTCGCACACATGAGCTATATTGATGCATGCAAGGTTATCTGAAATTCGGCTTTTCATTTGAATTTCTTTTTAAATTTTGTGAAAAATCAACTCTTTCGATATTACTAATAACTAAAGCACCAACTTCACACATTTGGCACACACTAATGCATGCACCAACACACACGCACACACACTTGTGGATGGGAGTCTAGACAGCGCGGCAGTCGGCTCGCTTTGGGGGCAAGCGTCAATGCAAATCTCTGTCGATGGTCAAGTGGGGTGGCTGAATAAGTTTTGGTGGGGTGGCGGTTGGGTTCTGTGTCTGCAGTGGGGACTGCATTCATGCTGATATGGCTAGGCTGTGGGGAGTGCGCGGTGGGCGGGGCTTCAGGGGCAAAGGTTGCTGTTAAAGCCAGCGCACGTCTGAGGCAGCCGAGCAAAAGTCTTCAAATTGAGCAAGTGGCGAACATTGGTGGTTTCGGGTGGTTGCTGTTGATGATAAAGCATCAGTTACCACAAAAGAACACACACACACGCACATACACACACACATGAGTGTGGTTCGGGTACTAAATGCTGCTGGAATTTAGCTTATTTTGATGAATGCAATGGTCACGCACAGATGAACCCAATGCCCGCCCAATACCCTCGCAGTACAAATGAGACATATGAAATGTAATGTAATGAATTTGATGATCTATTGTCACAGTGCGAGGGGGCGGCGGCCTGTGCTGAGTGTGGAGGGGCTGAAGTTAATGGTGCTGCCAGAGCGAGCTGGCTATAGGTCTAGCGGCCTGTTGCCCAGTCGAAAGGCTTTTTAAAGTCAACTCGTTGCCCACTTTGTATGCGTGCCAGCTACTAGGTGTGTCTGTCTGTTACTGAGTGTGTGTGCGTGTGTCTGTGTGAGTGTGTGTGCGTGCGTGTGTATTGTCGTTGGCCTCGCCTTACCCACCCCGCTAATCCAGCTCCCCTTGTGTGTGTGTGTGTGTGTGTGTGTGCACATCTTTAGCATCTATCAGTCTGTAAAGCTTCCTTCCTGCCAGCCAGGCCCAAAACGAACGTGCGACTATGCGTGAGCCCCCTCCCACCCCTTTCGACTGTCCCCTCTGCAGTCATTCTGTGATATTTTGGAATGCGGCGACAGATATGCATATGTGAAGAGACACACACGCACGCACATTTACAATGATTGTGTGTGTGTGCGCCTTTGTGTGTGTGTGTGCTCATTCATTCATTTCATTCGAAATGTCTCTATGCATCTCTGTCACACACTCTTCTCCACCCTCCGGCCAGGATGGAGATGAGGTATGAGGGGCAGCGGGGCGGCATATTCAATTTAGCAACAGAGAAGAAGATGACAAAACGATTGCTTTCGACTGCTTGTCATATAGATGATGAATTGTTCCTGTTCCTGCTGCTGCCGGGCATCAAGGCGACCAACCCGCCGTCCAGAACCGGCACACAGCACCGCTCTGACCCACCGAAACATCCGTATGGCCCCAGCCCACCCAGCAGCCAACAGGCTTTGTTTTTGGCCTGCTGTTGCTGTGGCTGTTGCATATTTATGCCTGCTGTGTGGCGAGCTTAAAGCGGAAATTTAATTTGGGGCAATTAAGTTGTTGGCCGTTGCATTTTTGGAAAGTAAAAAGACGCCACCTAGCGTGGGCAGCGGGCAACTTTCTTTCTATCCAATTACCTCTGCGAATTTCAACTAGCGGTTATTGCAGGAAGCTGCCAGTAAAACGTTGACGAATGTGACACAACGAGAAATGGAGAAACTCATATGGGAGAAAGAGAGACTGCGATTTTGTAATAAAAGTATCCTTGTCGGGTGTGCACAACTAATATATACCCTGCACCCAGAACCAAGCTGTCATTGAACAAATTGAATCAATTGAGACTGTTTTTACTATATCATATTAATTTCCATGCAAATAACATTTTCTCTCCGCAAACTAGATAAATACACATTCGCAGCTTATCAATTGAATTGTCTTGCTAAGTATACAACTATGATTGGATGATTTTAACAAACACAACTTTTTACTCCGCGAATGTAAACTCGACTAATGATAAGATGTGGAGTACAAAGGATAGATGGTTCAGTAAGTACGTTGGATTTTTCTTTGTAATACTTGTTTGCTCATCGCGCGAAAAATGTAGTGGACTTAAATACCAAATAAAATACTAAAGTAAGAGCAAATTCCAAAATACTTGGAGTCTAGTTCATCGATTTAAATGCTTTGACTGTGAAGTAAATTCATTACTGCGGAAACACTCAAAGCTGGCAACTCACATCGTGCAAAAGTGGCCATGGAGCGAGAAAGGTGTAAATCTGTGTGTGTGTGCGTGTGTGTGTGTGTATGTGCAGGGGAGGAATGGCAGATGTCGCAGCACCGGCAAATCAATTAGTTCGATGCATGCAAAAGCGCAAGCTGGCATTATTTGGCGCACTTCCGTTTCCGCAGCATTGCCAGCAAACAAAACTAATTACAAGCATTTTCATTAACGCCTACAAGCGAGCGACTTTTGGCCCGGTCGCGGCACCCGGCCCCCACCTATCCACGGCCTTGAAGATGCTCATGGCTAACTCTGTGTAGGTGTGTGCACGGGTGTGTTTCTGTGCTGGTGTATGTGTGTGTGTGTATGGCAACTACTTAAAAGTCGATGCGCCAAGAAGGCAAAAACAAGGCTAAAACACTTTTGCAGTTCGCTCGCTCTCAAGTGACAACGGGGCAAGACCTGGGGTGGCAGCTCCCTTGACCCCCCCAATCCCCAAGCCACACCCCCGACAGCATGCAGCACGAGAAAGTTCCGTGACGCTGTTGCAAACTTTACCGCCAATGCGGCGCGGCTTCAATCTGTGCCGTCAGCAAATAGAAAAAAAAAGGAGGAAAATTTCCTTTTTTGATGCGCAACTAAAACCCAAAACAGGCCAGGGCCTGCTCGGGCGCCCGACCAGGGACTGGGCTCGAGTGGCGAGTGGCGAGTGAATTGTCTAATTACAGCTGCCAGTTGCAAGGCAATTGTTGTTGTTGTTGTTGTTGTTGTTGTTGCTGTTGTTGCTGCTGTTGTTGTTGTTGTTGTTGCTGTTGTTGCTGCTGTTGTTGTTGTTGTTGTTACGAGTCTACCGTTGTCAGCGACAGGCGCAGGACGCCTTCTTTGCCATCTACTGCGCCAAGTCGAAAACATCTTAAGCACATTTTTAATTAATTTAAATGCGTTAAGTTGCTTGTCACTTCATTTGGCGATGTCCTTAACATGCCCATATACACAAACCTACTTAGCAGCATTAGTCCTGCGGGGCGCACACACACACACACACACACACAGAGACACACACACAGAGAGACACACACACACACAGACACACACTGTGCAGCAGTTGAACGTCGCCAGGTTGCCGCCTAATGAAGATGACGCACAGGCTCAGCCGGAGGGTCTACTTTATTTTTGGCCTTTCTCGCTGTCAGCTGTCGATAATTTGGCAATCGTATTGTTTTAATCCAATTTGTCATTTCATTTACCAAGCTGAACACTTTCTCGAACAGCTTTTAGTCCGATTAAATATTAAAATTAGTTCGATTGCTTGCTTTCATTCTGAAATGCCAAAAATTTCAAGTTTTGGTATTGCTGGCAGCCAATAATTGGGATTCAATTGGTCTTCATTTGGCCAAAACGACAGAAATGGCAAAATAAGTAATCTGAAAAAATTGAATTCGCTGTTATATAACAACTAAGCCTGGCACAAGAGCACGCGTATAATAAAGACATGCAGACCCATAAAAGTTATTTTTCTTAGATCACAAGTCTAAGCTTCTCACTCATTTTCCGTCATTGGGCGTGGAATTCGCAAAATTGAAACTTGCTTTGATATATTTTCCTGTTTGATATATTTATTCATTTCATTGTCGATGAAAGTTAAACATTTATTAAAAGTTCCTTGTACAAAACGCTCAAAACCCCTTTTTTTTTCTTAGAAACTTGTTTTCAAAAAAGAAATTGAAGCTAAACGAAAAGAAAGTTTTATATAGGTGCTAACGTATATTTTCACCCTTGGGTGTGGAATTGAGCAAATCCGTATATTAGTTTTTAGTTAGATGAATAATTAAGCAAGTTTCTTTAGAGGATTCGAACATCTTAAACAAATCGTTCCTTATGATTCAGTAATTTATATGTTCCTTATATGTTCATTTTAATGGATTTTGCATTAACCTTTTTTTTTATCCAGCATTAAGTTCATTTAATTTATTAATCTGAAACTTTAGCCCCAATTTTTTTGGCATATCAATATATATAGATACCTTTTTGCCATCGACTGATTCAATGACATGCCATACGTTTTAAACTTGGCTATCAAGAGACTGGAAAGGGGTAAGGGAAGAGTTTAGGAGGAAAGAGTAAGCTGGTTTGGTTCTGAGCACTCGTATCGAAATTGTCATTGAGGCTGGCAGCCCAAAAGTCTATTATGCCGACAACTGGCTACAAATTGTTCAACTTAATTAAAGAAACGCTGTTAAGCTTTGCCATTGAGCGCGATTGGGGCGGCAAACCACGCCCACATCAGTCACATATGCATGCTGGCGGCGGTAAACGGTGAATGAGAGTGGAGGGCTGTTGGGAGAAAAAAGCATTGGACTCGAAATCGGGATCAGAATCCGAATCCGAATCCGAATCACATTCAACGCTAGTCGCTGTGTGGCATGCGATAGGGCAGCTCCAGAGATTGACGACAAAGAGGCAACTAGCGAAGCTGGGCAAGGCAAAGAGCTTTTTGCATTATAACGCAATTCAATGGAACGACTCCAGTGACGACGCGGACGACGCGAACAAGGACAACGTTCCATACGCTGGCCACGTCTGCGGCTGCACTTCATCGCTTTGCCAAAAGGGGCAATTTCCGTGCTGAAAATGTTGGCGACAACAACAAAAACAAAACGTAACAAAACCAGTAAGAATGCGCCAGTGAATGCGATCGACTCTCAGTTACCCTGTACTCAGCTATGTTGTTTTAAAGCGACATAGCTTCACGTCGACCAGGGCGAGATTATGACGCTTTAAAGCGACATAACTTGAGCTGTGGACTGTAAGCCTGGGTTTCTTTCACATCCCGAAACCCTGGTTAAAATATTTTCAAGCCTGCAAACGCAACCCAGCTCGAACCAACAGCATGCCTTAAGATTCGTAATAAATTTAGTCAGCGTGAAAAATTCCATATAAAAGTGATGTAGCTTAGAAGTTCATACTAAACTTTTGAGCTCCGGCTTCTCTATTTTTTGGTATCAAAAAAGTGCATGTTGACAGAATTTCTGCCTATTGTATATACTTCAGCGACCCCTTGCTTGCTGCCGCTGATTACAGGGTATACAAAAAAAAAAAAACAAAAACCAAATAGTAAGCGAAACAGAAATGAAATCGTATCTGCGCAAAAAGTGTGCACTGCTTTTAATTGAAAACGCAAATTGGTCATCAATTAATTTGACATATAGACGTAGCGGCCAAAAAGCTACGGCAACCGATTGCAACTATGATGTCGCTGCCGCCCCCCCCCCCCCCCCCCTCCCCCCTTCCCCTCTCGCTACACACCACCAGGCAATCGACAAGTCCCCCAATCAACAGTCTGCATCCAGTCTGCACATTTTCAGCTGCATTCAATCCTGTAGGAAGTTAGAACCTGATAGAAAATCGAATCCATTTCCCGGCTTTAAATTGGAATGCCTGGGACAGTGTTGAAAAACTGAGACTTTGAAATCGTCCAAAACTTTCCATTGTTTCATGAAATCCATAAGAATCGATATCGTTTTTCCTGAGCTGGATCTAATGAGAGCTAGAGATCCCAAATTTCGTATAGAATATGCAGATTAGGAATATTTCACTTTTAAGATTCAGGCAAAATTGTAATTTCATTTCAAGAGATACAGCCTTGTGCTACGGCGCCTGCACACATTCTTTTTTTATATTGATGCCTCTAAAATTTCATAAAGATCGGACGTTAAGAAGAACAAGCTTGACTACTATCAATGGAATATTTATCATATTGTGCAGGATAACTTATTCAATCTTAACCGGAAAATAGCTGTCAAATGCCGTCTGCTGATGGGGCACTCACTGGAGGCGTGGCAAATGCTCCGTTAATAAATTTGACGAAAAGGGAGGCCCCGAAACTTTCCGAAGAAATTTAATAACTAAAAATTTGCGAAAGTTAAGGCCAGGATATGTATATCATATTATGTGCATAGCTAATCCAAAAGTCTTTCAACTTGGGCAAGTGAAAAAAAAAGAAACCCGAATTTTTCTCTGCGTCTCTGGTGTTGCGACTGACAAGTGCCTTGGCCAGACAACCAACTGTTCTTCCCCTCATGCACCCGCCTACATCTGCTCCGTACGCCCAATGGCCACGCCCACATCATGGCATAAATAAAAATTTTGTTTGGCAATATTCGCGTCGCGTATTTTGTTGCAAAAGTCTTGCATTAATCTAAATATTTGCATGCTTGCAACGGCTGCAAGGGCTAAGAATGGCGCGAGGGTTGAGGGTGTAGCGAGGGGGAGGGAGTGGGGGTTGAAGGGTTGAAGGGTTGGGTGGTTGGGTGGTTGGTTGGTCGTAAAAGAATCGCGACTGGGCTCTGCTCTGGGTGCTCGGCTTGGACCAGCGTTTTGAGCTTTGCCTATTTATTTATTTTCATCGTCGACGCCAAATTGTCAACGACTTTTAAGCGGGCGGACGGGCGAAGGGTGTGCTGTGAAGCGGGGGGGGGGGGGGGGGGGGGGTGTGCGCTTTCTGTAATGGGGTAAGCGTTCGCTGCATTTTCGCATTCGGGAAAACTCGCATTTAAAATGCATTTCGCATGCAACGTCGACGCGGGGCATTTCCATTGCAAATGCAGCAGCGCCGCCAGACGAAAACCCAAAGACAAAGACCGAAAGCCAGAGCCAAAATAATAATAATAATAATAAAAATAATCATCATCATCATCATCATCAGGGGGAGGGGCTGGGGCTGGGGCAGTGGCAGGACAGTTGTGGCATGCAACAGCGCCGGAAATATAAAAACAAAAGCTTTATTTATTTTTATTTCGCCCTTTCGCCCATTCGTATTTCACTTTTGTTTATTATTACTTTTATTGCTCTCCTTGTTGCTGTTGTTGTTGCGTTTTAAGTAATCAAAATCGTTTAAACGAATTCGCGGCATTTGCATTCTGTGGCCAAGTTTTAGGCAGCACATTGACAATGCGGCGGCATTTGCAACTTGCTTTCAGATTTGCTCATTTGCGAAACGTTGTGGAACTGAAACAACAAATCATATATCCTGCTCTGGCCCGTATAACGAGACTGTACTGTACTTTCTTATTCTTGGGAATTCAACAAAATTATAATTTAGTAATTCATTTTACATTTTACAGCTTCGCCCAAATATTTAATTACTCCAAGACTATTTCGTCGCGGGAACAATGGAAATGGAATAGCTGTCTGCTTCAATGTGACTATAATGTAATTAAATACCCTAGTAGAATTATAGCTTGCCGTTCTTTTATATCTGTGAAGAGAATTTGGGTGCTCTTAAAGCAAAAAAGAGCGATATGATATAGTAATCCTATAGTAATGGGATATTTTCTGTTATACCTTGGCTCCGATTCCACTGTTTCTTGTTAAATCTTAAATTAATATGTGAAATTGTGACTGAAGACTGAACTCAAATCATTCTGATACGATGCAAGAGTCTTCAACCTATTCGATAATCCATCACAGAAATGCATTTTGCGCTCTTTATCAGTCTGCTGCTCTCTCTTTTACTCTCGTTTCGGGCTTCCTCTCTCTTTTGGGCAGCCATAAGACGTTTGCCATAAATGAGGATGTGTGGGTTTGTGACTATGCTACAACCTTAGGGCAAGGGTATCCCCTCTTAACTGAAAGAGTTGGCATATTTGCCGTCTGCTTGGCATGCGATTAACGTAATGTTAATACATAAATTCTCATAACTGGAATCGAATAAATAATAAAAATAAATCATAATTTGCAATAATTGCTGCTGCAACATTTTTGATTTGTTCTGAAAGCAGTCAGTTAAAATGAATATAAAAAAGCAGCGCGCCGAAGCCTAAATACCCTTCAAGAAATATGACTTAGAAGTTTTTTTTTCCAATCTAGGCCATATGTGGGCTTAAGAAACAAAATGAATTAATTATAGATACTGGTCAATAATATATATTAAATATATAACTTTGCATGCATTACATAGCTCGTGAGAAAGTCTTCATGTACTGTGCATGGGCATACAAAATCTGTGATAATGGAAAGATCTGCTCAATGAGTTAAAAATTTGCATTCAGACTCGATTTATTTATGGAAGATGCTCATTTGAGTGTTTTTGTTATTGGGGCCAAATTGCAGATGCACCATTATCAACTAATTTTAATTTTCGGCTATTGGCACTCGGCTATGAGCTGTGATGAGATTAACTTCATTTCCAGCCACTCGCATTGCTCAGCTGCTCAAGCATCGACAACAACTGCAACAACTGCAACAGCAACTGCAAAAACATCGGCAACATCGGCAACAATCAGCAGCAGCAAGAAGAAACTATTTTGTGTTTTGTGGCAAATATTAAAACAGTATGCCACAATAAAATGCGTTTGAAGGTTTCAACTTTAGTTGAGGATTGCTGCAGCTGTTTGGCCAGCTGTAAAGCACGCAAGCAAACGAGTTCAGTGCGGGCTCGCTCGACTAACAGACACCTATTAATACTCGAAAGTAGCCTAGATTCAGACTATGCGATACATGCATTTCAAATCTACATTAAAACACTGTTGTTGATAAATTGTGCACGGTTTTCCGAAAACTAATCGATTTCGCTATAAACTATTTCACACGTCTCACCAATCCACGCCCCGAGGTGAAACATGTAAAAAGTTCATTTATCATCCTTGTCGCAGCAAACTCATAATCTGTTCTCTAAGCAATGAAAAGCACTTAACTTATACGTACATATATAATCGAGCTCGGTGAGTCCACCATCACGGTCGGAAAACGGGTGGAAAACGGCTGATTATGATCTTAAGAAATAATAAAGCTGTCTCGCATAAAGTATTTGTTTGTGTGAAGCTCGCCTTAATTGATAAATGAGAAAGAATGTGGACTATCAAGTGGTTTTTAATGCCCATTCTCTAAATTTGTCGAAAACAGGGAACACAGAAAGTGGACCTCGGCTTTGGTCGCTTGACGCGTAGCAATTCTCACTGTTTGTGTAAGCCATGAACAATATCGATAGAATAGTCTGCATGTTATGTATACTTTAGTGTATAGGGTAAATAATGTTTTCTCCGGTCTGTTACATATTTATGATACCCCACAGCGTCAATTATACGTGCGTAGGGTATCAAAAATGAGGATGAGTACCTAGGTATTACAAGTTGTGCTAGCCAAATTGGTTGGATTACACACAGCGAGCGAGATAGCAATAGTGCGTGTGACCGAGCATGAGATAGAGAGTGGAGAAGGGAGAGTGAAGGAGGGGGAAGGATGTATAGATATGGAATGGCTGAAGCCGATAAACTCGAATTGCACTTGAAACTTAATTACAAACTCGCAAATGCAAAATGCAAATGCAAATACCTGACAAAGCCGAAGCTGAAGTCTCGAGGCTGGCAAAGCCATAGCCAAAGCGAGTGTTGCTGCTAATATGTCTGAACGCCTGGTTAAGTGCTGTGCGAGTGTGTGTGTGTGTGTGTGCGTGTGTGCACCACATGGCGTATGAGTAATATGCATGAATGCCAACTGCATGTGTCTCTAATGCTCTATAACTCGGGCACTTCTTGTCGTCATCTTGTTAAGTAAATTCTAAACATAGTTGCTAGGCAAACAGAATCCCTCACACACACACACACAAACACACACCCGCAACACCCAATCCAGCCCTGTGGGTGTGTGTGTGTGTGTCCATTCACTTATGTAATTAAGTGTCTTGTTAAAACGGAAATGGAATTTGGTTTTGCCTTTAATTTACATTAATTGACGATGCATTTATGCCAGCGAGCACTTTGGGAATCTGTGATACCCAGCCCTCTTACCCCTCCCCCCCCTCGGGCCCCCTCACTCAACGCCCTTTTGCCACCCACTTGTTGGTATTTATTGTTTAATATTAATGTCTGTGCCGAGCACAAGCGTTGCCTTTGAAAAATGCATGACATGGACACATGAGAGCTTTGGCTAACTTGGCTTTAATCGCCCGGCATTAGGCCACATGCAATATGCAGCAGCTGCAGACAACTTGGAAAGAGTCAGTCGGTGAGTGAGTAACCCGGTTAGGCACTGACCCGATTGCCTGCTGCTACCAAAATGCCAATGGCCAGCGGGCATTATTAATGGCACTCGGAGTGCACTTAGTTGTGGCAACAGCTTTGATTTATTCATTGCCACACAACATTCAACATTCAACATTCGGCATTCGGCATTCATTCATTGTACATTCAACATTTATCCATTACAATTATTATTATTGTTATGCACACACTATTAATTGCGTTCTGCTTTCACATTTCCCCATTTCATTAGGTGATCTTGTAAAACACAAATTTGCATAGCACACTGTAAATTAGGGTATATTCTGCGTTTTTAATTAAGGTAAATCTGTCGAATAAATTATACTTTAAACGTTAAACATTCTTTCCGTTTATTTGCATACGTTTGCGGTTCTACGCTGTAGCAATTCCCACAATTTGGATGCTATCTATTTAAAGTTGTCTTAACATACTTCTCTTGCGACTAAAACGAAGTCTAATAAGTCTTAATCAATTACATCAAGAAACTCATTTATCCCATTCGCAGCTGTATTCTCGCGTTCATTTATGAGGCAAGAAGCATCTCAACTTTCGAACTCTTAGTTAAGCGCAAGATCCTGAGCAATAGACAATTATTGAGAGTATTGTTATGTTATCCATAAATAAAAAATGTTTTTTAAATTATAAGTGAATACGTTCACAAGCCACACGTTGATACCGAAATCCAATTTAATACCTACGAAGAGAAAATATATGTTAAATATTAAATAAAAATATTTCATTTTCCATTAAAAAACGCAGACGTTAAGAAGATATTAATTGCCTTGCATTTAAAAGGTTACAAGTTTCAAAGGAGCGAGATATGTTTTTGTAAAAAATAATTAAACATTTTGGCTAAGACACTGTTTTTTGGACTAGAAAACCCAAAACAATTAATTTTATGGGTTGCTTTTTGCTTTGTTTTTGTTATTTTAACATAAGCCTATTCACAAATCCCACGTTGATGATAACGAAATCCAGACGTATGGCAAAATTTCATGAAGTAAATAAAAGATATGAAATAAATTCTAAAGTTTTATTAAAGAAACAAACATGAAAAACAAATTTTCAGTAGGTAAGGTATATTTTATAATTTAAAATAATATAAATAAATAAAATAATAAATAGGTGTAAATTAAAAAAAGTAATTTAAAAACTGCCCATTGGCTCAGAGAGATCATCTCTTGGCCTCAAAATTGTGATTAACAATTTGGGATTGTTTATATATAATAATATAAGACAATTATTGCATCGATCTGAATTATAATTCTTTTTGGGAGCTCTCCGCTGCTTCGGAACTCTTTTACTATTAAAGATATGGAATCTACCATGCTATTGAATATTATACATATATCGAATGTTTTGATATCCGAAAGCTATTCCGTATACTATATATGTACCTTGCCTTCAAGTTATATATACCACTTTACCACTTCCTTTACCACCAAATTAACATCTTCCCAGAATATGTTTCCACTTGTACAGGGCTAAAAACATGAACGAGTATCTCGCCTTTCTTGGAGCTATTTAACACATGCACAAGTCCCATGTTGATAACAATATCCATAGTTATGCATCTCAATAAGGAAAAAAGTGCACGAATTAAATTAAAAAAGTGATCAAAAAATTTAACTAAATTTGCAGAATATATTTCGTTCATAAAGGACCAACAAACAGCGGACACGTCAAAAGATTATTGGTTAAAAAGAATAAAAAAGAAAAGCCTGTTGGCTATGCGACTCTGTTTAGAAAAGAAAAAAAGGTCGATTGCTCATTTAAAGCTCCCGCTTATGCAGACTTTTAAGGCTTCAATCAATTCGGAACCCAGATCCTTGAATACGTTTACGCCTATCTATGCTTTATGGTATCCAAAAAATCAAACCTTTCTGCACAACACGAAGCTAACTTAGCAGCAATTGCACTCCGTTTGCATTTCTGTCCAACTTGAAGACTAGAACAATTAAAATGTATAAGCCTTAAAATAAGGTAAAAATAAAAATTGATTTAAGAAAAAAAGATTTTTCAAAGGGAGGTATAAACGAAAATAAAATGAAATAATAAAAATTCGAACACAAAAATGTGATATTGACTGCTAGAGATCTGCAGGCAATATGAAGCACAATTTGGAAGCAAGCTCAGCGCCTAGCCTCTTAAAGGGTTGCCACACGATTGCAAACCAGCGTTGACAGTGTTGACTAGACAGACTTAGTGTGTGCTGTGCGTTGTGCAACCCTGGAAACGTACTGATTAGCCCGCATTATGAACACGCTTTTGAGTCATAAAGTTGCGTCAGAAAAGTTGGCGTTGCCAGCAGGTCACGAACGAGTCTAAAGGCCGTAAGGGAGGAGATGTGGAGCACGGGTAACAGGTAATGGTAATTGAAACAAAAGTTGAAGCCAAGAAAGTGTAGCATACGTTGCGGCGCCTTAAAAACCCATTTCCAACTGTTGACACGTGCCGCGTCGTGTCGCGACCTGTTACCCCAAGCCCTCATCCTCATCCTTACCCTTACCCTTGCCGTCACCCCTCGGCCTAGCCCTCACCATCACGCTAGCCCTCACTCCCCCCAAAGGCCTCTGTCCACGGCTCTCGCTGTGAACGAAAATCACGCGGCCGCATGCGAAGTAAACAAACGTGAAATGAAAGTCATGCGTCGCATTTTAAAACGCGCCGCTCGATGTCTCCCAGGACGTGGTCCCTGTGGGCAACGACAACCTGCCGCACAGTCCGCCCAACTCGCGCAGCCCGCAACGGCCCGTGCCAGCTCCACAATCCGCACGTTAAGAGATGCGCATAATTTAAAATACAAATTTGCCACCCGCCCATAGGAGTCGCAGATGAGCATAGAGCTCAGGTCGGGGCTGGCAGCCCAATGCATTTGTAAATATGCCTCATTATTGTGCAAGCTCCACACACATACACACAGAGTCAGAGTCAGCTCCCCCCCCTGGTGCCCCGCCCGATGTTCCCGCCCAACATTCGTCACGTCGCATGTTTTGGGTATCGTGCAGCGCCAACGGAAATGGCAACAAAGTACAAAACAATTTAATAAATGCCGGAATCACGTGAAGGTGTTAAGCAAAACATTTGCGGCAATGACCACAGTGAAACCGACACGAATCACTGTCAAATTTAAACACAAACACACACACACACGCGCTCACGAATGTAAATTATCGCAACTACTAACTGAGAACTCAACTGTACCCCAAGGCATTTGCGCAAATTATCCGCCCGCAGCCGAAAGAATCTTTTGTCGCTTGGCCTAGAAAGCTGCAGAGGTAAGTCTAATTTCATCTGGGGTTATATTCTAAGCTCTATGATCTATGCCAATATAATTTTTATCCAAATTTTCTTAGTCAATCTGTGGAACTCAGTTATTCTAACATCATTTATTTCGAAAAGTACAAAGGAGTTAGGTGAGCTGGCTAGTAATATAAATGTAACCCTTTACTATTTATTGCTCCATATAGGTATCGTTCTCATCCTCGACTGGCTGTGGTTCATTGAGCTTACGCACCTCCAGTTGCTTTTTCAAGGTCTCACACATTCTTATTTGGGCTTGAAACAGTTGCATAACCTTCACAGTAACTTCACATTGAATCTCGTTGGCCGCCAGCTCAATCTTAATTAGTTCGTATTCCTCTACGACGTTATCTAGAGTTTCCTTGGATAGACACGGGAGAAATACGTACTTCAACATATGCTTGCAAATGAGGCATTTTTATTCGCATTCTTAAAATGGCGTAGACTCACCCTCTTAACCATTTCGTACGGCTTTCGAGTACTGTTTGTGATAGCTTGTGATGCGTGGTTGGCGAGTTCACAACACTGGCGAAATAATGTGTTATCGATATTTTGACAGCCCCTGTCCATGAACGGATGAAAGCTTTTGCAGTGTTAGGTAAGTGCGATAATCGGCACATGCTCACAAGATTTATATGACAGTGTTGCGTTTAAAGAACACTTAGTTTCGCCAGTGTTGAAAACTTTATTAGCCGACTGTCACGAGCTGTGAATAGGCAAAAAGAATTCAAAGAAGGTTTTTTTTAAAAGAGCTAATTATTCGAAAGTTGTACGAAATGGAAAAGAAGGTAAGTCTACCGCATAAAGGCATGCACATATTAGTATATTCTACATGTTCTCCCAATAAAGGATCTTCAATGGCTCATCTGCACAGAATGCTATCACGCTTTACCACCGCGTGCCCAGATCAGACAGTTTGGCATGTGCGATATATGCAAGAAGAACAATCCGGAGATATGCCTATATTTGGAGAAGTACGTATATAATTCGGAGCGCATTAAGAACTGGGATCCAATTGGGAAGCAGCACCTGCATAAGATATCCCAGAAATGTGATTTACTTAAGATTAAGATGGCGGCCGTCGAGCGTAAATACTTCAACAAACCGACTTTGCCTAACACCGACGAAACGTCTGCAGCTCAAGAAACCAGTGCCAGTCGCATTTGAGAAGAATGTGAAAATAAAGCCAGAGCAATAATGGGGGAATACTAAGAGCCTCTCACTTATGGGTATTACATAGCCTAGCTCATTTGTAATGAATGTGTGCCTTACTTTTTAGAATAAATGAAGTTGACTAAATTCTTAAGGTTGGTTGAGGACGTGATGGTTATGGTCAGAGGGGATACTGTAATAATAAAATAAAGATACAGATGGGAAAGGATTTTTATAGCCTGTTTGACGTATTACAGCTGACATTTCCACTGTCCAATCTTTTACACACATTCATGATTATCAAACTATTATCTCGGATTGCACTGGTAGAGTGTTTACTTTCGGATTCTGTATAAAAATCAGCAGAGTCCATTTTCTGGTTTTCTTTTTGGCACCAGCCTAATTTATTATATTCTCCCATTCATTCGCTTTAATAACTGTCAATATGGCGACATTTGGAGTCGGCGTTGGCGCCGGCGTCGGCATCGGCATCGCAGCTGCAGCTGTCGCTGTTAATAATGAACGAGTTGCAACGAGTTGGCGTATTAAATGCGGCGCTGACCTCAACAACAACAACAATGGAATACAGTAAAGCTGGCATCGGCAATTGCTGCTGATCTTGCGCCCGTTTCACGCCCAATCCCAATCCCAATCCCATTGCCATTCCCTGCCCTCCAGTCCATAGTGCCGCCCAGCATGTGCGCCCTTTGAGCATGGGACGCGTGACGAGGGACGCGGGACACTGGCAACAGGACATTCGATGCTTGCCCATTTCATTTGTTGTAGTTGTTTTCTTTGCATACCCTGGACACATCGAATTCGGCAGACAGGGTATTTTGAAATTGTTTGCAACAGGCATAATTGGCCAATCAGGTATTATTAACTAATTTTAACTCTATATTTAAGTGAAATTCAAAACTTTTGTCTCATTCGTTTTTGTTGTGCATTTGAATCAATTTCAAAGATCTGCGAGATGCCCTTCACCGTTTTCGTAAACACACAGCCATTTGTGGAAAATCCAGTTCCAATTAGTAGGAGGGTGACAAACATTTTAAGGGAATAGCTTAATTTGGAGATATTATATTTTGATTCAATCGGCTTTAAGTCCATTTTGATAGCTCTAAGCACGGCAAACTAAATTTAAAAAATCCTACTCAACAATCATTCACGGAAATTAACTGAGAAGTAGATACACAAGCGATTTTCAATGCTGTCTTCGTTTGTCTTAGAGGGCATCTTTTGGTCGATAACATTTGATTGTAATTTTAAAATGATTTTTATTTTTTTCTTGTTTACTGCTGCATGCTTTTCCTTTGGCCAGTGATTCGGTTTCGGATTCGCATTCGGTCAGCGTCGCTGACATCAATTTGTAATTTCAATTAAAAATTTAAAGTGCAAAAAGCGCAAGAGAAGCATTTCATTCAATTCCATTGCTGCTGCCATTTAACATTCGACCAAAGCATCCACCTGACTAGCACACATGGCTGCGAGTGCCCATGTGTTCCAAATACCCGCTGTAGCCACTCGTCGCCCCCACTGGCTGGACCTACTCATCGCCCGACTCGGTGTACTTACTTGTTGCCGCTACTTTTTGTTCCAACTAGCTGCTTCTCTTCGTTGCCGTCACTCGCTGTACCTTCTCGCGGTAACTACTCTTTGTAGGTACTTGTTATCCCCCACTCTGTATTTACTTATTTACGGTTCCTCCACTCGCTGTGCACATTCGTTGCTCGCACTCGCTGTATTTGCTCGTTGTATCTATTCGTTGTAGCCAATTGTTTACCTAATCGCTCTAACTCGCTGTAACCATTTCTTGTCTCCTCTCGCTGTAGCTACTCGTTGCCTTCACTCGTTGCATCCACTCACTGTACCTACTCGCTGTAACTACTCATTGCCCCCATTCCCGGTACCTACTTTTTGTTTCTACTCGTTGTGCCCACACGTTCTTTTTGTTCCTTTTAGCTTGTGAGCGGGCATAATTTGATATAGCGTATGCTGCAAATGGCTGCTCCAGGCACTTAACTTGATTTCTTTCCTTAAATGGATTTGTTCCACACGCACACAAAAATAGAAGAAGAAGAGGCAGTGCGAGAGAGAGAGAGATAGTGGGAGAGAGAGACAAGAAAATCAGATAAGGCAGCCTCCGCTTTAAAAGAAAGCAAATCTTTGCTTTAACATTTCTCACCTGCTTTCAATGCGGGGTGGGTCAGTTGAGCAGAGACACTGAAAATGTGCCCTAAAAACTCAAGAATAAAATCGAATTTAAAAGGAACTACGGCTTTATAGAACAGCAACATTTATCGTTAAGAAAAAGTCATAGCAAGTGTTGGATAATTTGTTCAAGAATTCGGTCTACACGGTAGTTCTTTTAATTAGTATGTGAAATATATTCGTTTTAAATATTATGCTCCCCAGATTTGATGACGAGTGTAAAACCAAAGCAAACGAAAAATAAACAATCCTTCAGAAATGATCTCTGGACAGTTAGAAGAATAAAGAAAATGAAGAAGTTCAGACTTAAGATCTACAAATAATACTGTAAAATCGATAAATATCGCTAACCAAACTTAATTTTTGTTCTTAAAATATCTAAAAATTACTTGAAATTGTTTCTGCATGTACTTTAACTTGAATAGTTTGGCAGTGCACAAGAATTGTTGACAAAATACCCATTGTGAGTGCTATATGTACTTTTTTTTCACAAGCGACCGACCCACAAAAGGCTATTGATTCGGGGTCGCATGATATGAGCTGCAATGGCATGGAATATCGTAACTGGGCTGTGCAAGTTGCCGAAGGGCGTTGGGAGGGTTGGGGAGGTGGGGGAATTCTTACCGAGGCTAGGTCTTGGGGAAAGATTTTGAGCCAAAGTCGACGGCTGTTGTCGAGGACTTTCGTTGCACGGCGCTGCGGAATTGCTGCTGCTGCTTCTGCTGCTGCTGTTTCCGCTTTGCCCGAGCCTCTCCATTAGACATGAAAGTGTCAACTTCCGCGTTCTTGCACACCCACGCACACACAGGGAGAGATACCCCCCACACGCACACACACACACACACACACACACACACAGGCACTCACTTGCGTTGTCGCTGGTTAAAAGCATGTCAAATTTTTACACACACTCAAAAGTGATGAGAGGAGCGAGTGATGTGAAGGGAGCGGGTGAGAGAGTGAGAAAGAGAGAGATGCCTGCATGATTGAATGATTGAGAAATTAATACACACACACCCAGACAGATACACCCATGCAGATATCGACCACGCACAGCGAGAAGTAGAGCAGGAGCATGTGAGTGGTGGAGGGAGGGAGGGTGGGTAGAGGAGGGAAGGGGTGCTGATTCTGCGGGAAGGGGAGCAGGCCATCAGCGGCAGCGTGAAATTATTCCATTTCACTTTACAACTGAATGCAAATTACATGCTGTAATTTCCTGCAAGAAAGCGAGAAATGAAGCGAAATGAATGTGGCACACGCACACACGCATACACACACACACGCGCACATGCAGCAAATGTATTTGCGCCAAGCGGAAATAAAAATAAATTCGAAAAGTTAATATTAAATGTGCTACATTGGAAACATATTGTGTGTGCGATGCTGCGTGTGTGTGTGTGTGCGCGCGCGTGCGTGTGTTCGTGCTAGCCCCTTATACCCCCTCTACCATGCTACCCCTTGCTCGGTCACTTTCCTGTTGTCTCTCTCTCTCTCTTTCTCGCTGTCTGTTTGCCGCATCTCTCGCTTCGCTGGCGCTGATTTTCCACATGCCTAGCGGACAACAAGGCCTTTGCCCGTCGCACACCTCCCCACACACACACACCCACACACCCCAGACCACACACACACACACAGCCTATCAGCCCCTACATCTACCCCTAGCACATCAGCTCCCCTCCGGGCCATAGCCTCTGCCCGTGACCACTCTTCGATCCGCTGGCCGTAAACAATTGCGCATTTTCAGCGCCGTTTGCTTACATTTTTTACTCCGTGCGCGCGCTTTATTTTGTTCGCTTATATTTTGCAATTTTTTTTGTTATTGTTTTTGTTTTTGTATTTTTATATTTTTTTATTTCGCTGCGTGCATTTTTTATATTTTTATATGGCGCATTTTCATTGAATTTTTGTGTATTTCCTTTTTTTGTAATATTTTTTTTTGGTTTTCTTTTTAATTTGCGCGCCATTTTTTGCGCGCTTGCAGTTAATTTTTTATTGTTATTTTCATTGTGCGGCAACTGCTGCAGTAGCTGCAGCGTGTGGAAGAGGGGCGGGGCTGGCTGAATCGGGTGCCGCCACTTGGTCAATGCCCGTTTTTTAGTCAACGCGTAAAATATGCTTAAATATTTTAAATTTAATCACACGCTTCGCTGGCCTCGGCAAATACGTCAATGCATATGCAAACAAATAATGCGCGCGGGCGGACAAATGCAAGACAACCTCCCCACCCCCCACCCACCACCACACCCGAACCCCAGCAGCCCCTAAATGCAACTCCCAGAAACCCTGACCAAGACCGGCCAGCTCCCACTAGCTGCTTTCTCGGGGGGGTGGCTTGCCAGGGTGGCTATTGACCATATATTAACGCCAATTAAAGCTGCACCAAATTGTTGTCAATAAATCAACAGACAACATAACCTTGATTTTCAGCGAAAATTACATATTCTGTAAGCAAAGTATGACACAGTCCTAAATTCATTTTCAAATACCTCTATATCCGTCTGTATTGTTTCTCAAATCCGAGCTGTTACGAAAATACTTGAATTGCTTTCGGTTTGCGTACCTCAAGCGTGTCCTACTCCATGAAGTATACATATTCTTGAGCATGACGACGAGCGGATTCCGTTTAGTCAAGCCCGTCTTCTGTCTTCTGTGTGCACGTGTCGTGCTCTGCAGATAGGTTTGAAATCTGATAAAAAAATATAAGGATATCACATACACCTATACCCATACGCAGAATGAACTTTACATTTTTTCTTAGTAATCTACTCACAATTTTATAGCATTAGGTTTTTTATGTGCATAACTAGAGCCAGATACATGAGCTGGTCGTAGGTTCGTAGATGGTGTAAACTGATTGGATATATTTCACCTTTTGAAATCCTTCTTTACGATATGCTCGAAATTAATAAAGAATTCATTTTCCCCTTGATGGTGTGGGAAATTGAATCGAATATTAGGGGCTTACATCAAAGTTTTTGACAAAAAACTAACTCAAGAATGACTTCTATCTTTTTGATGATTTTTTGTTGGAATATCTCGGCCAAATAATGTCCGATATTTGAATTATATACCTTTTTCGACTCGTACGGATCATGGCTTTAGATTGGCATTAAAAAATTCAAATTCTAAATTTTTGACCAAATTCAACAAAATAGCAAATCATGATTTGATGTTTTTTTTTTAATATCTCGAGTATATATCGTCTGATTTTAAAATGTTATACCTTTTTTATTTGAACGAATCCCTACTATCAACTGGCATTCAAACAATTTAAAAATCGATTAAAAAAAGTTATTGTCTAAAAATCGGTTCGTTTGTAAAGTCAACCGTTTTTCCTTTTTTTGGCATATCTCGGCCAAATAATGTCAGATTTTTCAATTTTATACCATTATATACTCGTAAGGATCAGAACTATCGATTGGCATCAAAAATAGAAAAATCTAAATTTTCACCCAAATTGACCAAAAAGCAAGGGGTTACATCACGTTTTTTCTCAAATTCGGGGTCGGTTCGAATATCAAAACTTTTTTTTATGATTTTTATTGAATATCTCGGGTAATAATTGTCTTGTAAGGACTTGTAAGAATCAGTACTATCGGCTGGCAAAAAAAAAATGAAAATCAAAATTTTGTCGGGAATGATCGACTAGAGCTTTTTACTTGTTTTTCTTTGCGACTGTTAACGGCAGCTGTGGAATTCGAGTTCGTTCCAGTTCCAGTTGTGGCAACAATAACAAAATGTGGCATGATGGAAGCAACTCCTGATGCTAGCGACGTGTCGTTCATTAAAATTAAACACTGCAGCTCCCAACGCCCAACAACACCAACTTTAGTTACAGTTATAGTTGCATAAATTCTTGACTATATTAATTGTAGATGTTTGTGTGCTGGTGTGTGCGCACGTGGCATATTATACTGGCAAATACCTCCGGAGCCAGTTGACTCCGATTTCGGTTTGTGGCCCAAGTGAAATTTATATGCCCAAATTTAATGAACTTGAAGCATTTGCACGTTGTCTGCCCTTGGCTGGCCCCCCTCCCTCCCTCTCTCTTACTCGCCCTCTCTCTTTCACATTGCCTATCAAGCACGCTCTCTCCCTTTCAGAACAATTCACAGGCGCCCAAATGCATTTTGGCCTGCCCTTTTGCCACAGAGAGGGGGGTAACGTGTGGGTGTCGGGGCGGGCAGCTGCTTCTGGGAGGGGTGGGGTTTGTGCATCCTGTGGCTGCGACTGTACCCGCTGCCTGTGTCCTGATTTGGCACTGTGGCCATTTGCCCAAAATTGGCACTGCCAATGCATTTGCTAAGACATAAACTAAACCACTGTAAAACGCTCGAGTTTCGCTGTCTGTGCTACCACCCCCAAACAAACCACGCCCCGGCAGGCCCCTAGAAGAGCTCTTACTATTTCTCTTAGATCTAGTGTGTGTGTGTGTGTATGTGTGTGAGTGCGAGGGAAAACAGCATGAAAATCAAATTATAAATAAATTATGCAATTATAATTACACAAGGAAACTACTTGGGGCGAAACAACTAACACACACACACACACACACACACACAAATATGCACACTAAACGCCAGCAGCGACATTTGCTGTATGCGTGTATGCGTTTGTGTGTGCTGGTGTGTGCCTGTGTGTGTGTGTGTGTAGAGTCCTGACTGCTGCCTCAGCAACGTAGCTGCGAAAAATGCTCCAAGTTGTCATGTAAGGCGCGTGTCTGTCTGTCTGTCTGTCTGTCTCTGTGTGTGTGTGTGTAGTTGTCCTCGCCTCGTCTTTGTCCCTCTTCGAGTCCTTTTGTACCCAGTCACAAACAGCACAAGTACAGGAAAATAATTACATTTTACGTGTTCCTATTAATCTTGCTGAGTTTTTAGTTTTAGTTTTAGTTGTTGCCCACTAATTCACTTTTTGTTCTTCGCTCTCTTTCTTTAAGCTTCACACATTCTCTCTCTCCCTCTCTCTCTCTCCTGGCCACCTTCGAATTCAACTTTCTTGTTTCAGTTTTGTTTTCCACTTTCCACATTATACCCAAACTGGTCCGCACAAACCGAAAGCTATGTACCTTGAAACTTTATAAAGCATACTCTACTTTATTTTAAAACCCTCTCGCATATCGTATCGTATGTGTGATTGAGAACATGGCAAGAATATGAATGCCGATTCGGGTCTAAGTCGAGACGTATTATTGCAAGCTTAAAATAACGAAAGCTGCTTAAACTGAACCGGCGACCTCTCGCTTGTTAGTCCGACGCTCAGTTACGTAAGCCACGCAGTCTCATGACGTCACGTATGCAAAGCACACTTTTCGATGTTTTTCATACAACCTTTGACCCCACTGGGAATGTGATTTTCCAAAAGGAAGCCTCTCAGCTTCGCAGCTCTGACGGGTTTGGATGTGTAGTCAGTCAGGGCAAAGTCTTTTAAATTTATACATATATACATGAATATGAGGAAAACAACTTAAGGATTATTTAAGCTTTAACGCAAAATTTTTTATTACTACTTAATCTCTATATATAAAACTGTTTGTCCTGACTGACTGACTGACTGACTGACTGACTGATTGGTGATCAACGCACAGCCCAAACCGTAAGAGCTAGGAAGCTGAAATTTTCACTGTAGCTGCCTTATGTGATGTAGGTGCACGTTAAGACGGGGTTTCGGGAAATTCCACCCGCAAGTGTGGAAAAATCGCGAAAAACGTTTGTATGTAACTTTTTTGTTTACCATCGGATCGGCCTCAAACTTATTTTCAAAGATCTTTGTTCAAATTCATTTGAGGGGTGTTTCACACTTTTAGGAAAATCCATTCCTCCTTGGTGGAAATGGAGGTCAAAGATTTGGTGGGTGACGTTTCGCGCTCAAATTCATTTCCAGTGATCTATATGAAAAATCATTTGAGACGTGTTTCTCACTTTTCGCAGAATTCAAACTTCTTCGGGGGGAATGCGATTTAAAGATTTTTTGGGCGGCGTTTTAAGTTTTGTCCGATTTGCTTCAAACTTATTTTTAAAGCTCTTTATAAGAACTTAATAAGTACGTATTTCAGCGATTTGGAAAATTCCACCCGCAACAGTGGTAAATTGGCGGAAAACGGTTGTATGAAAGTTTTTTGTTTACCATCCGATCGGCCCCAAATTCATATTTAAAGATATATTTTTAAATTCATTAAAGGGGTGTTTCACACTTTTTGAAAAATGCATTCCTCCTTGGTGGAAATAGAGGTCAAAGATTTGGTGGGTGACGTTTCGCACTCAAATTCATTTCCAGAGATCTATTAGTAAAATCATTTGATACGTGTTTCACACTTTTCGCAGAATTCAAACTTCTTCGGGGGGAATGCGATTTAAAGATTTTTTGGGCGAAGTTTTAAGTTGTGTCCGATTTGCTTCAAACTTATTTTCAAAGCTCTACATAAGAACTTAATAAATACGTATTTCAGCGATTTGGGAAATTCCACCCGCAACAGTGGTAAATTGGCGGAAAAAGGTTGCATGAAAGTTTTTTATTTACCATCCGATCGGCCCCAAACTTATTTTCAAAGATCTTTGTTCAAATTCATTTAAGGGGTGTTTCACACTTTTCGAAAAATCCGGTCCTCCTTGGTGCAAATGGGGGTCGAAGATTTGGTGGATGACGTTTTGTGTTCAAATTTATTTCCAAAGATCTATATGAAAAATCATTTGAGACGGTTTCACACTTATTGCAAAATCTAAACTCCTTCGGTGGAAAATGCATTTCAAAGATTTTTTTGGTGAATTTTAAGAGTTTTCCGATTTGCATAAAAGTTGTTTGATTCCCGTCCGATCAGTTTTAAAATCATTTTCAAAGCTTTTTTGATTTTATAACATACGTGCCACGGGCAAGGCCGGGTTATACCCGCTAGTACAATATAAACAGAAATCTGTGCCAAGTTTTATCAAGATGGTTTAGTTTTTATTATATCGAAGACTCAATCATATTGTAATTTGTCATTATCTGTTCAAAAAACCGTGCATTATATTTCAGTTATTATAGTATCAAATAAACTATTTAATCTGCATAATAATCTGCATAATAATATTTTCACATAGCTCTCCTTGCAAACTTTTTGCGCTCGAATTCTGTAAACTGGGCGAATTATTTTATGAGCTTTGACCTGCTTTGTTTTGAATTTGCTCTTCTCAAATAGTTTTAGTTTATTGGCCACAAAATAAATAAAATAAAAAAAGAGGCAAAATAAATAACAGACTGACCAAACACCTCTCTGTGTGGCGCGGGCGAAGGGTGCGGGATCTGCTGTTAACGCTTTGTGTGGCGAGTTGTTGTTGCATGCAACTAATTATGCTTTTTGGCATTTGGTAGCTTGCTCTTTTGTCACTTAGCAACATCATAAGCCGCTTAACCCGCTAAAGCCACAAAATTGAGGCACCAGCTTGCAGCACACACACCCACACCTACAGACACACACACATACGCAGTTACCCACGCACACGTAAATCTCATTAAAGTTAAGAGAACATGCTTCCAAATTAATTTCCGTAATTCTGCACTTGAGTTGGGGCGCTTTTCCACGCTGTTGTGTTTAAGAGTTTTTCTTTTTTTTTTGTTTCAGGATAAAAGATAAAAACTATCCGGAGCTTGAATGCCATTACGTGTGTGGGGGTATTTTTGTCTTTAGTAGGGCTGCATCTGCATTGGATGGCAAATAATTGAGTTGCTTAAAAGTTATATTGAATGGCACCAAAAACAATTAAATTTTAACGAATGCAAAGCAAATGAGCTGTTTAAACAGAAAAGAAACTCTTTTTAACCAAAAAGTCGAGCATTGAATACACCTACCTACAAAACGGCTATCCACTATAAGAAAACCCGAAATCGTACAGATACAACTTATTAAAAAAATGTCTTCAATAAAGGATTTAATATTCGACCGTTGCAGTCCTATGTCTATCTCTGTTAAATATGCCCTACCTCTATTAAATATTGTTAAATCAAGTCGAATTCATTAGCCCCAATAGATTCATGTTGTATCTAATATTAAAATGACGTTCTCTAAGATTCAGTTCGAAACGGGTTTCATCAAAGGGGCATTACTTACGCTCCTTTAGTCTTAACCCACATTTTTTCAGCTACTTGAGCTTCAGTTATTCCGAATTATTCGAAAATGTGCTGGGCTAAGTTGTTAGTGAGAGCGATTAGTGCAACCTATTAGTGAAAGCCGCTTGGTACTTAAAAAACATTTATTGCTTAGTATCCACATTCTTTTCATCTTCGAGCGGCTCTTCTTTGATGAGCCTACAGACTTCCAGTTCCTTTTTGAGCAACTCACAATTTTCTATTGGTGTTTTCAGCAGTTGAATTGCCTTATCATGAACTTTGCATTGTTGCTCGTAGGTTGCCAGCTTAATCGTAATTAGTTGGCATCTCTGGACAGTATTCTCAATAATCTCCTCTTTAATAAAGGCCGGTTTCTGATGCGCTGTGGGTGAAATATGTACATTAACAAATATTTGAATATTTATTCGCATTCTTATTGCAGTTCTTATCCATTTAGAACTGCTTTTAATTAATCCTCTCTTTTTAATGATGTTTTCAACACTGACAAACGCAATCAACTGTTCTCAAGATACAGCACTGTCTAGTCGATATTTTTAAAGCACGTGTCGATAACAATGAAAGGTCTCGGACTCGATATGCGCTTAAAACAGTGTCGATAACAATGAAAGGTCTCGGACTCGATATGCGCTTAAAACAGTGTTGAGAAAGTTTGATAAGTCAGCGGTGGATTGATTGCATTCTTTTAGCTTTTGTTATTGTATTCAAATGTAAGGGGTGTAATAATATGTAATGCAGGTGTTTTATCCACACTATTTCATCGATATACCTCATATATATCCAAGGCTTATCTGTGCGTTTAAAAAATGTTTTAATTTGAAATATCATTGATCATTGTGCGAGACCGTGTGAATTCGTGAATAACAATGGCGCATTTAATAAACAGTTTGAAATTTGGATCGCTGACACCAGCACAGTGGACACCAAGCCCAAGCTGCTCCTAAATGCATACCTGCAGTGCCTCAGTAGCCAGTTGCTTGACGTCGCCTTCCGCAGAAATGTCCTACATGACGCTGCTGAGAGGTCAAAGGTGCCGGCTTGGGTCAGCCAAGCCTTAACCCAAATTTTGTGAACCGATCCGTACAATTTAGGCAGCCATGTAAGCTTTGTTTATTCCGAAAGTTAAGGCACATAGCTATCACAAGCGAGCTGGGCTAACTAGTTGATAATACCGATTGGTACAATCCACGGGGGGGATAACCCTTGGTATTACATAATTATTGCTCTATCTTTGTCTCCATATTCTATTTATCTTCGACTTGTCTTGCCTTATTAGGCTTACAGGCCTCCAGATCCAATTCAAAGTTCTCACACCTCTCGATGAGACTCTGCAACAGTTGCGCAGCCCGGGCATCAACATCGTCATCATCGGGATTGGGTGAATAGGCCTTGTCGCAATATTGACGCTTGTAGGCCGCTAGCTCAGTCTTAAGTAGTTCGCACTTCTGGGCTATTCCGTCCAGGCGTTGCTGAAATGGTTGCCAGCTCTTGTTACGTCGCGGGTGGTAAACGTACTTCTCCAAATACTTGTATATCTCCGGATTGTTCTTCTTGCACATCTCGCACATGCGAAACTCCCTGATCTGGCCACGAAAGTAGTGTGGCGGAAATGCATGATGGCACTCCGTGCAGGTCAGCACATAAAGATCCTGTATGCGAAAAAAGTTTTGAATATGCATGAGCATGGTGACGCTGCGGCATACTTACATAGTTCTCCATTTCGGACGGCTTTCGACTAGGGAGCTCTTTATGGACACGCTTCTTTATAGTTTTCCCTCTATTCACAGTTCGCGACATTTGGCTGAGGATGTTCTCAAAAATGAAAAAAAAGAGTGCTCTTTTAATACAAGGCTATTTTGTCGTTTGACAGCACGTGTCGATAACAATAAAGGATCTGGATATCGATATGTTCTAAGCAGTGTTCTGAAAGACCGATTAGTTGGTGTTTGAAAAAGAGCTTTTTCTTGAACAGTTCTGTTCTGTTTTGTTTCTATATCCGGATTCGCTTTACTGACAGTCCGATTTTTTTTAGCAACAGATAATAAAGCATTTTGTTTGTCGCGATAAAGGACAGTTTACAAAACAAAAATACTTTCAATTTACTTTGGAGACAGTTTTATTTAAGTATATACATATAAAGGCCGAGGTTTAAGTATACAACAAGAAAATAAAAAGTATACAGAGCAAAAGGGAAGTAAAAAGTTGTGCTAATGTATTTAACCAGTTTTCAACAACCTTGTTTGTACAAAATCTGTAAAAAGTCTTGTTCCATCCGGCAGCTCTTCCACTTAACTTAAATTTGCCAATCGGTTTGTGGAATTTAGTCAGCTATTATGTTCCGAAAAGTAAGCAAATATATATCAGAAATGAGCTAGAAAATAGTAAGTAATTTCGATTAGTATAACCCATTAGTGAAAACCTTTAGTAAGCAACTTATTTACAATTCTAATTGGCTTCCTCCTTATCACATATAAGTAGCTCTGCTTTATAGAGCTTACAGGCCCTCCTTTTCGAGGGGCTCCCATTTATAGATCACACTTTGGAGCAGTTGCACGGTTCTGCCATTAACTTCATTAGCAGAAGCTGGTTTGTTACAATATTGACGCTTGTAGGCCTCCAGCTTAGACTTAAACAGTTCATATTACTGGATTATACTTTCTAGGATCTTTTGATATAGACGGCAGTTCTCAGTGCGCTCCGGGCGTACGTGCATAGCTTCTCCAAATATTTGCGTATCTATTATATTAATGGGAGGTCTACCTACAAAGTTATCCATTTCGGGCAGCTTATGGCTTATTAGCTCGATAGAAACGATTCTGTATTTGTATTTGTCTCTTCACAGCGTTTGACTCTTGTCTGGCGTACTTCTCAACACTAATGTAATGTGTTTCATCGTTTGACAGCACGTTACAGCGATAAAAGCTCTCTGAACATGTAAGCAAAGTGTTGGGTTGGTGCGAAAAAACTGTTTGGAATTTGTCTCCCCCATACCGTTGGCTGTGCTATAATATAATATTATAATGCTCCACGCTTATTAAAAATAAAATTCAATAATTCTGAATACGAATAAATTCAAAAAACAAATATCAGAATTATTTATTGCAGCTGGATTTGGACTGGCGATTTTCCATCTTCGACAATTAAGGTCGGATATGTTTGCTTTCGTTTTAGTTATAATTTATAAAGCGTGTGTTGTTTAATTTATTGAAAAGCTTACAAGAAGGCAGAGAGTAGCTTTCCCTGAGCAAACAGATTATTTCACAGCACAAGCACTACATACATTCTTATAAAGTTCATTAAATTAAAATATCTCCCCAATACGGGCTAATAAGTAGTTAAGTTAAAGAAAATCGGGTTCCAACGAAATGTAAAATTGAGACAGCCATGAGAGCTTTATTTATTTGCTTTGTGTAAAACATTCATTGCTCCATCTTAATCTCCGCATTTTGTTAACCTTTGACCGGCCTGGCCTTGTAGAGGTCGTAGGAAACCAGTTCCTTATCGACGATCTCACACTTATAGATCAGACTTTTTAGTAGTTGTACCGCCTTTGCATTCACGTCGTGATTGTTTAATTTGGATAATGCTGGTTTGTTGCCATATTGATGATTGCGGGCCAACAACTTAATCTTAAGAAGTTCGCATTTTTGGATTATCTTCCTCAGGCGCCTCTGATATGGATGACAGTCATGGATATGCCTCGGGTGATACACGTACTTATCCAAATATTTGCATATTTCCGGGTTTTTCTTCTTGCACATCTTGCACATGCGAAACTCCCTGATCTGGCCACGAAAGTGGCGGGGCGCAAATGCTTGATGACATTCCGTGCAGGTGAGCACATAAAGATCCTTAATTGGGAAAATCGCTAGCGTATATATGCGAATGCAAAAAATGCGGTACACTTACTCGTTTATCCTTTTCCGACTTTCGTCTAAACATCTTCTTATGGAATTGCCTTTTTTTATTATTTTGCCTATTCATTGTTCGTGACATTTAGATAGCGATACCCACAAGACTGACAAAATTAAATGCTCTTGAAATACAAAGATTTTGTATCGATGTCCTGGACAGCACGTGTCGATAAAAGTTTCGCATCTCTGAATCGATAATCGGTAAAAACAGTGCTACATAAGTTCGATAGGGTGTTTTGGATTTTTAAGGTTGGCAGCGGGATAGTTTATTATAATACCCTGCGGTATATATATATATATATAATCGACTCGACCCGGCTGTTCATAGGTGACTTTCTCGCAGTCTTTATCCCTCTCTCCCTAACCTTCGCAAGACGGAAGCTCTTCCTCTTCCCTGTCTATGTGCTCTGAGCCCATAACCCAGAACAGAAACATTCTTTGGAGTAAATAATAATTCGAAGTCAACTGATGGTTGTAATCCGTACAAGTGCTAAGGGTAGGTACTCCAAGTTATCTGTAGAAATCGTCAGTTATTCCAAGGAATAGTGCAAATATTTATAGAAAATTAGCCGGCCCAGTAACAACTATGAGTATAACTCATTAGTAAAAGCCCCTTAGTATAAGATATTTATTGCTCCATGGATACCAAATCCATATTCTTTTCATCTTTGACTGGCTCTGCTTTGATGAGCCTACAGGCATAAAGCTCCTTTTTGAAAACCCCAGGTGCCTCGCAGGCCGCCAGCTTTATTTTAATTAGATGGCATTTCTGGACAATATTCGCAATAATCTCTTTTTCAATAAACGCTGGTTCTTGATGCGCTGCGGGTGATATATATGTACTTCAATAAATAATTGCTTTTGTGAAATATTGATTCACATTCCTTTCCATTTCGAACGTTTTGCGACTAATTAGCTTTTCCAAAAAAAAAACCCTTCTTTATAACTTTTGTCAATTCACAGTTTGTGACATTTGGCTGACAATGTTTTAAACACTGACGAAATTTAGCGTTCCTTAAACAGAACACTATGCTATCGACTTTCGACAGCAAGTAGATAACAATAAAAGCTTTTTTTCGATTTTCGCTGAAAGCAGTGTGGGATAAGTGCGAAAAGACGGTTAAATGCAATGATATAATCTATTATAGTCGATGAATTAAAAAATTAACGAAAAGAGCATTAAAAAGTTGTGTATATGTAAGTATTTAGCGACTTACTATGGGAAGATCGGGTTAAATATTTCTTACAGTATTTCGATGACCTCTTTTGTTGCTCACAAGACGTCGTCCTAAACCATTATATATACGTTTTATGGGTAGAAGCTTCCTTCTTCTGCCTGTTACATACACATTTTACCCATCTTCATAAAGAGACTGCAGCTACAATAATCGATAGCGTAGTCAATGAAATAAAAAATAAAGCCTGGGCTAAAATAACTCACTGAAAATAAGTGCGAGCAAAGACCCCTGTGTAAATGCGGTCTAAAAGAGTTAGTGAGGCAACACCTTAGTGCGTTTTACAGCACTGCTTGGAAACGTTAATGCAGCATCCATTGCTCAATTATGAGTAGCTGGTAACACAGCACAGCGAGCAGAGTTTAACAAAAGCAAAGGGGAAGAAATAAAGAGATAAATAGAGTGCCTCCTAATCACACACACATATATCGATGTGTGTGTGTGTGTGTGTGTGTGTGTGTGCGCGAACGTCATTTGCCAGTTGTTTGCCATTGCAGCATTTTTGGCTAACGCATTCAGCGTGTGCGATGCTCCGCACTGTTTTCAATTTAGTTGTGCACAACGAAGCAGCAGGCGGACCCAACACCTGCCATTTGCCGTTAGACAAACCAGCGTTGGGTGGCGAAAGACGAGGGCTGTGCGGAGAGGGCGATGGAAGCGAGGGAGTTGGATTTAGCTGCCAGTGCTGGACAAGCGCCTGCTGCTGGGACAACCTGGTCGTCTGGCTATTTCCTCAGCCCCGCTAGTCGCAGCCCGTGCGGCTAGTGCCTCGTGCTTTGGTCCATTGGTGGCGCCACTCAATTCAAATGAATCCCTGTTTGGCTTTCACATGATAATGGAGACACACACAGACACACGCCCACCCTCACAGAGATCTCTCGCTGTGTGTGCGAGTCAGTGAACTTAATTTGGTCACACACAATTGATTCTTTTTATGGCCACACTCTTTCATACACACACACACACACACATCCAACCCAACACACAGAGACACACACACACGCACACACATTAAGCTGTTATTGTTGTGGCAGAGAGCTGTACACTGTTAAAAAAAAAACAACATTCTTATATATATTCTTCTTCTGTTACCTTAAATCGCAAATATTTGTATCATCTACAGTTTGAAAGGCACTGATTTAATTATTGAATCGCCGTTTTAGAGCGACTTTTAAAATGATTTAAATCACAGTTTGCGAGCTACAGCTTACAGCTTGAGATTCGTTGTATTGCAGTTACAGATCCAACGATACATATAACGATATATATTCGCATCCAACATTTAATGCGATTGTATAAGCATTTAGAGAGTTTTAGAGTCACAGATATTCATTTAGTTTAAGAGCCATGGCCTGAGTCACAATGTCACAGAGTCGCAGTATTGAACTGTTTTATTACCAGTTTTAGACCGACAATATTTGGGATTAATTTTCAATTCACTTGTAGAGTTTGAGTTTTCAACTAACCATTGCAATTGAACAGTTTTAGAGTCACAGTTGCAGACCAAATAATGTTCAGCTCTTGCCGTAAACTTGGTGCAGTCTATTTCACAGTCGACTAATTGCGATGACAATGTTCTAACATACTAAGTTCTCTCACTGTAGCAGCAGCTCCAGTTAGGAGCCAGGAGCCAGCAGCCAGGAGCTAGAACTAACAGCAGCAGGACACAACAGGAGGTGCTGAGGCCATGGCGCTGACGACGTTTTGTTACCTTGTGCAGAACTCGTTTTGTAATTTGTGGCTGAAACAATGCAATTAAGTTGACATTAAGTGAAGTTCGCCAGCCCCCTTCCACCCCAAAGGACACCTCCTACGGCATATCTACGGCAGCAGCAGCAGCAAATCTAGCTCCAGCTCCAGCTCGAGCTCGAGCTCCATTTCCATTTGCGGCCAACATCGCATTTCATCAGTCGCAGCAGCACACCGCAGGAATATTCCATTGTCTTCGAGTGCGAGTGCGAGTTCGAGTGTGAGTGTGAGTTGAATATGTGTGCGTGTGTGCTGTGGTAATGACATCAAAGAGGCCATTTCTGTGGCCAATTTGACAAGATGCTTCTGCATTTTGCAGCCGCCGCTTGACATCGATTTCGAGCTATTCCATATTTAAATAACTTGTTGTTAAATCAAGCAAAGGAGAATCCTAAGTGGATCTTTGATATTGAAATTGGAGCGCAAGTAAAGTATAACGAGAAGTAGTGTGGTTAACAACACTTTAAATTCATGCACATGAGCACATTTCTCCTTATAATTAAGAGCTTTGGTATTTTTTTTTTTTTTAATTTTTGCATTATTTTCACATCTGAATGGCAGGCAGTCCCGCTAGCGTACTTTCTTTATGATCTGGTTGGGGCTGGCTCAAGCCAGGACGGAACGATTTTATCCATTTATTTCAATTTCAGTACGCAATTGGATAACAAACTGCCGGGTTTGAGCAACAGACATAAGTAATTACTCAAGTGACAAGCGATTTGTGTTATGCTATTTATTTTTACATAGGGAGAACCCAACGTGTCCGCCGTACATGATTTATTGTATTCCAGTGTGAGCCGAAGACTCTAAGATGAATAAAATGACTTTGAAGCAGATTGGCTTCATATTTCCGATTTCCGTCTTTTTGCCAACATTTTTAGTGGACTTTGTAAAGAATTAAGTCATGAAAGAAACGTACTAAGAAAAATGAGTAGACTTAATCAGTCAGTTATTCAACCATTGAATAAGTTAATCAGTCATCAGCTTTTATATGAAGTTTCCAAATTTGGGAAATGATCAGCACAGGTCAGTGAGTCTTTCATATTTCTAGGCTTTATCTCTAAGTTTTCTCTATTTTAAATATATTTATAAGAAATCAGACTCTGGCCCTTTTGGCCTAAATGTTAAGCGACCTCCTCGAAGTATTTGAGGTTGGGTCTTGAATCCATTTGTTGGGGGGCAATTGCGCCTTGAGCTTTTGCTGGTGACCAGGTCGTAGCTACTTCTCACCACAACCACCACCCCCCCCCCCCCCTCCCTCCACCCCCTCGGCTCACTGACAAACTTAAGCAGGTTTTGAGCTTGGCTCAAAAACATTCCGTAACCATTCCGTGCATAGTATGACACAAAGATAATGCTGCGGATAGCAAAAAAGATTGTGAATTGTTAAACACACACACACACACACACCCATAGACACAGAGACACACACACGCACACATACTTGCCAGCATGTTGTCTGGCTGTAGGCGCGAAAGAGGACCGAGTCCAGGGGCAGGCGTGGCACGTTGTTTCTTGGCACGCACAAAAGCATGTGGGCGCCTCCTGTTCCATCTCCTGTGGCCTCTGTATGCTTTTGGCTTTTGTAAGTGGCGCAAAAGAGGGCGGGGAGGGGGCGGACTGTGCTGCATGTGACAAAAGCAGCTGCCTTTTGTTTGACTAGCGCGCCCTTGGCACCCACCTCCCAGCCAGCCCATGCATGCGTGTGTGTATGTGAACTGAAGCATTCAAATAATTAAACTCATCAAGTTGCCGTATGAGCATTTCACGCACTCCCCCCACACCAACCCGTCCAGCCACCAGCCACCAGCCACCAGCCACCCGCTGCCCTGTCTTCCTCTTCATCGTTTTAGTCTAATCTTCATTGTTTTCTTTTGCTGAGCACAAAAGCCGAGCACCGAGCACCGAGTCGAGTGCGGAGCGGCGACCTGTCCTCGAGCACAGCGGCAGCGGCGACCACACATCAACGTGCCGCACATCCTGCCTACACACACACGCACACACAAACACTCTCCCTGTGTGGGCACGCATAATCCTTGATCTTTTGTTAGTTGTTTGCTCAACTTTTGCTTGCTGTTTGTTTGCCAGCGACAGAGGTTCTGTCAGCCGCCTGCCGCCTACCACCCCCTCACCCAATTGTCGCAGCCTCCTTTGCCATCGCCGGCTTTTATCGTCTTGCTGTCTCTTTAGCTATCTTTCTAAATTATTAATTAAAGTATTTAACAAATATGCAAAAGTTTGCCCAGAGCACCGGCAGCCACATCACAAAATCCTCCTCCTTGCCCTGCCCCCTCTTCCAGCATAATCTCCTGCCTAATCCCGCAGCGCCTTGGCCCTTGACGCTGGTGTCACGCCTACCCGGCAAGCGCCTTTATTGCGCCTCCTCCCCTAGCCATAGCTCAGTTCATTCAGCAGCAAATTGTCGACTACTTAATAATGTGGCCAGCACACACGCACACACACAGGCTCACATCCACACACTCATTGTGTGTGTGTCTCTTTGTCATGTTGACTTTTGCATCTTTTTGATGTTTCATTGCCGCATCAAAGACATTTGGCAAATAGTTCGGCTAAGCGTTGAGCTCGTGTCACGAGCCTTGAATGTCCTGGCGGCCAGCAGTTCACGTGGACATGTCCTTGCAGCAGTCCATAAGGCTTCAGCTTTAATGCCAGCCTGGCGCAGCACTTTCTTCTACACAATATTTTGACTCGTGGCTGTTTCGGCTGCTCTGCTGGACTCTGCTCAATATTTTGCCTGAGAAGCCTCAAATCGAGCCGACCTGATTCTAGAAGAGGACCTTTACAGGACCTACTTTCTCTAGAAGGACGGCTGGTATACGGACCCCCGCTGAAGTATAGAGGCTATCCGCAGGACGACATTCTCGATCCAAGGCTCGAAAAGGCAAAGGCATTCCACATTGTCTTGTTTTGTGAGTCACCAGCAGAAGGGCAATTGTTTGGCCCACAGTCCACATTTGGTTAACTCCTGAAATTTGGAACCAGCTTAGCCAACGACAATTGGCAAACATTTGAAATTGGGTTTTGTTTTTCAAGATTCCGGCAGCCCTTAAATGTTTCCTTCAAAATTCCAATAGCCATCGCGAAGTCCATACCTTGCTTAGAATAAGCTGGCGCTCTGGTCATATGCTTGTGGGTATTTGAAAGGACTCGCCGTGTCCAGCTCTCAGGATGTTGACAAATGGAAAAAACAATCGATTGGCTTTCGAAGGACGATTCGTTGGCGCTCTTTTGAGGTGTCTGCCAAAGTCGCCCAAGGGCTTTAGTCGGCATAATGTGCAGGTGCAGCAGCTGCACCGCCCCCTCGGAAGGGTGGTGGGATGAGCGGTTACGTCACTTGACTTGGAGTTACTTAGCAGCTGCGACTTAACATTTGGCGTTGTCCTGGCAGCTGCCAGCTCCTGCTCGTCCTTCCCTTGCCGCCAGCCCATCGTGTGGCTTATTGCATGAAAATCCTTTTTGCGTAAATCCTCAACTACATTTGACCGCAGCCACGCACATTTACGTAAGCTGATTACGCGTGAGTGTTGCTCACTGTCCTGTCCACTGCCCATTAGCGCTTACTGTATGCATGTGTGTGTCAGCATCCCGCTCCTGCTCCTGGTCTGTCCTCTGTTCTCTGTCCTCTGTTTTCTGTCCTCCCAGAGAACACTTCGTAGTGCTTTAAAAGTCGAGCTGGCCGCGTTGCTGATGCAGCCCAGTGCTCATTAGGCAGTCGGAGAGACTAGGCATGCCCTCTGCCCCCTATCCTTAACACAACGTACAGTGCTGCTCATAAATATTTGCACAGGCGCCCAAACGAAACGACAGCTTTGGAATGTCAAGTGTATGTGCATACTTTGAATAACATGCAACAACAACAGTAACAACAACAAAAACAATTGCTAAACAAGGCAGAGTCCTCCAGGCGAGAGTGCCAGGCTAGTGGATACCCTGCAAATAGTTAAAGCTCTCCATACAGACTAGGGCATTAAAGCTTTGACAGTAAATGTGTAACCCATAGAGGGAGACATCCCCGATCCCATTAAATAAATATGTATTTCCATGATCAGTATCCACAGTCGAGTCGATAAAGCCTAGATAAACTAGCCTCTTAGTGAAGGCACAAAGAGGAAGATAAGGTCACATCGATTATGCTTGTCGTACATATATATATTAACTCGTACGGATCGAGGCTGTCTTCTCACTGTAACTTACAGTTGCTAAACTTCATAGCCTCTTTAGCCATTCGTATTGAGACGGGGTATTAAAAGGGGGTAGGGCGTGGCAGGCTGCATTTTTAACAAATTCACGCATGTTGGTGGCTAGGCTTGGCGGCGGCGGCAGGGGCTGGTGGTTGCGGTGGTTCGGCCTGGTGGTTTCGCATTTGCGGCTGCTGTCAAAAAATGTAAACGTTGCCAGCTTCTGGCACTGCGCCTCGCTTTGACAATGATGATGTTTGCGTATGATGATAATGAGCAATGATGGCATGAGAGTGAAAGGAAGCGAGGCTGCGAATGAGGAGGTTGCTAAGAATGTTAAGGATGATGCCCGCGCTCTTTAATTCAAATGCAAAGAGTCGAGCGAACAGCCTCGACCCGCAGTCGCGCATCTTCATCCAACTCATAAGGACGACGGCGTCTAGGGGCTGCCGGGTTGTGTTACGGGAGGGGAGGGCTGCAGAAACCCTTCACTTTTTGGCGAGTGCTCAACGCTTCATGATAAATAATGCAGCTGCAGCAGCAGCAGTTTTTTTTTTTTGTAGCAGTTTTCTTCAGCTGTCGCTGTCAGTCGGCTCGAAACTTGCCTGAAAGCTAGCCACCTGGCTGCAACATCTGCCCCCTCTCCCCACTCTACTAGTTCGTGGCGCTCTGTTGACACATAGTTTGTAGTTGGCAAACAGCAACAACTGCGCTGCAGCTGAAGATGCTTTGTATAAATTTGAATATTTAAATATAAAAGCAACAACATTGCAATGCCAAAAGAAAGGCTGAGCGAGAGACAGAGAGAGAGGGAGAAAATGAGAAGGAGATAGTAAAATACGTATAAAAAGAGAGAGAGAGAATTAGAGCTCTAACTGCTGACTACAAGTACAGTAAACACTGCAAAATATAAAGCTTAATACGAAAATAGAACACTTAACAAAGGTCGCACTTAAGACGCTTGTTGCTAAAACATATTGGGAATTACAATTAAATGAATACTTTACCTTATGAATATGTGGTTACAATTTATGTTCTGATTCGAACTTAAACTAAGTGCCATGAGCTAAGTATTCAAGAGTATTAAAAATATATTAACCTTGTTAAATGAATACTTCGTTGAGCCTTAGAAGCTTTAGTAAGAAATGTATAGCTATATTTTTAACTTGAAGTAATAATAAATAAATATAATAATTCAAAGAACTTGTGACTGGTTTAACACAACATTTTGGCTCAATGAGATTAAGATTCATTGAGTTAACAATTTGACTAGATTTGAGCCCAATCATCTTGTGCACAGTGCGCTACTTACTCAAATATATGGCCAAAAACTGGAAACAATTGAAGTTTGACTTAAATAGATTTGTTAACAATATGTTAAATCGAAAACAAGCAAACAAATTGGTTGACATTTAGCTTTATATTCATTTATTTATTTATTTTTAATTAATTCATTAGTTTTCATTTATTCTTAGACCCTTGATATCCTCAGAAGTGTGTGTGGTTTATTTTTATAATTCAACTTAATACGCTTAAAATATTTATTAATTAATACATATACATATATAATCATTATTATTATTATAATTATTATTATGTGTAATATTATGTTCGCTTGCTGTAATATAATGCCATATATAATTGTTCTTTTGCTCACACATACATATATATATATGCACATATATATAATTGTGTATATATATACATATGTATATATATATGCATGTATATTTATATATTTTTATATATGAATATGCTTAGTTTTAAATCGTGCGCTTTGCCACATTTGGCTCTGCTTTTTTACCATTAATTTCATTTGCTTCTTTTTCGCTTCTTCCTGCTCACGTTTTAGTCATTTACTTAGCTCATTTCAGCGTTCTTGGGGTACAGGGCGTTCTTTCACTAGGTTTACAAAAAAAAATTCTTTGTTTTCTTTGTTATTTTAAGTAGAATTTGTCCTACAGTATTCGTTTTTTTTTTTTTGTTATTTACTATTCTTGTGAAATACATAGTTGATATACTACAAACTTTAAGTTTCATCTTTTTTTTTCTTTCGTGTGAGTGTGGTATTTTTTTTTGTCTAGTAAATATAATTTGTTCATCTTAGTTTTTTGTTTTCTTTATAATATTAATAACTGTTATCGTTTCTGGTTTCTGTCGCGTTTGCTGTCTTTACTTTATTTTGTATTTATTTTTTATTATTTTTTATTATATCTCATAAATTCTTGTGGTTGCTAAATTTTGTTTTGTTTTTCTTCATCTTGTCGTAGTTGTGGTTCGCTTCAGTGCTGTGTCTGAATGTAGGTGTGTGCGTGTGGGCGTGTGTGTGTGTATGTGTGTGTGTGTGTGTGTGTGTGTGAGATGTGTGGCAGTGTGTGTTTTGTATCTTTGTTGTGTCTTGTGTGCAAAACGTTTAAATGTTAAATTTTATCTCAATTGTTTCCCTGTTTCTTTATTTGCTAAGTATTTTTTATTTAATTTATTTTCCATATTTTTTTGTTGCTTGACTTTTGCCTTTTTTATTTCACGGCGCTCTAACATAAATATACTAAAATACCATTTTATGTACATATAAATATTTTTTGTTTTTCTTTAAGCCCATTTATGCTTTGCTCTAAGTTTATATTTTCTTTTTGAGTTTTAAATTTTTGCGCTTAGTTCTTCATTTTTGGCTTCTTATTTTGTTTCTTGTAGTATTTTTAGTATTTTGTTGCTTTTGAAGCAATTTTTAACTTTTTTTTTTGTTTTGTTTTGTTTTTGTTTTTTCTTGTTTTATGCTTGCCAAATTCTAATAGGTAACTGACTCCTGCTCTTTATTTTGTTTGTCAAATTGTTTTTGGTTTGCCAATTAACAAAGGAAAAACCGAATAGATCAACACAAAGTACACTACACACAGAATACATACCAGTTAAATACCAAAAATACCAATTGGTATGCATATTTTACTTTGTATTATCCATATGTATATGCATATATATACTATTCATATATATACTTAGTTTTCATTTTGTTTCTTTACATTTACATTTAAGTATATTCTTTAGGCGCGAGCGACAAGAAAAGCCACAGAAAAAACACTAAAAAAAAGGTCAATGCAAGGTGCTATATACTCGTATGCGTTATACAACACTAGTTTACCATATTAGTTTAGCCTTATGAAGTATTTACACAAAAATCTCCTCCTCCACCTCCTTGTCCTCTTCCAGTTTCTACTTTCTTTATACCTTTAGCGTTAGGGCTGTCGCGACGTGACTGTACCTACATCTATGTAGCTGAAGCTTTTGATATAACGCTATGTATGTTAAATATGTATGTATGTGTGGCACACACACACGACCCCTAACACATACACGTGCATATGGTATGTACTTGTTATACATATATATGTGAATGTATCTAGCTAGCAGTTGCTTAGGTCGGGTGCGGTGTTTGCCAAGTTCCATTATTATTACAAACTAAACATGTTATCGTTATCATTATCGTTATCGACTAACGTCTATTGACTATCGACTATCGTCTATTGTTATCGTTAGCATTAATTTCAAGCCAATTGCCCAATTCGTTTATATTTTTCTTTTCTTTCGCATACTTTCCATTCTTTTTCATTTTTTTGGCCACTTTTCTGTACGACTTGCAAAATTTTTAAAAAATTTATGTTTGGGTTTTTGTTTTTGCAACTAATTCAGCAATTTTTTTTTATATAGGCCAAATCTACATTTATCTGTTTTACTTAAGCGCTAAAAGACAAAAAAAAAAAGAAACAATGTTTCATATATTTTTACATTATTTTATTCTAAATAGTTTTCGCTTGCAATAAATTCGATAAGCACCAATTCATCAAAACAAAAAGTATGTTTTAAATAAAAAGGTTAAAAGTGCAACAAAAACTAAAACCCAAGTGTGTGTGTGTGTGTCTTTTGCCCGAGCTTTCCTGTTGGACGGAAAAAATGAATCAGCTGCATGTGAAATAAAATCTGAAACAGATCTTGATTAATTTTGTTTATCTTTCGACTGGAATTTAGTAGGGACATTCCCTCAATTTTTGTTTATGTGCTCAATTGTTAATACTGATTTTTCTGCTTCTTTTATTTTCAATTTTCAATTTTTATTTTAAGTTTTATTTATTTCTCATTTCTTTTTTGCTCGTTTTTTGTGTATTTCGTGCAAAACTTGCAAATAATAACAAAACATTCTACAGTTTACACGATATAATATTTAAGACTAAAAGTTGGGTTAGGTTTGAATCAAAAAAAATACGGTAATTTAAAATCAAGATTTATTTTTAATTTTTAATTATTTTAATACTCCTCGCTGCAATAAATTAATTAAAAACATATTTAAATGTAGGCATATAAAATTAAAAAAAAATGAAAATAATTATTTTAAAAGCTAAATTTGGAGTTTATAGATTTAAGTTGAATGTTTAAAATTTGTTTCGTTTTTCTTCTTTTTTTAACAATTTTGCTTGGCCTGTTTTAATGGCGGCGTCGTTTTACAGTTAGAATTACAGTTACATTTATAGTTATGGCGCATATAGTATATTTTTTTTTTAATTTTACGTTCTTTTAGTTGAATATTTTTTATAATTTACTTTACTTTTTGCTTTTGTTTTTGTTTTCGTTTTTACTTGTATACATATAAAGTTGGCTATATAGCATGAGCTTGTGTGTTTCCTATTCTTTGTCTCTTTCTTGTCTATGTCTGTCTCTGCCTGTTACAATGCGTTTGGTCTAAACTTGGCATAAATTAGCTACAGCTGCGACGACGCCTAAGACTATGCTTGCTTTTTTTTGTTAAATATTTGTATATACATTTATAATGGGTAATATATATATATCTATATATATATATATCTATATATATATGAATATATATATGTATATATGTATGTATATATATATATATATACATATAGATATATGTGTGTGTGTGTGTACATATATAGTATTTTTTATACCATTTGCCTGTCTGCTGACCTATGGGACACAGAGAAATTTGCAGCCTATTCGCCTGGACTTCCTCTCAACTTCAGCTATGTTTATGGATGCATATATTAATATATATATATATGTGTGTGTGTGTGTGTATTCGTGTTCCTTGTGTGTATTGGTTGATTTTGTTTAAAACTATGCCAGTCTCAAAAAGCTCGAGTACCACGATTAAATAACAAAAAAAAAAAAAAAAATTTCCTTCTTTTCCTTTTGCTGCTTGTTATATTATCATAGGCCTGTGCCCAATATCATATATAATGCTGCTGCTGCTTCTTCTTCGCCAAATTCTTATTGTTTGTGTGCATGTATATGCATGTACATACATATATGTATTTATATGGGTATATATATGTATATATATACATGTACATGCATATACATGTGTGTTTGTGTTTAGCTTAGTTTTAGCTCTTGGGCTTCTCATATAACTAACGTATATTCTACCGTATGTTTATCTTTAGATATATATATATATATATATATATATATATGTATATTTATATATATGTATGGTATATAGAGCTCATACACAGACACACATATACACATACACATACACATACGCATAGACATATATATGGTATAGCTCTAATGCTTTGTCATATATAATATTTATCCTTTATTTTTTTATGCATTTGCTTTGTCGCATTTCTAATTTCTAACGATTAATAAAAAAAAATTGTTTTAAGCTTTGACTTAAAAAAAAGAATTGAGTAACATATATATTTTTCTTCATTATTTTCTGTAGGCCTATTATTTAGTATTTAGTACAGTTGCGCCTTCGACTCTCTCTCTCTCGCTCTCTCTCTCTCTTTCTCTCTATTACTCTTTCTGCTGCTATCTCTTTCTAACCCAGTGGCTATAATACTCGTAATTATGATAATTATAAATATTTAATTATTTATATTTAGTGGGCTTTTGTTTTGTTTCGTATTGTTTTGTTGTTTTTTGGGGTTTCTAGGAGCTAACAGGCGACCGGTTCCGCCTCCGCCTCCGCCGTCGCATCGTGCTCGTCGGTGGACCAGCTGAGGCTGCGGCGCCGACGCTGCGCATTGGAAACGCCGGCCGCACCGCCAGTGGCGCCCTTCTTCTTCACGAACTTGATGTTGTAGGGATCCTCGGCCAGCTCCGGATAGAGGGCGACATCGTGTATGTACTCACCCTCATAGTTGTTGGCATAGCTTTGCTTGAGTATCTCGTCGCTCTCCTGCTGTGTCCACTCCAGGGCGGTGGTCAGGCCGCTGCGCAGCACCTCCTTTTCGCGATGCCAGGCCTTGCGGACGGCCGTTAGCTTGGCGTGGTGCATAAGACGTTGCTGCTCCTTGGCGACGGTGGTGCCGTAGCGCAAATTGATGATCGCATGGGCGCCATGGATCTTTACATCCAAATAATTGCCACCGGAGGTGGTGCCAGCAGCTGCGGCTGCACTGCTGCCGGTGCCGCTTGAGCCGCCAGCTGCACCACCGGGCGTGGACTCGCGCGTGATCTCATGGAAGGTGGTATTGACCTGGCCCTGCAGACGCTTCAGCTGTTGTCGATCCTCGCTGGCGCGCCACGCATCCTCCTTGACAAAGAAGAACGAATCCTGCTGCGCATTGTGCACCACAAAGGTGAACGGCAGCAGCTTGGACCGATTGAAGACGCTCGTATAGACATCCCGATAGATGGCATTCGCTGCCGGCACACTGGACACAATTGCCTGGCCGTCGGCTGTCCGGGAGACCACAATGCCCTTGCCAAACGGCGGTTCGGTATCGGAGCCAATGATTCGCGGCGATGGATCCATCACATCGCACTTGAGAGCCGAGCGCGGTGGGGCCGACAGCTGCTCAAAGTCGGACATGCGGCGCACATTGAGATGCGCCAGGAAGCCGCTCTCGACGGCCATGGTGGGTATATTATCGAAGGGACGGCGCATATTAAGCGCAATCGGATTGGCCGGCGGGCGGCCCCAGAGCGCCGGCGGCTGCCACAATTCCTTGGCCAGTTGCGGCATTAGATTGCCGACATTGTAGCCGAGGGTGCGCAGCCAGCTAGCAAAATCGGCGGGATAGTGTCGCTCCTGGCCCACGTTGATGGGATCGTTGCCATTGAACCGATACAAATGGAGGCGGGTGGGCGTGATGATGCGCTCGGCGACACGCTGCCAATCGGGCGACATCCACTGGCCAATCAATGGATCATAGACACGCCCGTCGCCCATGTGGACCAGCGTGGTGACCTGATCCAAGATGCCGCCACAGAAATCAATGGGCAGATACAAATACGGATTCGAATCGTAGACAATATGACCAAAGGGCGAACGCATTATCTCCCTTATCCCCTCGCCATACTGATTGAAGAGCATCAGGGGCGTGCCGCTCTGGTCAGTGGCCACATAGTACTTGTGCCTGTAGACCTGGGCATAGATCAAATGCCCGACATCGTCGTAGGTCAAGGACATCAGCTTGCCGTCGCGCGGTGAATAGATCTGGGAGACCTCGAAGGGACGCTGCTGATTCGTATAGAAGAACTGGGTGACATTGCCAAAGTTATCCTTGCGCGTGGTCAAACGCTTCAGATGATCGTAATAGTATCTCACATCGAAGCGTCCACGCTTCGAGGCGCGCACCAGCAGACCCTGTGTATTGTAATGGAAGCGCTCCTCACGCGCATTCTGGGCAACGAGGCCCCTGGCATCATACTTGTACTGGCCCTCGCCGAACTTGACAATCCGATCCTGGGCATTGTACTCCATGGGTATGGTGTTGCCGCGATATGTGAGAGACAGCAGATTACCGTTGTCATCGTAGCGGAAGCCCCACGGCTCCTGCGCCTCCACGCCCACCAGCTGCCCATCGCAGTCCCACGTATAGTTCTTCACATTCGTGTAGCTGTTGACGGCCATGTTGCGGGTATAGGTGCGGGTCTGGGAGATGCGTCCGTGTACACCGTACGAGAACTCCATGCGGAACACCTCCAGACGATGTATGGCCAGGGCCATGCGCTGCGTCTGGAAGCGGCCGTCGACGGTGCGCGTGAAGCCGGCGGTGCCATCGTGTAGCTGGGTCTGATTCAGAGCCGGACGCGTAAACTTGAACTGTCCAATCAGGCTTGGTTGGCCGGTGCGCTTGTCATAGGCATACGCCTGGCTGGGCAGGCTCTGGCCGCCAATGCGTCCCTGGAGCGCCACCACGCGCAGCTGGCTGTCATACTCGTAGCTGAACTTGGCATTGCTCAGGCCCGTCTTGGCCACGTAGTCGATGCGCTCCTCGGTGAGCAGACCGGCGGCATACTCGAAGTCCCAGCGATATTCCAGCTCGCGCTCAGCGTGGGACACTGTGCTCGGCATGCCGGTGGCATCGTTATACTGAAACTCGCTGCGTCCATCGCCGTGAACCACCTCGGTCAACTGGCCGGCTGCATTGTAGCGATAGACAATCCTGGCGCCATCGCCGGGCAATATGGTCTGAAGCAGGGCGCCCGCATGGCTGTAGTGCTGCAAATAGGCGCGTGTGCTGCCCGGCGGGGTGTAGGTGCAGCGAATGAAGCCAATGGAGGTCTGCATGCTGAAGCTATGCCGGGTGCCTGAGGGTAGCACCACGTGCCGCAGGCCACCGGCGTCATCGTACTGCAGCACAAACTTGCGCTGGCTAGCCAAGCCAATTTCGGAGACGAGATTCCAGTCGTTGTAGACAAAGCTAATGATGCCATCCTGCTGTGAAGTGATTTCCGAGAGCAAGCCGTGGCGATCGTAGCTATACTTGAGCTCCGCTGGACCCCAGGCCCAGCCCTCGACGCGATTGAACCGATCGTAGGTGATGTTCACCGGATAGCCATTGGTCGGATAGTAGGATTTGGGCAGACCGGACTGATCGTAGGCCACGATCAGTATGGGGGTGCGTTGGGCATCGTAGAAGGTCTCGCGATTGGTGAACTGATCAAACTCGACGCCAATTACACGCGACTGATTCACCCAAATCTCGCGATTCAGCGTCTGCTGTGGATTGCGCACATCTCCGACCAGATTGTAGACAGAGTACATTGAATTGGTGAGCCCATCGCCCATGGTAACGCTCTGGTGCGACCACATGGCCAGCATCTCCGCCTCCACAGGCAGAGCTGCCTCCAGCAACGGATGCCTGGCCACGGCCGAGGCCTCCACCACAACACCATTGGCGCCATGTATGACCAGCGTGTTGTTGGCCTTCAGCTCAGCATCCGCATGGGCGCGGCCGCGTTTCAGGAAGGTGGATCGGACGCCGCCTAACACCAGCAGCTCGTTGGCATTGCCATCGCCAGAGCCGGCGCCGGCAATGCGTTCTCTTGAGAACAACGACTCGACGGACGCGTGCACATAAATGGTGAGTCCCTTGTTATCCGCCAGCTGGGAGGTTATGCGTACAATCTCGCCACTGGGCAGTATCATGCCCGTGACACGTCCGAATTCATCGTATTGATAGATGTACGTCTCGCCGCCCGACGATCGCGAGTTCAACAGACCCGTATTGCTGTCGTAGTCCAGCTCGATCTCCTGGCGACCCTTCTCGCTCAGCTTGGTCATGATGCCAATGCCGTTGATCTGTATCTCCGATTTGTGATCCTGCGTATTCTCGATGGAGCTTACCACATTGCTATAATCTCGCAGGAACTGTATCTTGTTGCCCGACGCATCCGTCACGGTCGAGAGACGGCCGAAGCTCGTGTTTTTCGAGTAGAGGAAACTATAGCGCGTCTTGCCCGATGTCAGATCCTTGGTGGCCACATGCTGTCCATACCGATTGAATACATAAATCTCGCTCGAGGGCGGGAACGGTATATGGAACTCGCCATTCTCATCATGCGATGGCAGATAATGCTCCAAAGCGAGCACGTGCAGTGAACCTGAAAGCAGGAAAGAGAGCAGGAAATGAGGCAAGTTTAAGACTTGGATAGTTCTAGGGTTTTCTATATAAATATATGGATAAAGTTCGGATGATTGGATATATACATGTCTTAGTAAGATAATTTTCCTTGAAAGATCATAAGAATCAATGTATTTTTGTAGACTATAGAAACCACCTTTATTGTATATAGATGATATATATTAAAGATTTACTCTAAGATCAGATCTACCTAGTTCCCAAAATCTTTGAGAATAATCACATATCTATCTGTCAATCCATCAAGCCATAAATCTACCCTTTTATATTTTTTCTGTTGCCAGTTAAATTTAACATTGGTAAAATAATATAATACTTATTTGCTTTTCTATACTTGTTAATGTTATTTAATTAGATAATAGCAAACTCCATAGAACAAATAGAACAATTGAAATAGTTGAGAACTGAATCAATGCGCAATGTTTCATCTGATGTGCCGAATATACATATTGTAATTTTTTATTCAGATATGCATTATAAAATAATAATAAATACCTTTCAAATGGTCATTAAATTTTCTTTTTTCTCTCTCGCTCCTTGTCTCGTTCTCTCCCTCTCTCTCTCTTTTCTGACTGTCTTATGACTGCATTTGCTTAAGCTAAACGCCAACTTCTTGCAGCTGTTTGCTTTTACAGACTCGACTACCCCAGCGCGCTGCCCACCCACCTGCTCATAAAACGTTGCAAGTTTCAAAATCACAGCGCCCAAAAAAAAAAGTGTGTGTGTGTGTGTATGTGTAAGCGAGAGAGGAATAGATAGGAGAGGGAGAGAGAGAGGAGTGTCTGCCTGCCTTAAGTATTTTTGTGCAATTTGCTAGCTGTTGTCCCACAGTTGTTCTTGTTGTTGCCTGTGTTGCGTTACATTTAAAGTTAGTGTTGGTAAATCGCTTTGGATTTGCATAAATTTGCTTGCTTTTGCCAGCTTTGCATGACAAACACTGACGACAACAGTTGACAAGACTGACAGCAAGACACAGAGTCAGAGCTGGAGATGGAGATGATGAGAGGGAGAGAGAGAGAGAGGGAGGGAGAGGACTGAGAGACAAACACAAGTTGTTAGAAATAAGTAGCTGCAGTTGGTTGCATTACTGCTGACAGCAACTGTATATGCTATTATATTATTTTATAGGACCCCTCTGTGAGTCCTTCAGCTATATCAGAGCATGCGTAACGCATAGAAGAAAACATCTGTGATAAATACCATAGTGTTATTATTAAATTTCTCTTATATATCTCATATATACAATAGCATATGGTATTTTAAATACAATGAGATTTAAAGAGAAAGTTGATATTTCATGTTCTTCTTTTTTATATTTTCCTTTGCTTATTGTTCAACATTTTGATTGTATAATCTCTGGAAGTTCTTATTATGATCTTCAGTCGAAATATTTTTGTTAGTTTGTCTAAGACTCACAGTCTTCAAGCTATGTTCATAATACTTGGGATATGTTTGCAGTGAGATCGGATATATCCCTATATCTCTACATATTAAACTGTTTGTCCTGACTGACGACTGATTGGTGATCAACGCACAGCCCATACCGTAAGAGCTAGGAAGCTGAAATTTGAACTGTAGTTACCTTTTGTGATGTACATAGGTGCGCGTTAAGGCGGAGTTTTGGGAAATTTCAGCCGCATGTGTGCGAAAATCGCGGAAAACGGTTGTATGAAAGTTTTTTGTTTACTGTCCGATCGTCATAAAACTCATTTTCGAGGCCTGGTCAAAATTCAAACACACACACACACACACACACACGCGCATACACATACACATACAAACACACATACATACACACACACACATACATACATACATACATACATACATACATACATACATACATACATACATACATACACACACATACATACATACATACATACATACATACATACATACATACACACACATACATACATACATACATACATACATACATACATACATACACACACATACATACATACATACATACACACACATACATACATACATACATACATACATACATACATACATACATACATATATATATACATACATACATATGTACATACATACATACATACACACACATACATACATACATACATACATACATACATACATACATACATACATACATATATACATACATACATACATACATACATATATACATACATACATATGTACATACATACATACATACATACATACATACATATATACATACATACATACATACATACATATATACATACATACATATGTACATACATACATACATACATACATACATATATATATACATACAAACATACAAACATACCTACATACATACAAGCATACAAGCATACGCCTCCTGCTCCGCCCCCTAGGTGCTCCTCCTCCGGCTCCTCAGCTTCCAGCGTTGAAGCCGCCTGCGCCTAATTTATAGGTGAAGCCTGCAAGCCTTACTTACATTTTTGAGAATCGAGGAGGAGGGCAGCTTTAATAAATACGTTTTCTTATTTAAATTTGCCGCGCAACAAGACAAATTGTTCTCCTATTGGTATAGAAGACAACTTACATGCACACATACATACATAATTACATACACACATTCATACATTCATTCATGCATTCATACATATCCCTCATATATCATATATAGATATAGGTCAAAATTTCCCACCCCCATAACTTGGTCAAATCTCAACCGATTTGCACGAGGTTTCGCTCTTCGCTCATGGTTTGGCCTCTAGATCAATTTGGCATCTAAATCTGGCAACATTACTTTTTTTAGGAAATATCGCTGGATTTGTTTTTTTTTTAGCCAAACTTCTTATTCATGTCGGTTAACTATATCACAAAATTGTGTTAGTCTTGACAACATTGGAAGGGCTTTCGAAGTTCGGTTAAACCCTTTTTTAGGTTTTGCCTTGCAGTTAGCTGCGTTATGAATCGCACCCATTCCATACGCTCATTCATTCACATTCACATTCACGTTCGCATTCGCATTAAAATGATTATCGCTCGCATATGACAATAAAATATTTAAGACGTTGTTTGGTTCTTCGTTGTTGTCGCTGTTGTTGGTGTTGTTGTCGGTGTTGATTTGATTGCGTTACAGTTCATTTACCCAGAGAGCTGGAAGAAGCAGCAGTAGGAGCTGTGCCCGCAGTTGGCTGAGTATCCATTTTGGGGTCACATTTTGGGACAAGTTTTGCTATGTTTTGCGGGCAATGGAAAAACAGGAACTTCCCGAAACGAGGGGGTGGGGGTGGTAGGTTGGATTTCCAGGACGCAGGACATTGGCACAGCGCCAAATGCTGTGGCTTCAACGATTGAGCGAATTTCAATGCAATGCAATTCGCTTCACTGGAGGTTGCGAGGGCGTGCCTCCACCTCGTGCTGTGTGTGTGTGTGTGTGTGTGTGTGTGTGTGTGTGTGCATAATGTAATGTAATGTAATGGTAATGACCCCATAAAGTGAACAACTTGTTTGTGCCCGACGCTGTGCCAACGGGCTGGCTGCCAGTCAGTCGCCCACTCTGTCTCTCCCTTTCTTTCCCTCTCTCTCACTCTCTGCCAATTCGAAAGGGGTTTCTGCTTTTATGGCACACGCCCACACGCTCAGCATGTATCGGTTTTTGTGGGTCTATCGGTCTATCGGTTTGTCGTGCAGACGTTCAGCTTCACTGATTTTAAGCTGTTTTTGTAGCTGGCATATGTGACAGCGCACAAGTGTTGCCAATATTCATTCAAATGGAATTTAAATGCATTTTCTTTCGGTTGACCCCCCCTCCCTATCCCTCTTAGACACAAAGCAGAAATGCCGTGCTTGTTCACTTTGAGTTAGCCTCATTTCAATTCGCATGCAGCCTGAAATGCAAAACGTTTACGAATATGACACAAAGAGGATATGCAAAGAAAATATTTGAACTCGCGCATGCTAAGAAGGGTAAATGCTATATGTGCCAATTTTTAATGGGACTTCGCTAGATAAGGTTACTTTTTAATGCTGCACAAGGAAGAGCTGAAAAAGTATGGAATTTAATTTGGATCGAGTAGCATACAAACATGTATGTACGTTTGAATTAGAGAGAAAACGTTGAGCTTAACGTTTGCGAATGTGAAAAAGGTTGAATCGCAAAGACTTAAGAGCGAGATCTAGAGAGATTGAAAGAAAGGGGGAGTGACATAGCAAAATTAATTTCCAATATTATTATTTTCCAATTGAAAAACGTTCAAGTGCGTTACAAACAGAACGTATAGCCGGGAAAGTTAACAAATAGTTGGCCATTATACGCACATTGTGTGCTGCGTGTAATGCAATTTAGGTCTGTCACCTTTCTATAGTTTCTCATTTAAAGTTTTTATAGTTTATGAAACTCAATTTCAATCAGTTTTTCTTTTTAATTAGAAGCCAAACGTGTGTGCGTGGGCGATTAATGAGTTCGGGCTACAACTTTTTTGATTACTCTGGCACCGCCCCGCCCCGCCCCGCCACGCCCCCCCACCTACCGCTGCTTATTGATCGGCTTTTGCGTTGTCATTTGCTCCAGTTCTCACCGTCTAAGCCATGGTTTTGCCCTTCCTCTTCCTTTTCCTCTCGCCTTGTGCTTTTTTCTATGCTAGCTACGCATTTAACGCAACAATTTTTCACATACACACATACACTTGAAGAAAAAATCAAGCACAAATGTTTTCAGCACCCAAGCTCAAACTTTTTGAACATACCTTCTATCGCAGATACTTTAATGTTGAAGTGAGGATAATTCAAAGTAAGTTTAAAAATACAATTATCATTTAGAGAGCTAAACGGCGTAAATTCCATGCTTGATTTTGTAGCATTTTCTCTGAGTGTAGACTCTTGTATTGGCACTTAAGCTATAAGCTTTTAATGAAGCTTATTTACGTTTTACTGGAGCTAACCAAACCCTCAGAACGTGCCCCACAACGCCTTTGCCCGAATGTCTTGTCTACACACACACACACACACGCACACACACACAAACACTGGGCTCTTGATTAATGCATGTTCATAGCGCTCAGCGTTGCGAGCGAGGAGCGTAGGGGCTTCGTGTTGGTAGGGGGGTTCGGGCTCGGGCTCGGGCTCGAGTTTTGCTCTTCTGTGGGGCAGCTAGCGCTTCGCATTACAAGCGCCAATTCGTCGCGTAGGTAATAAGATTGATTTTCACTTTTTCGCTTTTGGCCAAAACCAAAGCCGACGCCCCTGCCGCCTGCACACAGTCCATCCCTGCCCCTCAGGCAATTACTCACACGTGAGAGGGGGTGGGGGGGTCTCGCGCTTCGTCTCCCGCCCCTCGACCGCACCAACACAAAAAAAACCGACTAAAACTTGATTAATTATAGTCATTGATTTGCTTTCCACGGCGGCTGCTGCTGCTGCTGCTTCTTCTTCTACTTATTTCTACTTTTACTTTTGCTGCTTCTTCTTTTTCTTCTTTCTTTGGTGCGCCCTGCCCTTCATTAATTTGTGTTACGTTGTCAAGCGCCGCTCCCGCCCCCGCCCACCCACGCCATCGGCAACCACCCTTTTTTTTTGCCGTGTGCAGTGCACATCGTTAGCGTCGCGTCGCTTCACCTCGCTTCGTCTGCTGCCACGTCCCGCCCACGTCCCTTCACCCCCTCTCTTCAGCAGTCGCACCTTCTGTTCGTCCTCTTGCCCGCTCGCATTGGCCGTCGTCTCGGCCCATTGTCGAAATTTATTAATTACATTTTTGGTCTTATCAAATTACGTTTTGCTAATGCACTCAAATTTATACCTTGCCAGTCGCCCACTTGATCCACCCCCTCTACAGCTAGACCGTCCACCCGCCCGCACCGCGCCCGCTCAGCAGCCCCTGGCCGTCGCTTGTTGTTTTTTGAGCTTTTGCTTTTCGGCTCTTTGGCCTCTCGCCCGCACTTTGCGCTCCATCTTATTTATTGGCGGCCATTTTGTTTAAGCTTCCTCTTCTTCTACCTGTGCCACCTGCTGTGCACGCTCGCGCGTGTGTGTGTGTGTGTGTGTGTGTGTGTGTGTGTGTATGGCGTCCTAATTTGTCCTCGTTCGAATTGTGACGGAAATTGGTTTCGCTTTTTATTTCTCTGCTTGACTGTTGCCCCCCCTCCCCTCTCCTCAATGGCTGCCCGCGCCGCCTATACTACTGGCAGCTCCCTCGCTCGCACCCTCCCCCTCCCCATCAGCTTCCCCCACTCCACGCACCATGCACTGCTACATTTCACTTACCGCTCAATGCTTTTGCCATAATGGCCAATTACAGCGCCAACAACAGCAACAGCAACAACAACAACAACCACAACTGTGACAACTGTTCCAAGTTGTTGTGGTTGCTTTTGCTGTTGCTGTTGTTGTTTTTGTTGTTGTCATTATTATTATTATTGTTGTCATTGTTGTGCTGCCTGTTATTGTTGCTGCTGTTGCGTTTTGTGTCTTGCAATATGTCGCAAATTTTACTTCCGCTCTTGACAATTTCTACCTACCCCCCTCTCTCCACTACACCAGCACTCTGCCTATATTTCTCCCAGTTTCTCCCTCTCCCTCTCCCTCTCTCTCTCTCTCTCGTTCTCTCTGTATTTTTATTTGCCTTTTCATATTGATAACACAGCCTGAAAATCAAGCACACAAAAAAATAAAGAAAATAAAATACGCTCTAAATTTGCCAAAAGGAAATGTACCATTTTCCAAGTTTGTGTGCGAGTGTGTGTGTGTGTGCGTGTGTGTGTGCGCGCTATTTTCAGTTGTTGCCCTCAATAAAAGTTGACAAATTTCTATTTAAACGCAAGCCCAGCTAGCGTCCCAGCCCCACAGCAGCCACTCCCGAGTCCAACCCAAGTGGAACGAGTGAAATTTCCACAAATAATTTAATTTTGGCTAATGTTAAATGTAACATGAATATGCATTCAAATAAATGAATGTATTCATTTCGAATTGACATCTCGCAAATGAAATTTTATTTGTGCTTATTGGATTCGATTACTCAACAGTCGAATCGGTAATGCCAGACTCTAGTCCGCTGTCAATGAAATTTGCAACCAGCTCTGATATATATTATTAATTCTTAAAAGATTTTTATGTTTCAGTGGAGAAAGACAAAGCGATAATGAAGCTTCTCATATGTTGAAGGCTTTGGCACCTATCGCCTTTCTATTCGCTTCTCATTATTCCATTCGCTTTTCAGTAGGCTTTTAACGCATCACATTGCCTATTGCTTCTTCTTCCCGCCTGCCTATGATTCTCGCTTAACATTGCTCTTCCCATTTAGCTACTCGTTCTGTATTTCTCATTTCTTCTGGTTTGGTTTCTTTTCTTGTTTCCTTCTATTGCTCGCTGCTTACTTTGCTTCTTATTTTGTTTAAAACTCTGTATTTAAGTTTGTTTCGCGTTTCGCTGCTTTGAATTCCTTTGCTTCTCTTTCCGCTTCTCGTCGATCATAATGCTATGTCTATCTAACCGCTTATTTCTTTGCTATATTTTGCTTCGCTTCTAACCTTGCTTCTCTCTTGCCTGCTTTGCTTCTCGCTACTCGTTGCATATCGCTAAGCACTTTCTTATGCTTATCTTGCTGCTTCTTTCCTTTGAAATTGCTAGCAATTTTTTTTATTTTTGAAAACATTTCTCACTTAGCTTATCATTGGGCTTCTCGCCCGGACTTCCACATAATTCTATAGTTGATTTCTTTTAAGTTTAAGTCTTTAGCTAAGATAAGTTGGGTACTCACCTTGATCAGCCACATTGATGACGCCGTCCTGGGCAACCGCTATAGCCGAGATGGCCTGGAAGCGAGCGTTCGAGGAGAGCAGTGTCTCGGCATTGCTCAGGGTGCCGTCGTCGTTGAGGGTGGCACCTGAGCCCAGATTGGAGCCGGCGCCGCCAGCTGTTGTCTTGGCGCCTAGCAGCACAGTTGTGGTTGTCGTGGGTCCGGTGGACATTAGGCTGCCGCCGGCCACAATGCCGGCAAGTGTGCCCGAGTTGCTGCCCGAGATGCCGCCGCCGGGGCAGACGCAGACGCCGCTGCTGTTGAGAACGCCAGCGCCGCTGCCGCCGTTGCCAGCAGCAGAGCTGCCATTATTTCCGTTTCCGCCAGCTGGTGTCGTTGGCGTGGTGCCGCCATTATTGCGTGTCGGATTCACGGTCGTTGAGTAGGCGCCTCCATTGGCCACGCCCAGTCCGGTGGCGGCAGAGCCATTGCTGCCGTTTCCAATTGCACAGTCGCAGGTCTGCGTGCTGCAAGAGGGAATTGGGATGCGAAGAGGATTGTGGAAGCGTTAGTAATGCAACAGGAAATGCTTAGACCCCTAAACCACCCAACCACCCAGGCACCAAGGCACCCACACAAACAGTCAGCCGCTGCCCCCCGTTGTTATCTGTGGCGCAGGCATCGTTTACATGTCGCTGCCACGCCCCAGACTCGCAACTGCAGAGCCGGAACACAGGCACAGGGACACACAGCGAGGACGCAGTGTGGTGCAAGGCGGTGCTGGGCGGTGGAGGGTGGTGCTCGCCGAGGAGCTTTGTAACCCGACGCGTATTTATGATGACATTGTTTGTTCGATAAACATTTTAAAGTAAAGTGCAGACACCGACAACCTGACCCAAACCTACCCCTCCCTTCCCTCATCCGAGCGCTCCACGGCGTCCTCGCAATCGTTTATCGCGCCCTGGCCACGCCCATTTTAACCCAACGCCCCTGTCGCTGCTTCGTGCAGTAGCTACGAAATAAAAAGGTTGATTTATAGTTTCTGTCGTTGGCGCGCCGCCGTTTGCGGTGTCTGCTAATTACTTTTGCCACGTCTGTGCCAGCCACGCCCCTAGAAAAAAAGGGGGCAGCAGCTGCCACTTTCTCATGGCTGAACCCTTTAAGCCCCCTCCCATTAATCGCCCAGACCGCCCCCGCCCCCCCAGATCGGACTGTCCATCAAAATATGCGCCAGAACAGAAATCTATTAGATTAAATAAACTGCCAGCTGCATTAAGTTACACATAGCTTTTAAAGTATGTGCATGTGCGTGAGTGTGTGTGTAAAATATGCAACATTTATGCCAGCTCTCCACCTGCCGCGCTGCACATTTCGCGTGGCTCGGAGTAGCCGCAAACTAATCATCGAAACAAATTAATTGGTTTACTCTGTTATATTTTTGCGGTTCACTGAGAACGACAAGAGAGATAGATAGAGAGAGAGAGAGAGAGCGAAAGAGTAACAGAGAAAGAGATGTGTGAATGTTTTGCTTCATTTCATATACATCTCTTCATTTTGTATGTATCTCTTTCTGTTTTATTTTAAGGTCGCATTGCATTTAATTTTCATACATATTTCGCACTTCATGTTCGTTAACTTCCATTTAACATTCAGCTCATTTTGTGCATTTGTTCACTCTTCACATTCATTTTAAGACATTTGCCAACACTGATTGCTCGCTTTTGATTTGTTTTAAGCTGCTTTAATGCTCGAAGGTTGTTGAATTCTATTAAATATATTTTATGAATATTGTTTCAATGGTCACAATATCTATCCGTTTGTCAACACCTCATTTTAAGGCATTCTACCACACTGATCAATCATAGCTCATTTATTTTCAGTAACTCTCCGTGCTAATACACTTTCAAAATAGTGTCTTCTTGTTATTTGGCAGCTAGTTTATTTGAATGCATTGCCCTCTTGATTCAGTTAGCTTGAATCTTATTTGTGTTTCCATTTCCATTTTCCAACAGATTCGTTTTTTTCTGCGCATTTCACAACACTTGAATCAAGTCTGATGCGGCTTGGCTCACTTGCTCATTGCTCATATTTATGAGTAGCTTGGCAACACTATTTGGACCCAATTGACTCAATCAATGGGAGGGTTGTCATAGTTATCATTTGTAAGCGATTTTGTTAATTTAATTGTTGTTCATTTCTAAGAACTTTCAGCATTGTTTAACCAGAAATCATTTATTTTGCTTTCATTTTCATTTAATGCATTGCCAGCACTGTGTGCCGTCGCAACAGCACAAAATGCAAATCTACTGCATGCCTGTGTGAGATACACTCACCAATGCACACACACACACACACACACGCACAAATTCCCAAATGTCAAAATTCCAATTAATTTTATGGTCACTGTTTTTGATGCTTTAAAGACGTTTTAATCAAGTCAAATAAAGTAAACTGTGCGGCACATCTATCGATTGGCCTCAAATGCACACACACACACGCACACATACTGAGCGACTTGCTGCATTGACATTTATTGGCCAAGTTTTGGTTGTATTTGCGGCAAATTTTGTGCAAGTGCAGCTGAAATATTAATACCCTGTTACCAAGTGTAAGGGGTGTACTATGAAGTCATGTGTGTATGCAACAGGGAAAAGAAAACATGTTCAACCAGCACGATGAGCTGACTCATTGAAACTACCTCAAAATCGATAAATATCGATTTGCAGCGCGGGCTCTCCGATTATCTCGATTAAATGAGAGAGACTCCAAAGATAAGATTTTGTTTCACATAAAAAGTTCGATTATCTTTTACTTTCTCCCGTCGTTTCTTCCAAAACAATCGGATAATGAAGGTACGAGCTATGGAAGACGGGGAAATTTCATGGCGTTCAACCAATCAAGTATTTAGGTGCCCCTGAAGCACAGAGTCTCTGCTTGTCGGGCAAAGTCGACTAGGACTAGGACTGTTTATTTATGCCACTGCTCTGAGCCCCTCTGACCCCACCCCTCTAACCGTCCCCCAGAGACATCGTTTTTGGCCAAATGCAAATAGCCAAAAAGCCAAAAAGCGTTCGAAGCGCCACATAACTGGGTCAAATATGCGCATAAACAAGTTGCCAGCCGCAATGGCCCCTTGTTGATCCCGGCAATGGGTGAAAGCCCGAATGGGTCAGGGGGACAGCAAGGAGCAGTTCACTGTGGCTTGTCTACTTACCCCGTGCCCTCCTGTTTGCCAGCAAAGTAACGCATGTTGCCGGCAGTATCCACGACGCGTATGGAATTGATGCGCCTCGAATCGCTGTCCGCTATGTAGAGATCGCCGAAGGGCGAGAAGGCCATGGCTAGCACTGTGCCCAGCACATTGTCCGTGGCTGTCTTGTTGACGCGACTATCCTGGCCATTGTTGCTGCAGTGCAGCGGGGTGCCGGCCACGACGCGGATCTTCATATCGGAGGTGAGCCGGAGCACGAGGCGGTCGTCGATGAAGTGAAGCGAGCCGTCGAGTGGGCTCAGCGCCAGACCCGTTGGCCACTGCAGCTGCGCCTGGTTGGCCATCAGCGTGCCCGAGCAGGGTGCCGGACTCCAGTGATTGTGATGACCATGATGGCCAATTAGCGTATGAATGACGCCCTTCGGGTCCACAGCGCGTATATTGGTGCCATCGGCAATGTACATGGTGCGATCGGCGGCAATGGCCAAGCCCTTGGGATGGGAGAGACGCGCCTGCAGAGCGGGGCCGCCATCTCCGCAATTGCCCTCGTCTCCGGGTATGCAACGCTGACCGCTGCCCACGACGGGTTCACTATTGATGCTGGGATCCTTGACCTTCTCGAGGCGGAGCAGGCGCAGTATCTGATGCCGTTCCGGATCCGAGATATACAAATGCCCATCAGCTGGCGAGACGGCCAGATAGTATTGATACGAGACCTGCGTGGCGCTCAGCTGGAGTATGGTGAAGACCTTGCCGTCGGGCGTGATGCGGCGCACCAGATTAAAGTCGCCCACATAGAGGCTGCCATCGGGTCCCGTGGCCAGTGCGATGGGTGTCAACAGTTTGGCATCCTTGGCAACGCCATTGCAATAGTCCGGACAATTGAGCGGACGCTGAAGACCCGTGCCCATGACAACCTTGACGGTCCGTGGATATTCCTTCATGTGCAGCGTGGAGCCATCGCCCTTCTGCAGGATGCCCTCATGGAAGTTGTAATGGTGATGAATGTCCAGACCCCAGCCCCCAATATCGGAAATGTCCACATCGTAGCCCTGCAGCTTGGCCGTCTGCGTTATCCAAACGGGCGTCTGGCACGTGCTGTGCTGATAGCCCACGGAGATGCGAGCGATGGTCACCCCGTAGACCTTCTGCCTGTAGACGTTGCGCTTGTTCCAGGCGAACGTGTGTATCAGATTCGGATCGGCCTCGTACGTCTTCACATGGAGTGCGCCCTCGATCTCCACGCCCACATGCACATGGGTTAGGGTCTTGGGTATTGCCTCCGAGGTCAAGCGCATGCGCACAATGCTCAAATAGCCGGAAGCCTGCGAGGATTGGTAGGTGAGGTGCAGATCCGAGCCGGGTATTTGAATGGATTCCTGGACGATCTGTTGTTGTCGAAGAGAACAAGTGGATATATTGGGGGTTCAGTGTTGTAAAGCGATAAAAGGTGAACACTTACAAAGAGAAATCAAATAGAAACTTAAAGTATAGTTAGAGAGGGGCGACTCAATAAAAAAAACGGTTAAAAGAGGATGTGATATATAGGAAAAGGGATTTTGAATACATAATATATGAAGAGAGAGAGAGAGAGGGAGAGAGAGAGAAAGAGAGTACGCGAGAGCAAAGCAGTGTTGCATAATGCGTCAAACTGCAATAAATTTGCTGAAATGAATCAGAAACTATTGCCAGCAAAGAAAAGAAAGCCCAAAGGCGAATGTAGGTGGTCGAAAGGTGAATATGGAGGCCTTTTAGAGAGAACTACAACTGTCGCTGCCACAAAGTGAGTTGGTTATTAAGCCCTGCGGTCGGAGCAGGGTCCACAGGGCACAGATGGCACGAAGCATAATGCAGCAATTAAATGTAATGCTCTTACGCGTTGCCTCTGTGCCAGCCACCTCACTTCTTTTCTCTCTCTCTCTCTTTTTCTCTCACTTGGCGGAGAGTTATTGTGTGCTTGTGCTGCGCTTGTCGTTGGTAAATGCAAAGTTATAATGTCATTAGGGCGAACTTCAAATTAATTAAAACTACGCAGGGTCCAGCTGCTGCCACGGCCCGCTAATTAGGAGTGGCATTAGAGGATGAGCCGGCAACAGCAGGGTATGAACCTTAAGGAAGCGAAAGGGTTCTGGTTGGGTGCTAAACTCACCTGAGTCTCGGCAAAGATGACACGCTTGCCGGGCATGGCGCCGACACCATTTGGCATCCAAGTGCTTATCAGCTGCGGCTTCAACTTCTCGTGATCGTGATCCATGCAAACTTTGCTCGCATCGTTCGCCTCGTCCGCCGTGTGATAGTGTATGGAGTTGAGGAATGTCAGCGCCGGATTCAAAGGAGCCACCCTGTGGAAATTACAGTTGAGACAAATATTAGTACATGTTGCAATTAGCTTGAGGCTTGTGGCAAGTGCGTGCATGGCGACATAACTCCGCCGGCATATCTTCGCCCAGCAACGACATAGTTTCGCGCGGAGATATGTTGTGCGAAGTTATGTAGTTTCCGTTCAAGTGCGCTCCGAGGCTAGAGATGAGCGCGTGTCACGTTAGCTCTTAAGACATAAGCACGGACAGTCTGTTGAAGGCTAAAGATGGCTGCGTGACAAGCACAACAAAACCTGTACTAAACTGCCAGCTCAGTAAGAGATAGCCGAAGCAAAGCTCGTGCCTTTATTTTCATTTCGTGCCTGCTCGTGATTTACCAGCGACAATATGAGAAGCTTTGCGCTAGAGATTCGTGACACGATTAGGTTGAAAACTGGACAGCATGAGCTGTTAATATCTGTCCGAGTTTCTGTTCATGAAAAGTCCAATAATGCAATAAGATCAATCATAAAAGATAACACGAGTTAGCCAGATATTTTAAGCACTTCTCAAAGCAATAAACTTTTGCGCGAGCGTTCATGATTCATTCTCGTGTTTGAACAAATAGCGATATTCGCTTGGCTCGAATGAAGTCTTTAGATCGACTCGCTTTCTTATATATTATATATAAACATTTGATTCCAAACTTACTTAATATTGCGACTGGTGGTCTCGTCATCGTCGCTCAGCTGCATCTGCACCGGGGGCAGGACTACAATACGATTCCAGGGCACGAAAACGGTGCGGGTGAGTGGGCGGAAGGGTGACCGTTGGAATTGCAAGGTGACGGCACCGCCGCCATTAACCAGCACATCGAACCTGTGAAAGAGAGAGAGAGAGAGAAGAGAGCGTTAGTAAGCGTAAGAGTAAGAGAATGAGAGAGAGAGTTATAGCTAACAAATTTTTAGCGAAAAAAACTTGTGCAGCATCAAATTTCACGGCACAAAACATGCAAATTAATATTTTAATGAACTTTGGGGCCGCGCATTTGTGTGCGTTTGACGCACGAGCAGACAGTCCCTAGCACCCCCCACCCCCCACCCCGCAGAAGACAATGCGACGGCAATCGTAGCGTATGCTGAGCAGATAATACCTCAATTGTTTGTCGAAATTGAAAAACTTTAGGATTTTTGCTTGAGCAGCAACAACAGCAACTGCTAGAGCATAAGTTGGGACCTCAGTCAGTTGCAGTCGAGTCCCAGGCCAACCCTTAAGCTGCACCCCTTCCCCTCCCAGCGAGAGGGCCCCACCCGTGTTAGCCGCATTAAACATAATGATGGCGATTGCGTTTGGGCCGCCTTCTCATTATTACGAGTATTTTTCGCATTGGCGTACGAAAAGTTGCAAAAAGTTGAACCAAGCTAACCGAGTGGCAAGAGAAGGCGAGGTGAAAGGGCCGTATTGGAAAACAAAGGGCAACAACAACAACACGAACAACAACAGCAGCTAGCAATGGCTAAAAGGCGTGGCCAGTGGCGCAGAAAGCTTAAGACATGTCAAACTTTTGCTTTGGAAATATTTAATTAATGTGATTTTTAATTGTGTTTGTGCGAAAGAGCCCGAAAGAGGCGCAGCATCAGAAAGAGACAAGAAACAGGAGAGCGAGATGAAAAGAACAGCGACATGCCACAAATTGCTGCCAGCTGCCGCACACGAAATCGGCAAAAACCAACTTTTTGATAACTTATCGATAACTGGCACGCACCCTCTCCCCGCCCTCGCCCACTCCCCATCTCTGCTTGAGTGTAGCATATGCTCGGCGGGGTTAGCGGCGGTTAAATAATTGAATGAACAATAATTACATTTTATTTTGCAATAAACAACAGCTAAGCCGCAATTATAAACATTTTAATAAATAAGCAAAATTACAAACGAAACAAAACTATTTCAATTCTTTGCAGGCAAACTTATCCGACTGCGTTGTACCCTATACAGCTCAAAATAGTTGGGCAAGGGACTTTTTGATTTAGACTTTTTGATGTAGAAAATATTGCACGAAAGTTCGGACCCGAAAACAGGAGTTTACAAAGAGTTATGGACTCTCCCTTACATCCAGTTTACAGCTATGCACGAGTCTCGAGTCCGAGCCGAACATGCCACAGAGCCAATATACTCTCTAGTCACATTTGTGCACAGGGTATACAATTAAATATTTGTTAAAATTTTTGCTAATTTAATTTAATTGTTGTTACGCTTAAAAAGACTTACAACTGTTGTTATTGTTATGACAATTGTTGTTATTTTTATCGCATTATTGCACGCCAAATACACACAAACACACACACACTGTGTTGCACTGTTATTTATCTGTAATTGAAGGCATAGGGCAGGCCTGGGGCGTTGGGCGTTGGGCATGGCAGCTGCTAGATGGTCATTTGGTAATGGCTGACACAGACACACACACACACACACACACACACACCAGCACACGAGCACTCTCGCACACCTGCACAATGTACAGCTCTAATAATATGTTGCTAAAAATGCCAACAATAATCCCCTGCAGCACATTATAAAGACTTTTATTACCTATATTACTACTCGGACTGACAACAACAACAACAACAGCAACAACAATTGGTATAACAACAATAATCAACAATGCATGTCAAAGGACAACAGCAACAATGGCAACAAGCAACAGGACACCAAATGAAGCAAAGCTCAAAAAAAATACATAAAAATAAATAAAAAGTTATTTAAAAAGGAAAAGAGCGCGCAATAAGAACAGCGGAAAGCGAGTCAGAAATCTAAAGTGAGCAGTCGTCACGACTAGAAGAACACCCTGTAGTCAGTAAGTGTAATGATTGGTAATGTCTGAGACTGAAGCGAAGTGAGAAGCACAGTGATGCAGAAAGCGATCGATCGTATGGGCTATTTTAATTGAAGCGAGAAGCAAAATGATAAGCTAAAATAAAAACAAAGCGATACGAAGAACAATTGAATCAAACGCGGGTTCGAAACTGGGAGAAGTGAAATGGGACAATAAGGTACCAAATAAGACGTCGGATGAGCGCTACTGAGCTGGCAAGGGAGAAGCGAAGTGATATATCTCTCTCTTTCTATTTTGATGGAATAGGTAGACATGCACATAGGTCAAGGGAGAAGCGAAGTGAGAAAATGCAAATAACTTCAACTTCAAGTCAAGGGAGCAGCGAAGTAAGAAGTTGGGACGTATATCTTTATTATATACACTCAATTGCATAGAAATAAGTAAATGTGCATATAACTTCAACTTCAAGGCAAAGAAGAAGCGAAGTGAGAAACAAAGGCAAAAATCTCAGAGTTTTCCAATTATTCGAGATTATCATGCCAACAGTGCCCGATATAGCTGATTCTAGCTTCGTAGCTCTCGTCAACAATCATAAAAACAAATTAAGTCACTTCTTTAAATGCTTCTCGCTTCGCTTTTAACGAAAAAGCTTTTTGCTTCCCAAAGCATTTGCTTACCGCGGCCACTTTGATAGTTATATGATGTACTTATATGTTAGACCCTCTTTGCTCACTCTACAGGGTATAGGATATAAAAAGCTACTAAAAATATTAAAAAAAAAAAAAAAAATGAGCACAGCATGTTGTGTGCGTGTTTGTGTTTGTGGGTGTGTGGCAAGCTTAATAAGAGCATAGAATTGAAATAAACATTATAAATACAAAGCCATAAAAACAAACTCGCGCGAACATTAAGAGCAACAGCGACAACAGCAGCAAGTTAGCGTTAACAACAAGCAACAGTGGCGCCGAAAAGTATGTGTTACACATGTAAGTCGGTATCGCACACATATAACATATATGTGCTCGTATTCATGTGAGCGCTAGTGAGCGTGTGCTAAGTTGCCAACGAGAGAACAGGACATGGGGCAGAGCAGCAGGAACTGCAAGCACAGTAAGTGGCAAAACTATTCGCATAATTTATAAGCTGTGTGACAAATAACAAGATACTCAAGTAAAAGTTGGAGAAAGAGGAAAAAAGCTCGAGGAATTCATTTAGTATTAGTTATTCCTTTGAAATTAATAACTCTCTTTAACTGTTGGTTTAGCTGAGAACCGATGTGTGAGAGAATAAGCAAAAGGAAACTTCCCGATACTTTTAAACCATATTATCTATCTACTCGTTATATTTTTGCATTCTTTCTTTACTTTACTCACTTAGCTTTGCCTCTTTCTCGTTTGCTGTCGCTGTTTAGCTTTTTACTTAATTTTTCTATTTGCTTATTTGATTGCTTCTCACTTTGCTTCCGGCTTCTGTAAAGATGTTCGGGTTTCTTCTCGCTGAAATTGCGAGGATTCGCTTCTTCTAATTCAACTTTGTAATTAGCTTCCTCCTTTACTTATTCCTTGCATTTCTCTTCTTCCGCTTCTCAAACTTCTTTCTCGCTTCTCGCTTTGCTAGGCTAACGTTACTTCTCGATCAGTTTCTACGTTGCTTCTAGCATGGTTATTAGATTTACTTCTCACATGTTCTCACCTCTCCCTGATAGATTTCAGAGCAACAATCGAGGTCATCGCATTCACCCAATATTGTATTTAGCATAGTCACCCTGTGGGCACACCCTGTATTATTTAACCTTTTGCGGCGACTCGCTTGAGCTGATTGCATCGAGTAACTAAAACTAAAACTCAATGGTAATCCAAATGGGAAACATTTAGTTTATTGCATGCAAGTGTGCAATATTTTCATTGCACACGGTGTGCTGCTTTGAAGGCAGGCACATTTAATTTTATAGAGCACTGTGCAGCTACCCTGCCCCGACCCCGTCCCACTGCTCCACACAGTCAACACTGGCTGTGTGCGACCATCATATGCGGACTATAGAGCTAAAAATAATGTGAACATAAACAGGAGTTATTGCCAGCTAAAAGTAAGAATGTTGCAAGAAGAAGAAGAAGCAGACAAGGAACTTTAAAACCCTTTAAAGGAAGAAGCGGAAGAAAACAACACATACACGAGCTCCAAAAGGGATAGATAAACAACAACAAAGTAGCCATAATAAAAATAAATAAAAACTGAAGAATTTATGTGCTCCACCAAATCAGAGCTCTAAGAAGCTGACAACGAAGGACACACACACACACACACACACACACACACACACGGGACACAGGACATAGGACAACTAAAATCAGGACATGTTTGTTATTTTCTGTGTATTTTCTAGTTTCTCTCCTGCGTTTTGTTTTCTTGGGCGCTTGCTTTATAATTATTGTTTACGTATTTGTTGTTGTTGCCTCTCCTGATTGCAAAAAGTGGTGTCACGACGGAGGGTACTGGCGGTAGGTGTAAGGAAAGGCAAATGTGAAAAATGGTCAACGCTAGCGGCATTTAACGGCCACTGGGCTAATGAGAAATTATGGCACAGTAGGTAAAAATGTTGGCACACATACGAGCATGCACAAAAGTATGCAACACTTTTTGAAACGAACAAAACCAACTGCTGCTGCTACAGCAGAAGTTCTCTCAGTGTGTTTGAGTAGGTGTGTGTACGTGTGTGTGTGTGGGTAAGTAAATATAAATAATCATCACAGTTAGTTTGTCCCTTTGTCTGTCTGGCTGTTGCGCAGATTTTCTTCTTCTTGCAATACCCTGTAGCCATTTAATATGTGAGTAATGGGTAACATAGGCAATTGTTACCCAACAACTGTATGTGGCATGCAAAAATATATTCATAACTTAAAACCAACCAATGTTGCACATAAATTTACATAGTTTTTTCCCTTTTCGTTTCTCTAATTTTACTATTCAGCAGCTTGAACTTATCTATCTTTTATCTTCTTTCCAAGTGCGTGTATATTTATATGCACATCTCTATATTCACGTTATTATTTATATTTATAGCTATACGTATTTAAAAAACACTAAGAACTGTTTACAGGGCATCTTCGAGTTGAACACTTTTAACTTAATTTGAAACATTTGTTGTTGCTGGACATAATAAAATCAGCAAAGCGGGTGCGAAATGTTTATTCAAATTGGCCAGCAAATACACACACTCACACATACACACCCACACACACACACACCCACACATTAGAGGCAAAAGAAAATGTCAAAACAACAACAAAAACATTTCAGATGATTTTGCTGTTGTTCTGGCAACAGCGGAAATCCTTTTTACCAAAAACAACTGCAAAAATATTTATATTAGATATATTGGATTGGCAAGCCTCGTCCCTAGCGCAGCATTTCCATTTCCATTTTCTATTCCTATTTCCATTTCGTATTTTCATTTTCCTTTTTCTGCGTGTGTGTGTGGGTGCGTGGGCGTGTTGTTTGTGTGTTTTGATTTAAATTTCATTCAAGCAAATGCCAAATGCGGATGACGTTCAAATGTGCTGACAAAATATTATTTAGATACATTTCTGTCTGGCGTCGTGTCTAGTATGCTGATTGAAGAAGCAAAGGCAAAAATCAAAATTTATCAAATCTATTCACTCGATACTAAAAACTATCGACTATCGAGCAGGTATACTCTCAATATTAAAGAGGTATTTGGATATTGATTAGACCGAGAGGCAAAGAATCGTTTGCATTCGTTCACTTTATATATCGATATGTGCCAACAACACCATCGATAGCTAGCCATAAGTCTCTCTGATTTTAAGCAATCGATAATAATCATAATTGGCTATTTTATTTTGTTTCTAGAAGCTTTTGGTATTACTGAAAATCAGTGTAGATAACTTGCGACAAGAACACTGAATAATATCCGAATATTTTTAAAATAGATGATTGCGGTAACTATATGTTTTAATTATACCAATCGATTTTAGTTATCGATCATTTACAGCGTGCGACATGCCATAACTAAATAAACAGCAAAGTACGCGAGCTGCATACTCGGCCTGAATGAAGGCAGCTTTGCCTAAATATAGCTTTTTCCGGCATTTACGGCCCATTAATCAGCACAAATTGCATTTGTGATTTACTATATTCTTTGTTTTTGCTTCCTTTGTTGAAAATTTGAAAATGTTATTTGGTCAGCTGCTAATAAAGACTTCTTCTGTTTGTGTCTTAGGTTCAGTTGTCACGTGTCTCGACTTGACAAAGCGCGTTTAAATATGTTAAGCTCAGGCTAAGAAAAAGTAGAGGGTAAAAAAACCACAGATGCCACTGCTGTCTCTGCCCCAATTCCATGTGCTGGGCTCTGCTCGGGCTCGGGCTTCGTGGGGGTCACATCAAAGTGAAAGATTTAATTAAAAAGTGATAACTTGCTTTATCTGCCTGCGTACACTTGGCCTGTGCCCAACGAAATTCTATTAACAAAATGTAATCAAGAGAAAGCCAAACGAAAGTTGGCCAAGATGGGAGCAGCAGCAGCCCAAACTCGCGCGCCAACTGGCTGACAAATTATGAAAAAATTACTCATACGTAAGTAATTTGCATTTCGAGGGCCAAAAGATTAAAGAGGCCGCCCATCGACTACGAAAAGAATTTAATGAGAATCTAAATTCTAAGCCAGGCACTTGGATACTGCCAAAGCGATTATACTTATGGGTATTCAATTAATAATTTAAATTTTGTGAGAATTATTCTTAGGGGCTTATACGAAGACTTAAGACACAAAAAATATTTAGTTCTAATATCAAAAATTTAATTAGGAAAATAATTTTGGCTGAGATGTAGGAAAGGGGAGTTTGAATATTTACAAGCCAAAATATTCATCAAATTTAACATGAAGTTCAACTCATGTCGATGCTAGCTAATCAAAATACTCCCCCAAAAAATGTCCTTAAAAAGAAGTTGGAAATTATTTGCATACAATTTAGACACCGTAATAATGAAAAGACTTCGGCTCTGTTTTGATCTAAGCTTAAGCTAGTTTACCATGAACTTAAACTGTATATTACAATGTGGTTTACTTACCAGCCGCCCTGTCGTGTCAGGGTGAAGCCAAAGCGTGAGTCACGATCCACAGAAACGCGTATGCCAACAATGCCCAGTCCCTGGGGCGTTATGACCTGGCCGCGCATAACCGAAACGCGACTGTGTTGGAAAGTCGATCCAGAGAGAGCGGGAGCGAGAGAGAGATAGTTGTGTGAAGAGTCAATTCGTGGAATGGGCGATGTGGCGGGTTGTTTGTAAAAGAGAAAATAATTTTGTTAGTTACGTGCTTTAAAATTGTTTTGTTTGCTTTTTCTGTTGATTTGTTTCTTGTTTTGCTTTCAGCTTGTTTCGTCAAATCATAAAAAAAAAACAAAGTGTAAACAAACATCGAGTTGTAACTATGTAAGTATTTTGTATTAAATAGTTATTTATATTTATATATATGTACGAATAGTATCGAGTAATTGAACTTTAACTAATATCCATATAAGACAATATTTAAAAAAAGGGCAATTGTTTTTTTTTCATCATTTTTACTCTGTTTAAGAGAAAACGAAATAAATAGAGTAATTGAGAACATATTCAAAAATTTTATCATATGCATGTGTATGTATTTATAAGAGTGAGCGAAATGGATGATAGATGTGAAAAATGAGCCTATGTCTCAGTGTGTGAGTGTGTGTGTGAGAGTGTGTTTGGGCGTGTGTTTTGGAGTATTTAATTTGTTATGTACACATTCTGTCTGAAAATGTCTTTTTGCTTGAATAATTCAATTATTGAAAACAGCTTGGCAAATAAATGTACACAGGCCTCAATCTATTTTCACAGCCTCGGCTGTACAGGGTGTGAGTGAGTGTCTGTGTGTGTGTAGGTGGGAGCGTATGTGTGTTAGCTACAAAAATGAAAGGCAAATATTCAAGTATTTAACTTGATTTTTTGTATAGGTGAAGAAAACACATTTGGCACGCAGCTTTGGAATGGAATGGAAATAATTTAAGTACAGGATCTGTGGATTAGCTTCAGGGATTTGGGATATGTACGCAATTAGAAAGGCCAATCGAAGGGACAATCAAGAACACTTGGGTATGCCACGAGCTGTGGCAAGTCCATTAAGCTGCGGCCAAGATAAACTACAGATAAGTACATTTACATAAGCTATGTAAAACGAACTGTGCATGGTTTATCCATTGCTGAGCTTAGCGATATCATGGTGATCGATAACATTGGTTAAAAACTGCGATTAATGCTGTTAGCGCATCTATATACAGACAAAATGGATGGTATCGATAACAAGCAGCATTAATCGAAAAGTATCGTTTAGACTTCTCAGTAAAAACAATCGAACAACAAAAATTGAGATTAACGAGTATACCGATATTTAGAACTAGTAGCAACAATCGATGTGCATCTTATCGATAGAAGCAATTTTCAAAATTGAAATGCATGTTGCTGACAACAACTGCCTTAAATCGACATCAAACAATTCCAACTATCGATTGAATACATGGTAACTTTTACTTTCGCTGGGCTCAGCAAGAGATAGCTAGGAATGTATCAAAAAGCATGCAAAATAGAACAACTATAAGATTAAAGTGAGAAAATACAATACTTAAAGATACTCTGTAAGATAAGATGAAATTGTTTCGGTTTTTTGCTTCTAATTTGTGGGCAAATCTATCGATAATATTTTTTGGTAAAAAGTATAAAAGTTCTTGAATTACGAACGGATGGATTATCTGAACAGAAAACTTATTTTATATTTAAATCGTAATGTATATACTTATAACGGCAAAATAAACTAAAGAATTATCGAACAAACTGAACAAATAATAAAACTATGCTAATAATTGTTGGTTACCCACTGAAAATGTGATATTTTCCACAGCTGTAAGGCAAAAGTTAGTGATTTTATATAATCGATAGATACTTATATCGATAAATACCGATAAAGGATAGGTTTATCATTTTTAGAGGCAAATTAACATAGAAGGCAGGTTAGAGTATGTTTTTGATTATACAAAATAAACGAATTTTTTGTAAATTGTCTCTGTACTCTTTTGTTTGCCATAATCGATAAATACATTTATCGACGGCTACTAAAAAGTGTTGAAATATGTATGGTTTTGGTACATCATATGCTATCGAAAATAATTTGTATAAAAAAAAAAATTGTTTTATAAGAACTAAGCCACTTGGGGAGACATGTTGCTATGACATGGTACAGTTGCAACTTAATGCTGCTAGTCGATAATAATTTGAACATAACAGTTCCTCCTTATAACAAAAGATTTGGTAACAAGGTCATTTCATAGTTGGCATTTCTGTCTCTAGTTAAAAATTGACTTTACAGGATATTTGTCCTTTAACCTTTAGTTTTTGGCTTTTGCCACTACCAAAAATTTAAATCGATTATGCATAAGACAAATCTAGAGCCAGCTGCGTCCTATGTAGACTGGAGACTAAACACGAGCCACCAAAAAAAAACAGAAAAGAAAATGGAAAAGAATAAACGAAGCAATAATAAAAGCTGAAATTCCATTTAATGAGCTGTTACCCAGCAATTGCGAAGCTATGGCAACCCTGGCAGCAGAATTGATGGGGCAACCAGCGCCGATATCCGGTTTGCCAATTTGCTTGAAAAATATGAAAAAAAAGTATGCTGCCTGCCTGGACCGAAGTTTTTGGCAACTTTTCTCCTTTATTTACTTATTTTGTACAGCTTGCGCGTTGTGAGCGGTTGAATTGGGGGTTGGGGGTGTTTTTAACTTGGCAAAGAAACCTTGAAACAAAATGCCGCAGTGTGGCGGCCAAGGAGACTTTTCAAATGGCGCAATTGTTTGCACTAATTATTGCTGGACTGGGAGCAGTAGAGGCGGCAGACAGCCGACGATAGTAGGGGGAGCAGGGGCTGTAGCCGGAGCAGCAGAAGCGGCAGCAGCCGTTAAGGGTTGGGTTGAGCGCCTGCCCTCTATGCTGCTGCAGTTAGCTGTTGTTGCCATTACCGTTGCCTCTTCCAACTTTTGCCGGAGCGAAGTTGGCAAAACATTTTCAAGTTTTCAAGTGTTGCAATTTCTCAACCACACCCGCACCACATGCACCACACACCATAGCCACCGCTCAGTTCTTGACTCTGCGCATATAAACACATAATGTACAATATTTGGGTCAGATATGCTGTGTGTGAGTGCTGCAATGTTTGCCATGTTCAATTTTATTGTGTGGTGCAGCGGGCAGCAGACTGCGGGCTGCGGGCTGTGGGCTGTTGGGCAGCACCACTTGGTGGTTCAGGGCACTTCTTCAGTGACGTCTAATTGCAGTTGACCAAATGCCGAGGCAGTCGCTCAGTCAGGCTTCAGCAGCAGCAGCAGTAGATGCTGCCTATTTGTAAAGCAGTGTGTTGTTGTCCTGCGTGTGTGTGTGTGTGTGCATGTTTTTGTGGGTAATGTGTGTGTGTGTGCTTCATCTCGTTCATTTTTGCTGCTTCAATTCGATTCAATGAAGCACAATTTTATTTGAAATCAAACCGAAAAGCAAATTGCATGTGTATAAGTGTGTCTGTGTGTGTGTGTCTCCCTCTCTGTATGTGTATGTACATGTGTGTGTGTGTGTGTGTGTGTGTGTGTGTGTGTAGTGCCGTTTTGTTCGTGTGTATTCCAATTCATTGAAGTGGTGAGAGCCATTGATTTTTATTTCGCATTTGATTCGTTTCGTTTCATTTATTATTTATTTGATTTATTTTTACTGCAGCCCAGACGCGCGTCTGCCTAAGCCCTCAGCCAGCGCACATTCACACTGCCACGCCCACTCTGGGCCAACAGCGGGCGTGGCACAAGCAACCTTTTGATATGGCCTTTGCCATACAAGTAAATAACTCATACGCCGCGTCTGCCGCTTGCAGCTGCTTGCTGTTTCGACTTTGACTTTGATTTTCTCACAATTGAGTGGGTAGCTGTGCGAGAGAGAGATGGAGAGGGTGAGAAAGCAAAGACAGTTATCTTGCCCAAAATTTAATAGCCCCGTTTATATAGCATAGGCACGATATATATATATATATATCCATACATAACGGAGCTTGCATTCAAAAGCTCAGCGCGACTTCCGGCAGATTGCTCCCATAGCAGCTATATAGTAAAGTTCTCCGAAGTTGATAATATTTATTTCGTGCACTGGAAGCATGGTCCAGCACGCACACTCAATTCTTGGTGAGAAAACTTAAAGTTATTCATACTAAAAAAATGTTTCGAGTAAAAGATCCTCTGAAATCTAGATGTAGCCTAGATATTGTCTTCCGATGCGACCTAGTTGGACAATCTCATTGTCAATATAGGAAAACAGAGAAGATTCGTCTGTGAGTCAAAGCTGCAAATTTAACAATCATATTTAGTGGAGTTCGGTTTACGGTTCGAACCAGTAGCCGGTTCGAATAGCCGCAGGTTTCGAATGGAAACTTTACAATATTTGAAGTATAGTCATGCCCAAAATTTTACAAATTAATTTAATTTCATAAAAATTTGGTTCGGTTCAGCTTTAGATTCCGCTGCTAAAACATTGGAATTTCGGTTCCGGTTCGGTTCAAAAACTGTTTGCAACCGTGTTGAATATATGTACTATATACATAAAGTCAAATCTAACTTTTTCATAAGTTTTGGCAAAAGGCGGTTTGGTGGGGGCGGCAGTTTGCAGCCTTTTGAAAACTCTTTCAGCAATAGGCCAGAGCTGCCTTTGCAGATATGAGACACACACACACACGCACAGGCACACTACGACCTACTCCTCGCTTTTGTTTCGTTTCATCCCACACTATCTTACTTTTTTTAAGCTCTCGTTGCCCTTTCACCTTTGGGACGCTCGTGCATTTGTGGGCAGCAATTCAATCAGTTTGCGAGCTGCTCTTCTCAATGGGCGGCACTCGAAATTATGACGTCATAAAGGCATTTAGTTGAAGTAGTTGATGAAGAACAAGAAGCAGCAGCAAATCCGGAAACGGTAGCTGAAAAGTAATCTCGACGGAGCGGAGCGGAGCGGCCGCGCGAGTGTCGTCCAGTGATTGCCATTGGCCTTGTGGCGCCACCAGCTTGTGGCAGGCAGCAGCTGAACAATGAAGTGAAAGCAATGCCACAATAATTTCTAATCTCGACCGAGGTCAGAGCAGCAGTCGCAACACTTCCACTCAGCCAGCCCCTCGCTCGGACTAATCGCCGTTGCAGCGAATGAGCAATAAACCAAGTCAAGAGCTAGCAGAGAGGAGTGCGGCGCGGAACGTGGGATGGGGCGCGCATTGTCGCCACAGCCACCTTTTGTGTCAAAAGTGCACTTCCATTATTAGCGCATTGTGTGGCCAGGGGCGGGGCAGGGCGGCGTTGGTGGCGCCAGGCAAAATATGAGAAGCGCGCATAAAAGGAAGTGCATTTAATTTCTTTTCTTTGCCAACTCTGGCTTAGGGGCAAGGGCTGAGTCGTGCGGGGGATCGGGCTGTGGTGGGTGTGCGAATGCAGGCGGCCATTCATAAAGCGCCGCATTCACTTGCGCCCGCGCGGCACAAGGCACGCGGCAGGCAGCAGGCAGCAGGCGGAGGCGACAGGAGGCAACGGCAGTAGCTGCGACTTCAGCTACTTCTGCAATGCCCTCCTCTAGCCGCTGTTGGTGTTTGTGTTTTTGTTTATGCCCTGTTCTTAGGAGAGACTACGAGTATATTGGTTTTGTGCATCAGATCGTTTCTACGCCCATATCTATGTGCATATATACATATGTCTTCCACAGTTGTAGACTCACAGTTTGGCAGTTCGAGTCTTTCAAGTCATACAATTAGTTATAGGCCCACAGTTTGAAAATCACAAGCTTTTGTCGGAGTTTTAAGCGTCGTTCAATTCCTCAAACAATCTTGAGAGTTACATTTGCAGACTAATAAAAGTCGACAAATTACCGTTATGTCCAATAAGAATATTGTCTAAAATTTTATATATTCCTTAAAATGATCTTTCAAGCTATAATTATACTTGCTGCAGCTCTTTATCTCGTACAGTTTGGAAGGAACAGTGTAAAAAGTCGTTAAGTTTTGTGGCCCGCCTTACAGCTGATCGTTTTTATACTCTAGTTGAACCTAATTTGTACCATGGCCCCTAAAATCGAAGATAAAGGTAATAAGGCTTACAGTTGAACAAACACAGGCTTGGAATGACCCAATTTGATATAAGCACTTCTTTACCGATATCTACACAATTAATATACAGGGTATCCAAGCAGTCACGAGCTTTCCACTGAAATCGCTTTATTTGTTGCTGCTGCGGCTGCTGCTGGCGTTTGCCTTGCCGCGACACACAAACTGGCAGCCGCAGCCGCAGGCAACGTCAACGTTAACGTCGACGTCGTCTTCTCATCATAAAAATTGAGCACGACTTAGTTGACTTTTGCACATACAAAAGGGCATTGCCTGCTTCGCCCCCGCCCGCTCGAGACACACACTCACACACACAGTCACAACAAACAAGAGAGAAAATGGAAAAACAGCGAAGGGTATATAATTTTAATTTGGCTTTATTTTCAGAACGTTGCGATGAGCAGCTGAAAGATGCAGCTGCCCCGCCCTAAGCCACCGCCCGGCTTTGCTACACTAGAAAACAAAGGCAAGCTGCAGGCCATGAGCGTCGGTAGGTAGGCAGAGGCGGGGCTGGGAGGGGCGGTTGGGGTCTACGCTTTATGTTCATTTAGCCTGAAACAGTTTTTGAAACATTTTTCAACGGAGAAAACGGTGCGCCACACTTTTCTTTTACGCTTTTGTAACCACGATAAATGTGCTTTATGTAGCGAACGCAACGCTCCACGCCGACTCTTTACGGCTGACGACGGGGTAAGGGACGGACTGTGCAAAGGAGAGGGGGGTGGTGATATAGGTGTAAAAGGGCAGCTACTCGTCGCATACAGCAGGCGTTTGGGCTTGAGACTTGCCGGCTTGCCACGCCCCGTCCCGCCCTGCACCGCCACGCCCTGCGCTTGATGAAATGCTTCCTGCACTTTTGCCCATTTTTTGCATTCTTTTTTTTTTTCATAAAAAGCAACGAGCCAAATAAAAAAAGAACGCATGAAAAGAGAAAATGTTTTTAAAAAAAAGTGTGCATAAAAATATTAAAGAGAAGAAGCCCAAATAAACGACGCCATGCACAGTGGCACAACATAGTTTTTATGGCTCCAAAATATTTGAGAGAGCCAGCATCGAACCATATGCAGATATATAACATATAAACATACATATATATATATATAGAGATGCATTCATATGTGCTCATGTTCCTAAAAAGTGAAGTTTGTGTTCTTTGAACCAGTTCAAATGTGGTTGAGCATTCATTTGAACATATGTATGTTTATTAAAAGAGAATATTCACTTTCAAAAATCAATCTATTCACTCAATATTGTGAACTGTGAACTGGTTCAGATATAGCAAGCAACGAAGCATGAACCAGTTCCAATAAAACTTGATCTTTGAACCAGTTCAAATGTGGTTGAGCTTTCATATGAACATATATATGTTTATTAAAAGAGAGTATTCACTTGTAGACATCAATCTATTCACTCAATATTGTGAACTGATTCAGATATAGGTAACAACGAAACATGAACTAGTTCCAAAAAAACTTGTACTGTTTTAACAAACTTTTATTCATTGAATTTTTCTGTTACGTCTTAGTTGGTGTTTGTAAAGAGCACAGAATAATAATAACAAGTATTAAGCACAACACTGCGAACTGTGAACAGTGAACTGGCTCAGATATAGCAAACAACGAACTTTATCGCAAATTAGAACTGTGAACTAGTTCCACTAAATACTGTACACCTTTTACAAAGTTTTCACAAATAAATTCATATTTAAAATCAATCTTTATAACGATTTTATTTAAAAAGAAGTTAGTGTTAAATGTCATGTTCAAAATTAGTGAACTAGTTCAAAATTCATTAATGTTGTAATTGAATCAGAAGCACAATACGTAAGTGCTGCAGAGAAATTTTGGAATTTACAAAAAAAGGCTTCCGGTTCCAGTTTTAACTTTTTGAGTTTCTAAGAAAAAGTTGTAGATGATTTAATGTCTGCAGAAGCGCGGACTTTTAGCTAACATATTTCTGTTAGGTTCCGTTGAATTAAGTTGAGTAAGACCATATCGATAACTATTACCGTTTTGCAAGACTATGCAAGTGTTATCGATAACTCATAGTTTTGCAACACAAAATTCCTTCAATTTGCGTTCTCTCAAAGCCATTTGAAATGTTGTAGGGAAATGGTTCGTTTTGAAATGCATTCAACCGACTGCAGTCGATAAGGCTCGCGGCATCGACACCGACATCGACATCGGCGTCAGCGTCTCGCCTATTGAAGGCGGATAAAGACATTTCCCCGGGGCAGAGACAGAGATTCTTTTGGCCCATTGTGCAAGTACGATGGGCGATGGGGTATAAAAAAAAACACACACACACACACACACACACATAATAAGTAAATAGCTGCTGGATTGAAGGGGGGGATTGCCGCTGCTGGTGCTTCATGTACTTCGTATAGAAAAGTTTGAATAGAATTTTTAAGTTTGCCATTTACCAACACACACCCACACCTACACTCACATTTATACACACACACGCACACTCGCAGACCTATCGTCCGATAGGAGAGCAGAGAAAAAGCTTTAGTAGCGTGTAATTTGCACTTTGTAAATTTGCATAAAAGCTGCAGCGACATGGACTGAGTGCTAGGAGGTTGGCGGTTGGGGGTTGGGGAGCCAACCCCTAGCAATAGGGTTGGGGTCTGGCAGAGCAGTTAGATTGGAAGAGACTGGCATTTGTCCAAGATACGAGACGAGAGATATGTAAATGCCACATGCCACACCATGTGTCGTCACTTTAGCCATGCACTAAGTAACCAGACCAAGGTGCCGCTCGTGGGTTTGGGCCTGCCATTTGTGGGTGGTGCAGGCCAAGCCCCGCATTAAACCTAAAACCGCCAGTCAGACATTCATTGGCTGCCACAGAGCTAGCTGCTCACAGATTGGGAGCGACCAGACACGTGGCCCACCTGGCCAGGCCACAGTTTGGCTCTCCAATTTGACGCACTCCAAACAATTTGATGCGTTCGTCGCGGATGGTGGCGGGTGGTGATTTTTTAGGTGCTTGACAGCTACGATTGCTGCTTGCCAGCTGCCAACAAAGATGTCATTTTGTTTGCCAATAAGAAGATTACACATGTTATAAAGAGTTCGGCTTGAATGAGAGGCGGGAGCGAAGTGTGAAATGCAAAGCTCACAATATTCAAGCTTGTTGAAATTGCCGGACGAAAGGATGCGGCTGCTCCTGGATTGAGCAATGCAGGGGCATTTTTTGTGATCAATGCCAGAGGTTCTTCGTCGAAATTGCACTGATTCAGACAAGCAACTCGGAGTTAACTAATGCGAGAAAATAAACTAAAACGAGGGAATTACCTCTCACAGAAACCCTCTCGTTAACTGTTGCGTGACTTTTTACTGTATTAAAGTATGAAAGTTTCCTGAAATGAGAGCGTACGTAGAACGAGAGCGAGCAAATGCTTAACGAGAGAGTCAGTTTTTCCTCGCTGTAGGAAAGAGCTAGCTTTTTTACAAAGAGATCAACGTTAACTGAAGAAAGCCTTGAAAGTTAAACTCTCTGATGAGCCTCAGTTGGTCCTGCGTTTTAGGTTAATCGACTTTCAGCAAACGTTGCCCAAAGTTGAATGGATTACTTAGGATCAGGCCATCTTTGGCCAATGCGAGAGAACTGTTTTAAAGCTTTTTTTCACGGTTAAAAGCTTTAAGGCGAGCTAGTTATTTCAAGCGAGCTATCCCCCCTCCAACTTCACAGCGAGCTGGCATGTCATTAGCTGTTAGTTTTTTCACAAAAAAGGTTTATAATTCGCAACTGGTTTAGGTTTTGCCGATATGATATATGCTCGCTGTCATCCTGCGCTTGGTTTCACGGCTATTTTAACTGATTCCCATCAAATTTGGCCGCAATGCAACTGCAGGGCAAAACAAAGGCACACAGCTTTTACATTTTGTAGTAACATGAAGCCATAACAGGCCCCCAATCGCCAACCCCAACCCCAATCCCAACCTCAACCCCGACCCGCAGCGACTGCACCTCCCCAAGCAGTTAGTTTACAGTGCCTGACAATGGCCAGCAAAAACGCAGCGCCACGAATCGCTTTTCAGTTTTTTGTTTATTGTTACTTTTCTTCTTCTTCTTTTTTTTTTTTTGTCGGGTTTTTGCGCAGTTTGCACTTCACTTGAATGCGACGCGCAACCGCCAAAGGAATAACAACAAACAACAGCAACAAAATGCCAAAGCCAACTAAAACTTATGGTCCTGGCCACACACAACGATCCACGAGCCGCCGCCCCAACTCCGGATATGCAACCAAAAAAAAAAATACAAAATTGGCATTTAAAATTTTGCTGATGTCGAATTAGCGGCTGGTACGCTGCAAATGCTTGTTAGAAGCGGTCTCTCTGTATGTGTGTGTGTGTGCGTGTACATTTTAAAGGCGTTTGCAGGGGTTTTTACAATTTGGTCATAAGCTTTGCACACACACCTAAATATATCTAATCTCACATAAAAGTAATTACTTTCAGCTGCTGTTGCTATCGAAAAATATTAAATTATATTGAGTGCACACACACACACACACACACAACACACATACAGATGCATCGACCGCACAGCCCAATACTGTGGCCAAGCAGCAACTGGCAACAGTTCTGCCTGAAAGTTCTCCTCCTTCTACCACCTGGCTGTAACCCGTTCCTGCTGCCACTGCCGCTGCCCTTGCCACACCTCGCCCTGCCTTTGGGCCAATGTATTTCCTTTTTGGACCGTCGACATTTTTTCGCTGACTGCGTTTTTCGTTTCGCTTTTTTTCGCCTTTTTGCTGCGACTGCAGCACGAAATTCCGCGAATTTCTCTTTGGCTTTGCCTTTCCTTGCTATGCCCTTGCCGAGGCTATTCTGAAATTGTCATGAATTGTGTAACGCTTCGAAGCAGACATCTCCAAATTCCCTAAAATATATACATGTATGCATTTTCTAGATCAAGAGCAAGACAGCTGTCAAAGTCCGTCAAAACGAATAAGTGCATCAATTAGCTCTCATAGGAATGATGTGTCAGAAATACAGCTTATACCCTGCCATCATAGCTAACATTTTATAAGCTTTAGACCATTATAGCATATAGATCCTATAAGAATTGAAAGGGTATTCAAGCTTTGGCTTGCCGCGGCTGGCTGTTCCTTCCTTTATTTCTCGTTCATTTTTGCGCTCTTTTTTTCATTTTTCGTTCTCGTTCAGTTTGTTGCCATTTCTATTGGGCGCCTATGCGCCCCGCTGCGCCCCTGGCCCAGCCGGCGGCAGGCTATTTAAGGCCCAGAGTGTGCTCTCTCGCCCTAACCTCAACTTTTGTAGTTTTTCAGGCCAACTGTCTACAGACTGTCTCTGTCTCACTCTCAGTGAGCGTGTGTCTGTGTGTGTGTAAGTTATACGGGTATTAATTTTGGTTTATGTGCAACTTGTACGCTGTAATTTTTGTGCTTTTTTCTTCACACTGGCAACGGCGATTTCTGACATTAACGACAACAGCAACAACAAAGAAGAAGATGGTTTTAAAGAGAGACAGATAGAGTGAGAGTGCGAGAGAGAGAGAGAGGGAGAGAGAGAGAGAGAGAAGTGGAGAGAGAAGTGTTTCAATTGCAGGGAATGTGGCCACATTGATAACAACAATGGAACCGTGACAATGGCTATTAAAACATTCGGAATGGCAAGTTTTTAATTTATATACAAAACGTGCATCTGAATATATATTTAAGACAAGTTAAAGTATATATATATATATCTATCAGTTGTATTTAATAATATATATAGATTTTTAATTACATATAATTATAGTCTGAACTTTGGTTCGGAGAGCAGCGCAACGAAGGAAATGGAAGAAAGAGCACGAGTCGGAACGAGGAGAGGGTCAGACGATTCTCTCCAAATAGAGCCCGTTGAAAGCTGCGAGAGAGAGAGAGAGAGAGAGAGAGGGCGAGCAAAGCTCTCTGCATATCTCTGTCTGACTCTTTTTTTAGCCTAAGTATCTCTTATTCTCACTTTCTCCCACTATCTTTCTCCAATTCGCTGGTCTCTCGCTCTGTTAAGCTTCTTTTTTTCGCCATCTGGACTTCAGGCCCGTCATTTAACATTTTCTCTAATTCAATTCAACTCTCTGAATCACTCTCTCTCTCTCTCTCTCTTTCGCACTCTCTTTCGCCTTTTCTCTGTCTGCCTCTCGTTAGAGCACTTTTCAAAGCGTATCATCAGCTTATCCAACTCTTTAGCCCATCTCAAGTAGTCCAGCTTCCTTGAAGTTTATCTGACTTTAAGCTATTTTATAAATGGAAATATCTCAAATAGAGCACTGCCAGAGCTGCAGCCTGAAGCATGCTGCTGACTGAATTTTCTCGCTACCTCTTTCCCTCGCTCCCTTGCTTTCTCATGCAATTGTCATCATTCTTGCCTCTGGGCCTGCTCAGCTTGCTGATGAGACGGGCGCCGGTTAATCAGTTTAAGTCTAAAACAAAGGACAAGAGCTGAAAGCTCAGCGTTGCAAATCTTGACTGCCAAGGACACTGCCGGGGAGAAGGTGTGAGACAGAGAGAGTGAGAGGAGAAGTTGAAGAACTATACAAATATGAGACTCAGAGAGAGCGAGAGAGAGAGAGAGAGATTTACATTAGCTGGTTGGCAAAAACCACTTAGCGGGTAAACTAACCACACCTAATGCAAAACGAGTGAGCTGCACGAGGATGTGTGTGTGTGTGTGTTTGTTATGCCAGGGGGAGAGAGTGGGGAGGGATACAGTAGTCTATAAGAAATGGGGCTTGCCAGGACAAGAAACTCGCTGCCTGCTGCCGGCTGCCGGCGCTTCCTTATGGCTTTCTTCAGCAACTTTCAACAGCAAATCCAACAAAGGGCCAAGGCAGACGACACAGTCGACCCCCCCCCCCCTCCCCCTGCCTGCTTGTTGTCAGGAAAAAAGGAGAGGATAAAGGAGGAGCAGAAGAAGTCAACCCAAAATGGAAGCCAAAACAGGAAGTAATCTATAGTCGCCCCGCCATTGTTTATTGTTTAATTTTTAGTCAGCTTTATGTTGTTGTTGTCGTTGTTGTTGCCGCCCGTTCCCCCCCTTTGCTCCGCCTCTGCTTCTGCTCACTTTTTTTCATTGCGACTGCTGCTTCGTTGTATTATTTTCTATTGTTAACAATTTTTGCATTTGCCCCGTTGCAAGTAGCAAAAACTTTTCAATGTGCCGCCGCCGTAGCCATTGTTCCCTGCCACCAATCCCCCTGCCCCGCGCCTACCCCAACCGCCCCTCTTTGGGCACTGCTCTACATAACGCTGCCACTTGAGCAGCACAAAAGCAACGAGGTAAAAGGCAGACAAAAGCCAAACCCAAAACGACGCCCACGCGCCAAAGACGTTGACAAGGCGACATTCGTGGGGCATCTTCCCCAGTGTTGCCCCCCCCCCCCCCCCCCACCACCACTCCAGCTCAGTCACAGTTCGCAGCAAGACAGAAGCCCGTATCGCATTTACTTGGCTTTCGTTTTATCGGCAAGCGACAACAGCAAGAACAACAACAACAAGAGCAATAACAATAACAATGTCACCCAGTTTCCATGGCATTCACCACGTCTGACACTCCAGATACTCCTCGGACTACCTTATAATTGCGTTGCGGTGTCTGCCGCTCAGTCGGGTTATGCAACCAGAACAGGAGCAGAAGAAGAAGCAGCAGCAGCAGCAGCAGGAATAGGACACAGCAGCTGGCAACCAGAAGAAGCCAACAGGAGTCGCCGGCGATTATGGTTATATACTGTCAGGATCTTCAACCCCCAACTCGGAACCCAACTCAAGCGCCAAGGATAGATATAGATATAGATATAGTCTAGGCGCTGGCAGCTCTTCAAAGGGGTATTTCGTTTTTCGCTCGTTTCAAATATAGTCGCAGAAAGCGAACACAGGGGACACATTAGCTGTATAGCTGCAATAAATAAATATATGGAGTAAAAACTTATGCTAGTGCTGTAAAATGGCGAACTTTAACACTGAATGTGGCATAGATATTATAGTTTATATAGTTTACCCTAGCAGAGGCATTTTTTACTTTTTTCCATTTACTTTTGATCACTTCTTAACATGAGCTACGTACAGACCACTTTTGGGCAGAATGTGGAACGAATGCCTGGCTACAAGTGTTGCAAAAGGTTATATGAATCATATGCTATTAGTGTTGCTAAAAGCTATATAGATTGTTCAAGTCTGGAAGAGATGCCTATTTGAAAACTATCAAAACTTATACAATTGCTTAACAATGTTGTAAAACGTTCTTAGCTTAAGATTAGATATAAAATGCACTAATAAACTTTAAGTGCAGCTGCGAGGGTATTCAGACTTCGGCGAGCCGAGGCTTTACATTTTTCTCTAGTTATATATGTATTTTATTTTTGCCTCAACCAATTAGCTAATAACTTGACTCAATTAGTGGAATATCAATAATTTGTGCATTCGTTATTATTGAGTCGAAAATTAAGCCCGAACCAAGTTGAAAAAACCCTTTTCACCCATTTCAGATATCAATTACCTCTGCAGCGTGGAAAAATATCACATTTTTATACGTAATTAAAACATAACGCGAAATAAAATAATCAAATTTTAAAACATTGAAATTCATTTAAATATTTAATTAGAGAAAACTTGAGTAACAGAAGAAAAAAAAGTTTGTGAAAAAAATTGCATTCTGAATTGTTATAAAAATGTTCTTGAATTTTTTTCCGTTTTTTTTCATATTTGTTAAGCATCCTTGTGGGATGCGCTTTAAGAGAGCGTTATGTGTGTGGATAGGTGTGTGTGTGTGTGAGTGTGTGTGTGTGAGTGATATTTTGCTTGTTGTATTTGGAAAACATAGAAACAAATGGCTTAGACGCAGACAAATAGGACACTTGGGATAACGTTTGGGAGGGAATTTTCGGGGTTTCTTCTATTTTTTTTTGATTTATTTTATTTATTATTATCTCTTTTTTGTTTTCTTTTTTTTTTAGGGGAATTCAACATATAAGGATATATATAGTTTGTTTTGTTTTTTTTTTTTATTTATATCATTTGCTTTATATTATTCGATTTTGGTATTTTTTCTGGTTCTTCTTCAGTTACATGTACAGATAAAGATATATATAAGTAGCTGCTTTGGCATTTTACAATAATACTGAAGACCTATTTATTTATTTATTTATATATATATTTTTTTTTGGTTGTGCAAGTTTCGACTTGCTGCCTAATTTGTTGTTGTACTTTATTTTATTCACTAAATTAAGAAAAAATGAAAAATTTTGTTTTGTTAACTGAAAAATGTTACTCTATATTTAATATGATTTTTTCTTTTTATATTATAAAAAGCTTTGATCGAAACGAAAAACTAAATGACAAAACGTAATGAGTTACATAGAGTTCAAAGAGAGCGAAAGAGAGAGAAAAAATATATAGATAGATAGAGAGAGAGAGAGAGAAAGAAGGTGTAAAGATGTGACGAAACTTGGTAAGATGATAAGTAGAAAAAGAAAAAAAGAGAACAAAAGTAAGGAAATGAAGAAACGAATGGTTAACACTTGGATTTGGTGGAATGATAATGAAATTCACTTAGTTGTGAGGCGAACTTTTTTGTTGTTGTGGTAACGAGTGACTAGTGGCGAGAGCAAGAGAGAGACAGAGAGAGAGAGAGAGAGTAAAATAGAGAGTAACGAGTATTTTGTGTAGCGAACGAATGACTGATCTTTAAAGTAGAGAAAAACAAAAGATAGACGATTGAATGTATGCTCATGCTTTAACTAAAACTCGTACTCAAGACAATCGGCTTGAGAATCGATAAAAATTATGTTCAAAAAATCAAGAGACATATTCTTTTGTTTGCTGTAGCTGTTGTTGTTTTTTGTTTTGTTGTTGTTGGGTTTCTTTTTGGCCTACTGTTAGTATGCATGTTAATATTTGTTAATCATAAAATGGGTAAACAAAAAAAAGCGGAAATGTATAACCAACTTAATACACATAGACACGTACACATAACACATACAAATACAAGTACAAATACAAATACAAATACAAATACGAATACAAATATATAGTTGGATTATTTTCATAATATAATTTTTCGCTTGCGATTCTTGCAGATGCAATTTTTCAGTACTTTTTTTTTTTATTATTATTTTTATACCCTGAACACATTGAAAGCCGCTCAAAAGGGCATATTGTTTTTATGCACATGTATGTAACAGGCAGGAGCAGGCGTCGACCCCATAGAGAAGATTAATTCTTGATTTAGGATAACATGTAGTCATGTCCGTCAGTCTGTTCATCTGAGTGAGAAGCTTGGAAACATTTCTATAGTCTTAAATCTCTCTCGACATGAGTTTCCCATTTTTGTTAATATCTCCTCATACGGATCGGACTTTAAACACCGAAGTCACTCAAGAATGCATTTGCCATACTTGCTGTAGGGTCTAAAGGAAGAAGAAGCACATCTAACGGTGTGCATTTTAGTATACATATATGTATGTATTTCTTTAGCATGTATATTATAAGGTCAGCTTGGCACTGGGTTCAGGGTATCTGCTAGTCGATCACTGTTCCGACCAGAGCACTCTTAATATTACTTTTTGCATGGCCCTAAAAAGTATGTTATTTAATTGAATCCATTTGGTTGAAACGATAAAAATAAATATATAAATGTTTTACGAAATGCACGAATTGTAGAAATGTATGTGAAAAATTAATTAGTTAAGTAACATCGAAATACAGTATCTGAAACTGTTATCCTCCGCATTTCGTTAAATATTTTTATTTCTCTTATTTTTTCTTTTTTTTTTTTTTTGCTTTTTTGCCATACTTTATTTGGTTGGGATTTATTTTATTTACATAAGTGAGTTGTTGACTTTTGGGTACTTTGAAATGCGTCAAATGGATAATTAATAATAAAGTAAAACAAAATGAGGTTGATAATAAATGTATGTATATAAAAAAATACTGCATAACGCTGCGCAAGGGGTTAGTGGGGGGGGGAAAGGTGTGTGGTCAAATGCGGAGCGGAGCGGAGCATCTCGAGTAGCAATTACAGCAGAAATGCAAGTCTGATTTTTTTTGAGTTATTAAATTAACAATGTTAAGAGGAATTTTACGATTTACAATAAACATACTTAAATTGGTAATTTCGGTATTTTTATTGGTATTTTTGGTAGATTTATTATGCATTTGCTGCTGTAATGAAAACTAAACGATTTTTTATAAAGTTTTTCTCTTGTTTTTACTAAAGATGTTTTGTATGAGAGAGGCTTTTGAATGGATAAAGAGAAAGTAATAAAAGAAACTCTTGTTTACTGGAAGTATTGAGATGCATAATGCTTATGTGGAATAAGAACAGAAAAACTCGATGCAGTTATATATGACGAAGAATGTAAAACCGAAAAAGAAACCAAAATTTTTGGCGACTACTTGGCTCAGGCCAAAAATTACAAAAAGTATTTTTCGTATTTCTTACGCCTGTGTTTCCTTTCAAGTTTTATATTGGTGTTTTTTTTTTTTGTTTTTTTTCGACTTACCAAGGTGTGAACGAGCTCCAGAAGAGACTACAAGTTCACGGGTTGAAACGTAGTATTTTTTTTTTAATATATTTTTTATATGTTTGTTTTTTTTTTGTTGTTGTAGTATTTTTGAATTGAATTTGTTTGTTAGGTTGATTGCAAAGGAAATGCAATTGATTTGTGTTGAAATTTGATTTGATTGATTTGGATTTTGGTTTAGCACACAACATGAAGGTATCGAGCCACAGCAACAGAGTAGGACAGTACACAATTAATTGACAGGACAATAAAAAAGAAATTAAAAGACAAAAATGCTTTTCGTTAACGAATTGATTCAAAGTTGAGATTTTCTTTTAAATATACTTTTTTTTTTGTTTTGTTAGCAATCGCTTGGCGATATATGAGGCATACCTAGAAGACGTTCTTAGCTTGGAACTAAAGCAATTGTTTAACCAAAATGAAAAATAAGTACATTAAACGGCACACGTTAAAAACGAAAGCATAAAACACATTTGACAAACACACTTAAGTTGATATGAACTGGTTTCTAGCTGGTTTTTTGTTTATTTCTGGCTTGAAGCAGCTTGTGAAATAATTGGGTTACACATCGTCAGCAGGCGTCAGGCTTCGTTTTTTGGGTACATTTCTTGGGTTTGATTTATCAGCGATTCGTTTCAGTTTTAGTATGGTTAGTTGGTTAAATGTTCAACTAAGGATATCGTATGTTAATATATTACTTACAAATCATAACGAATACTTTTAAGATGAAATAAAAATTCGCTTTTTAGACACACACAGTTACGGAAATGAGAAACAGTTCAAATCGAAAATAAAAAGTCGATACACACACAACTCAATTTGGATTTGGTACTTTTTTCTTCTTCTCTATCGAATATTGTTTTAAGTCCTTGTTATGTTTACGAAATTGCATTCATTTATTTTTTAGAATTTTTTTTGTTCTTCTTCTTCTTCTTTTTTTTTTGTTGAAATTAGTATTCTGTTTTGTTTTAGCACAATCACAATATTGTAAAATCAAAGAAAACAACAACAAAAAAGTACACTTTCGACTATTTGACCGTGGCAAATTGTTTGGTTCTCGCATTTTGCATACATTTATCGAATATGTTTATTCATAGTTCGAAAATGAAAGTAGAAGAAACAAAGTACTAAAATATACGTTACGAACCGAACCCAAGCAAATCAAACATAAATTTATTCACATCTCTGTGAGCAGATACTATCTATATATTTACTTATCTAGATAAAATACTTAATGAATTAACCAATAAACAAAAATAAAGGAAAAACTGAAAAACTAGTTTAATTTGAGCAGCGAGCACATTGTGAGCTTAGGTCGAACTAGCCTCAAAATGAGCTCTAGAGAACCAAGTGCAAATGAGCAGAAAATAAGGAACTCAATTAAAACTGTTAAATATATGTTAAGCTGTATACCAAGTTCTTATATCAGCTCACTCTATATGGTCCTAGGCCATCATATATATATATATGTATATATAATATATAAATTTATATATATATAGATCGCAAGACATTAACAATCATCGTTTACGCTTGTTGCATTTGTCGTGAGTGTTGCACTTTTCGGGACAAACGCTTGTATTTTTAGTATTTCATTGTCATAAACAGTATTTTTTTTGGATTTTTTTTTTTTTTTTTTTTTTTTGGGGTTAGACGAACACAAGGAGGTAAAACACTAGACAACACACATACTCAATGAAGTGCTATCATTATTTTCGCTTTGGATTTCTTTAAAATATTTTTCTTTTTTTGATGAACCATTCATATTGTAATAGACAAAACGTAGAGTTTGAAAGAATGACAAAGAAAAAAATAGAGCTGAACACAAATGGAAAATCAAGAGCTGTTAAAAAATACTAAATTTAAATAAATTACACAAAATTTGTTCGCTTTTGTAGCTTGGTTTTTTTTATATTTTTTTTAAGTACCTTCTACTTTTGAGGCAGGCAAGAAAAGAAAAAGCTCAAACTAAGAGAAAATTTGGCGCGCGAGGCGACCATTCAGTATTTTATTTCCAAATCGGTATTTTTTTTCTTTCTTTCTTTTTTTAGGCCAGAAACTAAAGGAACGTATAAGGAGAAAATAATAGAAATCAAAGCACAAGTGAATGACACGAAAACGTAAACGTTAATTCAACATTTTGTTTCTTTTTGTTTTCATTTTTTTCTTTCAAGATTTTTCAAATATTTTGAGGTTAGTTTGTAGCACGTCCAACGCATAAATGATAGACTCATTGAGGGGAGAGAGGCGTAAGGGATTGTGGGAATGTGATTGCGGGTATTTTGAATTTTTTTTTGCATTTTTTTTTGGTATTTTTTTTTTTTCTGAATTAGATTCAATTTGTTGAGACTACTTGAATGTGTTCAGTTGAAGTTTGAAAACATATGTAAACAAGTTTCAATAACAATTTTTCATTTTGTAGAGGATTAAACAACTTTTGTGAAAGCATAAATAAAAATCAAATATATATATATATATATATCTAGATATATAAGTATATATATGTATATATATATCGTAAAGTATATACATATATATGTATAAAGTTTTGTAAAATCATAAAATAGAAAAGAATATTTGAGCTTTTTCTCTTCGTTGATGCAGTACCACAAAACGTAAGATTAGGCAGCGATATATAATGGCTAAATGAAAATCTGGAACAGATTCAGGATCTGAAACAGAACTGAAACTCTTCTCTGTGTTGCATACATGAATGTACAGTTGTCGAAAGATATATTCATGTATATATGTGTATGCAGACAGGTTTACGGGTACATTTATGTATACGAGCATAGAGTAGAGTAGAGTATTATATACGCTTTAAACACACATCCTTCTTCTTAATCAGCTTCTTCTTATTCGAATGTCTCGGAACTGAAGACAATCAACAATTGCTAATCGATAATGAAAAAAATCATGAATCGTAACGTAAAACGTAAATCACAAACTCGATAAGTCGATAATACGTAAAGTAAAAAGTATTAAACAATTGCTCAATATAAAGCCTCATCCATTCGATTTTGCCCTAGGGCAATCGCAGTCTTTGTTGACCTTAGCTGCGCACTAGGAAGTAATACAGCATATATGCATAAAGGGCCCCGATATTACGACTAGTCTAAAAATTTGGCATTGTACTTACTTCTCGCTATACTCATCCATATGCGCATACGACTGTACCGAGTTCTCTTCAATGAGGAACTTCACCCGCTGATAGAACGAGGCCGTCACCGAGGGCGGCTGCTTGCGGAGCAGCACCTCAACCGGATCATTGGACGAGAGGCACATGATGTGCTCGGAGCAGGCTGGATGCGAGCAGCACTCGCTATCTGAACAGTCCGTCATGCCATCTATATGGTTATCATTGCGCAGTGATTTCTCAGATTCGATAAGGTTAGGTATTTACTGGACTCTACTTACCGCCATCGTTGTCAATGTTGTCCTTGCAGTTCATTTCCAAGGCTATGGAACAGTCGCTGCCAGCCCAGCCTTCAATACAATCGCAGCGATATTCGCCATTCTCCAGAGTGCACTGACCGTGACGTGAGCAGCCGTTCTCGCAACCAGCTGTGGGAGAAAGACAGAGTGTGTACATTTGAGTGAGAACAATAGCAGTACGGGAACAGTTTGTCAGCGAGTAAAAATATAGCGAAAGACGTTAATCAGCGACAACTGAGAGCAGCGAGTACGAAGGCAAGCCAACGAGTAAAGTTTATCCAAGAAAACGAGAAGGAGAATGCATACATTAGAGTATCTCATTAGCGAGTGGAGAAAGAGAAGAAACTATTGGCGAGTACGGTGGATCACTTGGCGAGAGAGCCCAACTGCGAGCAGTTTATTAGAGAGAGCAATAGGGGACTCTTCAACTAGCGATAGGAGTGAGTTAACGAGTAGTAAACGAATGTAGGGAGTAAAAGGGTGAACGGTTCGCAAAGTTCAACCGATTTAAGCTGAATAATGACGCTCAAGTACCAACGAGTAGTTTGTGTTCGCTGAATGCTTGACATTTTGTTGCTGATTATTTTTTATTTTATACGTGCTGCGAGTGAAGAGCATTAATATAAAAATAATGTTAATGTTTGCTCTTCAAGGCGCGCTCAAGTGCGTCTAACGCAGGGCTAGGGACAGGAGCTAGGGTGGGCAGGTCCAAAGTGCCCTTCGCACGCACATCCACAACATCATAAACGAAATGTGGAGAAATCTACAAAACAGTAAACATAAAAAGCAAACGAAACGTAACGTTAGATGCCAACGTTGATGGGCCTGTTGGTTGGGTTGGGTTGCATTCGGTGGATTGGGGCTTCGGTTTGGCGTTGGGGTTCGGTTCGAGTTCGGGTTTGGGTTTGGGTTTATTTGTTTGTTCCACGACAGCAGTAGCAACAACAACAACAATGACAAGGCAGCATTTGAGCATTTGACGCAAAGTTAATGTCACTTGACATGTGTCATTTGCAAAATGGGTAACCTCGACGCTAACTCAACTTCCGGTATGTTAAAAAGTTTGCGGCGCATAAAATGACTTCCTTGTCGTAACTGCCTTCCTGTTTACGACTCACACACGCATTCGATATGTACATATATATATGTATATAAATATGTGTGTGGTTGTGTGTGTTTGTACACATATTGGCAATAACGTCAAGTGTTGCTGCCAATATTTGAACGATGTCTGCTGACGCTGCCTTTGCACAAACAATTTACATGAGAGCACACGGGCTTGTGTATGTGTGTCTGTGTGTGCGTGTGTGTGTGTGTAGGTACTGCGCTAAGTTTCCCACATGCAGGAATCTGTCAAAAAGTTGTATAGTTTCAGCCAGCACGAAACTCGAAAATCCACTGCAATTCCAAAGCAAATACCATTAACAAAACTTATATTGCCCCAAGTAGCTGGTTGACTTCGGATACGTTGAAGTCTAAAATAAGGTTGCGGCAAGTAATTTAACTCAGGACAGCAGAATGGAGTCATTTTTGGGGATTTACTTCTAGACAACTCTGTCTAACCTCAGGTATCTCAGCTGTTCTACATGCTCCCAAGCTGAAACCGAAGAGGCGTCATCGTTTTAGACGGCAAAGTGCCTATTCAAAGAATTTTCAGGATTCCTCACATGGTAATCCCGACTATCCTCAAGTATTAGATGATCTTCTATAGAGTACGATTTGCTGAAGTTCCTTAAAAGGCAACCCTGAACACATGCAAGTAAATTAACTGTCCGCCCAAATAATATACGAAAACTAACAAACTATGAACGGCAGCTGTATTAATAAACTATTTTTTTATAGTTCTAATTTCCAAACATTTTTGACGTACATAAAGTTTTTTACAATTTTCCATGGCTGATAGTAAATTCTCGGCGCCGACTTTTAATAAAAAAAAAAGAGAGAAAATGCGGCATAACTTAACGTAAGTGCGGCATAAAATGTCGACGACTATTTCAGAACTTTGCCCACATTAGATGTCACCTACTAGCTAAGCTAGGGAGAGAGAGAGAGAGAGAGAGAGAGAGAGAGAGAGAGAGAGAGCGAGAAAGAGGGAGAGGTAGAAAGACGCAGCAGGTTGAGATTGAGAGACATAAAAATGTATCTAGATTTCAGGATTGCAGTCGTGTAATTTGTTACAAATCTCTGCTCAAATTCAATAAACTTTACCGCATTGTGTGTGTCGCGTATGCGAAGTGCCAGAGCAAGTTAGATAGAGTGAGACAGAGTGAGACAGAGCGCGACAGAGCGAGACAGAAGGCAAAGTCGTTAAGTACTTTCTAAAAATACAAACAGACATGCATGTAGTTGTGCATGTGTGTGCCCGTGTGTGTGTGTGTGTGTGTGTGTGCCAGGATATTGGGTGGCACTTTGTGCTTGTGCAAGCGTGACTCGCACGTCTAAGCTACCACTCCACTAAGCCCTCAATCCCCCCTGCAGCCCCTCCCTTAGCCCTAATTCAGAGCGCTGCTGCAACACTTGAATCGATTCAAAACGTTTTTGGCCGTATGTTGTCAGAGGAAGTTCCCACTGGGAATTGCGAATGGCGTTCGACATGGCGGCTTGCAAGCAGCCCGGCAACACGGGCCACTGCCGTAGAGGGGGCGGCTGTAAGTGAGCATGAGCCAGGAGGGGGAGGGAGGGAGGGTTAAAGTGAGGCGGGTGGGGGTGGGGGTTCTGGAGTAAGTGTCTTTCTGCCTGGGCCTGAGTGAAATGACGTCGGAAGTTTTATTGGTTTTGCACACGTCAACGAAATGTAATACACACAGAGCGAGCGAGTGCGAGAGAGTAAGTGTGTGTGTGCAAGAGAGAGAGCGAGAGTGAGCGAGTGAGATAGCTAGAGACAGGCAACATACGTAGACGTGGCCCCCATTGAGGCAGGGCTATGTGTAATGCCATTACATGCATGCCTGAACCGCCGTCGCCGTCGTCGTTGTCGCCGTCGCCAGGGGGCCAAAAACACACACAACTATACACACACAAACACACACAGGCACGCACACAGTCACAGTTTGGTTTCTATACACAGCAAATGTTTTTGTAACATGACTGTTTGTTTTTAAAGTTTTAATCACTGTCAATCGATAGCTACTTATCATGCCGCACCGCTGCTGCCAAAGTGCTGCCCCACAGCAGCAGCAACAGCAGCAGCAAACAACCGACCACACCCCCGCCAAACAGCCCCCTCACTGGACGACTGTGCCCTGTAATTGACAGTTGCCAAAATAAGCCCGGCCGAAAGAAAATAAAAGGCGCAAAATTGTTCGGTTGCTTGGTTAAATCAGGGCGACAAAACTGTCAAGCTCAGTACGTTGCGGGTGTGCCCGTGCCCTCTCCCTCTCCCCCTCCACACAGAGGATCCTCAGGAGCCAGAACCCGTTGCAGTGCTCGCCCAAATGGCGTAAACATGTACAAAATACTTTGGCGCAAGTGCAAAAAATATTGATAAAAAGCATGACAACAACTGCAACAGCAACAGCAACAGCAACAGCAACAGCAGCAACAGCTTCGACTTGCTTGCAACTGCTGCAAAATATTTGAACGCTGGCAATATCCGACGAGTGGGCCAGGAGGGGCTCATGCATAAAAGCAGGGCGTGGGGCCACAGAGATAGCGACTGGTAATGTCGCAATGTTTTTGGTTGGCTTGCCGCGTTGCGACATGACGCGACAAAGTTGTTGCCGTTGCAGTTGTTGCTGCTGTTTCTGTCGTGGCTGTTGCTGTTGCTGCTGCAGCTCAATGTGAAATGTGGAATGTCAGCTGCGGTTGCTCGGGTATTTTGTATTGGCGCATCGCTAATCGATTGAGCGTCAGTTGTAAATGGTCAACAGCAACATCAGATTGCAGCAGCGACAACAACAAGAGCAACAACAGCAGCAGCAGCAACAATTGCATTTGCTGCTGAGGTCAAGGCAAGCCCGGGTCGCAAGTATTCTTTGGTCAGTTGCAGCGGTTTATCCTTGAGCTCAGCAATTTGTTTATATTCAACAGTCGAACAATTGGCCACACTATAAATTGCCACAATGTCAGTTGACAGTGTGACCATATATGCAGAATGTATACATTTAAAGGAGTGCATAAGCCAACGCTTGCACCAGTTGTGAATTATAATTCCGTTTCTCAATCAATGCTTGCAAAAGAGGTTGCAGATGATATTTCAACTTTTCTTAAGCAGGTTTCTTTGACATTGGATCAAACCTAGCGCAAGTAATCCTTAGAGCAAATGGTTCATGGCGAAAATTGTTAAATCAAGAAAATAACATATGAAGTTCGACCAAACTCAACAGCTAATGCCTAATATTAATAATATCATGAGAAATGAGTGCATAGCAGTTAGCATGAAAGTTGAATTTAGCAATTGGCAGAGGTAGAAAGTTGACCCCTAACTTAATAAATAATAAATTATAAAGAAAGGTCATTTGCAGGCAAATAATGTACTGGAAAAAGTAAAAAAGTGCTGAGGAATTTCTTGAGCACAGATTTTGGGAAAAATTAGAGAGGTTATTGAGGAAAGAATGAGAAAGGCAACTGTATTAGTATAACAGAGAATGGCAATGGCAGGAGAAAGACTGAAGCTATATAAATTTGAATCAATTGGCATCTTAGGCTTGGAATAAACTATATGTTGACTTTCTTATAGATGTGTAATATTAAGATTCGTAGAGATCGGTACTTACGCAGCGTGCAGTGCCTTCCATTCCAGCCCTGGGAGCAAACGCAGGTGCCATTCTTGCACTGTCCATGCTCCGAGCAGCGGGCATCGCAGGGCAGCTGATCGCACAGATTGCCCGTCCAGCCGGTATTACAACGGCATTTGCCCGACTCGCAGACCCCGTTGCGGCCACAGTCCAAGCTGCAGACGGCTGTGGGCGACAATGGGCATGACATTAAAAGAGAGAGAAACAGTGAGAATGGCGTCAAGTAAATTTAATAAAAATAAATGAAATTAAATGGAAATGGAAATGGGACTGGCAATGGTTTGCTGGGGTTGGGTTGTGGATCCTGGCATGGTTATTATATTTGTACAGATGTGCGTTTAAATTCATTAAAGTGCTGCGCAACGTGAACAACGACTCCACAGGAAGCAACAGCAGAAGCGAGCAAATTTCTACTCGTTACTCGTCGCTTTTGCACTCGTTACATTCGCGCTTGGCACTCGTTGCCTGCGGCTTATGACTGTGAAATGTTGCCCCAGCGAGTGAACCATAAAAACAACATTATAAATGTAACATTTACGTGGCAGCAACAAGCGACACAGCCCCCCCCCCCCCCCCCTGCCCAACCACTCCCTTGCTACGTTGACTTTTGTTCTGTGTCTGGGTCGCAGGCGTAAATTTATTTTATTTGCCCAGGCGAACACACAGCAGCGTAACCTGCGTATTAAATAAATAATGAATTTTTATGAAGCTCTGCTTCATTACACGCCCAACCCACACACCCCCCCTGGCCAGAGGGGTGTGGGGGGCGCGCGGCAGGGTTGCCGCCTTTCGGTGCTTAAAAGTTAAGCAAATTAGGCGTGCGTGCCCACAGACAAGTCCTTTTGCCCTTTGCCAGCGAGCGAGGAGACAGCCTCTGAATCAACCCCCCCCCCCCCCCCCACTGGCTCCAACTGTACCCTCTGCGACCCCTACCCCCCTGTCCGCAACCCTCTTTTGTCGCCGAGTCCAACTTCAGTTTGCGAGTGGTTACATCGTAAGCTGCATGTTTTATTGGGCCGCCATCCGTGGAAATGATTATGAACCCGGGGCGTTCAGTATTTTATTTTATTCATTTTTTTTTTGTTCGTGTCGTTGTTGTAGTTGCTTCTCGGGTAATCGGTAAATTTGTTGCTGTTGTTGTTGGTGGCTTTTGGCCTCTCGGCTTTTTCGGGCCTAATTGAAGGCTCGGCTTTATGACCATCATCTAATTTGGATTCGGTCCACGCGATAAACCATCATAATGTGTAAGCATACGCAACGCCGCATGCTGTATGCCCCCAAATAATAACTGCATTAGTTGCCATCTGCTTTTATGACAACCTCCCCGCCCCGACCCCGCTTCCCTTTCTCTAGCAACGTATTTTACAGCCAGCCAGTGTGGGAGGTAGGAGGGGTACCTGCTATAACATAAACTCTGAGAAACTTCTCATTTGATTAAGATTTCGGGCGCGACGTTGAGGTATTCCTTATGGCTTTTGAGTACTAGATGATGTGATATTACGAGTTATATGCAGCATTAACGCTTAATCAAATCTGGCTTAGAAAGGAGCCGGCTTTAAGCCGAAACTCATATCTTCTGCTTACCATGAACTGAATCTTTAGACGTATTTTTTGGCTGAAGAAAAGCCTAACCGAAACCTGAACCTGACCATGTTTTCGAGCTAACGATTGTATCAGTTATATAAATTGAAAAACTAGCTTCTTTTACAAAATCAAAATATTTGAATATATTCAATTTAATTTACGACATATTGAATAGTTCATTACAATTTTCATTTCGTGAATCGAACTAAAAGTTGTCTTTAAACCGAACTAAACGAACCTTAAGGCGAGGCCTTGTCCCGAACCTTTCCTCAAAACGTATCATCTATATCTTAGCTCCATTATTTTCATTTTATTTCTGCGCCCTCATCAAACCTGTAAACTGTTAACTTCCCAGTTCCCTGAAAAATAAGTCCCTAACCGTTAAATCTGGAGTTTTTCTTGATTTTTCAATAATATATCCATTTGATGGATTAATTTTAGAAAACATGAATTTATTTATTTTCTGTTCGAAATATCAAGGAATGTAGAAACCTTATGCGGTTTAACTATGTCCGTTAATAGAGTATTCACTTTAGTTAAGTCCGTCGGAAATAATGTTGTTTTCCTAGCTAAACGTTTACTTTATGGATCATAACACATCATCTAGGGAGATGCCATCATTTCAGATAAATACTCTCTATTTTCCACTTCATCTTTTCACAATTTGGCCAAATTCCTGCCCCTCCCTCACCACCTAACACGTGTTTTACCTCCCACTTCAGCTCTCATTTGAATTCAATGCTCGAACTGAAGAATCATTTGTAAGCAGCTTGTTGAACAAAACAAAAAAACAAAAAAAAAAAAACAGGAAAAAATTCAAACACACACGTAACACCCGCAAACAATATACAAATAACACACCTATTCACACACACATGCACACACACAAACACGTGGAAACACAGAGTGCAATTGTTATTCCGGTTATTTGTACGAGGTGTGAGCAGGGAGTGGGAGGACGGGGGAATCTCATGTATTGCACTTACCTTGCGAACAATCTGGTCCCGTCCAGTGGCGCTCGCAGACGCATTGTCCCGTTTCCAAGTCGTAGGTGCCATGCTCGGAGCAGCCGGGCAGGCACTGGTACACCTGCTGATCAATGGTGCCGCAATCCTCGCCCTGCCAGCCGGCCTTGCAATAGCATTGCCCGGCCACGCAGGTGCCATGGCCCGAGCACAATGGATCAAGGCAATCATCTGCACGATTCCAAATGCAGTCGGTCGAGCCGGTCGTGCGACGGGGGTTCCGGGTGGACCACACAGACGGGCGGTTGTGTGGGTGTCAGAGAGAGAGAGAGAGAGCAAGCAAGCGAGCGAGCGAGTGAGAATGAGAGAGGGAGAGAGAGAATACAAAATGTGTTTTTGTTAGTCGCTTGGCATACAAATACATATGCATATATTTATACATATACAAAAAAATAACATACAATATGTGCACAGTTACGAGCGAGTCAGATGGAGGGGCAGAGGCAGGGGCAGAGGCGGAAAGACAGGGTCGTAGTAAAGGGGGGGGGGGGGGGGGAGGCGGACTTGCAACAGTCTTGGCAAAACAAAAGCCCGTCACGAACCGATGGCGATACATGCCGCCCGCATACACCAATTTCGGGGTCAGGTCACACACACACATACAAGCACACAAACACACACACAGAGAGAGACTTACACATGACATGATTAGTATGTTGGACACGTACGAAAGTGGTCATTAAAATGAAATTCCAGTTTAGTTCAACTTGGTAATTTTGCGCAGTTGTTGCAATTTTGTTTTCCTTTGCCTTTGCCTTTCATTTCTTTTTTCTGCTGCCTTTTTTGCTGTCGTCCACTGCTTCTTCTTCTTCTTCCTCCTCGCCTTACTTTTGCCTGCACCGTGCGGCATGCCTGAGGCTTTAATGCTCTATCTCTAGGGTCGCGCGAATTTAAGGCAAGATTTGATAACTATTCAACACGGCCTGAGAACAGCTACATATATGAATAAATCCAATTGCATATATTTTGCTTAACTTCTTATTATTTTTTTTTTTTAAATTTACTTTGTTAGAGAGATATTCCACAAATCAGTTAGAATTTTACAGAAGTATTTCAATTTTCGCTTCAGGCTTTATTTCTCTTTGTAAATTTAAAATCTTTTCCTTTAAAAACATAATTTCCTAACTTCAAATAGAAATTAAATATATGGTATTTAGTATTTTTATAAGAATCATCGAATAGCTCTTGCTTGGTATCGGCTGATATACTTATATTATACGATCGTATATATCTGATACTTGTCTGCTAGGGTATTCATGGTTCGGCCTACCCAAATGTGCTCTACATATTTGCTGTTACTTATTTTTTGCGTGTGTGTCCTACTTCTTTACTCTTCCGCTGCTGCTGCTTGTTCTTGCTACTTCGTCTTCGACTGCCTACTCTTCTTCTTGAACTTGTTCGTCTTGGCTTGTTGAGCGTTTTGTATGTGAAATATGCTTTCCACATATAAATTCGATTCTATACGTTTTATGTTTGCTTTGTTGTTGTTATTGTTCTTCCTCTTCTTCTTTTAGTTGTTGTTGTTGTTCTGGTTCTCGTTGTTTGTTCTGTTTGTTGTTCGCTTGTTTTGTATGCCAAGGGTCCAGTACACACACACACACACACACACACACACACACACACACACACACACACACACACACAAACACACACACACACGCGTAGCTGGAGTGGGCAACAAGCAATCACATGTTCAAGCATTCATGTGTATGTGTGTGGGCGTGTGTACGTGTGTGTGCTGCATATTTTATGCACTTAATTTTTTGCTCAACATTTTTGCTGTTACTTTGTCAGTTGTTGCCCAATTTTTTGTGGCAGCGTTGCCAACTGAAGTTTTGCAAGAAGCGAGCGTTAAAGAGCCAAAAGTAAGACTCAAGTGCTTTAACTGTCGCAGGGGCTCTTGACCGGACCCGCACACGGACCCGGACCCGGACTCGACTTGGCCCTGGACCCAGAAAGTATGCAGCGTTTTCTGTTGCCCTTGTCGCAATTTAAAGCAAACAAATAAATAAACACACACACACACAGGCACAAACTAAGCGTGGGGGCGGCATAATAACTGAAATATTTTGGCGTCACCAGGACACGCCCCTGCGCAGGTGGGGCGGTGGGTTGTTACAGAGCCCCCATCCCCTCCCCTTTTTAAGCAGCAATAGTGGTAGCTGCTGCCTTATCGGGCCAGTGTCAACATGGCCAAAAAGCCTGGGACCGAAAACAGTTCCCGAAAATTGCAAACAAGGCAAATAAATAATTTTAGCATTTTTATGCCAAGTCAGCAGCACACACACACATACACACACAGACAGGGACACATTCTAACACTCCAGCACACACACACACACAGATACATGGAGACTGGGGCACAGGGTGTTTTTTTTTTTGCGCCTTGACACTTACGTTGATCGCAATAGGGTCCCTTCCAGCCGCGCTCACAGTGGCACTCGCCCTCGATGCAGCGGCCGTGGCTGGAGCAATTGGGCACCTCGCACTCGCCAACCGGTATGTCGCACTCCGCACCCTTCCAGCCGTCCTCGCAGTGGCAGACGCCGCCGCCGTAGTGGCCATGCGCCGAGCAGAGCACCGGACAAACGCCTGCAAAGAGTCAAGTTAAACAAAAATTACAGAGTGTGAGCGAGACAGCAATATGGAGGGTGTAACAGGCAGAGACGCGAGAGAGAGAGAGACTGATAGAGTGAGTGGGAGAGGGAACGGGCAGAAGAGAAGAAAAACGAAAATTGGTATTGAAAAGTGTCGGACAAAGGCAAAAAGAAGCAGAGCGCACACTGCAAATAAATAATAAAAAAAATCCTCAGGGCACAGTGTTGCAAAATCAATGGGATAATGGGGCAAAAATGAATTTGCAGTTGAAATAAGTATTTAAATAAAACAAGCTTAAATAGAGCCATAAAGAATGCTATAAATTTCAATGAATTTCATATTGTGACGGGGCTGTTAGATTTGATATCGATTTATCGATAAGCCGAGGCGCTGAATAAAAATATTGATTTTGTTAATTAAATTAACAAATGAATAAATCATAATCAATGTCTGAATGCAACAGGCTCTACATATATGGGGTTATATCGCCAATTTCTTGTTTTGGTAACAGATAGTTTATCGAAAGTGTTATCGATAACAAATAAAAATAACTTTTATGCTTTGATTTTACATTCATTAGTAACTATCAATAGGAAATACTTTCAGGTGATGGAAGGAATTTTAACTGTGTATCGATCTCTTAATGTTATGTTATCGATTATATGATGTGTCGATGACAAATATTTATCGATAAATCACATATTGTAACGTATCCTGGTGCACACAACTCACACAGCGTACCACTGTGCCAGCGAATTGCTCTGTAAGGAACACGAGTAGCTGAGGGTCGCATTTCTGGCATTGCGACTGGATTTGGATTCAGTTTCGGGTTCAGTTCGCCCTTTGGGCGTCTGGCTGGGGTGCCAAAGCAAACAAAAGCAGGTGATGTTGACAGCTCAACTTTGGCGTAAGTTTTTAATTTAAATTGCAGCTTCATAGGGGACATGCGACAGGGAGGACTGAGGGAGAGTGGTCAGTGGCTGACAGGGAGAGGGAATGGGGGGTGGGCTGGCTTAAGTCTAATATGAGCTGTGCTGGTACTTACTTTTGGAACAGTCAACGCCTTGATAGCCATCGATGCAGTCGCATTTGCCCAGATAGCAGCTGCCACGCCCCGAACAATCATTGGGACAGGTGGTGCTAACGCCCTCGGCCTCCTCGGCGAGCAGGGAAACGGAGTGGGCGACCAGCTCATCATTGTAAACGGATATGAACCACAAGCCAGTGTCCAGATATTGCAAAAGCGAAACATTCACGGTCATTGCATCCATGTCGAGGGCCGGCAAACCACCAGCACCACCATCCGCAGCGGAGCGCTTGTGCAGAGTATGCGACAGGCTGGCGGTGGTGGCATGTGGCAATTGTTGCTTAACGTTGTCCAGGGGCGTTTCCAGGTCAAAATATTCCACAGAGTCCAGGCCGGCCGGCGATTGCTCTTCGCTGCTGGCCTCCATCTCCTCCTCGGCCGGATCCAGATCCTCCTCATAGCTGTTGTTGCGACGACGACGACGCAATTGCAACTGCTGCTGCTGCTGCTGCTGCTGTTCCTCCTCCTCGTAAACATCAATCAGGCCTAGATCCTTGTTAGCATGGGTCGAGTTGCCGGCACTGCGGCGATGTCGCAAATGGCTATCGAGTCGTCCGCCTTTTATGAACTCCACAAAGTCGTGCTGCGTCACCGAGGGCGCCACGTTGCGGCGCGAATAGACGGCAAAGTGGGCGCCCCAGGGCAGGGTGAAGTTGAAGCGTATGAAGGCCGGATGCTTGTTGCGGAACTCGAGTGTCCAGAACTGATAGGCCGGTATATTGGCATGGTACAGCTCATTGAAGTCCTTCAGCTCAACCACCTGCGGCCACTGGCCACCGCTCAGACCGACGCCCTGCTGCTGCTGCAGCACCGGATGATGATGGCCCGGCTGCTGGAGCAGCAGATTATGCTGTTGCTGGCCGAGCCCGCCGGCTGCACCGCCATAGGTGAGTTGATCCTGTAGCTGAGTGTTGGTCGCGTCCAGCGGCGTTAGCGGTTGGTTGATGGCGTGTGGTTGCTGCTGCTGCAGCAGCAGTTGCTGCTGTATGCCCGTGGCGCCGGCTGCCGTGCCCGAGCCGCCGGTGCCGCCATTGCTGCCATGATCGGAGGTGCTGGTCTGTATCGATTCTTCAGTGGGATAGGCTGTGGCGCCACCCGGTTGCGCCTTGTTGTCGCCGCTTTTGCCTGCGCCGCCGCGCAGATCGTGCGGCTGCGACTTGACGTCTTGGACTAGGATGCAATTGGAGCTGTCCATGTTCGGTTTCATCGAACTGACTGCTGCGTAAAGAGTGAAAGACAGAGAAAGGGAAGAGAGAGAGAGAGAGAGTGAGTGAGAGAGAGTGAGACATTTGGTTAGTCCTTTGTGGTTTTTGGCTGCGATTTGCAAGCTGGGACACAAATGTGCGACCCGGCCCCATAAATCGCATGACTGCTAAATTTAACGCCATAAATCTGATGCTCCTCTGGGCGAGCAGCAGCACCAGCAGCACCACTGGCAATAATGTTTAGTGTGGTGCTGTCCTTGTGGCTCACCGAATCCACCAGCTGCTGTATGCTGCAGGCGCTGCTACGTTTCCAGTGTGTGTGTGTGTGTGTGTTTTTTTGTTCCCATACATAAATTTTTGGCATCATATTTTAACGCCATATTAATATGCACTTGCCCATAAATCAATGCAGCGTCCCTCCCGCTCGCACACACGCCGTCTAACTCTTTCGCACGTTTGCCACATGCGCCACACACACACGCACACACACATACACACACACACAGAGCTGAGCAGACACCAAATGCGCGTTGTTAACACGTTTGCATTTTGCTTGCCATCGATGGACGACGGCTATCGTTTATCGATAACTCATCAGATTTATGTGCTTTGGCTGCGATGCCAGCTGCCGTGGCAGGCGCTTTCACACGCGCTTATCTGGGCCAACTTGCCAAATGGAATGCATTAAATTTGCAGTAAATTTCAAATGGTATAGCAAAGGCAGTTGCATCAATCATGATTGAAACGCAGTTTTACGTATTTAATTAGTGTGCGCAAACAATCACAGTTTTTGTAGCCCCCAAATTATTTTGAATGAATTTAACATAAATACATCTCAGTCAAGCTCAATCATCGAAGTAACAGTCAACCTCGCTCTTCAATCAAACTCAATCTTGGCTGATTGTAATTTATGATTATTTGAATGATGCGTTCAATTGCATGTATCGCAAATGCTTTCATCAATTACATTTACTGCCAATCATTTCTTATGCTCAATCAGTAGAGCAATCAATCAATCAATCTTTCAAAAATCTCTTGATTTTCATTATCATTAGCCATTCGAAAATTTAAGCACTCACCGCACCAACATTAAAAGCACTTACAATCAGTTAACAATAGCAGTCCAATTAGTCAATCAATTTCAAGCCAATCAATCATAAAAAATCGTTTATTCTTTTTAATGTTCAACAAGGCAATTAGACAAAGCGACTTGCGCGCTCGCATTGATATTATGTTAATGGACCTCCGCCTGAGAGAATCGGGAACAGAAAACGGGAAAAGCCATGGAAAATGGGGAATGCTAATGGCGCCCTAGAAAAATGTATTCATACCCCCCCCCCCCCCACCCATCCGCTTCCCCACACCTGTCTCAACTGCTTGACAACGCCCAAACATGTAAACTAATGCGACCTAATGATGTCGATGCCGTTGTCTATGGCCTATGTCTTGGCAATACGCCTAGCCTAAAGAACAAACAGAGCTGCAGACAGGCCGAAGGGCAGAAGGGGACAGAGGGACAAAGGACCTCCACACATACGCAATTACTCATATGAGGCACGACAAATTAACGTCAGCGAACGTGCTTCAATTTGGCTGTTGAGCTTTTAATTTAAGCGAACGCACACACACACACTTGTACTTTTGTCCCACATGTGCTTGTAGGGAGCCTACATTGAGCAAAAGAAATGCCTTGACACATGTTTGCATTCCAAACAGACATTTTAATTATCGAAGCTGATTGATTGATTGATTGATGGGTAGCATAGAACTCCAGTCTGTTTCATTACTTCGGTTGCCAGACAAGACTCTCTGATGTAAGCTTAAAAGATGCCTAAAATTTAATGTTACTTGTAACCAAAACTGTCATCGAAAAAAGTCCAAAGAAAACAAAAGTAAATGTTGATGCATCGATTTATCGATTAATCGAAGAGCGTAAAAAACAAAACTAATACAAAAATACTATAAAAAGTTGGAGTCGATACCAAAATTGAATACTTGATTCTCTTGGACACCCCCATGCGAAATATAACATAATGAGCAGGGAGTAGACACACACACGCACACACACAGATATACACTATGTGTGTGTGTGTGTGTGTATCGTATAGCCCATCATTAATAAATAAAGAGCGAGATAGAGAGGCAGCAAGGGGGAGCGGCATGTAGTTCTATTAAGTTAACAAGCTTTTCATTTAAGTGGCTCGCAACTGGTCGAACAACTGGAACTGGAACTGGAATTGGTAGGGGAACAAGAAGTGGAACTGGAGCCTGCCAAGGGACACGCGCGCGCCCAAAGAAAACAGGAGACAAACAAATTGAAGAAGTTGCCGTTGAAGGGCGACTGCAGGGGGAGGGGGGGGGGGGGTAAGGGGTTATCGACGAAGAAAAAAAAGCATAGCTTGGCACAGTTTTCCACGCCTTTCTTTGTAAGGCCAAGAGGCTACTAGAGGGTGTTGTGCGGCCGCAGAGCGAGGGGAGGGGGCTGCGGCGCAGCACCAATTAAATTTGATTACAATTTGTGGCAAAAGCCGTAGGAAGCACATCACACACGCCGCACCGCCCCCTTCCGACCACGAAATAAGCAACCCTACCAAGGCTGTGGGCGCAAGAGCGCGGGTTGGGGTTGGGAGTGTGGAAAAAGTCGATAAATTTGTATGTGTGTGTGTGTGTGTGTGTGTGTGTGTGTGCGGGGAGCAGCATGAAATTGACAACGACTCAATTTGGCAGAACAGAGCCGGGCACAGGACATCGACAGACGAGTTACTGGACACAGGACACTCCTTTTAATGTCAAGTCGTTATTTATATTTAGCCATCAGCTAATCCCCGAGAAAAATTACAGTTTGAAAGGGTGTGTGAATTCGATTAGTGATTTTTTGTTTGTTTTTCTTTTTTGTGGTCACACGCAATAAGCGGAACCGGAAATGCGAGCCGTTAAGATCAACTAATTGAATCTACGTGCTCCAAGTGCCAGCAAGTGTCTCTTCAAGCTAATGAGAGAGTGAGAGAGAGAGAGAGAGAGTGGGAGGGGGGAGAGGGACATGGCAAAGGGTTGCAAAAGTTGGCCATGTCCAGGACAAAGTTACAAAAATTTATGAAGCATTTTCTTAATTGCACTTCCTTGAAGAAAAATAATTTATTTAAACGACAAGCGCACACCTTTAGCAACATGTTACGGCGCCAGCTGAAGAGGGCTAACGCGGGGTGGGGTGGGAAGGGGGGTGGGGACAGTTAGAGGTCACGCCCTAACTGAGTGCTGGAATAGTTGCTACTGCTACTGCTGCTGCTACCTGTCAGCGGCAAATGTCGTGTTGCGTCATTTTAATTGAAATTTTCTTTGGAAAATACTTTTTTCCTTTGGCAATTGGCGCAAGTTTTAATGGTCGAAACGGTTTGGCAACAAACGACATGTACTCAAAGTGCGGCTATACCCTAACTGAAAGTCTCTTTTATGCTGGGTCGTTAGCTACGCAACCAATTAGAAGTTGGATAAGTTGTCAATTGAAAAACTCTCACCGTATTCTTCTGTATGGGCATACAACTCTATTTGGAATTATAAATAACTATTAAAAAGTATTTCAACTGCTTCAAAAGGAGAAACATTTTCCTTTGTGTAATTGTCTATTTGTCCTGGGCAAAGCCTGCTCACGAGGCTCAGCTTTCTATTCAGTCTATTCTAGCTATATGCTTAAGACACACTTGAAGAAACTCCTCTCGAACTGTACATTAGTTACAAAAAAGATTTCTTAAATATATTCTTTATTATTCATTTTTCTTTGTTGCAATTGTTGAAAGCAACTCTGGCTACTCGCTACCTACATCTCGTTACTCGTTGCTTACTACTCGTTACTCGTTATTTTGTGCTTGACTAATTTGCGTTCTTTGTTGCGGTTAGGCAAAGGCAATGCCATTCGGCCGCATGCAAGCATAAGAGTTTTCCAAGGATGCCAGAAAACCACAAAATGCAAGAAAGAGCGAGAGAAAGAGTGAGAGAGTGGGAGAGCCAGTGTGGGAGAGACAAACCAAATCGAGTGACTAATTGACTACAGTAAAGCCTAAAAAAGAAGCACAGCTTGCAGCGAAACTCAAGTGAGAATATATCACAATGAATCTGCGGCTTGCAGGAAGGGGCTGGAAGAGGCAGCATGCAACTGCTGCAATTGAATTGAAGTGCTCTCAAAAGCACAGCAGAGCGCAAAAACAATCAAGTTTGGTTAGAGTTGCCAGCGTTCAAGCGTTGCCAGATTGTTGCTGTCAAACCAATTGACAGACGGTGCGCATCTAATTTCCAGGAAAGCCGCAAAGGAGCTCAAAGTGCCCGAAGTGAATGCTATGTGAATGTGCATGCCAAATTAAATGCTCGCAGGTATTCAGCAGCAAATTAAGTGTTTGAATCCGACAAAGCGCAGCCGTACAAATTCAAATGAAATTCATGAAATCGCATAAGCCATGAGCTGCTCATATGGCAAATGACAGCGATGAGTAGCCAGAGGCTAGGCAGGGGCGGGTGGCGGGTGTTGCACAATTTGTGAAACAGTGCATATCGAATGAGTTTCCGATAGTTTATTCGCTTAAAAATCGATTAACCTATTTCCGATAACTACTGCAATGCGCATCCGCATCCGCATCCGCAGCCTGTCCGGCCCTATAGACCTTCCCCGACGACACCCTTTGAACTGCCAGTCAAACATGTTAAGTGTCCTGATTGCTGCCGCTTGTGCCTGCCCTGCTGTCAGGCAATATCATTGTTGTTGTTGTTGTTGCTGTCGCAGCTGTTGCAGTTGCACTTATCGCTGCTGCGGCTGCCGTTGCAGTTATTGTTGTTGTTGTTGTTGTTGTTGTTGTTATGATAGAAAGTGGCGCATCAGTGGTAATTCGAACCGTGCCCTGCTCAAACATTTTGTGCATACAACAACAACAATTGCTTGGCCAGGCTGCGTTTGTTGTTGTTTCTGTGGTCGCTCCACATGTCACGTTGTTGTCCTGTTGACACTGCGGTCGATTATCGCATAGATATGACAGATATATCGCATACATTGGCTAGCAAATTATGACAGTCATTTGCACACACATACACTCACACACACACACATACACACATGTGTGTGTTCCATCTCTCCTGCCAAGTTGCCATTGATTTTGCTCTCTCCGACCGTCGGATGACGTCTATTGAGACAGCTTCGCCTGTCGCTAATCGTGCTTTGAATATACTCTCCATTTCCTTGGCCAATATATCTACCGGCAGCATGCCTGCCAATACTGTGGCCGCCTCGTCCGACACCGTCCGGAATCCAGAGATAGTGCGGAGTGCGCTTAGCCGGTAGGGGACTGCCATTTTTCTTCTGAGGCCTTTCTGGCTTGCGACTGCTGATGCCCATATCGGTGCAGCATAGAGCAGCACGGAGGCTACAACTCTCGCGAGGAGTAGGCGTCTACCTGCTCTTGGTCCTCCTATGTTTGGTAGCATCCTTGAAAGGGCCGCCTGCATTTTTGCCGCTTTCTGGCTAACATACTCTACGTGAGGACGAAAGCTAAGTCTGTTGTCTAACATGACCCCCAGATACTTGATGGAAGCCTTTGACTCGATACTAACGCTGTCTACCTGAAATCTAGCAAACTCAACTATCTTGCGGCTTGTGATAAGCACAGCCTCTGTTTTATGGCCTGCCAGCTCCAGGCTAGCGCCACGCATCCAGCTGGCCACGATTCTTATGGCTGCATTCGCTGCCGCTTCTACTTCTATTATTTCTTTGCCCACCACTACTAGGGCCAGGTCATCTGCGAATCCTATGATTCTGCATCCCTGGGGCAATTGTACTCTGAGCACCTCGTCGTACATTATGTTCCACAGGAGAGGTCCCAAGACCGACCCCTGTGGGACCCCTGCTGTGACCATGTAACTCCTAGTACCGTCTTCCGTATCATAAGTTAATACTCGATCGGACAGGTAGTTGGATATTATACGGAAAAGGGAGGACGGTATCCCTATTCGGTCTAAGGCTTCCAGTATTCGAGACCAGCTTGCTGAGTTAAAGGCATTGCGGATGTCCAACGTAACCACCGCGCAGTACTCCTTCTCTCCCCACCTCCATCGGGTACCCTCTATTGCTTTAGTGGCAATATCTACCACCGCCTTAATTGCGTCTACCGTAGATCTAGCCTTACGAAAACCGTATTGCTGTTTGGACAGGGCCTCTTTCTCCTCAACCACCCTTACTAGTCGGTTGTACACGATCCTCTCCAGAACCTTTCCCGCCGTGTCCAGTAGGCAGATTGGCCTGTATCCCGAGGGTTCCTCTATTGGCTTATCCCCTTTCGGTAGGAGGATTAATTTCTGCCGCTTCCATCTCTTGGGAAATACACCGTCCTGCAGACATCTATTGTATGTCTCGGCGAAGGCGTCGGGTTTCGTCAGCATGGCTAACTTTAGCGCCTTGTTTGGCACCCCATCTGGTCCTGGAGCCTTTTTGTCGTCTAGCTTCTTGCTTGCCACTACCACTTCGTCTGTCGACACCTGCTGCACAAGTTCCGTGCTGCGTGAGCGGCTGACGACCTCCAATCTTGGGTGATGGGGGAACAGTGCCTCAACTATAGTGGCGAGTGCGGTAGGACAGGTCACACGGGTTGTTCGCTGGCTGCGTATCTTCTTCGTGACTACCTTATACGCCGTGCCCCACGGGTTTACATCGGCCTCGTCGCATATTTGCGGAAGCAGCTGGATTTGCTTTGTTTGATGCTTCTTTTGAGGTCTCGCTTGGCTGCCCGCAGGTCATCCAGCCTAGATGCAAAGTCTGGGCGGCCTCGGGCTCGTTGGGAGCGTCTTCTAGCGCGTAGGCAGGCCTTCCTTAGGTCGCTGTGTGTGTGTGTGTGTGTGTGTGTGTGTGTGTGTGTGTGTGTGTGTGTGTGTGTGTGTGTGTGTGTGTGTGTGTGTGTGTGTGTGTGTGTGTGTGTGTGTGTGTGTGTGTGTGTGTGTGTGTGTGTGTGTGTGTGTGTGTGTGTGTCTGTGTCTTTGTCTCACTCACACTCACATACTTTCTCATTTACCATTTCCAGTCTATTTTATTTGCAACATTTGCAGCACAGAAAGCGTTTGCCCTAAAGGTAGGCAACAACTTTTGGCAGCTGCTTTGGCCCACGCCAAGTGGTCCACATAGGGACCCCCGCACCGCCCAGCCTTGGCCTTTCTCTATGCCGACATTTCCTCACACTTGTTTAGGCATTTGCAACACTTTTGCAAAATGCCCTGAAAAGTAGGCAACACTTTTTGCGTTGGCTCGTAAGTTGCCCACATATGTAGGCAACAGTTTTGGTTTGTTCTCATCCAATTTCCAAAACATTTCACGGGGAGGGGGGGGGGGGGGGAGCAAGGGGCTACCGCCGTGAAGGCAGCAAAATGCAAATCAAATTAAAGGCATGGCCGCCCACAGATGATGCAAACAAACAAAGCCCCGCCCAAACTCATGTGTTTGCGCTTGTTAATTAACTGACAATGGTGTGCGTGTGCGCGTGTGTGTGTGTGTGTGTGTGCGTGTGTGTTTACGTATCAGTGTGTGTATTTTTAAATGTCTGGCCAAACACAAGCTCACACTTTCGCACACACACACACGCTGCGCAGGAGACAGTCAGCTGTGGCACAGATGGCCTGCCCGCAAGTGTTTGCTAATTTTATTAAACCCTCTTGCGCTTAATTAATAGAAAATGATTGCGCAAACAGACGTCGCACACACACACACACACCCATACACACAGCATGGTGGGGCGGGCTGTGGATGGCACAGCAGCTGCAAAAATATTAGCCACTATTAAAAGCTAAAGCGCAGTCGGGTTGTTTTCATCACCTGCTGCTGGTGCTCTGTCTTAACCCCGCAGCTTTAAAACTATTCAACCATAAAACGACCCACACACACTCACAGGCACACACACTCACACACTGACACACACACGTAGATGTCGGCGAAGCGTAAATTCATTTACCGCAGCGCAGCGAAGCCGGCAGCCAACACACAACACAAAAAGCTTTTTACACAAATGAGTTTATGGATATTCCCAGTCCAAGCCGACAGCTCCTGCACACCCACACACACACCCACGCACACACACACACACACACACGAGGCAGCCACACAAATTAATACATTATTTTTAAAAGATAAATTTCAAGCATGTCGCCTCACTCGCTCGCTCAATCGCTATCTCGCTCGCACACTGACTAGCAAACAATTAAATCAGTGAAATCCACACGCAGCTTTTGGCACAAACCGCCCCTCCCCCTCCGCATACCCGCCAAATAGCCTCCACATGATGCCGCCTGCTAGCGTCTACCCACAAAATGTTCACAACTTTTCAACTTAAATTCATTTTGTGCGCCAAAGCGCTAAAGTAAAGTGCCTGCCCATTGGGGGCGGCGGGGAGGAGTAATGGGGCCAGGGGACGTGGGTGGGGGAGCGTGCGGCGAAGTTTTGGGGGTTGCTTTTGAGCCAGCCAGCCAAGTGGCATCACACATTTTTCTCGTGGTTTGTTGTAAATTTGTTTTCGTTCACTTGCAACGTTGTGACACCGCAGCAGCAACAGCAACAGCAACAACAACATCAGCAGCAGCAGCTCACGGTTGTAGAACAGACGGAGGGTTAGGGAGGGGCTGGGTGGGGTCTCATAGGTTGGTGTGTGAGGCTTGGTAGAAAAGCTACCGAAAAGCAGCCAGAAAGCCGCAACTTTTGGATGCTGCCTTCAGCGCACGTTGTTGTTGTAAATCAGAGCCTGCGACTCTCAAGGCAGCAGCTGCCGTTGTCGTTGTTGTTGTTGTTGTTGTTGTTGCTGCTGCTAAAAGCGTAGATAATAAATTAAACGCAGCACGCTTCAAGTCAAATAGCTTCGCCCCAGCCCAGCGACCCCGCCGCCCCGCCGCCCCGCCACAAAATGAGCAAGCAGCTATATGTTATGTTTAGGGTGCGGGCGAGGGGCTTTCGGGGCTGTGAGGGTTTATCAAAAGAATGTCTAGCGCCAGGGCTCAGATCACATTCGATTGTCACGCGCTGCAATCTATTATCGAAATTGAGACGCAGAGCTCAAAATCTAAAATGACAACAATTACTCGAAGTCAATATCCACAGAAAAATTCATTTATATACATAAAAGAGTTTTCCGTGCCTCACACTGACTAGAAAGTTGAGCTAGGAAAATTCTAGCTTCAAGTGGGGGAAAACGAAGGTCAAAGTTTGTATCAAAGCTTAGGAAAGAACGCAGTCGTATAACTGTGCTTTGCTCGGTTTTAAGAGGCGTCAGCGAGAAGTCGCTGGTTCAAATTCGGCTGAAATGATCAGCTTTTATTTGTTTATATAATATCGTTTCATTTGCAAAGAGAAAAAACTAATAAATTTATTTAATTAGTATTCTAAAGGAGCTTTAAACATTTGTCTTCAAATAATTTGTGCTTCTTAGCAAATGGGTAAGGAGCATATTGAGGTATATATCTGAATTCGAATTGGATCTGAATCAGAAAGTCAACAACTTTGCACATTTTTAGCTATGAATTATTTTATGTTTATTTGTCGGATGATTGAGATGAACTTTCAACTGAATATCAATAGATATTCAAATGCCGACTTCTCTTTTACGTGAAATACTCTGAGCCACGCCCACTGACCAGCTGGCAGCTTCTTTTGCAGACGAAATGTAACCAAAAACTTGAGCGCATAATTTATGAAGCGAGTTGGCAGAGCTTCGCTTCAAAGTGTTAACAAAAATAAATAAAAGCAACTAAGAGAAAAAAACAAAAAACAACCAAAAAAGTTGCGCAAATGCTTTACTAGATAAAATGCCAAAGTACAAAGGCGCCGGGTTTGGAGGGGGGCGGTAAAGTATGGTGATGTTGTGTGTGTGTGTGTATGAGGGGGGGTGTTGTCGGCTTGTTTGTGTTGAGGTAGGGTAGCGACACGTCAACCCTTTTGTTCAAATTAAAATTTACATATTTTAATGTGCAAAGTTTTGTGGAGCGCTGCTTACACGGCAGCTGCCCAACAACAACGGAAACAACAGCAACAACAACAACGACAACAATTTGCAACGAGCCAGAGTTGGGCGAGAGAGAAAGAGAGGTGCGAGAGGGAAAGCGCTCAAAAGTTGCTCCGTTTGCCAAAAGGTTGGCAGTAAAAAATCAAATTGACCTGTAAATATAATTTAAAAGGTGGCAGCAAAAACAGCAGCAGCAACATCAGCAGCGGCAGCAGCAACAACAACAACAACAATGACAACACGAAACGTGTTTAATTATCAAGTTGTAAACAACAACAACAACAATAGCAGAGACAAAGACAAAAGCTGAATAAAAACGCGTTTTCAGCTGCCGCATTCAATTTGGTTGAGGCAACATTTTGTGCTTTTGTGTGCGTGTACGCGTGTGTGTGTAAGTGTGTAAAGGTGTGCGTGTTGCATACCTTCAAGCGCTGGCGTTTCAAAATTTTGTTAATTTGCCATTGTCAGCTAATGAGTGAGAGCTATGAGTGCCAGTCAAAGCAGAAGAGATAGAGAGTGCGAGAGAGAGAGAGAGGGGGAGAGGGAGCAAAGGGGCTCACAAATAGTTAGGAGCCCCAGCCTCTGGGGGCATTGAAATTTAAAGAGGGTCGAGGGGAGCTTGCAAATTATGCTGCTTTACTCAGATTACAAAAAATGTACGTCTAAGCACAATTGCGAATAATTACTGAAGAGCTAAACAAAGTGGGCACACAATCTATTTAGCATTGACGAGGGGAACAGAGCGGGCATTTGTGTTAAATAGAGAGGAAATGCAATGAAAATGAAATTATGGCACTAAATATAGAAGAGGCAAAGTCTTAGCCTCACCTATACAATTAAGGGTGTGAGTTTTCAGGCCAACAACAAACAATCCCTTTAACTGAACAGCTTCTTAAACGTATAATGGGAATATCTCTCTGGCGAGATTTTCGAAAATACCCAATAGTTTCCGACCTCTTAAATACGGCCTTGCCAGGTCTCCAGTTTTATTGCTTTCAATTTTAGACGATTTATCTAGAACTTCACACCTTGAGTTACATTTAACATAGATATAATAAATTGAGTTTGCAGTTTGCAAAAGACAAGAATTTCGCGAAAAGAGCGAAACACGCTTTAAGTAAATTTTCCTCATACAAGTTACATACTTGTAGCTATAGCTTCTTCCCTTATTCATCGATCGATTTAAAAAAGAAAGAATTTGCGAAAAGATTCTTCAATATGAACTCTATTTCCAGCAAGCAGAAATGCATTTGTCGAAATGTGTGAAACACCTCGCAAATGAATTCGAGCAAAGTTCTTTCCGTATAAGCGAACACTTTGTAGTTCAGAAAGGGTGACTACTGTACTACTGTACTTTTAGCACAGTCAGTCAGTCAGTCAGTCAATCAGTTAGTCAATCAGGACAAGCTGTTTCTTAAATAGGCACACATAAGTATTCTAGCTTGCTTAGATATGAACGCTTTTATGGTTTCTCACGGCCTTTGAATGTTTTCTCGACACGACTTCGAATTAAATTTTCGGGTGGGTGTTAGGGGAGCAAGGGGGCTGAGTGGGGGTGCTGGTAGGCGTGTCAGCTTTTGTGGCTTGTAATTGCTTGTCAATTGTACAGATGGTGACCAACAACTGGCACATGCAACTATTCACATTATCAACAATCGAGTTCCTCTTGAAAAGCGGGGCGTAAAGTTTCTTGGCTTCACACACAACAGTGTGTGCGAGTGTGTGTGTGTGTGTATGTGTGAGTAAAGAAACACCATTTAACGCTAATGTAAAGCAAACAAATTGATGTATTTGCCTTGTACTGCGCGTGTGTGTGCGAGTGTGTATAAAGTATGTACTACTTATGTAAGGAAACGGGCATATGTATGCGTGCGTGTGGGTGCTTGTGGGTGTGTAAGCCTGTGTGTGTATTATTCTATTTGCACTTGTATGTGTATTTTTCATCAACAGTGTTTGGCGTTATGACAACGCCGCGCTGTCCACACTCAACAGACACACGCACACACACACACACACACACATTAACATTTCCATTCACATTGGCCATCGTCGACAAACATTGAGGATATGTCCTGCCCCCCATTTTACCGTTCCCCGCCCTATGCTTACCTGCAAAGTATGCCAACATGGCGGTTAGGACGACGGATATGAATATTAAGGCGATGCTCAAGCATTTCCAGGAACATCGGTGTTGACAGCGTTTATCTATGTGAAACCTGCAAAAGAAACAAAGCAAAACAGTGAGTGAATGAGTAAAAGAGACAAATTGAGAAGGTGAAACAGACAGACAGAAAGACAGGGAGAGAGGGAGAGAGGAAGAGAGAGCGAGGGAGAGGGCGTTATACAAACATTGCAATGCATTTGTAATTAACAACTGGCAAACAGCAACAGACACCATATAAAGAGAAACAAGGTGATGACACAAGGAGCCGCAGGAAGTGAAGCTGGGTTAAGATAGCCTAAAGAGGGACGATGGCTGTTTGTAACGAGTTGGTGGAGTGACCACTGTGAGTGCTGCTCTGCATACACAGTGGTATATAATATAAATAATTTAATCGTAAGAAATAATCGAAGCCGGCCCAATATTACTCGCTTGTATAGCTCGTTTCTTTTGGTAGGGCAGCACAACTTTAAATCACTCATCACTGTACTCGTTACTTTTGATAGGTCAGTACTCTAAAGTACACGCTATTTTAAGTTATTCGTCAAACTTAACTACACGCTACTTTAGCATACTCTTTACTTTAAATGACTCTCTACTCTTTTACTGATCAATCCTATAAGTGTATGTAAATGCAATTCAAATACCTTTTTCAAAGAGTTATTAAAAGGGAATAAGCAAAAAATCCCCAATACTACTTGCTTCTATCACTCGTTACTTTGCATGAGTCGAAACTTTTCACTCGTTACTTTGGATGAGTCGCAACTCTAAGGTACTCGGTACCCAAAATGACTCGTCAAACTATAAAATCTAGTCATTTGAGAGTACTCGTTACTTTAAATGAGTAGCTAATCTAAAACATTTGCTGCTTTTGAAACTCGCTACTCTCAAGCACATTCGCCCATTGCTTTCATAAACAATTATCAACTAGTCTAGCGCACTCGCTACATTTAATTTTTTAATTAACTCATACGATAAGATGCTGTCGCTACTTTATTCGCTACTCGTTAGATTTAAGGCAATTGTTATGTGCTGTAGCTTCTTTAATATCGCTCTCATCTCTATCGAATACCGAGCATTACATATGCAGCGTAAACCCATGACGCAGTGTGGAGTGAGTGAAAAAGTTGGTTTAGCCGTTTGACATGGCACAAGGACCACAAAAACCAACGAAAGACACACTGCACACACAAACACACATGCACCAATGGGTTTGTCAACTGTCAACTTTTTTAATAAAGCAACGCAAAATGACACTGCCCTTGCGTCACAGCTGCCACCAGTTAATTGCATAAAAGTTGTAGAAAAGATTCTGTTTGCATGGCCTGAAAAAGGACTACAACTACATACTTCAGAGTGGATCCTATGTAAGCAATGATGAAGTTAATTAGCAGACCTAATGACACTACTTGTACTTGAGGCAATTGAAATTGTGAAACAGTAAGGGAAATTATCTATTCAAATTTTCCGACTCTGTATCTTCGCTACAACAAGAAGCAAGAAACATCTCATTGCTTCTCAGTAAGTTTTCTAGAACTTGCAGAACCTCAGAGCTAGAGAAAGAAGTAAAGTGAGAAGTTACAGACAGTAGCTGTAAGTTATTGTTAATGATAAGATGAAATGATAATGAGAAGGATTTTAATATATCAAAAAGGGCGCGAGAAGCGAAGCACGAAGCGACAGTCTGAGTAGATGTTAGAAAATGAAGTGAAAAATGTTTCAAGAAAAAGCAGAAGAAACAAAATTCCAAAAAGGCCGATAGAAAAACAGGTTTGATACTAAGAGAGAAGAAGTGAATTAAGAATTAAGAGAGAAAAAGCGAAAAGTGAAGTACAGTGAAAATATACAAGGTTTTAAAAAAGTCAAGAGAGAAGCGAAGTGAATGCTTAACAGCTGTTGAAATTTGGCTCAGAGAGAGCTGAAGCGAAAATCTAGGAGGAATCAAAGGTGGCACAAGAAACAAAGAGAGAATCGATGTGAAAATCACGGAAACTAAAGAGAGAAGCGAGGTAAAAATGTAAAAACTAGACATCTTTTGGGGCACAAAAAGAGAAGCGAAGAGAATATTTCAAAGTTTTCGAAGTGGTCACAAAAATCAAAAAGATGAAAGGCAGCAAGAGTGCGCGAGAAGCTATACAAATTAGATAGCAGAGGCTTGCAGCTCAGCGCCCAGCTACAGGAAGCCAAACAGAGCCAGCGAGAAGCGAAACGATAAGTTCGCATAAGGAGTTTCGACAGCAAAATGCAAAAACAGCTGCGGTCTGACAGTCAGACGGGCAGGCAGCTCATTTACTTCTACCCACAGCCGGGTGTAATCAATGGAGTGTAAAGCGTGTGAATGTATTCATTGTGCATGCCGCTCGCATTGTTGACCCACCGTTTGACCCACTGTGAATGGATGGATGGATGGATGGGTGGATGCTTACCTGGATGGTGAATATGGCGAATAATGTGGTGCATGCGCTGAGTGCGAATTACGCAACGGGAATCCAGGCATAACCAATGGCTGTGAGCCGCTTATCTGGCAATGCGGACCGGCAACTCCGCTGCCCGGCGGACCGACAGACACTTGCGGCCCGCCCACTTGACCGCCAACGCCCACACCGCCGGGCATGGTACCAGCGCCCATTGGCATGCCGACGCCGCCGCGATCGATGCCACCATGGCCGATTGTGTTGCTGCCAGTTGACATACTTTGTGGCATCTGTTGTGGGTGGCCGCCCAGTCTGTAAGAAAGAAAGAGATGGCGTCAGTTTGTGCGACCGTAATAGAGAGACAGAGAGAGAGTGAGGGCGAGGGAGAGGCAGCGCTGCTTGTAATGCGGAAATTAAAACATGTTCAAAGTTTTTCGCTCGACAATGTAATATTTAAATCTGAGCTATATACACATATAGGAAATATATAATCTATATATATATATATAGATATATATATGCATTTAAATATGTATACACTATTTTTTTGTGGGGCTGCTGTTGCCAGGGGGCGTGGCACTTAACACAAAAGGCATTGCTATAGTTTTTTGGGCTTGTTGCTGTTATTGTTATTATTATTTTTAACGGTTAAGTGACGCGGAAATTTTAAATTAAAAAACATAAATCAATGCGTATGTGTGTGTGTGTGTGTGTGTCCTTTGTTTCATTATCGTTGCACAGCAGCCGGGCTGACATGTTGTTGTTGTTGCTGTTGTTTGCATTTTATTATCGCTCAACATTAAGCGGAAATGCAGCTACAGGCAGCGACGCCGGCAGCGACGCTGGCTGCACTGCCGCTGCCCCCGTAAATATGCAACACATTTTGCAGCTGCCGCCTTTTTCACGCGCCGCCCGCAAGTATGCAGCTTGTATTTTTTTTATTTGTAACTGCCTGCGCTGCGATTTACAAGACAAAGGACTCGAATTACCGCATGCACACACACACACACACACAGGCACGCCCACAAGTACTTTTTGTGTGCGTGTGTGTGTACAAGTACTTATATGCCATATAGTGTATATACAGTTGGATACATGTTTGCATTGCGTTGAGAGAGACCGAGCACTTGAAAACTGCGCACACAAAAATATGCAATTAAGTTTTTTATTTTTTTTCGGGCGACATTGTTGACTTTTAAAGAGCTTTAAAAATGTTACATGCATGCACGCCCATATATATGTAGTTAAATATCGCGCGGCGTAACTCCAGTTAGCAGATCCGAAGCACAAAGTAAACGCATCTGACGGTCTGCTTAACTAGCAATGTGTTTTTACTATGCGTGAGAGCAGATAAAAGACGCGAAAGTGAACATATTAAATACAATTTAATGGTTGCATATTCCTGATCAAAGCAAGAATACTCATATATCTGACACGTCTATCTTATTCAGCTTTTTGTATTACGGTCAAAGTCTGTCTCTCGCTTCTCTCAAATCCCCCAAGAAACATAGGTGTGCCAAAAGTCGGGCCCGCAATAAGCATACAAGCTGCGAATTAAATCGCGCGGCTTGGAAATCATCCCAATCGACTGGCTAAAGTCTTTTTGGGAGAGGTAGAATTGGAGGAGTCCGAACGTGGAGGAGATGGCGGAGCTCTCATCCAATTAATCTCTCAGATCGGTATATATAACCAATCTATTTCAGTTAATTTTATTACTTTAGACTTAAATGTAGAATAAGTTGTATTGTATATATTATATATCATACATTACTTATTCTAAATAATATATTATATATTAAACATTATGTATAATAAATCGACAGAAATCGACATAATTTTTAAAATGTAATTGATAAGTATCTTAAGCAGGCTATGCAGAAATACATCCTCATGTTCTTTGGGCATATTTAATTTAAATTTAACTTCCAGACAATTTAAAAAGTGAAGTTTAAATTCTAAAAAGATTTCGGATAATAATTAATAGCTTTAAGTGCACTAAATAGTTTGATAACACGCATACTATTTACACTCTCAACTCCAGTAAAGGGATAGAAATAAACTTAAGCCACTTTCTAGTCTATACAAGCACATCGAGACCCGATATATGAGTTTGGGGGCCGACTTGCTGCCCAACTTGAGAGCCAACCGACTGCGAAGCTCAGTGGTTTTATTGTGAAATGGAGTCCGACGAACACATCGGCGGGCAGTTCATTTGATATTTTATGGTTGTATTGTGTGTGTTTGTGTGTGTGTTTGTGTGTGTGTTTGTGTTTGTGTGTGTGTTTGTGTGTGTGTGCTCCAAGATAATTTAACTTTCGCTGCGCTCAAAACTTATTTGTGCTTTTGTGCGCTGCCATATTTATAAGCTGACATTCCCAATTCCGTTTGGGCCCAGAGTTCGCCGAAATTAGTCAGCAAAGTGCAATTTTTATAGAATTTGTGACGCCAGTTCAGACAGTTTTATGGATGCAATCCTTATATTTATTTCGTTTTCAACTTTAATGGCTGCCGCTCTCACCCCCGCTCATTGCCCCTTCCTCACTCTCGCTTAGCTTTGGCTCTCTTTTGGCGTGAATGGCGAGTGCATTTGACATATCACATTTTGGCCCGCTCGCTCGCTCGTTCGCTCGCTCGACTCTTGTCAAATTTTTGTGTGCTTTGGACGCCATTTTGGCTTTGTTATTTATGGCCATGTCAAGCGGTCGCCAGCTGGTCAAGAGCTGCGCGACCGAGTGCTCCCCCCCTCGGGCAGCCCCTGCTTCGCACAAGCATGGCCCCGAGCGTGGCCTGCATTTGACATGCGGTTGCGTGCGGGCCAAAAACTTTTTTCTTTTTCTATTTTGGTTTTTTGTTTTTTTACTTTTTGCTTTTGCTTTTGCTTTTGGCCTTTAGCAATTGGTAAGCCGGCGAAACGTTTGGCCGAAAAATGTCGATTGGCGCGCTTAGCATTGCAAAAATCAGTTTGGGTACCAAAAATGAACCATAATGTGGCATCAAGCCCCGCCCCCACCCTCCTCTCTCCCATAGCTGACCCCCAATTGAATCCCAGCGCTGCGCTTCCCTGCGCTGACCAACAAATCGGAATTTGCAAATCAACCCAAAATCAAGCTGCAAATTTACGAGCCGCCTACAAAAGTTGCCAGCGAGTAAAGCAACCAGATCAGCCAAATTTATACATGGCATTTACACACACACACACACATTGACAGAGAGTGAGGGAGAGAGAGAGAGAGAGAGAGAGAGAGAGGGGGAGAGACGCTTGCAGGCGCCAAGGAAGAGCAGCAGGGTCCAAATGAGTGCGAAAGCCGCTTCCAAAAAAATCAACGACAACAGCAGGCGGCCAGTCCCTATATGTGTGTGTGGAAGATAAATGTGCTTGTGTGAGTGAGTGAGTATGTGTGTGTGTGTGTGTTTGGGGGCAGCTTAGCAAACGCTAAGCCAGAGAGCGTTGAGCGCAAGCTGTGCCTGTGATTTATTAGCAACAATAATAGAATTAAACAATTTAAATTAAGTTGTAGCCGAAAACCATAAACAGTCTGCCAAAGGAGGCACCACATAGTGCTGCATAGGGGGAGGCGCCACCAACTGCACGCAACGGGGCGTACCACAAAAAACAACAAACAAACAAACAAACAAAAAACAAGAGAAAAATAAAAACACTAGTGTATGCGAAAAAACTAGACCACTTTTTGTTGGCTTTACAACGTTTTGTTCCTTCTTTTTTTCTGAGTTTTTGGGGGATTTGGCTTTTGTTGACCTCAACGAACTAAGCCTAGAGCTGAGCTATCGCTGTGAAATTTGGTATGGACAACAGCAAGTGGTTTTAATTAAGAAGCGACCACACAGTTTGTAGACAACTTTAAAAAAAATCCACAGATTTTGATATATGCCGCGTTTACTGCCTCTCTGCAGTGTCGGTGAACTAAGCCGCCAGCTGAGCTATCACCCCGCGGAGTTGGCAGGATCAATGCTGGGTACTTATGGCTTGGAGACTTTAAGTATTCTCCAGACTGCATGATTTCTTAATTTGTTAGCCTCAGTTAACTAGGCTGAGCTGTGAACTATTGAAAGAAGAATACACTGAACGATTAAAATAGTTAGATATATAAATATTCTTCGGGTACAATCGATAAGTAGCAAGCTAAGCTGTGAGATTAGCTTGGAAAGAAACTAACATAAGGAAATTTAGTTTACGCTACGCTAAGGCTAGAGAGCTTACGAAACTCTCAACAATTAATGGATATTTGCAAGGAATTTTCGAGATTTTAATATGAGACTAAGAAAAACCAAAGTCTGGAGCCAGGCTAGCCAGCGATATGAATTGTGGCACGGGCTACTCCTTAGTCAAATAGCCTTAAACAAACTACACATTTTCCAGTTACATTTAATAGCTCTTTACTTTATTAAAATTTGGCATTGCCAGTGTGACCAGCCGCGAGTTTAGAGCAACTGAAATATTGTTAAAGGGCAGTGCGCATTCGATGCAGCTCGGCTGCATTTGCCTAAAGCTTGACCAGCTGCAGGCGACGATGGATCCGCACTAAATGTTTGTTGCCAGAGGTGGTTAATGGCGGGGGCGTCAAGTGGTGCTGTGGAGGGCAGTGGAGGGCTACATGTATAGTCTCGCGTCGCCAGGAGGGCATTACAAATGCTTTCTGCGCATAAATGTGGCAGCAGTGGTGAGTCCAGGACGTGCGTGTGTGTGTGTGTGTGAGTGTGAGTGTGTGTGTATATATTGCTGCCATTATTACTTGCTTTTGTTGTTGCTGACAAGCCCCCACACAGTTTGACCCCAAATGAGGCGCCCTCGTCCCCGCTTGACAGCCAGGTTGCAGTCCACTCGACGGGGCAGCAGCAACAAAAAGCAACAAAAAAAATGTTGCATACTTTTGAGTGCAGCGCAACGCATTTTGCAACTTGAAATGGCATTTGTAGTTGTCGTTTCGTGTTGTTGTTGCGCGTTGTTGTTGCTGCCATGGCAAATTGCTCTTTCAGTTGTTGTTTTAAGTGTGCATTTAATTTAATTTTTATTTAAATGCAACGCATAAAAAATTAAAGCCCTCTGCAACGCAATTGTAATTGTTGTTATTCTCTTTGTGTAGTTACAACAACAACAACAACAACAATTATTGCTGCAAAAGTCAGCCAGAAAATCACTCGAAGCGCATCATTTTTCGTAATTGCCTTTTGCGAGTTGTTGAGACTTAGATTTAACGTAAAAAAAACTTTGTTGGAGGTATCCTCTCACACGTATTGTCTAAACTCTAGCTTGTATCTTGTATCTACGCGATGCAGTACATATTAATAGTTCGATATATTATTTCATCTATCTTTTGTCATATTCAATCGCTGCTTTCTTTTAATTCATATCATGCATATTCTATCTTATCTATCTATCCCGGTTCTTGAATGTTTTACATAATATCCTATATCTTCAAACTACATCTCGTATCTTCTATCTTGTATCTGGTAGCCTTAATCTATCTGATACTCTGCCTTAAATATTTATATCTTGTATTTGTATCTTGTATCTAATACGCTATATCTTAAATATTTATCTTATATCTCACATATTCTATCTTCTAATGCTCCATGTCTTCGGTTTACATATATTCTATATCTTATATCTCGCATCTTTTTTCTGATATCATCAAACTATATCTCGTATCTTCTATTTTCATCTAGTAACCTGTATGTTAAGTATTTTTCGGACATTTCTTATCTTCCATCTTGCATCTCATGATGTATATTTCTCTTATTTTTATCGGTTATGGACATGTCTAGCCATAGTCTTTGACTGAACTCTTTCTGGTACCATTTCTGCCACTTCAAAGCCTCGTCTGCTTTTCCCACACACCCTCTGCCTGTCTGTGTGTGTGTGCGTTTATCTTTAAATACTGTCGCAAAATGCAATTGCTATATTCAGTTTATGGGAGTCGGTTTCATTTGCAATTGGCAGTTGGCAGGTTTCAATGCTGGTTCATAGGACTGTAAGTCCAATCAATTAGTTGCGCTGATTTGTTTGACAAACTGCAGCAATTGTTGTTGTTGTTGTTGTTGTTGTTGTTGTTGTTGTTGTTGCTGTTGCTGTTGTCGTCACTTTTGTTGCATTAGTCGCTGCGGCCACGTAGCGTTTTTGTAGTTTGTTGTCTTTTGTGCGCCAATTTCGCTTGTAATTTCGCCCAACTCCTTCAAATGTGCCGCAAGCATCACACCCTCCCGCAACCTAGCACTCTGTGTGTGTGGGTGTGTGTGTGTGTGTGTGTGTGTGTGTGTGTGTGTGTGGATTATTATTGATTTTGCGCTTCATTTTTCTAGCACGTTTCCGCACAGCGTGTAATTTTGTTTGGCTTTATCTACGGCGCGTAGCCCGACCGAACAACGCCTGAAAAACTTGCTAGAGCAGGGCCAGGCAGGGGCGTACAGTGAAGGGGGTCAGTCAGCAGGCGGCAAGCGACCGCGAACCGCGGGACCAAAACCGACCTGTGGGAGCCTCTCCCTCTTTCGCTCTGTGCGAGTGTATATGTGTGTGTGTGTGAAAATTTTGCGAAAATCACGTTTTGGGCGTTGTTAGTTTAGCGTTGTGCGGGCACGACTTGACCCAACCGAGTGAGCAGCTCGAACAATGGACGCAGAATTTCAAAAACGAACTTATAGTTTGTTCCACTTGTTGTCAGTGTGCGTCAGTGTGTGTATGCGTGTGTGTGTGTGTGTTTCACTTGCCGCACCATTCACTAAACTTTACAAACAGCCAGCCAATGGCCAATGGCCAAAGGCAGCTGCATATGCATCGTATAGGGGGCTGTGCTCAAGGGGGAACTGTGACCATACCCACCCCCACCCACCCCGTTGCATCATAGTTAATAAATATGAGAATGGAAATTCATCAGCATTGTTGCTGCTGCTTCTGCTGCACAAATTTGTTTAACAGTTGTGTTGCCTGCGGACGGGCAAACATTGAAATTTGACTAAAGTAGCCAAGTTTTGTTAAGTTGTTGTCGAGTTGAGTTAAGTTGTGCGTATTATGTAACACAAGTTCGCATGTGTGCTGCCTGGAAAGTGCTGCGAATTGCACATATAGCAATAGCAATTCAGATACGATTAAAACTCAAAGTGTTGGGGCAAAGCGCTTGCTTCCAAACTGATGTAAACATAAGTGGGAGGCGGGAGCTTTGCCTGCGGATAGGAGTGGTAAGTAGCTGGTAGTTGAATTGAAAGCTTTAGTTTAGCTTTTTTTAGCGCACATTAGACGCATTCAATTGAATTCACGCCCAGAGGTGAATTAAATTCACGCGCAAGTGCGTCAAGCGGAAAGTGCTGGACAACAAGTGCTCCGAAGAGCTCAGAAGAGCTGCAATTAAAATGGATTGAATGAGGCTGTAAGACTCGGACTAGGACAAGAGTGCGTACGAAAGCTGGGATAGGTATTCACCTCTCGCTCTTTCCCTCTCATTTCTGTCTCTCTCTTTCTTATGTCAAGTATCTTTTAGATATTTTAAATATCTCTTATGTCTCTTTCTATTCTTAGCTCTCTAATTCCCTCTTACTATTTTCTTACCTAAATCTCTTCCTCTCACTTCTGACTTCTTCTCACATCCTCTCTCTTTCCCTCTTTCTCTCTTCTCTTTACCTGTTTGCTGTTTGTCATTCTTCTTAATTAGCGCTCTCTCTCTACCTCTTTCACGCTCGCTGCCTCTCTCACTCTCTTCTTCTACTTGACGTCTCTTTCTCCCTCTCCCTGTATTCGTTTGTCTACCTAGCTATATCTCAATTTTTTTCCCCGTCTCTCTCTCTCTCTCTCTCAGCCTCCCTCTCCACCCAAAATCAAAGGCGCCAAATCAGCAAGGAAAAAGAGCCTAAAAATAAGAACAGAAAAACTTTGCACAGAGAGAGTGAGAGACATAGACAGGCGACAGACAGGCGAAAAAAGAAAGCGTGGGCTGGTGTGGGGAGGGGAGACAGAAACGCAGGCAGGCAAATCAATTTAATTAGTTTCTGACTTTCATTTACAAATTATGCATAAATCTGTAGACAGCGCCCCAGAGACCATAAATTAAGCGAAACAGCGGACAAACTCAAACGCAGACAGAAGAAGAGCCCAAACTTTGCCAAAACAACAACAACAACGACAACGACAACAAACTTGTAACTAACTACAGGACAACTGAAGAAGAAGAAGTAGAAGAAGAACCAGCAGCAGCAGACCGCTGAAGATGAAGCAGAAGAAGCAGCAGCAGCAGCCGCAGCTGAAGGGCAGAAACAGCATTCACGAGGGTTGGACGCAAAATTAATTTGCGCTTTTATTAAATTTTCTAGTATTTTTTTTTGCAGGGAAAGCCGAGACGAAGGGCAGGAGTGGGGGGCGGTATGCGCGACACTGGCCAGTCTAACTATGAGGGGGCGTGAGGGTGGGCAGGGGGAGTGCGCTCTGGGGTAGAAGCCCAAGGCTCATGGCTAGAGCTAAGGGCAGGCAGGTAATCACGCCTGGCACACAGCGAAGGGCTGGCCTATACTAGTAGGTGTTTAACACACACACACACACGCACGCACATAAACCATTTTTATCGAGCGTGAAAGCAACAAGCGTAGGAAACCCAACTGAGGAGAATTTACGAAGTGCTGTCAAACGAATTGCAACCCCTTGAAACCATTTTTTATACTCGATTTATTTTCAGTCTTTTTTTTTGCGTTGATTTTTTATGCCCTCACATGCGTATCACATATATGTGCAGGTATATATATTTATATATATACATATATATATATATACATATATATATATATATATTCGATATTTTTGCAACATTTTTGGGAGCGTGCAACGGCCCCGATTTGCACTTTGCTTATGCTCCAATGCGCGCCATGAGCGCACGTTGGCGCCTTTAGAGGGGGGTTGGGCGTGTACGGGGGATAGGAGAAAGCAGAAAGTAGCTGCACAGAGCAGAGCTAGACACACACATATACACACACACACACGCACACTGCGAAAACAACTGAAAATTCGCAAAAAGAAAATATTTATTTATAAAACATTCGAACAGCTTAAAAGCAACAGACTCCGATTCAATTATCCAGGAGCTAACAAAACAAAGGCCAAATCAATATAAGATAGAAGCTTAGAAATGAAAACAAAGGTAAATAAAATAAAAATAATAAAACATATCATAAAATAGTTCAAATACAATCGATTCCTCTCTGGAGCACATCAATTTTCAAGCCAAAAGCAGCCAGAACTCAACTTTTGTCGATTTCCATTTGTTTATCTATATATTAAAATGCATCTACAATTTATTTGCTATTATTTAAAGAGTTTCTCGCTTACTTCAATTTGTTGTATTTCTCTTCTCAAGAAAATAAAGAAGTTTCAAAATCTGAAGTTCAATTTATTAAGTTCTAAAAGTCAGCATTAGCTGCAACCTATCAAATTTTCTATTTCTATTTTACTGTGTGAAAACTCAAGCGATGTTGAGTAAATAATTGTTTTATGTTATTCAAATTGTTGCTTATCGACATTGAAGTTGTATATTGCCCCATAAAACTTAACTCTAGTGCTCATTGTTTGCCCACCCTTCCCGAAGCAACCCCCCGTCTGACTATTGCATCCAAATGTTAAACCAAAGCGTGCAACCCAAACGTTAATGATCTAAGAAAAAAGCAACAGCCCGCTGCTTGCAGCACGGGCAGATTGTTGCTGCCTCGCATGGGCGAATCGTGTGTTGGGCGGGGGAGCTTGGGAGTTTGTGGGCGGGGGGCGTTGGGCGGCACTGCTATCAGTTACGCGCTCTCATGGCAGATGATTCTACAAAAAAAAAAAAAAATAATAATATAAATATAAACGAAACCGGAGCAAGCCAAGCGAAAGGGCAACCCCAGCCGGCGGCCAGCCTGCTCCTGCTCCTGTTCCCGCCTGTGCCTGCTCCTGCTGGCACTCGAAGCCGCCGCCATGTGACTAATAACACCCCGAGGGAGCAGCGACGTTGTCGGCGTTGCCTTCTAGCCGCTGTGGGGGCGGCGTGTGTGCAGCGGCGGCTGCCAATGATCAAAGCATTTTTCAGTCGCCTCCGCCCCCCGCCCACAGCCACAGCCCGCCCCTGGCCAGGCCTCAACGTTTGCCACGCTAAATTTTGTTATGACGGCGGAATTAATATTATTAAGGGCCGATTTGCAGCCTCGACCTGGCTCTGGGCCCAGGCCTGAGCCCTTTTTTTTTTGTACCGCCAGCTCGTCGTTGCCTTTTTTTCTCTTCGCGTACTTTGTTTAACGCTGTCTGTTGAGTTGATAATTTAGCGACGCCACCAGCAGCAGCAGCAGCAACATCATGATTATGTGCCCCCCGCCCCACAATTCAAATCCCCTCCCCACGCCTTTTGACTACGCCTTTTGGTGGCATTTTCACGTTTATGGCTCTTATTAAATATTTACAGCCTTGGCTTGGAAGTTTGAACAGCGGCTTTAATTGTTGTCACTTGCAAATAAATTATTTACAAAACCAGAACAACAAAAATAGCAAACACAATAATACCCTGCACAAAGTGCTTATCATTTGGAAGAAGCAGCAAACATGTCCCAGCAGGAGGTCTTAAGTCCAAATCCCACTACAAGCTATATTTGCTTTCGAAACTAACAAAGATTCACATACTTATCTTAAGACATAGTACTTACAAGTACTCATGACTTAAGATTAGAGTACTTTGAGTACATGTGGTCAAAAGTGCTTAAGATTTGAGTAGTCAAAGTAAGTGCTTTGGGGGATTTCGAGCAGGGCGAAATAGATTATAGAAATATTCTGCAAAGCTCGCATTTCGATGCATTAAAAGTGAAAACTTATCAATAGAAGTTTCTCCTTGAAGCATCAAAAAGGCTTTTATATTATGAGATTAAAACTCTTGATATAAGGTTATAGAGCTCTCGATGTTAGTAGAGCTTTTCTTAAACAGTGTAATGGTTGACAAAGTGTTCCTGAAAGACCTAACTTCAGATTAAAGATATTCACAATGCAAGTGAAAACATTTTTGAAAAAAAAATATTCTGATATAAAAAAACACAATAAGTAAAAAGGAAGTCCAAAATTATTTGGATTACATTTTACGCTAACATTTTTAATAATACTTGCAACAATATTTAAATATCTCTTTTTAAGTAAAAAAACTAAATAAATTATTATTTTTATAGAAAAATTTGATTAAATATCAGAATTTGAGATTTTCAATATCGGCAAGGTTCCAATTGAACCAAGTTTTCGGGATTTCATGCCCCACGAGCATATATATATAGGCAACTGCTATTGAAAACTCTATAGATCAAAGTCGACAAATGTATATCCTACAATTTATACTTATTTTGCTTGCAGGGCATCACACAGTCGACTCTTTGCCGAACAGGTTTGTTTGGCCGTGGTCTGGTCCCGGCCTAAGCCGTGTTTGCAGCTGGCTGCCTGTGCTTTGGTGAGCGTGAAAGCGTTGCGATAAGCGCCTCAAACATTTTGCGAGCGCTTATTAATTGTTTGTCGAGTGGCGAGTGGCAAGTTGCAAGTGGCAAGTGGCAAGTGCCGGCTGCTTGAGCCCGACAGCAACGTCGAGGTGTTTGCCAGAGGATTAGGCGGCGCATAAAGCAAATGCAAAAGAAGGAAGAAATTATGTTGAGCGAGCGCCAAGTGGCAACATTCAACGTTGCCACCTGCTGTGGCAAGGCCCTTCGCAGGTCCATAAATGAAATATGACCATATTTTGCGCACAGCCCGCACACCACCCTTTGCCATACCCAAAAAAAAAAAAAAAAAAATAAAATAAAATGAAACCAATCGAGCTAATAACGGAAATTGCGCGAAGTGCCACATCAGACAGTGGGCGGGGGCGTGGCAAGAAATCAAAGACACAAAATGGGCGCTGCCCAAAGGCAAAGCAATTTCCCCCCACCACCGCCAAAAGAAAAATCACCAAATATATTGCAAGGAATAGTTGAGGCAATACGCAGGACACGCAGCGGGTCATCAGGCTCAGCCACGTGGCTGCCCCCTGCCCCCTGCCCCGTGACCCCTGCCGCTGCCGCTGCCGCCTACCCCTGCCCAGGGCTTTCACTTTTGTCATGGCACAAAAAAGTGTATATATATATATGAAAATAAAGAAAATATGAAATGGCATTTTCCATTTGCACGAGGCATAAATTGAATTAGACGGCAAAAAGGATGCGGCAGGCGGGCGACGCAGCTGCAAGTGCAACAGCAACCACCGCCGCAGCGGCTCGCATCCAGTTCGGGCAAAACAGAGGGTTGGCCCGTGTCTACAAATCTCGTCTAATAATAGCGTGCGCTTTATGCTTTTGCGGGGCGTGGCACCATTTTAGCTGCTGCTGTTGTTGTTCCTGTTGTTGTTGCAGCAAAAGGTCGCGCCGATGTCCGCCGGCCCCGAGTTAATTTGCAACATAATCTTTTAATCTGGTTTTTGTGTCAACTGCAGGCACAACGCACAACGCACAGCGCACAGCACAGCGAGAGCAGCAGCAGCAACCACCGCACCACCAGCCGCTGTCGCTGCCGCTGCCATTGCCACCCTTGCAGCGCCCATCCATGGTTGCCATATATATATGAAAAATTCATTAGTTCCGTGTGCGCAGCGTTGCCACAGCCACACTGGTATGACATATGATCCTAATGATGCTGACCCAACCGCCCCCGCTCCTCGTGTCGCGCACAAAACGCAACTGTGTCCAGAGTCCACTTTAAGTTTTATGTGCGGTCTGCTGACCACAACAGCAAGAAATGATTCACAAAACATTCACTCGTTCATTCATTTATCTGCTGCGCACATTTTGCAAATTTATTGAAAGTTTCAAAACTGAAAGAAATAAATGTTTAAAAAGCTAATACCATAATCTAATCGGAAGGTTAATTCGATAAATTTAATCGATTGTCACGCAGCGTAAATATGTTGCAAGAACTAGAACTCGATAATCTTATCGAATAAAAAGCAAAAGACAACAAGATATGGTTCACAAAACATTCATTTACTCACGCAGAATAAAAACTGTTGCATATATGTATTCATTAATTTTATAATTAATTTATCGAATCGATTGTTAAACGTTGGTTCGACCAATTTTATCGATTGCCAAAGCTACAAAATAATGCGATTCACAAAGCATTCATTCGCTCATTCATTTATTCATTGCACAAATTATGCACTTTTACTGAAATACTGGAATCGATTATCGAATCGATTAGTTCGATAAATTTAATCGATTACCAAGGCCTTCAGCTTAGCCCATAACCTGCCTTGGATTCGAACACGGTCCGTACTCTGGCGTCTACGAAAATTAAGATGATATAATGCTTCTGCGGTAAATGCTAAATATTTAGCTCAGAGCTATAAAGCCATGCTCCAAGTTGGCAGTCTTTAAGCTTAGCTAAGCTTTGTGTTGACATCAAATCTCAGCGACTCTTTGAGGTCAGCTGAGGAAAATTGGTAAATGGCTTGTCCTGTCACAAATATTTTTAAAAAATGCAGCCAAACAGCACAAGTAAAATTGATAAAAATTAATAATAATCATAATGCAAATTGTATATGATATTATATGATATTTGGTATATGAAGAACTTTCACTTGAATCGGACTTATGAAAAGAAACTCGATGTATCTAAGTAACTGCATCAATAGTGAAGCCAGGAGAAGTACCCGAAAGCGAGCTCCAGCGGGCATTGCCTATTACAAAGGTCTCAGCTTGGGCTCACGTTTGGGGCGAATCCGCTTGAAGCTCATTTCAATTGAAAGCCATTTCGGCTTACGAGTACTTATATTCGTTTAACTTATTCAATGTGCCTGCCGCTGATACTTCCTGCAACAATGCAACGTCGAAGCACTTTCCGCACAATCTTTTGGGCGACAGGTGAACGAAGAAGAAGAAGCAGCAGCTAAGAAAGGAAAAGTCAATGCACACACAAAAGGAAATATTCGCATAATTTTTCGCATCAAAATTTTGGGTAGGTGCAAAAGTTGATTTGCTTTGATTTACTTGACTTTAAGCTGAAAATCATTTTAGCCAGCAGAGACGGGGGCGTGGGCGTGGCAGGGCTTGGGGTGCGCTTATCAAACTGAAACGAATGCAGTATAAAAGGGCCGAAAAGCGCGTTCATTGTGTGTGCGTGTGTGTGTGCGTGTGTGTGTGCTCGTGTGTGTGTGTAGTCGAAATTCATCAAAATCCAATCAATCTTTCATTTAAACATTTTCATTTCGGCTCGTTGCGTAGCGCGGCATTCGCATTGAATGGGCATCTGTATGGCAGATAGCGAACGGAGGGAGGCCGAAAATAAAAAACAGCGAGAAAGAGCGAGAGCGGGATGGAGAGGGAACGATTGCGCGGTAGGCAAAACAAAAAAAAAACGCAAAAAATACGCCGTAAAGCGCAAATATTTGCGCGTATAAATGGGGATGATGATGAGAGCCTAAGGATGAGCCTGCCAAAGCGAAAAAAAAAACAAGAAGAAGCAGCAGCAGCAGCAGCAGGACGCGGCATGCGGCAAGCGGGCAGCGGGACGTGCTGTCGATAAAGCGCTACAGCAGGGCGGTGGGCGGGGTAAATCAAAATAGGGCGCTAAAACAACAGAAAACAACAGCAGACAGAACGTTGATAGAAAAATATGCACAAAATACCAAAAAAAATTAAAAATATACTAAAACTATACTAAAAATAGACGAAAATTGCAGTTAGGTGGCGCATGTTCCAACACAAACAAAAAATAACTGTAAAGGAATAAGGTAAACAACATGACATACATGAAAATATACTGATGAAAATAGAAAAATACTTGCAAAAAATACGAAAAATACTCGAAAACCAAATTATCACAGCAGCAATTGCAGTTATTCGAACCAATTATCGAACCTATAAAAATATACCAAAAAACAATGCGAACAATAAAAACTGTACAAACAAATAATTACCAAATCAGAGAGATTAATAGGGTATAAAATACAAAAAGCTGTTGCAACTCTTTTGAGAGCTACAATTTAGTGGAATTGTGGGCTGGAAGCGTGGCCCGAAAATATGCAATTAGCCTAAATTAGTTGGGTTACGAAAAAACGAAATGTAAACACGTTTCAAAAACAGTTTCAATAACCGAAAGGCAACAACAGGAAACCGCGGAAAACAATGTTGGGCAATGGAAAGTGAAATTTGAAATTAATTCCTTTGGCGAGCTCCTCCCTAGAGGAGGCATATACCCTACACCCACCCACCCCCACTGAAACCCACTTCTTCTATTACAAATCCAGCTCAGCGCATTTGGGGAATCGGGCCTGGGAATGAATCATATGGCCGATAGAATTTCGAGGCACAGCTCCAAACAAATTTCTTTTTCTCGTTTTTGCTTCTCTTCGAAATGCCAAAGCAAACACAAATAGCGAGCGGGAGAGAGAGAGAGAGGATGGAAGAGGGAGGGAGAGTGGGGTGTGTGGGGCTCATTCGCGTTGGGGGTGTTGGCTATGTTTACCGTTATTTAAAGCTTAATCCCCCAATGTGGAAAAGCATGAATTTATAATTAAAAGTAAATTAAAAGTAAATAAAACAGCGCCAAAAGATGCCCAGCCAGAGGGGTGGGGGAGGAGCAACCAAATCGTTGCCTGTCCCAAAAGTATCTGAAAGATACAAAATGGACAAGGCGCAACTTTTGCGCCAAATAGCTTCACTTATTTTATTGTCTCGTCTTTTATAGTCGGGTAAAACCTGCTTGCATATATACAAAGCCATTTGCCAGAAGATTTTAATGAGCTGCCCCCTCAAAATGACATTGCACGAGGTGCTGCAAGGCGACAAAAGCGTCGAAGGCGTTTTTTGACAAGCCGTACAACTTCGGAGAGTTGCCAGCTTTTCTCAAAGTTTTACATTTTGCGCTTAATCAATGCATTTTCTTAGCAACTTTAAATTCGAGCTACAAGCCCTCTCTTTCTCTCTCTTTTTCCATCTCTCTATCTCTCTCTCTCTCTCTAACGACTATCTTTGGCACGCCGAAGTTAAGATACTCTTGCAGGCATTTCGCTTACGCTTTTGCTTTCTCGTACTTGATGATTTTGGTGAAGATAGCTTGAGATATAGATAAGTTTGCCACAAAAATTGATTTTTCGACCGATTCTTCCTTAAGAGATATATGCGACAGTAAACCGATGTTGATAAGATCAAACTTACAGGCAGAGGCACCTAAGCTAAGTTTACTGAACGACTAACTGGCATGGAAATAGGCACACAGATAAACACGGCTGTTGTTTCAGATCAAGAATATATATATTTATACTAGCGGGTATAACCCGGCCTTGGCCGTGGCACGTATGTTATAAAATCAATGTTTTCAAAAAGCTTTGCAAATGATTTTGAAACTGATCGGACTTAAAATTCACAAAAAAAATCTTTGAAATGCATTTTCCACCGAAGGAGTTTAGATTTTGAGAAAAATGTGAAACACGTCTCAAATGATTTTTCTTATAGATCTCTGGAAATGAATTTGAGCGCGAAACGTCACCCACCAAATCTTTGACCTCCATTTCCACCAAGGAGGAATGGATTTTCCTAAAAGTGTGAAACACCCCTCAAATGAATTTGAACAAAGATCTTTGAAAATAAGTTTGAGGCCGATCGGATGGTAAACAAAAAAGTTACATACAAACGTGTTTCGCGATTTTTCCACACTTGCGGGTGGAATTTCCCGAAACCCCGCCTTAACGTGCACCTACATCGATAAAGTAACTACAGTGAAAATTTCAGCTTCCTAGCTCTTACGGTTTGGGCTGTGCGTTGATCACCAATCAGTCAATTAGTCAGTCAGTCAGTCAGTCAGGACAAACAGTTTTATATATAGAGATACACATACTTTTTATAAGGAGTTGCAGATGTCTTTCACTATCATGACGAAATCATAATGCCCGCCACAAGGGTATTATTATTTGAATAACTAACAAGGATAAGGGCCAAGCTTAAGCAAAGGCAGCAATCGAGCAAAATGGCGCCCAACGTAAGTAGGTTAATGTGCGTGGCGCCCAACGTAGGCACAATGTCGATAAAAAATAGAAACTTGTGCATATATACATTTAAATATGTATATCTATATGCATATATATATATATATATATATATATATATATACAGATATAAATGTATATTGGTTAGATATAGATGCAAGTGTGCGTTTGTGAGCTACAATCTGTGTGAGCTTTGAGAGACAAAAACAAATGGCGAATACCAAAAAAAATTTAAAATTCTAATTGCCAGCCAGAGAGTGTGTCAGTGACTCTCTCTCTCCCTCTCTCTCGGTCTCTCTGTCTCCATCCCTGTCTATATCTCTCAGTGTGTTTGTGAGTGTGCATTGAGCTCAGGGCGGCTCAGGTACGAGTCCCCTTTCCTGCCCTTCGAGCTCTCGCACTCGCATGCTCTTCGCTTTTGTGCAAAATGAATAAAACATTAAATCGGATTATAGAATTTTGCATTTTTCGAAATTAACATGTTTATCCTGGCAAGCTGAGTGGCACGCAGCAGCAGCAGAGGGAAGCAGAGCAGCAGCAGACGGCGCTGTGCCAGTCTTTGAATTTGGAATTCAGAATTTGAATTTGAGGCATTGCAGCAGCAGCCGACGAGGACGGGGACAAGGCTGGCGCCTGGTTAGAAATTTTTGGCAACGGGCGCGTACGAAAATGTAGCCAAAATGCTATTGAACTGTTACACAAAGAAGCGCACACACACACACACACACACATGCATGCACATATAAATACGTGTATATATATATTTGCATATCTTTCAAATAGTATATAAAAGTACTCGGTGCATGGCTCGAAGGCAGCCTTACGGTTGCCCCATGCAAAGCTGCAACATCGGGCAAAGTCGTTGACTGTAGCAATTAAGACAGACAATAGATAACGACGTGCAACAAAACTGGGGCACACTGGGGTTAAGGGCTTAGGATTGCTGTGGGTTGTGGGTTAAGGATTAGGCGCATTCGCTTGAGGTGTGAAGCGGGCCAAACTATAAAAGCTTCTGATAAGCTGCTGAGAAATTGAACTGAGCAACAAACTCTGTAATATTGTTAAGGATTTGTCAGTTTATACACCTGATGTTTAAATATAAATATATCTATATGTATTTACCTAAAGCAAAGATCGGGACTGTAGCTAGATGTTCAAAATTGAATATATTGTATTTGTATTTTCAATACAAGACCTATATCTTAAGTTTGCAGCCCTAGCTCTAGAAATATGCTCAAAAACATAGATTTGATATCGATTGTTATCGATTTTTATCCGTTTTTATCGATTTGAATTGATTTTTATCCATTTTGATCGATATGTGTCGATTTTGATCGGTTTTTATCGATATGCATCGATATATATTGATTTTTATCGATTTTAGAGAAACAATCTATCCTGGAACTGAAACAAAATCGACCTCCTTTAAGTCTCTGAAAAACTTTTTCTAGGCGCGACGTGTTCAGACAGACGAAAATGCTTCAATCGACACGCTGATCAAGAATACATATGTTCTTTCCAAGAAGCGAGCTTCTGCCTGTTAGATTCAGGGCATAGAAATACTAGCTAACTGCCAGCTTGGCTCAACTTTTAGTCGCGTTCAGCCAAGCTGCTTGGTGAGAGAAAAGAGAAAAGAGAGTCGATAGTCAGAAAATCTCTTAAGTCTGAACTTAACCTCACTTCTGCTTAGCTGTTCGGTTGCAGTACAGTTAAGGTTCAGCCACACTTAAAAGGCAGTTGTGCGGAGTCGCACACTTGCAACCCTCGCAAGGCGCAGCTGTCAGTCAATCAGTCAATCAGTCAGTCAATCAGTACACATCATGATAATGATAGGTCCAACTGATATAGCCCTGAGAGCCCTGATGAAAAGACGCACTGCCGCTGCCCGCCCACGCCTCCCCGAACCCCTTTTGACTGTTCGCCTGACATCCGTTTGAAGTGCCACAGAGACGCATAATAAGATTAGAGAGCCACGAGTTGAAGCTCCGGTTGCGAGTCTCGAGTTTGAACTTGAGTATGTGATTTTGGCTTAGATTGCGCTTTGTCTTTTGTCTTTATAGAATGGCAGTTGGGCGGCTTGTGTGTGTGTTTATTGGAGAGGCGTGACTGATGCACAGCTGCCAAATGAACGGCCCATTGTTGTGGGGCTGTTGTTGTTCTTCTCGTTGTTGTTGATGAGACGCCACAAAACCCTGCAACAGTTGCCCCCGCGCCGAGCTCTGTAATTAAGCCAAAAAAAAAAAACAACACAAACGAAATCCGAAGCGAACCAAAATCTAAAACTCAAACGGAATCTCGAACCTGTAAGCTAAGCCGTGTTGGCAGCTCTCTAATTATGGGTTATGTATGAGCCGCATGCCGCATGCCACATGGGCGCACAAAACCGGAAAACGCTCAACTGCCTTTCCGATCATTCCAGTCATTCACAATGTTTGCGATAAAATTGTGATATTTATGACAAAAAATAAATAAAGCCCAAAAAGAAGAAGCCGCCGCCGACTCGAGAGTTCCGTCTGTGACTGGCATTTGTAATTAGATACTCTCTCTCTCTCTCTCTTTCTTGTGTGTCATAATTGGCCTCTGAGTTGGGGCTTGCCACCTGGCAGGAAAAGCATCATTTTGCTTGCCACACAATGCTGCCACATGTTGCCAAATTGTGCAAAAATTACCAAATTGTAATAGTCGCCGCCACATTAACAGCTAATGACTGCAAATTTTCCTCGCACATCGCAATTATATATGATTTTTTAATTGTGGGAAATGTGAAAACGTTTGAAAAACAAATATAAAAACTTCAAAAGGCATTGTCAACATGTGCTTTTGAGTATTCAACAATTGTTTTAGATTTCTATATGAATTGATCTAGTCTTGAAGATTCTACGGCTACATTTGAAAAATCTTCCAGAAAGTTACGATATCTTTGGCACCCCGAAGATTTAATACCCTCGTAGACATTTGCTTGACGGTTGTGCAGATATGTGAGAATAATGAAGATCGAACATGCGGAGTTTGATGAAACCGACTCGGCTGTTGAGGCTGATCTGATATATATAATTTATGGGCTGGAAGATGTCTCCTTCTTAAACACATTTTATGACAAAACTAAAATACCCTCTACAAGTACATAAGTAGCTCACTAAGTTCCAACAATTGTCTTTAAATTATTTAATTTATATTTTCAATTCCAATTCTGAATTTTGAAAAGTTTCAGCAAAGACAAGTTGAATTTGTTTGCCAACCAATTAGAACTAACTGAGTAGCTCGAAGCGACAGCTTCTGGATAAATGTAGTCAAGTACTGGCAACTCGTGTTGTTCTTTATAAACTGAGACGGGCTACGTTGGCTCAGGATTAAAGAGCTGCTGTGACATTATCTATGGGCGCAGCAAGTGTCACACATATTTGTCATGATCCTATCGCACAGATACGCGTTTGTTCTGGCACCTAATTATGTCTCTGGCTACACACAGGCGTGCATATAAATACGAAATCAAGAGGCGATTTATTTGGCGCATGGTCTGAACACCCCCTTACCCCGCCGACCCTCCTGCCCTGCACAATTCATGATAGAGCTTCAAAGGCAGGGGCAGAGGCGGAGGCGAAGGCAAAGCTGTTGCATGAAAAAGTCATTAAAATGTAATAAATTAGGGCAAAGAAAAGAAGCAGCAGCGGAAGAAGCATCTGATGAGAGATGAGCAAAAGGAACTTACCCTCCCACACACACACACACACACACACACGCACAAACACAATTTTCACATTTTTCGCGCAGAGCAGATGAAAAATGTATTAAATTGATTTCACTTGATTTTGCCGCTTGTACTATATATTTATTATGGGGAGAATGCTCAGCTACGCATGAGGGGGTGCAAGAGGGTGTGCGTGTGTGTGTGTGTGTGTGGCACATTTATTTCACATTTCGCACTTCGCATATATTGCAAAATCTAAGCAGACTCGAAATACATTTGGGTAATGAAAATCACGCGCTGCTTATGAAACAGAGGCGGCGTGTAAAGGGAGCCAAGTAAAAAAATAGGGGGGGGGGGGGCGGGGTGGTTTGAGCTGGTAGTTACGTGCCTTTGAGGTAATTTAAGTCAAAATTGTATGCTATGAAAATGAGAAGCGAAAAACATATAGCAGCCGAGCAGAAAAAAAGGGAGAGACAAGAAGCAATGCGTGCGAAAACAAAGCAAATAGAGAGAGAGAGAGTGAGAGAGCGAGAGAGAATGAGAGGGAGGGAGGGGAATAGAAAAGAGAAACGATACTTTTGGCAAGCTGAAGAGAGGGTGGAGGTGAGGCAGAACAACAACAACAACATGTTGCAGCGACGCAAACACACACACGCACACACACATTGGAGCAGCGGCTGTCACACAACACGAAATTCTACTTCCGGCTTTTCCTTTTTTTTGCGCATATAAACTAAGAACAGGGGCTCCACACAGAGGGCAGCGGGGTGGTAGTAGTGGGGGCGTGTGTGTGTGTGAGTGTGTGTGTGTGTGCGCGTCTCGGAGTTGTTTTGGGGCAAATATTACAAAACACAAACGCCTGTTTCCGTTTTACTAATTCGTATGCTGTTTGCATTTGCATTTTGTAGGCAGCGCGACAAACCAGGGGCGTCGCTCTCAAAGGGGCAGGAGTGGGTGGGGGGAGGGGTGGGCGGTGCCCTGTGGGTTGCAGCAGGCGTCGCTGCTTTGTGCGTGCGTGCGACACATATGAAAAATATCCTTGAGCCAAAGCGACGCGAAATCGAAAATATTGCGCGCTATGCTAAAATGTGGGTGGATAGCTTGTTGGGATAGCTGACACGCACAACAACCCACACCCAACACACACACACACACACAGAGCAAAGGAGAGCCCCAAAGCAAAAATGGATACCAAATGGGCAACAAGAGGGGGCAGCGGAGGGGTGTGGCAAAGAGAGAGAGAGGGTAGAGAAGGGGACGTAGAAGTTGGGAAAAAGCGGCGCTCAAAAGTGCAAAAGGAAATTCATGCATATGTGAGCGCCAGGTGCGGGGCGACGGGGCGAGCGGGGCCGGACGGTGGCCGGGGCAGGGGGCGTTAGTTGGCGCTGGGGGTGACTGTGCGCCTTTTAGTCAGAGAGGTGGGGTGGGGCATGGGGTAGGGGTGCGAACTGGCTCTAGCGGAAAGCGTTGAAATGTGCTACAAATTGAATTTTATTGAAACGTGTTTGAAATTTTTCGTCAGACATTTCGCTTGAGCCCTATTGAGTGCAAAGAGTACAGGTGAGGTGAGGGCGGGTGTCGCTGCGAATGGGGAGGAAGTGGGTGCACAAGCATGTGTGTGTGTGCGGAAGATATCTTTTGCTTGTTTTGGCCATTGTGGAATGCAAACAGGCTGGCTGCCTGGCAGTAAGTGTCGCAAAGCGGCAACAAAAACCCATTCCCAATTGCCAATTTCGAGCGAGATGAAGAGTGTGTGCGTGCGTGTGTGCCTGTGTGTGTGTGTGTGTGTATGAATGTGTGTGCGGGGTGTGCATGCGGGCGGTGAGTGTCCAGCATGCGGCACCAGCGCCAAAAGCAAACAAAGTTTTCAATATGCTGACTAATTCGTTAAAGCAGCGCTCAAACAGAGTTGTCAACGCGCTCGATACAGATTGGCTGGGGTGCCAGAACGAGCAGAGCTGCCACTTGTGAAACTTATGCAGCGTTGCCACTTAATGTGAGCAGCTGCACAGTTGCGAATGTACACATTTGCTGGTAGAGTTGCCATCCCCGAAAGAAATAGCTGTCAGTTCAGTAGAAGGTAACTCATCAAAAACTTCAACATTGCTAGCAGAGTTGTCACCTTGAGTATAAAGCTATGGTCCTGAATTAACAGTACTCCTCTTTTTTTTTGAAGAAAGTCTTTCTATAAGGCAGAGCAGAGCAAATAGCTGTGGCTTTTATCTTTGGCTAAGACTTTCCATTCCGGCGTTTATCATGCAACCTAGCCTTACTAATTTTTGTGGAAGACATTTAGAGTTGCCACAGCATGCAGAATTGCCACTTTATGCAAAGAGCTTACATCTTTCTGCGTCAGACTTTTTATTCAATATTTCATTATTTATTTTTACTCCCAAATTAACAGACTACGCTGGTTTTTTTGTTTTGATAAAGGCATTTAGAGTTGTCATAGCAGACAGAGTTGCCACTTTACACAAATATCTGCGACTTATAACTGTCGCTGAGACTTTCTACTACGGCTCTAATCATTCAGTCCTGCTATACTCAATTTTGAAGAACGAATTTAAAGTTGTCACAACCGGCAGAGTTGGCACTCAGTTTGGTACCTTAAATTCTTTTACATCTTGCTATCGATTCAAACTTATTTTTTACTTCTCTTATACGAATAGGAGGCATTGTCATTTATATAGCAAACGTTGCCAGAGTTGGAAGATTTGCCTCTTAATGGCCATGCAAGTGGCTGGCTCCAGGAAACTTTTCTTTCTGATCGGAATGGATATGTCCTATCTGCAGCACCCTTTTTCATTTCAATTAACTTGTAATGCAAATTCAGCTGATACCCTGTGCCCACGCCTGAATCATCTGGACGCGCTAATCAAGAGCCAAGGCAATGGGAATAAGAAGAAGAAGAAGCAGAAGAAGAAGAAAAAGACCGGCGGCAGCCAAAATAGGCAGGTAGCCGTTGGCCTAATGTTTTTTATGGCCTATGGCCTCGGGCACAGCCACCGAGTAGATGACGTTTCATTAGCCAGAGTGCTGTAGCCACTGCCAAGCCATGGGCCAATGACAAATGCCTCAGAGAGCGGGCAAATTAGAAGGGGAGAGAGGGGAAGAGAGACAAACAGTAGCGCCGCAGAGGAATAATTCTTAGATACTATCTCTTAAACGCCTTCTGTTTATACCCTGTATTAAATGAGTGGGAAGTACGTTTATGACTCGCCCACTCAGAGCCAGCCCTGCCTTGCCCCTGAGTTTCTCAGTTATTATAAGAGATAAAGCTAGATAATTTGGTATATAGCTGCACATATACCCTAACAAAATATGACCTATGTAAATGCCTTGTTGCTGCTGTACAACAATTCAAAGAGATGAAGACCAAGCGCCAGATGAACATCTGCATGGACTTTCTAGGGTATCTGCTAGGCTAGCATGCTTCACTGAGTAAAGCTCACTTGTATCTTTCTTGGCTGTTTTATTTTTTCCTTTCTTTCATTAAAGTATCGACAACTTTGAAATTAGTTGATTTGTATAAGGCCAAGTCACGGGCGCAGCCAGGTAGAACCGAGAAACAGCGCCAGATCTGAGCTGAGCTGAGCTGGTGCGGCAGGGTCGCGTCCAGGGTCGGATATCGAATGCCTCGCTTGATGCCTTTCACCCTCTCTGCCTCTTTGCCTGCCTTGTCAATCGGTGACTAATGTTCAGCAATTTGGCTAAGCGACAGACACCGGAGACAACAACAAAAGCTGGCTGGCTGGCTGGCAGGCAGGCAGGCAGATGAGGCAAAGCAGAAGCAAAGGTGGGAGCTGTTGGGTGGGCAGTGGGGTAAAACAAGAAGCAGCAGCAGCAGTGGCAGCAGTAGTAGAAGAAGAAGAAGACGGTGGTGGAGTCAACGACTAAAACGCAAGGACAAAATCGTTAAAATGTTAACAACAAACTGGCTGAAATAAATCAATGCGCTTTTTCCTTATTTATTCGCTTTCAACTTTTATTCCATTTCGCATTGAGGGTGTGTGTGTGTCCCCTAGGGGAATTACCTCTGTGCTGCGCTGTGGAATGGGCCGAAGGTATAGGTTCCAAATCCACATTCAATTTGTTTATCAGCAAGAAATTGAGTGAGTGTCGCCGAATGAATCAAGCGAGACCCATCGAGCTGCTGCTCTGGGCGAGGAGGACGGAGGGCTGGAGGGGCCCGTGGGTTGGATCCACGGCTTCGGTTGGCTCAAACGTTGCAAAGGTGACGACAATGGATGAGGTTCAGAATGACGGCGCTTTTTGTCATTAGTTGCATTAACTTTCCCCATTGACAGTCAATTTTTTAGTGCCTGTCGACGACCAGGAGACGACGCGTTGTCGCTGTTCTTCTTCTTGTTGCTGTTGCCTGTTTACTGTATGCAAATTTTGTGCAGCTTGTCATTGTCAAAGCTGTCGCCAATGAAGCGGCACTCGAAGCGAGCATATGTAATCTTGCAGGCATTTGGTAACAGTTTCCAAAATGTGGCGCCCGAGCAGGGACTGCAGCTCTCACATGGCTTTACTTGGCATGCCATTGTCAGCTGGCATAAAGCTGACGTTTAAATAACTAAGAAATGTGCCAGCCAAGTAAATACATTGTTTAGACACTCGTTCGGCGAGCAGGGACTGCAATTGTCTTGTGCCTCAGTAAAATGTATTGCTATATACAATAGGTTTGTCGAGTAGCCTTAGAATTACTTTCAAATTTAAAACTTGGCACATGATAGTTAGTTTAGTTAGTTCAAAGTTGCCGAGTTGATAAAAAAAAGTGGCGCCCGAGCAGGGACTTCATTTGTTTTACGACCCCATATAATATATTTCTATTTGGAATAGGATAGGCTAGTCTAATAGAATGGAACTCACTTTGAAATCAAAAACGAGGCACTTATCAATCATCTAACTTGTAGTTTACGAATTAGTGTCGCCTTAGCAGGGACCTAACTTTTTTTGGACCTTAGTATAAGGTACTGCTATATGAAATAGAAAAGTTCCTAGCATAGAACTCACTTTAAAAACAACAAACGTGGTTTTGTCACGCTAAGACAAAACTGCTGCTGCTGAAATGTAACAAAAAAATGGGCGCCCGAGCAGGGACTGAAACTCTTCTAAGGTAAGGATATCATCGGCACGCCGTAGATTTGATACCCTTGTGACATTTGTAATACGGTTTTGGAAGAGTACTGAAGCTCGTAAATGTTGAGTTTCAAGAAAATATCTTGACAAACGGAATATTATGCCCTATAAGAACCTACTCTTCCACCGATTCTGACAATTGTGCTATATAATATGGTTGTGTGATCTTGCTAAGACTTGGCTGGTATGTAAGCAGCATACTTTAACTAATAGACGTCGAGTTCGGTCAAGATATCTTGAAATACTAAATGAATCGTTACTGTGGTAACTATATGATAGAGACCTTCGATGGAATCGGATCCATGTAATGAGAGATAACTGAGAGATAAGTTGGCAAAGAAACAGATAAAAAGACAGAAGGATATGGCTATATCAACTCGGCTTGGTAGATTATGTTCCAATAGCACAAAATCTATAACTATCAGCCCTTTTTCAGGGCTTACCCATTTCAAATGCCCCACTCTTTGGGTGAAGGGCAACATTTGAATGTTGCTTTGTGCTGGGCTTAATGTCTCAATCATCTGCTACTCTCGTCTTTTATAGACTCTTAAAGGACAAGGGGAGGAGTGTTACTTTTATGGCATTTTAGTGTCTCACTTGTGCAGTGTATGCCGATAGTCGGGCAGCTCGTCGCTTGCCGTTTAGTTAATTTCAGATTCCTCGCATCAATTGAACCTTATTTCACGCAGTTAATGGCCACTAAATGTGCAAATAAAGCGTTTGAAAATTGATTTTGCATTTGACAACATTCAGTGAATGTCTGTGAATGGCATTCATTTGAATGCAGAGGCACTCGCAAACCACTCACTACACTCGCACACACTCGCACGCACACACACACACACACACACACACAAACACCGAACGAACGAGTGCCGATAAGACATGCAATAAATTTTGTTACTAATTTTTGTCGCCTTTGCTTTCAGCTGGATACGTCGCTTCGTTTGCTTTTAATGAAGTCGCTTTGCTACGTGTTGCAGCAGAGCGGATGGACGGATTGGCGGCTGGGTGGGGGGAGGGGCGGCTTGGTGGTGCGCGGGAAGGAAGGCGATTGCAGCGGAAATTTGTATGTGATAAATCAAAAATGAGTCGAGAGTCGAGCGAAACAAAAGATGCAAAGCTAAAATGTCAAATGATTCATATTAAAGTTCGCCCCGATTGCGGGGCCCAAATAAATCATTGCGGGCAGTGTGGAAATGTATCTTACAGATACAATTCGCTGCGCTGGCCACGTTTCGGCTGCGTTTGGGCCAGGTTAAGTGCTAATGTTAATGTTTTGGCCTGCGTTTGTCATTGTCGACTCGCGTGCAACCGCTTTGATATATTGATTCGCATGCGACACTAAATCAAAATCTCTTTCGCTGCGCCAGGCAGCCAAATTTCCCGGGAATGCGACGCCTGACAATGCCAATTCTTGGAATTTTGATACGAGCCAAGAGCTGGCTGAGAAAGAGTGACAGAGAGAGAGGGAGAGACTACGCTAAGGGCAAGTTAAGCCAGTCGGAAACACAAATATGCGCTGAATAATGAGCGATGAGCGTTGCCATTCATACGTAAAGATACTGTATCTTAAGGCACCCAACAGGAAGGGCATATAAGAAAACGCCAGCGCTTTGACGCAGTGCATCGAGTTCTGTGGAGGATTAGGTATTCTACCAAATCTACCATAGCTTCACAATATGGCAAATTTAAGAAATATGTGAAAGCCAAGCTTAAAGGTCAGCTACACGAATCGAAGCAAGATGCTGAACACGAATATATATGCGTATATACAAAAATGTATATATCAAGTGCTAAGATACACTTGCCTTATCTAATGCACGTCTTCAGCTTAGCCAATTCTGCAGCCCTTGTAGATGCAAATTGTGACACATAGAAAAAGACATCTCCGACCCCATTAAGTATATATGTATATATAGGACGAATCGGACAACAATATCATACAGCTACCATAGAATCGATAAATCGAGGAGTAGGTTCTAGTATGAACAACTTTTTTGTTTATGAAGATATCTTGACCAAATTCGACAATATCATATAGTGGTCATAGGAACAATTGTTCGAAAAGTAGGCCCTTGCATGGCAAACTTTTCCCTTTGCCAAGATATTTTGATTAAACTCAGCTTTACTATTCTCACATTTTTGCAAAGCCGCCAGGCAAATGCCTGCTAGGGTATTTAATCTTCGGCATGCCGAAGATATCCTTACTTTCACGTTAATATTTCAGTTTTTTAGTTAAGTTTTCTTAAACTCATTTGCCTGAAACTCTTGCCGCAGCTAACTTCGATTTTCCACAGCCTTTGCTTAATATCTGGCTCTCGGTGCATTTATTAAATAATTATGCGCCATGCATTTATACGCATATTAAGTGCTATTTAAGTCATATTCATGGGACTATTCATACGCATTCGTTTATTCATAAATATATTTTTGGGTGCACATATATATATATATATTTTCATATGGGGCTAAAGTTTCGCTTGAAATTTCGCGCGCTTCTGATGCCATTTGCAGACGCTTCGCTTGGGCGCAAATTACCCAAAATGTTACCCGAGGCGCTCAGTACTCACACACACACACACGCGCACACACACACACAACAATGCACACACACACAACAATGCGAGACTCGTGCAAAATGTTGGGCAGAGTTTTTGGTTAGCTTTTGCCAAGTTGTTCGAGTTCAAAATGTAAACTCAGACCGCAAAATGCGTCTTGTAAGCGTATTTAACTTTATTATTTATGCAAAATTCCCCTCATGTGTGTGTGTGTGCGCGCGTTTAGTGCGCTTATTAATTTATAATACACTGCGGCCTTGGCGCAGCTTTTGCCGGGCCCGAACTTTGCATATTCAATAAAATGTTTCGGGGGAAAACTTTGCCATTTGCTACAGTAACTAAAATATTTTACCCCACGCACATATAGAAATCGCGCGGGTGTATATATGTGTGTGTGTGTGAGTGTGCGTGTGCGTATGTGTGTGTGTGTGTGCGTGTGTGTAGCAAAAGAAAACTATTTACATAAAATGCCACTTAAACATTGATATTCTTAAAGAGAGAAAGAGAGAAAAGAACAGAGAGAGTCAGAGACGGGGAGAGGGGGAGAGAGAGGGAGAGATAGCGAAAGAGATCTATTGTCCAAAAAGAATGTCATCCTGAACCTATTCTTGCATATTTGTCGCCAGCTTCGCTATCGATAAATATCGATTTAGAGCCCGACTTTTCGAGGATTATGAAAGTCAGGGTTGTCACCTTTGACAAACTGCAGTCGGTCTCTCCCTCTCCCTCTCTCTCCGTCTGTCTCCTGCCTCTCTTTCGCTTTCTTTTGTTCCGCCCTTCCCGCTACCTCTGTCTCCCTCTCTCTCTCGCTCTCGGTATCTCACTGTCTCCATGTCTTTCTGTCGCTCTCGTTCTCTCTATCTCTAGCAACCTCTCTTTCGCGTCGAATTTATCTCTCTGCCCCCTCCCCTGCCCCTTAGAACACCCCTTGCTGCTTGATAGCCAGCACCTGTGTCTATTGCACGCGCTACTCGTGTGTGCAGAATTTTGGGAGCCACTTTTGTTTTTTTGGACTAATCGTTTTGAGCTATTGCCGCTTGAAGTGCGTGCCACAAGCTGTGGCGCCACAGCTAATGGCGTCAAAAGCCACTCAAAATTCTCGAGCCCACTCTCAGGTTCAAGGCCCGAAAGGCCTTAACGCTCTTGGCTAGGCATTGAACCAGTTTATTGAAATCTAATGAGGCGGCTATAGAACAAACAAAGCACACACACACACGCACACTTGCGAATACACACATACACACACTCACACGTACATATATGCTTAGTTTTATAGTTGGGTCAACAAAATGGCTGACAGACAATGGGCCCAACGGCTGCTTTCCGGCTGCTTTCCGCTTATGGTTATGGTGCGAGGGGGTGTATGTGTGTCTGAGAGTGGTTTGAGGAGGGAGAGGGGGGTGGGGCGAAGGGTATTGTATTTTAGGGGTTGCCTGTTATGTTATTAAAGCCATAAATTCAAGTAAAAACAAATGCACGAAGCGTTGGCAAAATGTTGTGAAGCCGACACGAGGCGACAAAGATGAAAGCCAAGACGTAGCTGGAACTAGAACGGGAGCTGCAACTTGAACTGGTGTGGCAGCCCGCAGCCGGAGTCGGAGCCGGAGTCGGAGTTGAGCATGTGTAATGGGATGCTCGGAAATCTCAGAGCTGGGCAACATAAGCATAATGGCATAAAGCGTTGATAACAAATTTGCGCATTTCAACATGAATGAATTCTCCAGAGGCTGAAAACAGACATGCACGGAGTAATAAAGGGAGAGAGGGAGGGAGGGAGAGTGAGATGGGGGCCAGCGAAAGGGGCAGAGTGAGAGCAAGAGATAGTAAACGAGCTTGGGCCTTGGCGGGGTTCCGTTTGCTGGGCTGCTGTTGCTGAAAGTCCTTTGGCAGCCTCTTGCCTTAAGTGCCTCAGCGTCCAAATGGCAAACAGATGGAGCCCAAATGTGTATGTGTGTGTGTGTGTGTGAGTGTGTGTGTGAATGTGTGTGTGAGTGTGTGACGTGTAATATACAAAAGTCCTCAGCTCGAGTCTGTGCCTACGTTTTGGGGCCAATGTGACGCTTGGCTCTGCGAGCTTGTCAACATGTAGGGCTGCCACGCCCCCCACGCCCCCCCATGACCCCATGGCCCCTCTGCACGTATGGTTGCGACTTGAGACGCAGCTGCCGCAGGACACTTGGCCTAGCCGTGGACACAGGACAACTGATTTTCCGGCATGAGGCACACTGTGATTTGTTGGCGCCCAACAAGAAGACACAAGAGAAAATCCAAACGAAATGTAACTGACCAGCAGCAGGAGCTGATAGGAGCGCTGGTGCCAGGCGGCTAAAGGGGGTGGTGAATGTGGAGAAAGCATAAAGCCAGCTTGATGAAAAGTAGACAAAAGAAATCACGAGTGACAACAACAGCAACAACATCAACAACATCAACAACAACAGCAGCAAGGAGTCGGTGACAATGCAGAGCGCCCAAAGGGCATTTGGGCCTAGTGCTGCACGTCCTTCGCTTCCGTTTGTAGGCACCCCCCCCCCCCCCCCCCCCTCCCACCACCACTCTCCTGCCAAGCCCCTGCTCACATACAAGCTCTACGCCACTGCCTCGTCAAGACAGCCGCTTGTTGACGTTTCATTTATCGTAATCAAGTGCGCAATCAATGCGACGAGAATTGCACTTGAAGATTGTTTTTCATTTCATTTCTTTGCTGTTCCCTTTTTTTTTTTTGGTTTGGTTTTCCCGTCAGTCTCTTCGGGTTCTTCGAGTTTGGCTTCTAATTTACTTTGATTTCTGTGCACCCAAGAGGACGAGTACATCCACAGAGTGTCCCAAATTGGCCTATGGATTGCATTTGCAATCACGTGAACGACTCACATTTGCAGCATCCATTTCCGCAACTAGGCGACATTTCGCAGCCGAATTGGATCTTGCATTTAAACACATTGAATCGATGCATCAATGAATCGATTAATATCGATCAATTTGAGGCATGTATAAATCTAGAAGCCACAAGTGAAATGGAATAACTTTTGCTTAATGATATAAATCATAAATAGTACATAATATTATGTTTTATTTGACACTCTGGGGTGGAATATTGGTGGAAAATATTGTTGTTTGCTACTTTCTATTGCCTTTGCAATGTATATAATAATTGTTTTACCTTCAATCGGATTTATGCTCAATTTTGTAAAATCTATGTAAAAATGTCAATTCGACACAATTCAACGCAAAATGCAGTCCTTTGGGTGGAAATTGACTCCACAACTATTCGTGTGAAAATGTACTTTTTTTTTTGTTTTTGGCTTTGCATAGAACATTAAGCGTCATGCATTCAGAACAATTCTGAAAAATCCACCCTCACGAGTTGAAAATGCGTGAAAAGCTGCCTAAATTAAACATTTTTAATTTTTTTTTTACATTTGAATAGCTCAACTTGGCAACTATTTTGATATTTTGATTTTTTACAGGGAACAAAGTCTTGCATGCTATTACTGGCCTGCACTAAGTGCTTGGCAGGAATTTATCCACGAGTAAAAGGGCTTTTTTAGCATGCAAATTGTGAAATGAAATTAAAATAAATAAAAATGTGGCAACTCTGGTCGCTGGCAGCGTTCTTTTTTGGCACATCGCATTCCGTTTCGGGCCAGGTCTGATAATGAGTGGAGTCGAGCTGTGGCAGAATGGGGACAACTTCTTGGATTATGTCAACTTTGCATTGCCAGCAAAACAAAAGGGGGCGGTGTGGTGCGGGGCGGGGCTGGCCGGAGGTTTCAAGATTGTGCTCAGCACATTTTTAAATTAGAACTGACTGACTGGCTCAGGCACAGGCTGTGGGTTTGCCCTGCAAGGGGAGAGGCGGGCGGAAAACTTTTCGCGCAACCCATGCAAAAAATGTTTCGTTAACCAAAAATCGTGCCCAAAACTTTGTGGCCGCAGCGCGAACCTTAGTTATGACGAGTGACTAGATGGGCTGCCGGAGAGTGGGGTGTATTTTTTTAAAGGGGGCGGCATGTGGCTAAAGTGGCGTTGGTGAAGGGAGGGGGGGGGGGGGGCAGCTTGTCATTTCAACAACTTGTTTTTACTCTTTTTTCAGGCTGTGTTCATTTTTGGGCTGCCCGAACAATAGGAAAGCGACGACGTTGCGCGATATTGTCAAACGGGTGGTTCGGTTGGTTTGGGTGGTTTGGGTGAATTCTCGCAACGGTGCAGGCTGCAATGCAATTTTTGTGGAGCGCAACAAAAATGCTCAGCGACGAGCGACAACAGAAAATTGGATGAGCACTACGGCTGCTGGAAAAAACCGCAACTGCCACTAACTGAATCCAAATCAGAGCGACAGAGGGTGAGAACGATAGTGGGTGAGTAAGCGAGTGTGGTGGGTGAGGGGGGAGGGGGACAGTGGGGGTAGATGAGGCAACGAGGCACATGCCACACAGCGCAATGGTGTCCTGGCAACTGGCGGTGCTGCCAGACCGGCCAAGCATACAAAATAACCGCAAGCCCAAGCTGCACATTATCTATGAATGTGCTCTTTTGTCGTGTGTGTGCGCGCGTATATGCCTGTGTGTGTGCCTGTGTGTGTGTGTGTGTGTGTGTGTCTGTATGTGTGGGCGTAACGCTGCCACTGCCTGCCACCGCCTGTGGTTTTTGTTTTTTTGCAACGTCAGTTGGCGCTACAAAAAACTGAAACGCCAGAGCGAGAGAGATAGAGAGAGAGAAGGAGCGAGAGCGTGGGGGAGGTGAGTAGCAGAAGTAGGCAGAGCGGGGCGTATTCGCTGAGGTGGGAGAGGGGGGAGAGGGGGGAGGGGGGGAGGTGGGGTCTGGAGCACGCCAGAGCGGAAATTGTTGAACAGAACTTAAATCTCAACGAAATTGTTTTTGGCGACAGTTTGTGTACGCCAGGCAGTCCAGACCCCAACGACTCCCCCAACCCCCCCCCCCCCCCCCCCTCACACACATACACACAAAGACTCCCCGCCCCTGCCGCACTCGTTGGCTCGGACCTTGTTAGGCATCAGCATCAGCACAGCAGCTGGCTGCATGTGCATGTTACAAGCTGCATGTGTCTTGTGCTGCCACCCTCGCAACACCGCACACCTCACCCCCCCCCCCCCCCCCATCCACCCATTTCACACGACCCCTGCTTTAGCTGCCGACGCCCGCCACCTCCACAGCAAAGCATTAGGCCAATCAGTTACGGCCGTAGCCACTGCACTTGACTCCGTTTGTGAGCCGCAAAAGGTGTTGCCAACACAGCGTATAAGCACGCACAGCGTTGCCAGACGGCCAACAGAGCGCTGCCAGTACACAGCAGCCTTGCCATAGAGTTGCCGGCAAAAAAGGTCAGCTCAAATTTAAGCATTTGCATAGTTAAATGTTCAAGATTTGCATCTGTAGATTGCTTTAAACTTTCAATCGGAAATTCGCAAGGGTTGTTATTAATTCACATTTATAACAATCTTCGATTGAAGTGTTGCCATACTTATCAATTTTTAACATTATCAATGTCATAAGCAAAAAAATCTTTTTTTTTTTTTTAATTCTGTTCTCTTCATTCCAAAAATTAAATTAAAACCATAAAATGTTAAGTTTTTCTAGAGAAACTGACCCTCGCAAATATTGATTTATGGATAAAAAAAAACTAAACATATATTTTTAAAAATCTATTCTCGGCTTTTCTTGTATGCCACACCATTCATAATCACTAACTTAACTGATTCTCATATATAATCCCAACATCTAAGGGACAACATCTGTCTGCATCTGTCCCAAGCTTCAAGTCTCCCTCGAACGAACCCATTGAAGCCTTTTGGGCCCAAAAGTAGCGCACTGCTTGGTTGCTGCTAGCCGGTTCCACACACAGGCCTAACAGTTTTTTCGTAGGCCCTGGCTTGAGCTAGGACTGACACAGAGAGGGGTGAATAGTGAATTGCTCAGCTGGTGAGAGGGGAGGAGGTGGGTGTGGGGGCAGAGGGTTGCAGTGTTGCAGTGCGGCAGCTTTGCAGAGATTTGTTGGCTTGGAAATTGTCCAACAAATTTCTGTTAGCGGCTCACAAACAACAACTACACACAAACACTCACACACATACCAACACACATGCACACACTCACACACACACAAATAGGACAGCCATATAGGAACATACCTATGCACATTCATATCTCAGCTGCATACACATGTGTGTGTGTGTGTGTGTGTGTGTGTGTGTGTGTGTGTGTGTGTAGATTACTTACTTCTCGAGCGTTAGTCGTTAGTGCCGTTATTTCATAGTTTACGTCTCGCTTCGCAGCCGCAGCCTTCCTCCGCCTACCCCCACCCACCGCAGATGGTCGCCCGCTCTACCTCTACAGAGTTACCCTGGACCCTGTCTCGCCCACAACCATTGTCGACTCGACCCGTCTGGGGCTACTTAGGCGAGCGCCGCACAAAAGCGCAAGAGCCGTTCATTGATAATGTAAACTCAGCACAAAAATATCTCTCGCTAAAAGGGGGCAGTTGGGAGGGGGTTAGCCGTGGCGGCGTGCACCACACATTTATGAAGCTAGTCGAAACTTTTGCATAGCACTGGGTGTATGTGTGTGTGTGTGTGTGCGTGTGTGTGTGTGGTGCGAGTTTCAAGTCATGACCAAAAAATTATGTGGTTGTATTTAAAGTTGCGCTAAGCTCGGTCCGGATACGGCCCAGTACGGACTACAGACTACGGGTCCAAATGCCCTTTTCCCTCTCTCTCTCTCTCTCTCGCTCCAAAGGTCTCTATTTGGCTGCGTAATACTTTTTCAGTTAACTCGCGCGTTGATTTCAAGTTGACTTTTGGGCAATGAAACTTTTTTGTGCTGCCCATGTGTGTGTGTGTGCTAGTGTGTGTGTGCTAGTGTTTCTATGAGATATGTGGTTTGTACTTAAATTGGACAGCGCTGACCACGCATTGCAGTCGTTAGCAGCCAAAGTTGAGTTACGTTTCACATTCGAGATGCTCGTAATGGTTACATACCTGCAAAGAAAGACGGAAAATGGATGGAAAAATTAGAAAATTAGCCAATGGAAAATGCTGTAAAATGTAGCTTAAGGTAACATACTAAAGCCTAGTTGAAATGCTTAGCAAGAGCTGGCGGAAAATTCAATCACATTACACATGGAAAATCGATATGTATCGATTTTATTGGAAACATTATAACTATTAAAGTAAAATAAAGAAATGGAAAGTTTTCCTGAACTAGAACAAACATAAATATACATGTATATATATACATACATATCTCGAAGATTGAATAATTTCCAAATTGTCTGATTTGTTGTTTCTAAATAAACTCTCGTAATTCTGAATAAAATTGAACCTTTGACAATAAAACAGATGTTTATAGATTAAATTCGTCTTCAAAAATAAGTCTGTGGTTAAATTCATTCTCACTTATTTCTTTAGTATGTTTAGCGATAGTTTTAGTTGCCGACAAATCTAACTTCCAGAAGTCCTACCAAATTTAAAAAAAACATTTGAACAAAAGTTATAGAGTTAAAGCAAGTATCTCGTGGATTTCTAAAGTTTGATAAACGAAAAAATCAACAAAGCAATTTTAAGAATTAACGACTTTTGATCGGTTATCGATTAACATTTCTCTAAGTTCTTATTATAACTGGTATCTTCCATAGATCTATATTTAAACTGTTCCCAAGTGATATGTCCTCTAAGGCTGCCTTTCTCCTAGATAACCAAGCTAGCCTAATCAATAATTCAATACGATCAAAGAATCCTCCACACCCCAATTTTTTGTTTGTATTCATGATTTACGCTCATTTCGTCAATTCCATTAGGTTTATAGTCGTAAACCACAAAAACAAAATAGAAGCAAACATGTCGCTTATTGCGACCCCCCTTTGACCCGCCTCTGTTTCTGGTCAAAGGGGGGGTCGTTGCTAATTTCCTAAGTGCCAGTTGGTCAGCGTTGCCAACTCTGCTCATGAGTCACGAGGCGTTCTGTGTGTCTCCCCTTTGGCTTTGGGCCCTGTGCAAATACTCAACTCATTTAACACATTGTCCAGATCCGGCGCGAACATAACCTCAATGTGAAATTAACTGAACAACAACAAGAAGAAGAAGTAGAACAAGAACAACTAGACTTACAAATTTAAATAGCACAAACCAGAAAAAATAAAGCAGAGGGGAAAGAGGTGCAAAAATATAACAAGAGCAGAGCTTCCTGCAGCGGCCTTTCGGGCTCAGTTGCCAAGTTCTGGCCAGGGTGCAGGGGCCAGGGCTGGTAGGGGGGGGGTGGGGGGTCTGGTTTTGTTATGTTTCGCGTCGGTTCAAGTATTTGTTGCATAAATTAAGCATCGAGCTGAAGGTCCCGACACATAACAGTATTGCTAATTACGCCATAATGTCCGAATTTACAGCCACTACAAATGCAAACGCTTAAGGACAGCTAGAGAAGGCGAGAGAGAAAGCGAGAGGGAGAGTGCGAAAGAGAGGATTTGAATGGGGTGAGAGCACTTGGCGTTTGTCTGAAAAGGCAACAAATTAGCATAATAACCTTTAACAATACAAACGAAAAATTAAATAACAACAAGCACGACGACGAAATACAGAAAGAGGACAGAGAAAATAGAAGGAAAATAAATACATATACATATACATACATATATATATGTATGTATATGCATAGAAATACCGCATGTTAAGCAGGCAACGGGCCCTGCTGGATGCGGGCAACGGTTAGGGGTTAGAGGTTCGAGAGGGTTAGCGGTACTTTGGGCTGCTATTAAAAGGCGCAGCAACAAATTTTGAAAAGCGAAACTACAAGCCATTAACGCACATTAGTAGAACTTATAAATTTATTGCCTCTGCTGTGCGGAGTAGGAGTCGGTGTAAGGGGGAGGGTGGGGGGTGGGCTACGCTCTTTTTTATTTTGCCTTGGGGGTAGCTTAGCCGAACAATGGAGCGCGCCTAAGCCGAGGGTGGTCGCCGGTTCAGTGTCAAAGTGAGCGTGAACAAAAGTGCGGCTCGACCAGGGCTTGAGCAATAGTTAAATGGTCGAGGGCTCGACGAGGGGTTGCGACTGCGATTTGGGCTTCGCATTGAGTTTGGGCACGGGCAAATCAGAGACAAAGGTGCGCCTGGGTACAGGCCGATTGCGAAAGCAGCTCTAATTGAAGATCAAATAACAAATACAAACGGGAATTTTTGGAATATCTGAAGTAAGAATGAATGGCAAAGGAAACAATAGTAAACTGAGCCGAAAGTGGGACAAACGCAAGGGGGAAGAGTAAAATTATATTGATAAACATAGCAAAATGGTAAAACCAGAGAGTGAGAGAGAGAGAGAGAGAAAGGGAAAGAGAGAGAGAGAGAGAGAGAGAGAGCTGAAGGAAAGAAAGAGCGAGGGGAGAGAGAGAAAGAAATAGCAAGCTATTAAAACGTAAGAGACATGCTCAAAAAACGGGATATCGATATCGATTATTACTTGGAACGAGGCAATTTATCGATCATCGTACTACGCGGGCTCTAGGAGGACCTACGTTTAAGTGCCAAGTCTTTAGCTCTAATAAAACGTGAGATCGGCACGTTTATACTTACATATTGACAATGAACGGACAGACGAACATGGCTAGATCGACTCGGCTATTGATGCTGAACAAGAATATATATAAATTGTGGGTCGGAGATGTTTCCTTCTACCCGTTACATACATTTGCACAAAGCCATTATTCCCTTATAGCCCATTTTGAATGTATTCAGGATATAGTATTATGATTAAGGTCTGAAGACAATAAAAAAAAAACTTAAGAGAATTATCAAAAAATGTTAGTCCTTAATTTACAAATAGTTCTTATATATGATAAGAATGTTTGGAATATATTATTTTATAGCTTATGGAACCCCTATTTACTGTAGATGACATGTGCTTTACGTAAGCTTGTGCACAACAAAAAGGATTTATTTATCGAAAATAATAAAAATGCATAATTTTATTTAAAGACGAAGTTCCACAATACGCATCAAAAATGCGACTAGTAAGTATATAGCAAACTTTCAAAATCTGGAGAACAACCTGAAGATAAAGAAATACGATGCATTCCTGGATATAGGCAAGAATAGATAGAGTTCTAATGGCAATAGTGTTCAACTATAATAAAAGTTCGAAACAACTCAGATTTGCTGTTGACTTGTGTAATTGATAGATTTCGATAGAAACTGCCACAAACAAGCATCGAAATCTCTAAAAGGCTTTGAATTTACAGTTAATAGGGCGTTGCTAATGCGAGTTGAATGCAAATTGCTTTTGTACCACTGTCACTGGCTGCAGCATGATATGCATTCGAATGTTGTTGTTGTTGTTGTTGTTGGAGTTTGGAGATTGGAGTTGGGCTGCCTTAAGGATTGGCATTGCGCAGGGTTTGTGCTAATTTGTTTTCCAATTTGGCTGCTTGTACAGCGAGTTGTGTGTGTGTGAGTGTGCTGCACACAGACAGGCTGGCGGGCAGGCGGGCGGGGCGGGCGAACGTACTGGCTGGCAGGCTCGTTATCCTTGCCTTACGGCTCAGCCAGCTGCATTACAACAACAACAACAACTGAATGTGCCACTTAGTTAAATGCACACGTGCGAAATCTCTCGAGCTAAATGCAGCCAAATTCTCACTCGCCCCTATGCTGTAGACATACCGCTACCCACCCTCCCCCCTGACCCACCCACAAAGACCCTTCAACCCGCTTGCTCTGTGCGCTGTTTATATCACAAGAAAATGCAATACAAAATGAATATTTAATTCGGTTTGCAGGCAGAGGGCAGAAACGAAGCAAGGAAGGGAAGGGACTGGAGGGGGTGGGGGGGAGAGCTAGGGGCTGGTGCATGTGGTATGTGGCGTTGGGCAGGGTCACAGCAGGATCGCGCAGGATTTTGCCGAGTCACGGCGCGTGCAAAAATCAACGCTCTGCCATAAGAAGAAAATTGCATTTCACTGTTATCCGCCAAGATGTCGACATGTGTGTGCGAGTGTGTGTGTGTGTGTCTGTGTGTGTGTGTGTGTAATATCCTAGATTTAAATTTAGCACAGGTTTAACCAACAGATAAAGGAAGCCATTTGCAGTTGTGCACAAATCTCGACTACAGGCGGCAAATTTCTAGCTAACGGAAACTAAAGATTAATGGGATTATTTGGCGTGCAGCATTCGGTGTTCTTTGCAACTATCGATAAGTTATCGATACCGCTTCTTAATAGTGAGAGACCGTATTAAATAGAGAAATTAATCGACAGGAGCCTATAAATAGGCATTATCTGCCTCTTTGCAACAAGATTTTTCATTACGCATATGGAACTATCGATAAAATATCGATATCACTTTAAAAGAAAGGGGGAGAGGGAGAGAGAGAGAGAGAGACAGCGTTACAATGTTACTCACACACTTGTGCCAAACTATCGATAGTTTATTGATAGCGAGCGTAAACAGCTTGAGTAAATTGGAACGATTGAACATAGCCAAATGCACAAGAAGTTGCATTTACAGCCCAATATTAGTCATGTATATTAAAATGCCTATCGATAAATCGATTGATATAAAGAAGCTATTTAAACTTATCGATAAATTGATTGATATGAAAACGGATTAAATTTATCGATTAGTTGAACTTATCGATTAATTGATTGATGCTACATATGATTGATGATTGATTGATATGCTACATCTCTTATTTTTCACTATTCGCGCTCATCTGAGTACAGGGTATCTCACAATCTAGCATACCCAATAGCTCTTGAGCGCGTGCTGTCCCCGTTTTAACAGTCGGTTTGTTTGTTTCGTTGTTTATATTTATTTGTCGCATAGCGGTACATGTATTCAGGCTCCTGTATCGAGGGCAGGCAGGAAGAGTCAGAGCCAGCAGCAGGCAGACAGGCAGACAGGCCGAGTCGTAAAGGCAGGTAAGCAAAAAGGGTTAACAGGGGCAGAACGGTACACGTAATTCCCCATAAGAACCAATATACGAATGAACCAATATAACCAATAACAACAGCTGACGACAGACGGCAGCAGTCGTATCCTGGATAAACGACTTGGCAACAACAGCAAATTTTATTTCAGTTTTCAGTTTCTGTCCCTTACCTCGTGTCGGGAGGTGGAGGTGGGGGTAAGTCAATTCTGTAAGATGCCAAGATATGTTTGGCTGAACCCCCTCCCCCCTCTCCACAATTGATATGGGGGCACCTGTCACAACGCACTAAAGGCAGCTACCAAAGGCCGAGCCGCTGCTCCATAGCGTTGACAGCCTGTTGCCAAGCGCGTTCGAGGGCAATCAGAGGGGAAATCAGTTTGACTTAGCACAGCTATATAGATATAGATATATATCTCGTTCATGTTCGAACATGATACTATACATTCTCTAATCAAACTCATTCTTGTGTCGCCATTCAAAATGGTGATTATCTGCTCATGCCTTTTATATGATACAGGTACATACGTGTACGTTTTTGAACCGGTTCAAAAGTGGTTCAACTTGAGCTATGCTGCCGGAACATGGTATGACAGCTAATGACATGCAGTTGAAGACCGAGCAACTTTGGTTCGTGGCTGTTTACTGTTTATGACTGTGAACCGGTTCAAATGATGTTTAGCGTCTATAACCCTTATTGTAGATACCTGCCAGCTGTTAACTTAGTATCCGACTGAAAGCTGTTGCACAATATATGAGTATGACGGTGAATCGGTTCAAAAGTGATACGGTCAAAAGTGATACTAGGACACATATTGTAGAAATTTTTTTCTCAGAACATATAAATATAACGTTGAACCGGTTTTAATGAGGTTCAGCTCGCCAGGAGCTGGAGCTATGCTCGTGGATTTGGTATGCAAGCTAATGACATGAAATTGAATACAGATCCAGTTACATCTTTATTTCATAGAAACTACTATTTATAACTGTAAACCGGTTCAAAAGTGATTCAGCGTCTATGAGAACAAGTATTGTAGATCTGATATGTAACCTGTATCTGATATCTTAGTATCAGATTTCAGAATGTTTATTAGAGAATATATATTTGAGAATTATGTTGAACATGTGAACTCGTTCAACAGTGGTTCATTGTTCATAAGAACAAATAGTGAAGATCTCTTAGATATATCTACAAATTGTAAACATTTGTTAACTTAGCATGCAATTTAAAGCTGCTGTCGAATATGCATATGCAAATATGCATATGAACCGGATGAACCGGTTCAAAAGTGGTTCAGCAGCCTAGCTCGTAGAGTACTAGAGCTATTCTTATGAAATTTGGTATGTGAGCTGATAAGAGGCATGTAGATATTTAGCCAAGCACTAGTGCGTAAAATTCTAAATCTTATACTCCAATCGGTCTAACCCATCTGAACTGCCTGCAGGGTACTCCTGTGGGTGTGTGTGTGTGTGTGGGGGGGGGGGGGGGGGTTATTTTTATCTCGCATACATTTCGGACATGCGATTCCGTTATTTATGCCCAGCCTGTGCACATGCGACTACACACAGATCTCCCGATATTTATATATATATATATATATGCTGTATATATATAGGACTTTTATATTATTACTTTTATGCAGCTGTTGTTGTTCCATTTGCCGTTTTGTATTCATTGCCTTTTGTTTTACAACAATTGCATGCCGAGTTGAGCGAGCGCCCATTGTTGCTGTTATTTATTTTTTTGGTATTTTTGCTAAACTCAGCATTTAAGTTTAGTTGGCCAAAGGGTTGCTGCGTTCTTTGGTTTCTTTGGTCGTTTAGTCTTTCGCCTTGTGGACGCGTGTGGTAAACGCTTTGCATTTTATTTTATTTCTCGTTTTCGTTGTTTGCCACAATAAAAAAGGGTGAATTTTTATATTTCGCCATAAGTTTTTATGGCTTCCGTGTGTGGCGGCAGCGGCGGCTGTGTCTGTGTGCCTTGTCCTTACCCCTGACCCTGCCCCTGTCCATGCCCATGCCCCTACACTCAGCCTAGTCGCCATTTGGCTTTGGCCAAGACTACGTTTCGCCTCTCTGCCTAACTCCATCTCTCTCTCTCTGTCTCCCTTTCTCTCCCTCTCTCTTGCGCTCTTACGCCTTTTCTATCTCACTCTCCCCGTTGTCGACATTTAGTCAAAAGTTAGTCCAGTCAAGCAAGTGTTGGTCCCGGCGGGCGGGCGCGCGCGGGTGTGCTTGCGGTGTGTCTAACATGACGCGCCTTTACACTTAACTGTTTTCAAAAAGTTGTTTTTTTTTTTGTCGCTTTTCCCTGCGCACTCACCCTCTCTCACTCTCTCTCTCTCTCTCTCTCTCCCTCTCTCCCTCTCTCTCTCAGACACTCATTTGTTGTTGTTTTTTCTCTTGCTGCTGCTCTTTGTATTTTTATTGTTGGTCGCCTTGTTTTGCACTTTTAATTCGGTTTATTTGTGCAAAATATATGTGCATGTATGTATGTGTGAGTGTATGCGAGTTTGTGTGTGTGTGCGAGTATTTAGATTTTAATCTACTTTGCCGCTGCAGCTGCCAAAAACTTTTGACACCCCCCCAGCAAGGAAAAAAAAATTTATGCAACTCAAAGAAAAGAAAAAAACAAAACAAAAATGTGCCAAAAACAAAAGGCGAAGAGAAAAACTTTAAACAAAAAATGTTTAAAGAGCGACTCGACAGTTGAATGTTGTTATTTATTATGCCGTCACATGGGGTGAGGGTGCGGGTGCGGTGGGGGAGGCAGACTACCAGGGGCTGAGGGCAAGTCAAAATACTTAACACATTTAGGGCACGTTGAACTGGGGTCTTTTTAATGGGGTTCCGAGGGAACACAAATGAGACACTCACTTTTGGTTTTTTGGCTTTAACAACTTTTTTTTTTGCCAAGTTTCTCTTGATATAAGCTTATATATAAATAACCTATTTAAGAGGGGATTAAGAAGAAGAAGTAGGCGAAGTAGGTCTAAATTGAACTCCTAAAGATCTCTCTGAGATCGAGCGCTTTATAATGACAAATGTGGAAAGCCTGTGCCCTGTTTTTCCAGATGATTCCAATTTCCGAAAAGTTCTAATTTCTCGTAGTCCTATTTATGCATTTACTCATAAGCAGCTTTTAACTATTAAGGAAAGGGTATTTAAAGATGATATTAATCAGCTAAGTTTATCTGTTAACATTTACGTACATATGTACATAGTATGTCAAATTTAATCGCAGCCAGCAGCACTTGCCAGAGCATAACAACCCTCCCCCCACCACACACATAGCATACGCCTTTGCTGATTTCCCAATTTCGCATTCATTCAGGCACGATCATCGACTCCAATATCAGCTAATTTAATAGGCACTTCCCCCCCTCCACACTCCCTTTTCAGACGTACCACACACTCTACAAATGAAATGTGCGCATTTGATTGCAATCATAAATTTCGCTGCACTGTCCGGTCGGTCGGGAGAGAGAGCCACACACAGCGCCCAAAGGAGGAGAGACTCCAAAGGCGATAGCCACACAGTGGCGTACAGATGAAGAGGGGCCAATTGTAGTTAGGTAGCGCAAGGACGCGAGACGGGGTGAGGGGTGGCGGGTTGGCGGTTACTGAAACGTGCACAGCAAATGAAAGCAGAGGCCAGTGTTAAATTTCAATGCCAATTGCACAAGTCAAAAGGCAAGAGTGGACAGCGAGAGCGGGGAGGGGCCAGACGGAACGAGTAGCTATGAGGAGAATGGTTTTATGGGTTTATTTTTTTTTCTTCATTCAATGCAAAAATCCAGACGCACAGACAAACGCACACGCACTCACACACACACACACACACACACACGCATCGCCCATACTCATTTATGTGATGCGTTTTTGCGGTGCTTTTGTGTTGCTGCCTTCGATAAATGCGGGCGTCCGGTTGTAGGGTTTTGTCTGTGGTGAGTGAGTGAGAGGGGGCAGGGGGTTGGGGGGGTTGGCCTGTGATTCATCAACTTTTAAATATTGCCTCTTCGCAAAAGTAATTAAAGAAAATATAAAATGGCAAAGGAATAACTGATACGCGCGTTGAGTGTTGGGTAAGGGCGAAGCTATCTGCGGGGCTTTGGAATATTGCGGTACTTAAACGTTCGCTCAATTAGCATGCTGCACATTTTTCACATCCTTATTAAACGCCGCGCTTCCTCTGCCGCTGCCGCTGTCTCATTTTGCATTTATTTTCGTTTATGATTTTTTTTGCTGAGCCCTTTATGCATTTTCCGCTTGGCATGTGAATTAATAAGAAACCATTTGATAAGAGCCCAGTCGGAGTCCAACTGCCCAAGCACTCCTCACCCCCTTCTCCACCACCTCCTCCTTCTCCCCAACGCCTCACCCACAACGGCAACGCACGCTGCGTTTTATTGCCGCGTCTTTGTTGCGGTTTATGCATTTTTTAACAGTTCATTCAACAGACAACAACAACGATTAACGACAACAACAACAACAACAAATAAGACGCCACAGCCCGCATATGACACATCATAATATTTTTTTTTTTCGTTCCCAGTTTTTATACCCTTTAGAGGGTATCACAATTTGATCATGAAATGTGTAAGGCATAGAACCAGAAGATTCCAGTAATGAAATATATATATATATATATATATATATATATATATATGTATATATATATATACATGTATATACTCTTGATCAGCACCTATGCAAACTTATCTCTCAGAATGGGTCTGTCTTTCGGCTGTCGGAAAATGGACTAATCGGAAAGCTATATCATATAGCTGCTATAGGAACGATCGGTCGAATGTTAAGTTCTTCTTTGAGAATCTATTCTTTAGTTTAGCTTCTTATATAAAAGCCACATCTTGTCAATATCGGATTTCTATATCAAATCGGAATATTATATAATATTGATCCCATCGGAACAATTGGAGGATAATAAAGTTTTTGCCTATAAGCTCTTTGTTCAAGAGTATTCGGCAAACCAAAGATAGTCGCTTTTTCTTGTTTTCATACCCTTCTTTTTCTTGTGACAACTTTTCCCCATTTAGAGAAAAATTGATATTTAATTCTATGTAAATTGGCGGCGCTTTGATAAACGTTAAACACTGAAATCGGTGGGCGTGGCAATGCACACACACACATATCAGCTTCGCCCCCATCGCTTGCTAGTGTGCCACCTGCTGCAGCGGGTCACCTGGTTGGGTCGCCTGCTGTGCGTCCATTTGTTCTGAAAAACACCTTTTAGTTTGACCGACATTATCCCATTTGTTGGTCAGTCAATGGGGAGATAACTGGATAATGCGGGGAAACAATGGAATTGGAACAAAGAAAGTATTGCTATGCGAATTGTATGGCTTGTAAATTGTTGGAAAATATCGAACGTAGTTTTTATCTCCATTGTTCTGCAATTGCTTAATTACTTATTAAAGGGTTTTATTCAAGTGAAACGATGGAATTTGCACGATGTGAATATTTCTTAAAAGGATTAAATCAGTTCTTATTTGTAAATATTGCAAAATCTCGATTGAAACAATGAAATGAAAACAGTTAAGCGCCGAGCTGGAAGGTCAAGACTTTAAATGACGGAACGACGGATTTGGAACAAGCAATGTTCTTTTGTTATGATAATCGAGTAAGTGGCTATGTCTTCAAATTCTCTTTCGAAATCGAAACGAATTTAAATGCCAAAAACATTTTCATAATCTTTGAATTCAACTGGAGCAATGGAATAGACACGCTTTAAAACATTAAGTGAAAAAGGAATAGAAATATTTGGAAAATCCTTTGAATCAAATGGAACAATGGAATTGACACACTTAAAAACGATTAGGGAAAGTGAAAGAGAAACATTTGGATACTTTTCGAATTCAGCTGGAACGATGGAATATACACGCTTCAAACAGTACGTAAAAACGGATTAAAACATGTTGATAATCATAAAAATAGAACTGGAACGATGGAATTGACTCGCTTCAAGTGCTATTCAAGAACCCATTCAATGGCTAACGGCTATTTGCCGCTCTTACAAGTTGATTTCCAGGAAGTTTGTTGACCCCGCTAACACCAGATGCTACTGACTAGCCCAAGCACTATGTGCCCAACCCGCAGCACCTCTGTCCCTGCCACAACCGACAGCTCCAATAACACGACGTAACACTCCCACGTCTGGCGGGGCGGGGCCGGAGCCGGGGACAGGGTTGGGGTTGGGGTTGGGGTCAGAAAGTGACAGAATGCAAGTTAACATCAGTCTCTTGGGTCGATTTGAATCGTTTGTGTGGGCCGCCGTCTAGCGGGAATTCCAACTGTTCCACCAAGGAGCCCCTGCGCTGGGCATAGGTTCGCGTTGTAAATCAAATGTCATGTCAATTTTAATTGCATTTTAATGATAAACGATGGCGCGAACTCGCAAACACGCACTCCCCCACCTTCCCCAACCCTCCCACCCCGATCGACCACATATTCGCGTAGTTCAAGGGTTAAGTAAAGTTAAAGTTGAACTTGGCAGTGTGTGCGTGGAAAATCAATAAATGCGCTCGTCACTTTCATTCAATTTGATTCACACTCTACACCCACACACACACACATACACACACGCATATCCTGGCACACACAAATTGGCAATTAAATATCCCAACATGATAATCATATTTAATTACAGGCATATGTATTACCCATCATAACTCATTGACACTCGCTGCATATTTGATTGCAGTTCATTTGCAGCTGCATCCATAACCATTCCATTCAATCATTCAATCATTTACTCAATCATTCAGACATCCAGGCATTCGGACATTCAAGCTATCCGTCTTTGCCATTTATGGTCATATCTGTTCATGCATAAAAAAGCGAGAAACTTTAATTTAATTATTCTCTATCCCATAAAAATGACAGCAACAATTAATATAACACTATTTAGCTACGAGTGCTTGACTGGAAAATACCCTGCACTGCACTATATTTGGTATTTGTATATATGTCAGCTTGTGGGTTTCATTTTCAAGTTATGTAGACTATATGTTTAAAAAAAATTACAAAAAAAAACAGTTTTTAGTTTAAAGTGCTGAACGAGAATATACCCTGTACTACCCAAAACATTTCTATTAGAATTTAGTTTGTGGTTTTGGTTTTTCAGATTAAATGCTTAAAAACTTTACAAGCTATATAAGTTTATTGTGCCATATTAAGTTTATTGTGCTAGACAGGCAAATACCCTGTACTAAGCAAAGAATTGATATTGGAAAAAAGGCTTTCTGGCTCAATTTTCAGATTATATGCTTAAAGATCAACTGAAGAGTTTATTTTTGTATCCTTCCTATTTCGATCTATCCTCAGCTGTTATAGAGTCCCAGATCAATGTACGCATGTTGTTATACCCTTCATAACATTGAGAATGGGTAGGTATATAGGTCTTATGTACATGTATATACCCTATAAGGTCTTGTCCGTTTTAAGAGTAAATAAAACATGCATCGCGCAAAAGTTCAAAGCGAAATAGTGGAAAAATGTGCATCCCTTTTGAAGCTGCAATTCTATATATTCTATATGTATATGTAGACAATGTTGTATATAGATATATATAGATATAGGTGGATACTGTATATTGTGGCAAGGCTACAGTAGCTGCAATTTTTCGTTTTGGCTCAGAGCAAAGTGCAAATATACGATATTTAATTGATTTTTAATTAAATGTTTAATTGTCAGCTGCAGGCGCGTGTTTTGTGCGGTTCCGTTGTGTCGGCAACGCCGGAAAATGGCGGAAAATTCGCTGCTCTCTGCACACAATGTGGGCCAATCCGCCGATTCAAGTGCCACTGCAGGGCGAATATTGCGCAAGTTGAACTTTGTTTTTACGCTATTTGGCATTTTATGATTATTTTCCAAAAAAAAAAACAAAATAACAACTGAAAAAATGAAACGAAAATGAAAATAGCTGGGAAATTATTTTTCTATTTCTATTGAGAAACTAGGGCAATCGATAAGGCGAGAAGGCGACCGAAATGATGCTCTCTTTCATAGATACCGACTACTTTGCATAGACCCCACAGAGAGAAGCTGAGATCTAGGAGAAGCAAAGAAAGACAGCGCGAAAAACGATCCGAAAACAAATAATGGAAATAAGTAGTAAGGCTAGGTTAGGATATATATTGCAAAAGTCGGGCTGCTCGAGAGTCGAGCTTGACCTCACCCAAAGTCCTTTAGAGCAAGATTTGATACCAACATCTGTTTTTGAGAAAACTAAAAATATGGTTGCACACATTTGAATGAAAGGCAACATGTAATCCAAACAGTTTTTCATTCATATTCCACGCTAGCGGGTGGAATCAAATGAATTCCGATGCCAATGCTCATTTAAGTCATAAAAGCTAACTAATTTATATGAAATAATTACAATTGGTTCACATATAACGAATATTAGAAGATTTTGACATTTTGTGGGAATATTTTAATATCAACTTTTTTTTATTTTGTGTTTTTCATTTTTATTTGTTAATTTTGGTACGAAATAAATGTGTGGAAAATGTTATGCGTTCTTAAAGCAGCTCTGAAATGGACACGTTCTCTTTAGGGAGTGTCTACTGTACCCGGCAGTACCTAGTACTCCACGCACTCAGCTAAAGCAAAAAATATTCGCATATTGCATGAAGAATATCAGCTTTCAACAGCTGTCACTACTTCACAATCTCTCACACGCTTCTCAGCCTCCCCTCTCTCTCTCTCTCTCTCTCTCTCTCTCTCTCTCTCTCTCTCTCTCTCCGGGTCACGCTTGGTGCCGTAAACTGTTTACGCGCTGCTTTTGACACTAAGCTTGGTATAAAGATAAACTATGTGTATAAGAATATATTTATATGTTTATATATAAATATATATATAGGGACAAAAAGGAAGATATAAATATAAATCGAGAGAGAGAGAGAAAGAGAGAGAGAGAGAGATCATTGGCAGTCTTGGCAATTGTTTGACAACTTGGAAGCATTTCGCTTTAGCCAAAGCCCAGGCTAAAGTTTTTACAAACAATGGCATCAACTCAGAGAGTGTAGCTGTAGAAAGGAGGGTTGTGGGCTGGATGCTGAAGAGCTGAGGGGTGGGGTGGGGGGGCGACGAAAAAGTTTTGTAATGCGCTTAAATTTCTTTCTCAGTCGCACAGGTGGGCTCGATGGCCGTTGAAAGCTGTTGTCGTCGCCGCGCCAGAGTCGGGCGGCGCCATTATTAGCATTACGCCCAAAATCAACAGTAAATGGAACACAGCGAAGAGTCTGGCGATTCCATCAGATGATGCGAATGATGCGAATGATGATGATGATGATGATGATGATGATGATGAGCATAATGTTCACTGGGAGCGCACGTTGTGAGCCTATCACGTACGTTTGCCATCAATAACGCAACGATTTAACTTGTCTCGTTCGCCCAGAGGCCACGTAGAACAACGCTGACCCCTCCATCCCCTCCCCACCCTACCCACTCTCTCTCCCCCGCACAGCCAGCGCTGGGCTAGAATGTCACGCCCACCTCGCACGTACACGCATGCCACGTAGATTAGGCCCGTAAGCCTCGACTGGATGCCAGCGAGATAAAGCACACTAGTCCACTTGTTTCCAGTTGTAGCCCGCTGCTATATCCGATACCCTGTGCAAACTAACGCAAAGGGTCTGATTGAAACTGTGTAAGGGTCCGACAGAAGCCTAGGGCAGATCTTATTAGCCATATCTTGAGATTTTAGCTAGAGAAACCAGCTTGGGCGTCGTGTGGCAAGTCTGGTATAGCTTGCCCCAAAGCGAGCGATATTTTTGTGAATACAAATCGATATAAAAGCGCATCAGCTTGTCGTTGTGGAGCGCGAAACATTGCCTTTATCTTTTCGTATTTAGCTATGGCAGCTTAGAGCTATTTTGTTTATCGATATAAATATTGGAAGCCCTGCGCCTCGCATTTTGACTTGTCACGTAACGTAGGGCCAGACAGCCAAAAACAAAAAAAACAACAGCAAAACCAAAGCCGAAATGCAAATGCAAAGGCGTACGGAAAACCAGCTGTGGGTGGTTGGGTGTGTGTGGAAATGGATAACTGTCGGAGAACTGGCAAAAATGGCTTTTGGTAAACAAAATCCACTTAGCTGCTAATTGGCGGCCAATCAGGCACTAAAGCTGCCTACAAGCCAATTCGGAGTCAGAGCCCTGCCCCTTGCACAACCCCCCCCCCCCCCTCCCCGCTCAGCGCACCAACACACAGTGCTCGGCATTGGCGTCAAGTGCAGCGGCGTCCTGCAGCATGTCGATAGCCTTCCGCCCCTCTGCACCCCTCTGAGGGGCACTGAGCCCCGTAAGAAAGCGCATCACGTGCGGCCATCATCTTGTTACTTAGCTGCTGCTGGGTTTATCTTTCGGTTGCTGTTGCCGGTTTCTGTTGCCGGTTTCTGTTTCAGTTGCAATTGCTGGCCAAATCCATTTTAAGCACACAGAGAACCAGCAACCAAAATAGGGGGTGGGGGAGGGGGGATTCAGGCTCCAGTTAGCTGCGTCTGCTCTGTCTGCGGTCAGTGGACAAACAGCCAGAGAAACAGATGGACACAGCGGACGGGGAGCAGGCGAGAGGAACGCGGGGTACAACAGCAACGAAAGGACGCGAATATGCATCGGACGAGCGGCTGGGACAGGTAAAGGGGCAGGGGCTTGGGGGGTGGGGGGCACTGCGAGCAGTGATAGTCGTAAAAATACCCATGAGATGTCGAAGGCATGTTGCAAAAATTTCAAGCTCAAGCTCCAAATGGCAGCCAGCGTCAGTTGCCCAGGGCAAACCACACACACACACACACACACACAAACGCACACACACACACGCACACACACACACATGCAACGCACGTCAGTGGCATAAAAGTTGCCTGTTTGGATTTCAAATGGTCAAAATGTGGACATTTGCTTAAAAAAACAGAGAAGCATACAAAAAGAAAAGAAAGGAGAAGGCGCTGCAGGGTCTTGAGCGGGAAAAGGGGAGTATGATGTGGGGAGAGGATGTTGTGGACAAGAAAACCAGTCGCGGCGCTCAGTTGTTGTTGTTGTTGTTGTTGTTGTCCCAAAACCAGATATGGACGAGAGTTTGGGCAAAAAAGGGCTTACAAAATACGCGACTTTGAACAATGGTAAAGAGAGAGACAGAGAGATAAGCTCTAAGAGCAAGAGAGAGAGAAGGCATAACCAGAAAGAAACATCTTAGTGCAATAGTCGCTTCAGATGTCCTAAAAAAAGGCTAGAGACTCCCGTTGCTAAGACCACCAAAAAGAGCGTTAAGTTTATGCAAGACTTTAAAAGACATCCCACTCTTAGAATGGTTCTTAGTTAATCGTGTCAACAGAATAAACTTATGAAAAACAGCCGAAGAAAGAGAGAAGGAAAAACTCAAGAGCGGCAATAGATAGACAGGGTTAAGCACGAGGAATTTCTAGGAATTTGGGTGTTAAAATTCCAAAAAGAAAGGGAGAATCAGGCACCAAGCGAGACGGACTTTGAGTGAGTGAGAAGAGAGAGAGAGAAGAAGCTTCACCAGGGTAGTCTGTAGCATGAGACAATAAAATGAAAGTAAAACGAAAATGATTTTGGTGAAAGCTGAAATCACAAATGTTAACATTAGGACACATCCATAAATCAATGAAAGAGAAAAAGAGAGTTTAAGAGAGAGACAGAGAGAGAGAGAGAGAGAGAGAGAGAGAAAAGAGAGAGGGAGGGAGAGAGAGAGCAAAAATTCTATCAAAAGTGGCAAATGAGAGAAAAATATAGAGAAAGAGAGCGAGAGAGAGCGTGGAAGAAAGCCTTAGTACCTATTATTATTAATCAGTAAAGACAAAAGCTGTGAGAGTAAAAAGAAAATAAAAGAGAGAGAGAGAGGCAGTCTCTCAGAGCTAGCATATGGAACAAAAAGAGTGCGGCAGGGATGGAGGGAGGGCGAACTGAAACTAAAGCTGAGTTCCCGAAAGTTGCCCAATCGAAGAGAGCTTGGATTAGCCCCAAAATGAGACATGGGCAGCTGATCGGGCAGCTCCGAGCTCCAAGTTGGCTTGGCGACTCGAGCTGGTCGGAGGGGGAGCCCAAGGGGCAGGGTCAGCTCAGTCGATTGTTGTTGGCTCTTGGCGTTTGCCTGCTGGCCAAGCTAGTTGCCTGCCTGCCTGCCTGCCTCCTTCCCCTTGCCATCCCTGCCCCCCCCTGGGCTATGGCTGCTCTATCAGTTGCACGCACTCACACAGAAGTCGCTTTTTTTTCTTTCCTTTTTTTTAACTAAAAGTTTGCGTTTTAGCTTTAGCCAGATTTATGTTTTCCTGCTTGCGTTTGCAGAATTGTTGTCGGAAGTTTTTTGTGCAGCATCATGGCACACACAGCAAGACGCACAGACAGACACATGTGTGTGTGTGTGTGTGTGTGTGTGTGTGTGGAGAAGAAAAAAAGTTCTAAAAAGATGTTTGAAAAATTAAAAGTGCGCCCCGAAGTTTGAGCAGCAACTGAAAATGAAACATGCGGAGTGTGTGGGGGGATGGGGGATTCGCTGAGCCCAAAAATATGTTAAGAGCCTGGCAGAAACAGAAGCTCCACAGACGTACAAGCAGAAGAAAGAAGAAGCAGAAGTAGCCGCATTGATGCGCCTTCTAACTTGGCCTTTGACTTAAGCCTCGGTCTCTGTGACTGTGATTTGCCGTCCAAAGGCAGCCTGGTGTCCTCTTAGCCGTGGCGTGTGCCTGATTAGCCGTGTGTGTCTTATGTTTGGCATTTTGTGCTCATCTTTTATGTTTTCGGCATTTGGGGATTTTGGGGTTTTTTGGTTTTTGGTTTTCGTTTCTGGTTTTCACTTTCACTCGCTGCGGCGCCTGCTGCCGCAACATTTTGTCCAATTAGCCGACAAGGCACAGCATAAAGTTGCCTCATTTCTGTGGCATGTACTTCAAATGTCATGTAAGCTGTTGTGCCCCGCGGGCATAAAAAAAGTAAATGAAATAAATACAACTGCAAAGAAAATGTAATGCTAAAGTGGACTCATTAGGCTACTTCAAAAGCTAACCTCATAATCTCAGCCCCAGGGCAAAAGGTTCATTTACAGACCTAGTTCCTTAAACTAGATGAAAAGAACAGAAATTTGTAATCTCGTAGATGGCAGGCACTTAAATCACTCGTCTGCTGAACAAACTAGAGAAGAAGTCTGACTTGAGATTTCCTTCAAGCTTACCGCTCATTTATTTTGTCCATCAATCACTTATTATCAATCTGGACGATTGCCCAATCAGGAACAATAGTAGTTCCATCAAGCCACAATACATTTTTAGTAATATTTTAACAGGCACCTTCAATCATTTAATAAAACAATTTGTTTGTAACGAAACATGTAGAGTCTATATTAATAATGCAAACTCTCGCCCATATGCATGAATTGTGACATCAATTATTTCCCATCAATCTACTGTCAATCAAGACAAGTCAGCTCATTGACAATCTAGAGCATTTATACACAGCGTTGGCTAGTTTCATGGCTTTCAAGCCTATTACTCTGGACTTACAGGACTTCTCCATCAATCTTCTCCATCCATCAACTACCATCAATCAGTCCATGTGGTTGCAATTTTAAGCTTATTTCTTCTGCTCTAGAACTCAACTTTCAGCTTTTGTAGCAATACATTTTTGATTTTCCACAACGACCTACCTTACATCAGGCCGAGACCTTCAATCAAGTCTTTTAAACCTCAACAACAGCTTTTCGTGGAGCTTTCCGCTATTATTCTAGATTTTCTTTCTAGTTAAGATCAGTTCTTCAATTACAGGCTTTTCCCTTACCAGATTTTGCTATCCATCACCTAAGCTCAATCTAACCTAGCTCTTCAATCATATACTTTCCTTAATCCAGCGCATTTAAGATAGCTGGGGGCTATTATTTTCGAACCTATCTCTGGCTATTTTCAGCATTTGTGGGGCTTTGCAGTCCATTCGCAGAAGACACCTACCATCAATCTCACCTAGTCGCTCAATCAATGCTCATGACCTTTGCTCCACTTACGAGCTTTTCAGCAAAGCTTTTAGCCATCATTCAGGCCCAATAACCGCAAAGCTTAACCCCGCCATTAGCTCACAGTCTAGAGCCGGGTGAAGGCTCGTTAAGCGCCTGTTAATGACGCAATTTCCGTGCAGTGACCACCGTGTGCGACCTTTGGGGTCAGAGCGGTGGCCAACGTACAGCATATACATACATATATCGTATTGTATATACGTAGATATTGGAGTGCACACAACTTCCTCTTCTGGCTAATTAGCTTAGCGCCGTTAAACTGTTTGCTTGTTGAACTACACGAGTCGCACATTTCTATGGCATCGATGCGAATTGCCCGCCTTCAGTTGCCCAACGTTGGGCAGTTCTTGCACTCCATCTTGTTTGCTTTTTTTTTTTTGGTTTGGGTCCTGCTGGGGTGTGGGTTTTGCCAAAATGGCAGACAATAAATAAAGCACACACAAAAGGAAGGGCACAGAAAGGGGTTGCTGCTGGGCGGCTGCTAGATAGCTCGAATTGCTGTCTCCAAAACATGCCGCAAGCACAAACATATTTGATGGGAGAGCCAGAGACCCTCTTAAAGGACATTCCGCTACACACACTTCCAGGCCATTACACTGAGAAATGTGACACAATTTGAATAACATTTAAAATATATAAAATTGAGCATCAATTCGGTCCATGGAATGGTCGCCGAAGTGGTTCTTAAACCCACCAAGCGAACCAGATACTTAAAAAAAGAAAGAAGAAGAAGAAGAAAACAAATGTAAGCAATAGTAGAATGATTTCGATTTAAGCATACCCTGTAATCAGTTGCGTTTCTCCGAATTTTGTTGGGATATGTTACAATGTAAGTGAGCAACTGAGACTATTATTTGCAAGTTTTCGAGCGGGACAGAGTGGGTGGAAATATGGGTAAAAATTTGAATAACTGGAAAGTAGGCATATCCATTGTATTCCATCAGATCATTTGACTTACACAAATGGAAAATGTCCAAGGACTTGGTTGTTGATGCCTTTTAAGTAGCTTCAGGTGCTTTGTGCTCATATAAAGAGTTTCTCTCCGTTCTGCTGTTATATATTCGCTGTTATACAACTACTGTTCGACAGATGTCAAGCGCTATGAGCAAAGTGTGTTGCATATAGCTTAAAAGTCTTGATAACCTGTTGTGTCTTGTGATCTGTTATACAGTCTGTTATATACCTATGTACTATATGCAATACGCCATACCACTTGTATTACATATTCGCTGTTATATAGCTTCTGTTATACAGCTACTGTCAGATGCTGCCTGATAAATATAATATAAGCAATTTCGTTATATAGCTTCTTTTTTATGTCTTCTGTTATACAATCTTGTATATATTACATTCTGTTATACTTCGCTTTTCATATATTGTTGAATATATACATACTGTTAGAAATATATATTCTGTTATAGAACTTTTGTTATAAACCTACTGTCATACAATAACTGTTATATACAGCCTTTTTTATATACGTCTCGTGCTCAGCAATTTCATTATATATCTGTCTGTATATGTCTTCTGTTATACAACTTTAGGTGTACATATTTCTGTTATTTTATACTCTGTTATACTTCGCTTTTTATAAAGATTGGAATATAATAAAAAATAAATACATTTTCTGTATGCTGCTTTCAAATTACAATTTTACAGGGCATCAACGTAATTTAATATGAATCCCTTAACATTGCTCGACTTTTGCAGTTAATTATATATCTCCGCTTTTCATATATATTCAAATCCGGTATTTACATTCTGTAATAAATATATATGTTATACAATATCTTTTTTATATATTTTCAACCATTAATATACGCCCTGTTCTAATAATATTTACAGGGTATTAAGAGGTCGAAATACGCATGTTATAAAACTTGATTTTGGGATCTTATGTCGCATTTGGGTGCCTTTTATTTCCGCTCCTTTGTCGTTAAGTGGCGTCCTGTTATACACTTTGGCACAACTTTACAGGGTATAAACGAAACGAAACAGCTTGAAATTGTAGAGCAGCCCCGCTCATTGTCTGCGGCAGCGCCTACACATGTTGCTGTCGTTGTCTTTTGGGCAAGGGAACTGAATGAATCTTTGGGCTCTCGCTCGTCAGCGTCTGTGTCTGCGGCCTTTTCCACTTTTCTTGTTTTCTTGCTTATTTTCTTTTCTTGTTCTTCTTGTTGTTTTTTTTTTGTTTTTGTTGTTTTTGACTAAATTGCGTAAATTATTGGCATATGTTGTCGAGGCGAGCGCAATGAAACATTTTAACCCTTTTCGTTGGCTGCGTCGAGGATGTCGCTGAAATTGACAGTCGCACATTGTTGGGGCGCGGCTGGTAACAAGCGGAAGATGGGCACCGGGGACGGGGGCAGACCGCGGAGCGGCTAGATGGATGGCAGGGGAGAGGGGTAGGGTAGAGTGAGGTTCAGTCAGGGGCAGCCAGATACTTTGGCATGGCATTTCATTCCAATTTAGCGCCCGCCCGCCCTGCCTCCGGCTGCCAGTTGGCTGTCAGTTTTGCTCGCTTCGTTTTCCTTGCCTCGCTCCTTGGTTTTCCTTTTCTTTCCATCGTCTTGTTTTTTTTTTTTTTTTATTTTTTTTTATCATTTATTCCCATTCTTCGGCATTTTATGTGCGCTATTTCGCGAAGTAGAACAATAGCCCGACACTGCAAACTGGAAGTGGAGCTGGGAAATGGGTTTCGTTTTGGATGCCGTCCGACTAGCTGGTCCCGGCCTGCTGCTTGTAGGACCTGCTGGCCCATTCATCCTTCTGCTGTTGCTGCTGCTTCGGCTTCATCTTGGTGCTCTCTTTTGTTACAACTAAACGCGGACTCCGCACTATACTTCATCTGCGGCAGCTACTTTTTTAGCGAGACACCCGACAATGCCACCATGCCCCTGCACCTCCCCACCCCCCACCATGCTGCCACTCGCTGACACCCCTTTGGCGGCTGGTGTTATCCAACTTTATTGTCTTGCCAAAGAAATAGACTTTTAATATACCCGGAGCCTAGCACGGCACACAATACATGGACTACCATTATAGTGTCTGTGTGTGTGTGTGTGTACAAGGGTGTGTGTGTGTGTGTGGAAATATTAGGCGCTTTTGCCAGTTCATTGACTTGCCACAACAATAGTTTGAAGTTTGTCTGCCAAAATATGAGCGAACATTTTAGAACCTACCCAGAAAGAGGGGGCGGGACAGAGGCGCATGACAATTGCGAACATTGCTGGAAACATGAAACCATATACGGCATGGCCCAGGCAAAGTTGAGCCAATAAACGAAGGGAACTAAATCGAAATAAAAAGAATCGAAACGCAATCCCAGCAATTGGGGAGAGAAAGGGACAGACAGAAAAAGAGAGATTGAGAGAGCGAAATCGTGAAAGGGAAGAAAATTATCCCTAGCAGGTGAAAGGTGAGATCCGCAGCGAAATGAAATGATCTGATAGGGCAAAAAGACAATAGAGTATAGAGAGTTCAAGAGAGCAAACGAAAAAACAACCTACGGAAAAAATTAAAAGGTAAAAAATATATATATATATATAGTATATATAAAAGTCGGGAACAGAAACTGAGACAAAAACAATTTGTGGGAGGGCGAAGGTAAAAAACAGTAGAAAAACCATCAAACATAATATAAGAAGATAAAAGTAGTTCAATGATTTTGTGCCAACATATGGAACAGACAGAAGAGTGCATATACCTGATCAGGACGATCAGCTTAGACGATCGAAACATGTCCGTTTGTTTATTTGTCTGGATGCTTCGAGCTCGGATACCGTAAAGGCTATTCTCGTATATAACACGCAGATAATTTATTCGATATATTGGCACATTTCTATAAAATCGATATATGTATACCGATTTTGTGGCATATCTCGAAAATTTCAGAGCAAAATACACCAAACTTGTTATGCAGGTTGTGCCATAGCACACACACAAAAGGAATACTTCACTTTCTTGATAACTTTCCTCATTTTCGGACAGAGAAGAAAAGTGCAAAATGTTGAAAGTAGAGCCCTGCGCTTTGGTATGTAACATACATGCAATTTGGTGCCATATTCTCTCTCTGAGAATTTCATAAAGTTCGAACTAGCAACAACCAAGTTAATCAAGAACGCCTTTCACAGACTGTGGGGCTCTAAGGACAGAAGCACTGTGTGTTCCTGTATGGGACGAAGCTGGAGTTTTTGTAAGGACAGCTTACTTTTCTTTTCTTCAGGCTTAAGTACACGCCCAATCTTTTTATGTGAAGAATCCTTTCCCTTGCTTTGCATCAAAGAATGAAACTACACCCAATCTATAAATGTAGAAAAAGATGAAACAACATATAATAAGCTTTAAACATTAAATCTACATCATTTTTTGTTTGTCAAAGTTGGCTTTTGGGCAACCGGAAAAACCCAGAGCAGAAGGCTAAAGGCACATAATAACATCGAAATTCGAAAGCTAAAAACAAAATAATTATTTTTTTGGTTAAACAATCAACCAGAAGCCCCATCTGAGCAGTGCGGGTCGTCCGGAAAAGCAGCCAAAAATTGAGATGTCTGACAAGCAGCAACAGCAGCCAGCGAAGCCAGCAAAGGCGGCAAAGCTAGCAAAGGATGCGAATCCGGGCAGCAGCGGAAACAGCAATACGCGACCCAATGCCAGCCAGATGGAGCAAACGGAGAATACGAATGTGTTTAAGCAGCTCTTTGCCACGCTCGAGGCAGAGCACCAGAAGCTACAGGATCTGGAGCAGCGTCGTCTCAAGCTCACCGAAGAGATGAAGAATCTGCGCGAAATGCTGCAGCAGGAGAATCGCAGGCTTCGCAGCAGCTCCGAGGAGGCCCAGGCCCGTAACAATGCCACAGCAGGATCAGCAGCAGCCGGATCAGCGACCAGTTCTCTAGTTGCCAAAAAATCGAAGAGCGTCAAAATAGCCAAACAGCCACCAAGTGAGTAAAGCCCCAGAGCGAAATAGCTGCATCTGCTGCTAAATTGACAACCGATTTACAGAAGAAATCGCCAATCAGCATCAAATGCTCGACATGATTGACCAGGGCATGGACTTGAACACATTGGATAATCAAATGGCTGGGCGTGCCGGCAAGGAAAAGCTGCAACTGTTGCCAGCGGATCTCAGCGAGCCAATTGGCCCGCAAGCGTCCGAGGTGCTCATCCAGCTGATCGACTCGAACTCAGCCTTGAGGCAGCTGCAGACAATCGAATTGCCAGCGCTGTGGCATACGCCCGTCAGCTCAGTGGATCTGGAGTCATTTATACAGATGTCGAACACATCCGTGGCCCAATCAAGCACTGAGGAGTCTAGAGACGCCGCGGACAGCGCCGCCGCTGAATGAGTGCGTCGATAACAGGCTAGATCGGTTGAGGTGCTCAGTATACCCATATACTATATATACCAGGGGACCCCACATAAAGTTCACTAACAAATTTTAGTATTCAATGTTTGACATAAGTACACGAAAGCCTACCTGATCAGACTGTAAAACAACTAGTTGATTTCTATTCAATGGGTGGACACACTAAAAACCCTGCATACTACCTCAATACTACTCGACTGAGAGCAAAACAAACCTAGAAGAAAAACATTAATGTAGTTCCCAATTGCAATTGCAAGCAGTTCTCGGCAAATGGATCCCAAGGCCCAAGGCAAGTCCTGGGATAACGTGTTCTCCTTTTCTCCCAAGCTAAGGCAAAAAGAATTTAATTACAATATCTTTCTTGATCAGATATTACGAACTCTAGAAACATTTCAATGACGTCTTCTCTTTTTAAACAATTAAATATTTAATTTTTTTAACGCCCCATGAAATTGGTCTATTATTCTATATATTGGATTGTATTAATTTATTTTTGTTTTGAAATTTTTTATTATTAAGGCTTTGCGAATTTGAATTATTTTTCGCGCTTTTGTTGCTTATAATTCTCAAGTGGTTATAGCTTCAGACTGAGGACAAGGACTTACAAGTCTAGGACTTTTTTTCTTTCTTTTGTTTTCTCTTTTTCTATTTCTATTTTTCTCTCTCTTATTCTCGGTTTTTTTCCCCCTTTTTTTTTTGCTCTCTTTCTCCTTTCTCTCTCTTTTTACGTCTTCGTCTCCTTTTCCCTCTCTCTCCTCTTTCTCTTTGTAACTCACTCTTTTTCTCTCCTCTTTTCTCTCTGTCCCTTTTTCTCTCCCTTTTTCTCTCCGCCGTTTTCTCCCACTTTTTTTCTGTGTCGCTCTTCTTTTCTCTCTCCTCTTTTGCTTACTTTCCTTTTTCCTTTCTTTTCTCTCATGCTCTCTTCTTCTCTGTTGTATTGCTGTGCGTTTTTCTTGTAATTTTTATTCAATTTGTTGATCTTTGTGTTTCGTTTTGTTTGACTTGGCTCCTGCTGCCGCTGGTGCCGCCAGTTGCCGTCCGTTTCCAAAACAAATTAGTTGCCAACTGTCCGAAACAAATGTTGCGCACGCCCCAGCTGCCCACTACTGACCCCCCGCACACCCACACGTACATATGTACATATATATACTGGATGTATGTATATATATTTTCTATATATAGAGGAAATCATATCAAGCTCAGTATTTCAATCATAATGCTCCTGATGAGCTGGCCACTGGTGGTGCAGGGTGGTCTAGGGTGGTGCATGGCTGGGCATTGGGAAATCTCCAGTGGGACTGCTGAACGTTTGGGCTGGGATATGCCTGGCCGAGGCTCGTGTGTGTGTGTGTGTGTGTGTGTGCACAAGTACGGGGCATGTGCTGGGCATATTGATTGGTGGCTAGTGCCCCCCGCCCCCTCGCTCATAGGCACAGTACGTGCAGCCTGTAGAGCTGAGAGAGGCGTCCTCCGTGCATAGTAGGTTGTTGCCATTTTTATTATTATTATTCAATTTTTTTTTGTGGCTACCTCAGGCTGCCTGTGCGACTAGGTCAAGAGGTCAGGCCACGTGTACTGGCTGGGCGGAAGGGCGTAAAATTTGTCAGTGGAAATGCGCACTCAAGTGAGCGGGCAGCTGGGGATGGAGAGCGTAGGCATTCCTTCATGTGCTATGCAAATTTCACTGCACAAAGTTTGTGTTTGCAACATGCCCCAGCCCGCCCCCTCAAGACCGCCTGCCGCCATGATGGCTGCCATATTTCGCATATTTTGCCATATTATTTTAGTTGTTGTATTTTTTTTCTGCCAGCGCAAATGCACTTGAAGTTTTGTCGTTGTTGCTATTGTTGTTGTAGCAGGAAGCCGGAAGCCGTAGCTATAGCCGAACCCAAACAGAACGCGGAACTTCTTGCAAGTAAACTAAACCAAACTAAACTCAAACCCGAACTCGAGCCCAAGCCCGAGCCCGAGCCCGAGCCCGCTGAGCGAAGCAAACAACTTTTGCCTGCAGCACCTGTCCCCAAGGGGGAAGGGGCAAACCAACAACGCCCACAGAAATTACTTATGTATATTATTGTTGTTCCTAGTCGTCGAAGCAAGGGGAAGGGCTCGAGGCGGGGAGGAGGACTCGTGAAGTAGGTCATTAGGGGCGTTCTTGCTGTCCGCCCGCTGGGCTACTTGAATTATTAAATGTTTGTTCATAGAGAACATTTCCCAGGACCTGCCAGTTGCAACGACGTTGAAATGTTGAAAAGTTTCCAAAAAAAAAAAAAAAAAAAATAAATAAAACGGAAGAGAATCAAAAACTCTTGCGGGACTCTTAAATTCAGTTTGGAGTATACCCTGTACACATTAGAAATGGGCATGCAAGATGAACAGACCCCAGCTAAGCATGTCGAACTGTGCGCATTCACACTCGGGAACTACGAGAGCTGAAGTTACCAAATTTGGTACACGTTAGGGTTGAAATGTAATTTGAATATTTTTTAAGTTTTAGAACAATCGCTAAGTAGGCATAAAAGTTATATACAAAGGAGAGTGCATTCGGGCACCTTGAGATAAGGCTAGGGTATCCTCTAGTCTAGCACTTTAAACTAGCTTCTTCTTACTTGTTTGTATGCATCAGTTGTAACCGTTTAAGTGCAAGTTGTCGGGCAGCAGTTGGACTCAGTTGAAATCATATCTTACCAAAGCATTGCGTAATTTAAAAACTTCAAGTGCGAAACTTACCTATGGAGAGGAAGAAGAGGGCAAGAGGAAACATTATTAGCAACAAATACGAAATGCAGCTTAAGAAATTGTGAATTAAGTAACTCGGCATTAAATATTCTAAATGTAAGCTAAAGCATTAAGAAAACCTTAAGAAAAGTATTATAGCTTATATGAAATATATTTCGATTGAAAATTGATTTATTAATATTACATTTAACTAATTGACATTTAACAATGCACTCGACTAGCAAATACCTTAGAGTTAAGTTAATGATAGCTTGAGAAATTTAATAAACTTTTTTTTGGCCATTATATAGCTAGGCTAAGGCTATTTGTTCTTCGGCATTCAGAAAGACATAATTCTAGATGGTAATTTTCCTGTCAGGTAGGCCTTCTTTATAAGGGCATAAGATCTGTTAATTTAAGCTGCTTTGCAATTAACAAACTTTTACTTCAGTTGAAATACAGGTAAGCTAACTTAAAGTATACTTGTGGAAGTCACACACATGCACGCAAATACACATCTATACACATCTATCTATATTCAAATAATAATCAGCATTTGTGCAGGGTAACTGTCTGTGGCAGGGTGGACCGTACACAGAGCTGGGCAATCATATGCATATGAGCTGTGCCACGTTCTCTGCTCGCATTGAGGTTGTCCAATAAAATGTAATTGGAGTTTTCATTTAATAAAGCGAAAGAAAAGAAGAAAAAAAGCAAAAATAAATAATAATAAAGGAAGCAGCGCACAAAAATTCTAACCCGGTTTGCGTTAGGCAGGCGCCCCCTTTCACGATTTGCCCCAAAAGAAAAAAACGTTGCATACAAACAGGCGGCGTCTAACTTTGTGGAGTATCTCGCCCTCTCCCCCCCTCTTTCTCACTCACTCTACTGCTCCCTCCCACCCCCTTCATCACTATCCTTGTGTATTGTTGTGCACACAATGTATTCACTAGAGCATCATCATAGATGTATCCACTCAGTCGTTGTTATTGTTGTCAAGAGCATGGGCTACCCTACTCTTTGCCTGCCTCCCTCTCCCTCTTTCAGCCTCTCTCTCTCTCTCTCTCTCTCTCACGCCTTCTCTTCCTCTCTCCACTCAGCTGCTGGCACGCTGCTCATAAAACTCACTCAAGTAAAAGTACGAATGGTTTTCGATATGAAATGCATGAAACTGACAGCCGAACATATTGCGCCGCATTTTTACCACACAGCAGAGTCGCCTCCAATTCCAGCTGCACCCAACCCCCACCCCCCCTCCCGTACCCTGGCACCACGTGAGCCCCTCCATAACCAGTTTGCCGACTGACTGACTGTTGGCTACCATTTGGCCATTGCCTATCACTGCCACCCTCCGCTCATCCTCTCGAATATCTGCCATTCCCTCGCTCTCTCTCCCTCTCCTTTTTTGATATGCGAGATATGAGCCCGAGCGCTTTTCCTATCAAACACCTTCCCCCTCCCTCACCCAACTGCACCACCGCCAGAGGCAACCAGCTACCCGCTAGATGCTGCGGACTGAGGCTATTTGGCATTGTTGAAGCTTGTTTTATGTAAAGGATATACACAATTTCCATATGCGACACACGAACTTCGCGTCGTCCGTCGTCTCTCGCACCACCCACATTTGATACTATATGCAGTTAACCCACTCAACCATCTGCACCACCCGCCGCCCCGTCACCCACCCACGTTATTGTATCAAAATGCATTTTGTACACTCGACAAGATACTCGCGCACATTATATGAAACGTTCCAATCTTAATATGCAACTAGGCAACACTGCAGCTGATTGCAGGGTGGAGGGGGGAAGAGGGGGAGTGGGGCGCAGCGTTGCCACTTGGTTTCATGCTTGTACGCGGACTCAGCCTTTACATTCGTGTGCCTGAGAATGAAATTGGAATAGAGCAGGGTATTCACAGTAGCTGCTAGCTTGCTAACTTGCTAGCTGTGCTGACTTTTCCCAGAATATGTGAATTTGTCAAGGCTGTTCTCTTAACTAATATTTCTGCTGCTAATGAAGAAATTATATATGAAAAAGTTTCGTAAACATATCTCAAGGAACAGAAACAAATTTGATCAAAGAATTTAATTTTCACCAAATCATTTCTAAAGCAGCTATACAATATTCAGGTCAGATACGCCCGATTGTGGCAACAGACAAATGGATCTATGCAAGACTATGAAAACTGAAACTCAAGAAACAAACAGACGGACATATTTATATCGGCACGGCAGATGAAATGAACAAGAATCTTTATATATATATTTATATGATGTCAGAGTTCAGACCTAGCAAGTTAGCAGCAGATATTGCCAGAGTTAGCAAGTGTTTGACGCATTTTGATTATAATTCCCAAGTGGGGAAATAAAGCGAAAGTCTGTTTAAATTGGGCAGAGTTAATGTTTTTAGTACTTTACAGCTGCTTATATCAAATTGAACTTAATTAAGATAAATAGTACATAAATCGACTTGTCAGCAGTTTATGCTTGTGCTATCGTTATCGCTCAAATTATCGATGATGATTATATATTAGTGTCTATATAATTACCTGCTGGAATGGTTCGGCTCGTGTGCAAAGGGCTCGGCATAGATATTACGCACTGGCGGCACACGTCGCGGCAATGGAGGCGGCACTGGATTATAGCCATCCATAATGGTATCACAATCGGAGTACTTCATCGATTTCATAGTCATTTTGTTATCGAGTACAGTTGCGTACGGTACGGTATGTTTCGTTATGGGTGGTTTGGTGGTTCGTGGTTCGTGATTCGTGGTTGGTTTTCTGTTACCTGGTTCGCACTTCACTCGCGCTACATGTGTATTTCACTTCTTTGTATTTTTATCTCTCTCTCTCTCTCTCTCTCTTATTTTCTTTGTTAATTTGTTTGCTTTTGTATTTGCATTAAATAAATATTGAGAATTTCAGTTGGGCGCGATTTTGCGATTACTGTAATTATTATTAATTATTATTGGCCACGTTGCGCGTTTGCAATTTCATTAATCAACGCCTGCCTTGTTGTTGCACGTTCTGTTTGCAAACGCAATCGCAATCGCAATTGCAATTGCAGTTTGGCTGTTGTTGCAATTATGCGTTATCAGTACTCGATATGCGCGGCACTCAGCGCGTAGCTCAGAGCGCGCCCCCAAATAGCTCCATATGCTCGACGCTGGCCAGGGGGCAGGCGGTTGCAACTGTGGCCCAGGGGCGGCGCATGCGGGTGGTTGCTGGCATCGCTGCCGCCGACAGCGCTTTTAATTGAATGCAAATATTCATTTACCTGCACAGGGTGTCTCTCCCTCTCCCGCTCCCTCTCTCACTGTCACTCTTCTTCTTATTTTTCTCTTTTTGTTTTTTTTTTTTGTTTTTTGATCTCTCTACTAGCCGACTGTCTTGCTCACACTTGACGCTGTTTATGGGCTTCACATATTTTATTTGCCACAAGCACTTGCAACAACAATGCCAACTGCCACAAAGTGTCTACCTTGTTGTTGCTGTTGCTCTTGTTGTTGTTGTTGTTGTTGTTTTGGATATTGGCCTGCGGAAAAGGATTAGAGAGATAATATATAGAGATGTAGCATTATATAGAGCTGTCAAACAGTTGGCAACTTTGTGACCAAATTCCATTTACGCTTTCTCGTTTCACTTGTTTCACTCGTTTCGTTCGTTTCACGCCCGACGACGGATTTTCGATCAATTTATTGTTTTGTTTTTTCGCAAGACAACTTCAAAAGTGTTCAATTGTTATGTAAAGTTGAGACATTTCAATAATAACATTTATAAAAGCTGAATTGACTGGACTCTTGACCTTTGTAAACAAATGAACTAGTTCTACATATATTTTGTTCAGCTCTTTAAAGAGCATGTACTTGTTAATATTATTCGCTTAACCCGTCAAGAACTTCCCACTTTTTGACTTATTCTGCATTTCTGAGAAAAGCAAAAGTTTTTCCTGACCAACCTGTATGAACTTAGCTTAACTAACATTAAGTGTTTGCAGCAATTCGATTATATTTATTGCTCAACCACTTTTGTGGCAACGATTTTCGAATTTAATAAATACAAATAGACGGATATTTACACTCAACAATCCACATGTCAATTTACAGTTTTATGTTCCATTGAACTCAAGACATTTCAACCTGAACACACATTTCGAACCGGTTCGCATAGTTATAATAATCTTGTGTAGTTGCAAAAGGGAAAATTATCAATTAATGCTGTTTGTTCAATTGGAAATTCCAAGAAATTGAAATGCCTTTTGTGCAACTAGAGAATCCCAACAGGAGATAATCTGCCACTTTTCCCAATGTTGCCACAAAATAAAAAAACACACACACACACACACACACACACTCAGATAGACACTTATTTCCGGCTATTTTGCGGAATGCAGCAATGTGAAATAATTTCGAGTATCGATTTTAATTTTTGAGCTCAAACGCAGCTCAACTCATCTTTGGTTCTTCGCCAGGTCCAAAGCAGCCAAAAAGAAAGAAAATAAAAACGAAATCCGCTGCAAATGGACGCATAAACTTTATGTGTGTGTGTGTGTCTTTGCCACGCCCCTTTTACACACCCACCGGCTCCTTCGATGCGCAAACAATCACTATAAGTGTATCTGTATCTATCGCTTAAGCTGAAGCTGAAGCTGCAGCTGTATCTGTAATTGTATCTATATCTGTATCTATATCTATATCTATATCTATATCTATATCTATATCTATATCTATATCTATATCTATATCTATATCTATATCTATATCTATATCTATATCTATATCTATATCTATATCTATATCTATATCTATATCTATATCTATATCTATATATATATCTATATCTATATCTATATCTATATCTATATCTATATCTATATCTATATCTATATCTATATCTATATCTATATCTATATCTATATCTATATCTATATCTATATCTATATCTATATCTATATCTATATCTATATCTATATCTATATCTATATCTATATCTATATCTATATCTATATCTATATCTATATCTATATCTATATCTATATCTATATCTATATCTATATCTATATCTATATCTATATCTATATCTATATCTATATCTATATCTATATCTATATCTATATCTATATCTATATCTATATCTATATCTATATCTATATCTATATCTATATCTATATCTATATCTATATCTATATCTATATCTATATCTATATCTATATCTATATCTATATCTATATCTATATCTATATCTATATCTATATCTATATCTATATCTATATCTATATCTATATCTATATCTATATCTATATCTATATCTATATCTATATCTATATCTATATCTATATCCATATCTATATCTAAATCTATGTTTATATCTACATATATCTATATCTATCAATATATCTATCTGTAAATGTATCTGTATCTGTGTGTGTATTTGTATCTGTAAATGCTTCTATATCTGTATCTGTATCTACAGCTTCAGCCTTAGTTTTAGTTGCACCTTTATCTGTAAATGCATCTGAATCTGTATCTGTATACCTGTATGTGAATCTATATTTGTATTTGTACGTATGTTTGTATTTGTGTTTGTATGTATGTTTCTATCTGTATCTGTATCTCTGGCTGAATTTGTATTTGAAGCTGTATTGGCATCTGTGTCCCAAGCTAGTATCTCGCTTGTATCCCAATGCTCAACATATTTGTTACACTTGCTTTCTGCCGCTGCTGTTGCTGCTGGCTTTGGGCCTGCCTGGCAGCTAGCCTGCGAGCTGTTGTTGTGTATCTGCCGCTTGTATCTCTCTAATCACAAAATCCCACCCATGATGTACAACAACAACAACAATAGCAACACCAATATTCAAAGTCATCGTGTAATATTGAAAAAAAAAGTGGCAGAGAGGGAATCCACAGAGAGCCAAAGGAGTTGTGTTGAGTGGGGCAAAGGGGGCAGTTGGGTTTCGAGGGGATGGCAGCTCTTGTGGGCCAGACGTATCGAAAGCCAATGCCAAACAATTTCGAATCTAATCCGTTATTGTGGTCGAAAAAAAGCTCGTGTGTGAGTGTTGGTATCTGCAAGATACATTTGAATCGGCGTCGCGCATTTGTAGAGGATTTTCATTTCAAATTAAATTTATGAGATGGCAGAAAAATTGAATTACAAAACGTGGCGTGAAGCCGCTGGCCGACAGTCTCCAAGTATTTGTGCGCGACACCTCAAATGAACCGCAACTTATGGCTACAAGATACAAATACATCCAGAAGATACACGCTGCCACAATTGTAGACCGCAAAAGGGGCCAGCCAATTGCGCAGGTATTTTGTAAGATATATATATATATATATATATATATATAGATCGAACGCAGCTTTGCAACTAATTTTCCATTAATCAACAGCACAGCGAAGCGACTGGCCGTCAATGTGGGCGTGGCACATTAATTAACACACGCCACACAAAAACACAGTATACGCACTCGCGATGAGCTAGCACATTCGCGGATTGCGCAGCGAGCTACTTGCCACACATTCGATAGCAGCTTACAGATGCCAGCTGAAAGATACAAGATACATTTGTATCTGTTCGACTGCTTGTGCTCAGCGTGTCGCTTAATCATCATCAGCAGCATTTGCCCAGAAATGAAAACAATTTCACGTTCATTAAAACATACAAAAAGAAGCGCAACGCAAAAACCACTTTTCATCGATTTGTTTGTTCCAATCGCTTCGACATGTTTCAACACGCGTCGAAAAAAAAACAAAATAAAAATGGAAAAAAGCGAGAGATATTTTTGTCTGGTAATCACATAATTGACCCACCACAGCACATTATGAATTTATTGACAAGTGTAAAAAGGAATTACATAAATTGGAATTTTAGCATTTTTCTGTTTTTCAGCTAAAAAAATGTCGAGAAATTTGTCAGCTGTTGAAATGTTTTGCAGTTTCCGCATAACACGAGCTGCCGCTGCCATATGGAGGATGGCATAATTGTTCAAATGGGAAAAACGCAGGGACTTTTTTTTCGATTATGTGCTGGCTTTGTTTGCATTTTGCATTACACATTGATATATGAAATTTTGGGCATATGGCTGAAGTATTTTTCGAATTACTTTACGATATGTTACTTTTCCGGGCATGTTTTAATCTAGAATATTCGAAGAAGTTTCTATTATATTTCCTTGTTGTCTCTATTCCAAGTCTGAACTCTTTTCTTTTAGCTATCTTACATTAGCTATCAGCCTAATGTTGCCGCAACGGCTTCCCTGTAGCTCCCTTCTCAGCAGCTAACATTCCTACTGGCAGGTCTGCAACTCTGTTTTGAACTGAAACTGGCATCTTGAGCTGCCTCTGTGCAGTTCCTGTCCTGTCGTTTTTTGGGCCCGGGCATATCTAAAGATTTAGTGGCCACAAACACGAAACGCTCGCTGTCTCCGCGTCTGGCTGCGTCTTAACTTGGCTAACTCTTCTAAGCCAGTCATGAGCATACCCCAGACCTGAATCCCGTTCCCGTTCCCATTCCCATTCCCACTCCCATTCCCGCCTCTGCTCCGCATGCTGTCATTAATCTCTGCCTGCGCTGGCTACCAGTTCCCTGCACTCAGCACGAAACAACCTACGCAAAAAATGCAGCGCGAAAAGTGGGCATGCTCCAAGCGCAGCCGGGCGGGAGGAGATGTGCGAGGAGCTGGGCTGCAGTTGATGCTGGATCAGTTGCTGCTGAGCTGCTCCTTAAATTTTGTTTTGTAGTGCAAATCATGTTGACGCCCCCCGCCTCCAAAAACAACAACAACAAAATAAGCAAAGCGCAGCCTAAGAAAAAAAATATGTTGCCAAATGCTACCAAACGGGTTCGAAGCAGGTTTATGCTTTGTTATACCCTGAACTTAAAGTGCCACAGAGTATATTGGTTATGGGCAGTTCCCCTGCCGCTGAGTACCTTTTTTTTTGCCACCTTTAGAAGCCTACTTATCCTACAGTTTTAGAGCTACTGCCAGTAGCTGGGTAACGTTCCAATTAATGCCAAAGCTACAGTTTAAGGGTCACAGAGGTTTAGTTCGAGTTTACGATGCATAACTTTAAAGTCATGATATCCTTTGCTCGCCATGATCTATCTGTGCTCCACTTCAAGGAACAAGCATCACAGTTGTAGAGTCACACGCTATAGCTTTAGGGTCTAGTCTGTGAACAATCGTAGCCCCTATAGGGTATTGCGCAGTCGTCAGCTTTCAGTTGTTAAAGTTCTTTCTTGTATTTCGCTGCTGCTGCTTCTTCTTACATTTTGGACAAGCAAGTTTTAGTTGCAGCCTGAAACGGGTTTTCAGTGGCAACTCGCTGCGACTAGTGAGTTCCTCCAGTCCCCCCCACCCTCCATTAACCACCCCACCGTTGCCCCTTTCCCCCTGTCACTGTCTGCTGCTGTTGCTGTTGCAAATGTCAGCGACAAAAATGCAATTAAAATTCGATTTTTATAATTTTTATGAACATTAACGCAAATAAAACAATTAAATGGCATTCAAATTCTGATTGTTTATAAATAAAATGATGTTTCAGCGGGCATGTGGTGGTTGGGTGGGGGCGGGTGGTTGGTTTTTATTGATGCCTACAACACATTTTCTTGCCGCACATTTGCCACAAATGTCAAAAATAATCATCATGGGCAACACAGCATTTCATTTGACAACATAAGCGGGCCTTCTAGGACTCCCCACCCATCTGCCCCCTCCCACGATCGCAGTGCAGGCAACATAAACGCCCCACTTCTCAGCTGCTTGCGATCCCCCACACTACACAGGCCCCAACCGCTGCCGTTGCAGTCGCGCCCAAGAAGACAAACCAAAGGGTTACCCAAAACATTTTTATGTGTGGATTTTATTTCTTGAGCCGTCTGCTTGTTATTGCTTTGAGAGGGGGACGGAGCTGGACGGAGGGGGGTTGGGGTAAACATTTTTCGGAAAAATGTTTTCAGTTTTTATGAGTGGGAAGTGCGTGCCACGGCGCTCTGCAAACGGCAGACAGATGAAGCTGGAAGATCTTGCGGCCCCTGCGTTCGCGTTCGCGTTCAGTTCATATAAAATATGTTTTTCCAATTAGCGTTTATTTGGTTTTTCATTTTCTGTTTTATGTTATGCCAGATAAACAACAACTATAACAACAACAACGACAACGGCAACGACAACAATTAAACCAGCAGCTAACTATGGCCCCCGAGCAACAACAAACTGTGAACTGTTCCAATGAAAGTGTCGTCCAAGTTCAGGCTGTGGCATGTGGCAGGAGGCAGGGCCAAGAGGGGCATAGATATGGTTGGAAAAAGAGGGGAAGAGGAAGTGGAGGCACAACATGCGGCTGCATTGATTTGAGGGCAGCTAATTGGCCAGACCGAGCTGAGAAAAGTGTGATTTGAATATCAAAGAATAACCTGTTGAGAATTATACGAAATGTGTCGAATGCTTCTGCAGATCGTATCTCAAGAATTCGAACTGCATCTGAAGTGTGTAGCTGAGCAATGGGAATGAATTGTAAATACCTCCAGATGATCTCAAAGCTATATAAACGATTTGTTACGGAACTACATGACGTATCTAAAGTAGATAAGCTATACAGATCGAGATCGCAGAGCGTAGCCAAATTAGATTCCAAGTTCATTTAAAAATGGCAAAAATTGGCATTGATTGTTATCGATATATACGATATATAAGCGCTTAAATATTTAAACTAGTTACAAGCTCTAGATCATATAAACTGTAAAATAAATCGATCTTTAGCTAGACATGGGTATACAAAGCCAACGTAAAGTTCCAGTGGAAACAAATTGAGAATTATCGAACCAAAGCAAAAAATAACCTATCGATATAGATCATCTATTCAAAGATTCTAGATTAGGTCGATTCGATAAGAAACTCAACAAAGCAACAGAAGCTATAAAAATTTGTATCGATATGTAAATTGATTCAAAATCTCACTAAGTAAGGAAAAAACCTATCGATATCAATCATCTGAAAATTGTAGATTGTATTCATTATTGAAAATCTCACAGAACAGGCTAAAAACTTATCGTTAAAAGATTCCAGATGAGATCAATTTGATAAGAAACTTTACCAATCATGAAATTTGTGGCTTTACATAGCAAATAATAAAATATTGTTTAAAAATGTCACGGAAAAGTAACAAAATGCTTCGGATAACAATAATTCCAATGAAGTTTTCGACATTTGTAAATGATATAAAACTTGTAAACGCCTGGCATAAAATTAAATTGATATCTTAAGATAACAATCACTTGGCTGAATGCATGGCAGAGAGTACGGAATGCAGCGAGGCCTTTCATTACAAGATCCCTTGCGCGCTCTTGCTCCTCATCAGCTCCTCCGCCCCGTTTCCGACCCAACTGACTCTGTGGAAGTGCACATAAATTAACGCCCCTGTCATATGCAAGCGCATTTCAAGGTCTTGCCACAGTCTGAAAGACAAACAACCTTTGCAATGCTCTGAGAGGGGGCATTGCAGAAGTTAACGAAAGGGGTGTACAGTGGGGCGGGGGCGATTGGAGAGGAGGAGTCTGAGGGGTCTTAAGTATAACCGCAGACTGCCGCACGCACGCGTTTCGCATTGGAATGAGAATGGGAATCAGAGAGTTGCGGCTGCGGGTTCCAGTTCGAGATTCGAAGTTGCATTCACTTTTTATTTTTATTTTTTTTTGTTTTGTTTAAATATTTTGCGTGCCTTCAGATTTATGCGATCTTTTTTTATGCTTTGTTGTAGCTGCTTTAATATATATATATATATATATATGTGTGTGTGTGTGTGTGTGTCTGTGGTACGAGTAATTCTCACTCCCCTCGGTCTTTGCTCCGTCCGGCAATTGTGATTGCGTCGCCCAAATGCGAATGCTTCATCTACTGCGTGGCATTTATTTGTCTTGAAAGTTTTATTGCTTTTAAATTTATGAGTTCTTGTCGCATGTTCTGCCCGAATCCACAGCAGATCGTAATGAAGATGAACATAATGATGATCAGCAGCATGATGTTATGATGTTGCTGCCTGCCGCTCGCACATGTCACTGAAAAAGTGTTCACACCTCCGAAATTATGAAGCGGCAACCCTCAAGTTCCCAGTCGCCAGTTGCCAGTCGCCAGAGACACATGTGGCAAAGCGGCAACGACTGTTGATTGACTGATGCTACGAATTGCCTGGGTGCAACATTCTGGGGAAGGCCTCTTGATAATTTAGTGCATTTTGTGCACAAGCTAACACCTTTAGCTATCAATAGATATTATCTCAAATTTTGAGGTTTTATGGTTCTTAAAAAGTTTGCTACGGCCAGTTAAGTAAAGATTTTGGCAAAACATGACTATGTTTACGGCTAGGCAAGTAAAGCAGAAGGGGGACGAAGGGGAATCTAGCTTTAAAGTAACTTTATCCAAAACATTAGGGAAACCCATCGAGGTTTAAGGATTCTCGAAAAGTCCGGTATGGCCAGTTGACTGTAGATTTAGGCATAACAAGACCATGTTTGCGCCCATGCATGTTAAACTGAATGGTAAAAAGCTATCTAGCTATCAAGTAGCTGTATCCAAAATTTTAGGAAAATCTATTGAGGTTTTATGGTTCTGGAAAAGTCTGGTTGGATCAGTTGACTGTATATTTTAATATAAATAGATATGTTTGTGGCTAAGCCTGTCAACATGATCCGCTACGATAAACTTAAGCTACCAAGTAGCTGTATCCAAGACTTCAGGGAAATCTATCGAATTCTATTAAATTTTATCATAGCTAACCTAATCTTGGAGTTGTGCACAAAGTTTCACACTTAAATAAATTCTACCAAATGGCTTTTGGGAATTTAGAGAATATTAAAGCCAAAAATATGATTTCTCCGTAATAGATTTGTGTGAATTAGAAATAAAACCACAAATAATTTCATTCATTTGCCATGCACAAACCCCCAGAGGCCGCCTTGGATGACAGCAAATTACGGGGGGCATACGGGCACATAATTCGCTGGAAAAAGACAAAGACAAAAACAAAAACAAAAGCCAACGGATTCTGAAGCTAAAAAAAATGGAATGCCAAAAAACTCAAGAGGAAATGTCTTGTCAAAAGTCAAAGTTTACATTTGTGACTGTCTCAAACAGGTTGAAGCGCAACGATAAGTTATCAGAGCTAGACACACACGAACACCCGCAAAATACACATATGCACACCCTCACTCACACACAGACAGGGCATGTGAGCTAAGCAGCATGCGAAAAAGAATTTAACGGTTCTTACAAAGGGCCGCCCGCAGTTATGAGATATTTTTGGAGCAAGGGATGAGAGATACTCGGTCTGTCTCCTCCTCTATGTGAGATTAAAATCTTTGAAGGCATTTCATAAATATGAAAAATGGTGACTACTAACTACAAATAACAACAATAACAACAACATCAAGAAGAAGAGGAAGAGCAGCAACAATAACAACAGCAACAGCAATAAAGCTTGATAAGAGCAGAAAACCGAAAGCTTTGCACAAAGGGGAGGTTAAGTTCTTTTTCTTGAACACAAGGGTGGGATGATGTAGCTAAAAATGTTAATATTTATTGAAAGCATCAAAACTGTAAAAGGGCGTGCGAAATGCATGCGAAAGAGAGAGAGAGAGAGAGAGAGAGAGAGAGAGAGAGAGCGAGAGAGGGAATTGAGAGGAGCTGGGTAAACAAGCGTCTGCGTCTTCTTATGTTTTATTATAACAAAACTGTGCACAAGATTAACAAAAGAACAAACAAAAAACTGCTATCTATTTGTGGCCGAAGTTGAAATACCCTTGCGAACATGAATGCACCATATAAGATGCCTATCCCAAGATCTCTATCATATGTACTATATCAACTTGTATACAAATGGAATAGAGATAAGTGTAGATCGTAGTTGCAGAGATTGGTGGAACTCTCATAAGAGAAAATATATATATTTTGATTGTTGATAAAACTCTCGTTCTTAAGCCGATAATTCATATGAGAACTAAATGATATATATCATATATGAATAGTATATGATAAAGTATATCGATCCGATCAAGACAGCTAAACATAATCTCTGCAACTGTGAGACTAGTTTAAGATAGGAAGACATGTTTGTGCTGATTATGCATATATATATATATATACAGAAGTATGGAATATATAAGAAGGAGATATCTCCGAGCCTATATATATATACATATATATATATATATATATATATATAAAAATAATATATAGCCGTAAAAAATAATACTACCGCTCGCAAGGGTATCAAATAAGAATGAAAGTGAATAAAGTACACGCAGCATAATAAAAAGTTAAGCTCACACAGACACACCAAACACACACACGAAACACACATGCACACACACATGACAAAAGAGCAATTTGTTATTTAATGAAACTGAAAATGAAATAAGTTGACAATGCTGCAGGAATTGTGCTAGGGCAACAAAAAAAAAAAAGATACACACACACACGCGCAGGCAAAGTATCTTACAGATACAAAGATACTTCAGCTCAGCGGCTGAGCATGGATAGAACGTAGCTGCCAGTTGAAAAGCATTAGCACAGCGCATGCTAATAGCATATGCACACTCGCACACACATGACACTAGAAGAAGCAGCAGCAGCAGCAACTGCTTTGACTTCTATGTAAAAATTGTTTGGCATGGCTTTGGCCACATATTACTTAGGTCCAGGCCAAAGAGTCGCTGGGATTTCGTGCCTTTGATGCTTATCAGCAGCAGCAACAACAACAACAAGAAGAACTACAAAAACTCGTAAAAACCAACAAGCCCGAGCGAGCGCCCAAAATGTATCTGTATCTTTGACATTAAACAAAAAAGAAGTCGGGCTAATAAAGCAAAGCGCTGGCAAAGGCCAACACCAGCAGCCCTGTAGCACCGCTCCACACCACTTCGCATCTCCCTGCACCACACCGCACCGCCACGCCCCACACCCACTCGCCCATTAGCTGGGCACATTTCTCTTATTGTTGTTTAAGCAGCGCTAAGTGAAAAAAGTTGTTTTGTCAAAACATTCGAACAATTTTTGGAAAGGACACGTTATGGCGCGCAGTTATCCTGTGAGGACAAAAAAGAGCAGAGAAAATAAGAAACAGATACCGCAAATGTTTCAGCTTGTGGGCGTGGCTGTGGCCCTAGCGGGCAATTCGAGAGGAATTTAAGAACTGCACAAAAACATTTTGAGAACTTCTAAAAGCTATTTTAAAGTTGAAAAGTTCAGTTTCATGTTAATCGAAATATTCAATTTAAAGATGTGCAATTGTCAGTGGTTCGTAGCGGAAACTGGAACTGGAACTGGTTCGCGTGCCAATGAACTTGCAGTATAAACTATCGATATCGATATATTGTCGATATACGAGTCTCTGTGGTCTATATTTTTGTTAGCTCGTTTCTCAACTGAAGAAGCTGAGTTACACATCAATTGATTGAGTGATTGATTGATTAAGTGATTGATTGAGTAATTCAAAAGTGATTTTTAAAATAGTTTTGGTTGCCATTGCAGAAGTTCTTCAAAGCACTTAATCAAGTAAATAACAAGATATATGTGTTTCATTTTTTCACACCAAGTTCTATTTCAACTCCCAAACTGAGTCCATGCCCCACAAATTTGCATGGAAATAGTTGTTTTAGCTGCACACGAGGCACATCTAAGATTTAGCTTAATTTCATCGGTGTTTTATAGTTTATTCATTGTCAATGCTTAGTTTGCTGTGTTCAATCGATAGGCCATTTGATGAGTTGATTGCCTCGCAGAGACTCGAGAGCCCATCGAATGTCTCTCGACAGCTTGTTAAAATATAACAAGAAACAGGCTAAATGAATAAGCAGAGAGAGAGAGAGAGAGAGAGAGGGAGAGAGCTTGAAACATGGTTGCATCTGCTCGGCCCACACCAAATGTGATCGTGTCATGCACAAAAGAAGTAAAAGACCTTTTTTCAATCCGACAATCAGACAATGACAAGAGAATTCGCCCCCACACAAATCGCAGACACATTTGTCGCTTCAGCAGTCACCAAATCGAGTGCCACGGCACATGGCAGGGGGGTAAGGGAAATTGGGGGGAAATGAAAGAAAGTAACGTTGCGCTTCAGCGGCCTGTAACAAGCCATTTGCCCCCAAAAGGAAAAAAAAAGAAAGAACAGAATACAAAGATCAACGGGCGACCGCCTAGAAGAAGAAAAATAAAACCGAATAAAAAAAAATTGAAGCCACACACAACGCAAAAAGCGAGAATTCTTAAGCTGGGAAGAATCTATGAATCTGCTGGGATCGCTTTCGGGTATCGTGTGTCGCGCAGAGGCTGCGGCTCTCGAGTGGCTCGTTAACTCGTCAGCTTTGCCCGAGTTTCGAGAGGTGTTAAAAACCCAAAACATAGAAGAAATAAAACAGCTACAGCTTTGATCAGCTTATCAGCTGGAGAGATTGTTAAAGGTTTTGCATTTCAAATGAGGCTGGCCACGGTAAGCAGGTAAGCACAGCACACGTAGCACGTTGGCAGCGATCAGCGATCGGATAGGCTCGGATGGGGCATGCCCCAGGCTGGAGATAAGACCAAACGATAAACTTGATGCCACACATTTGCATGCCAAACGAGCGCAGCAACTGCAACACGTTTGTAAAAATACACCAGTATCTAAAACGGAGTAGATACTGCGACTAGCTGCACACATATGCATACATATACGCACCCATTTCTATATACAAATATATATATATATATTTATCCAGTTAGTTAAAGTTCTGGCAAAGTTGCAGCAATTTATTCCTATTTGTAGTTACAATAACAGCTGTCAAACATTTGGTAAATATCATAAATATAGATGTGACTGTCATGTTATATTGAATTTATGTATTCTGATTGGGTTTTTAGCTTTTAATTTTTCTATTCTTTAGTGCTATTTATTATTTAATATTAATTTATTATTATTTATATATATTATTATTTAATATATTATTTTATTTATCATTTATTAGTCATTATTCATTATTCATTATTCATTATTCATTATTCATTATTCATTATTCATTATTCATTATTCATTATTCATTATTCATTATTCATTATTCATTATTCATTATTCATTATTCATTATTCATTATTCATTATCCATTATTCATTATTCATTGTACATTGTTCATTGTTCATTATTTATTATAATTATTATAATTATTACTATTACTATTATTACTATTATTATCATTACTATTATCATTATTATTTATTTTTAAAATATAAGTTAATTGTGCAGCACAGCGAAACAAACTCGTCTATTTTCATGCGAAATCCACTATCAATCTTCATTCGAAGGACATCGGTTTTTTCAATCTCAACTCGCATACCATAAATATTCCTACCCGATTTATGCACTGCCCGAGTCTGGGGTTTATTGGCACGTCCATCAGCAGGAAGCCGGCTGCAAAACGTTTTACACATAATAAAGGCGTCAAGAGCACCATAATAATTATCAGCCGCATATGACTCGTACCGAAAAGCAGTGTGCCCAGCACCAGAAAGAGGCACATTAAAATGGGCAGCGAGAGGGCAGGGGAGTTGGGGTTGAGAGGGGGGGGCAAAAAAATATATTAAAAACGCAGGCCCAAAACTTGTGCTCTACTCATAAAATGAGCTGCATGGCAAATAAAACAACTTTTCAGATACGAAAACCAAAACAGAGAGAAAAAAAAAACTATTACAAAGTGCTTTGCTTCATAGCGAGGGCAACCCGCACACAACCCTCTGACACAAACACACACACATGAACACACACACATGAACACACACACACACACTCACATACACCGCCCCGTCCCTCTTTCAAACAGCTGCCACGGGTGTTGATTGGCATGTTCGGCTGACTCTCGTGTGGCACTTGCCAGCGCAATTAGGCGGCCATTGCACTTGTCTAGAGCCGCGCCAGTACCTCCCCCCCTCCGCCCTCTTCGCCAACCACTCTCTTGCTGCTGCCCCTCCGCCACATTCCTCATATACTGCACACTCTTCATATCCATTTCTCGGATTGCTGTTGAAAATTTGATAGCACGACAAAAGAGCAGCAGCCGCAGCCACAGACAACGTTGCTTCTTCATTAGCAAATGCATTCTAATAAGTGTGGCAGCAAATCTGCTCTTCTTCTTCTTCTACTAGAGTTGCTCCTTTATCTTTTTCTTTTTTGGTCAAAAAGTTCGCCTGAGTTCACAGCCAACTGGCAACTGGGCCAAAGTTGGACAAATATAACAAGAGAGACTAGCACAATCTGCAGAAATATTAATGGCAGCAAGCGCATATACTCTAAAAAATAGCTCGTTTAAAAAATACTAGAAAAATACTTTTAAAAAATACTGCAAAATGCTGCAAGGAGTGCAAAGCACTGAATAACATACCGAATAGCTTACGCTAGCTTCGATTCGAATTCCACTTCTTCTTCGCATTCTACTGCGAAGCGCACACCGAGAAGATACCAAAAAAATACTGCAAAATACCTATTTATAAGCTCACTGAGAGCACCAATAAAATATACCAATGAGAATGCGTGAATTTTCCATTAAAATCTTTCATTTGTCATCGAAATTTAAACGTATGAAGTTTGGCATATTTTTAGTATTTTTGGTCTGTTTGTCTTACTGCGTTAAAAATGTTCATTTTAACAATTTAAATAGAATATAGTGCATATAGCATATATATTTCAAATATATACACTGTATAAATATCAATAAATTCTGAAAATACTAGCAAAATACCGAATAATAATTGAAGAGTAAGTAAGAGTATTACATGCATATATATATTTTTATTTAACCATATTTAGTAACATATTTGGTATACTTAAGGTATGTTATTGGTATATTTTTGGTATTTACTTGGTATAGTTAGGTATTTCTTCAGCATTTTTCATGCAGTTTAAACTGCAAAAAAAGCATTTTGCCAAGTTATTGAACTTCAGCACAAATCTCAGTCAACAAAGCTGTGAATGGTGCACAAGCGAATGCCAGCACATGCTTCTGTCAATATGATGCACACACACACACACACGCCAAAATACACACAAACCAGACACACACACAGAGAGAGGAAGAGAGAGAGAAACACGCCCATTGCAATTTCTATTTGGGCTTGTGCTTAAGCATTATATTTGCATTTTGCCTGGCAATGAATGAAAATTTGTACACACATGCAAATTGGCTGCCGGGGTACGGATGGGCTAAGGGGTGTGAAGGGCAAGGGAGGACGCGGAATAGCTGCAGTTTAGGGGCTGGGCATAAGGAACTCCAAGCTGACAGGCCAAAATGACAAACTGGCTGCCGAGGACGAGGACGTTGCCAACGTGACAACTGCAACAATAATTGGCGCAGCGCCAGCTACTCAAGTCCATTGATGAAAAGCAGCCATACGAACCAACCATCAAGAGCTAAGAGATACAGATACAGCGTAAAAGATACAGATACAGCCACAGATACAGACACAGATACAGCTAGCCAGATCCAGAGCCGCAACTCATTCGCTCGCCGCTGCTTGGATTTAAATTTAGCCACTTGAATTTCCGCCGCAACTTTTCCACATTTACTTTTTGGATTTTTATTTCATTTTTTTTTCGTTCATTTTTTTGTTTACCAAAATATATAAATAAAAGCAAATGAAGTGAAATATTTTGTCGACTTCCGCTCGTAATCACCAATTAGTAATGCCACACTGACAAATATGCCAACAAAAACGAAAACTTTGGAAGAGCAATGCTCGCAGGGGTAGGAGAATGCGGGCACTAGGCGCAGAAGGGCGGAGAAGGAGGTGGGGCTCGCCTTTGATATATGATTTCTAATAAATTGCTTGGGCCAAAAAATCGTATCTTGCAAATGGGCCAAAAGTTGGGTCACACTTTCAACCGTTCATCATTAGTCAAGAGGCAGATGCGCAAACTAAATTCAAATTCAGCTACACACACACAGATGCAGATACAAAGATACAGATAGAAAGATACAAAGATATACACACACTTTGCGCGTTCTCAAATCTAGCAAATCGAAGTGTATCCATTGGAACGCACTGAGCTGCGCCGCGCAATGCCCTGGGGAGCAATTTTAGGCGACGCAATAAAAATGTATCTATGTATCTGTATCCGTGTATCTGTTGATGTAGCTTTGGCTGTATTTGTATCTTTCAGCTGCAGCCGCACGCAGCGGCAGCTTTGGCTATGCTAGCTTGAGAAAATGGCCAAAAAATTAAATATAAATAGCTAAAATGGCCGACGCACCCCCTAGACAGCACAGCCCCCAACCCCCTCCCAATATCGCTGTATTTGCCCACACTTGCAGCTTTGTTCTATTTGTTTTTTTTTTTGGCTATTTGCGTGCTTTCCGTTTAGCTGATTCTTTGGCTTCGCACTTTTTGGCATTGGGTTTGGGTTTTGCGGCTTTTCGGCTTTACGCTTTTGGCCAATGAATGCGCCGCTGACCAAGTTGCCAATCAATCGATTGCGTCTAAAAAAAAAAAAAAACAACAACATTTTTGTGCGAATTCTTAAGCAAAACGGCCACACCCCTTGCAGCCTACCTCCCCGCCAAATGAGGTTCTTAGCATTAGCTTTTGCTTTCATTTAGTTTGAATTTTCTCTCTTTTGTTTTCGCATAGATCAAAGCGTTGCGAATGCAAAGCGCTTGGGAAATGCGCTCATGTATTGTGTGTGTCTGCGTGTGTGTGCGTGTGTGCGCGTTTTCTTTTGATTCTCGAGTGGGTGCGCAGAGGTGACGACTGCCTGAACTGCTGTTCCCCTAAAACTCAAGCGTTTTGTAGCTGCCGCCAATTGGCTTTGCCTCTCTCCTGACATTTCATTCGTTTTTAATACCACGGCCCAGTTTTATTTGTTCCTGATATTTGTTTTGCCGCGGGTTAAGCAGACGTCAGGGCGTACGGGGCTTAGATGGGCTGGGTGGGGGGTGGCATTATGTCTGCTCAATTTGAGGTCTCTGCGTGATTTGCCCCTGAGTTTGTTTTTGTTAGCCACATAAAACATGGGCCATCAAATGTTTTAAGTAAATGAAATTTAATTAGTTACGCTTATTTTGTTGTTATCATTTATTTATTTATTGGAAAAATTCAATTCAATTTTTCACTATTTGTTAGTTAAATTTTTGTTTGTTAAAATTTTTAAACATTTTTATGTCAAATTTTTTAACCAATTTTATTCAGAATTGTTTACCCCAAAATGTTCTCTCGATTCATGCTAAATTCTGAACAATTAAAATTTGTTAAAGTTCAAGATTTCGAGTGTTCACTGTACCGAATGAAACTGTTTGTGCTGACTGATTGATAACTGACTGATGATGGCCACTGATTGATTGACTGATTGATGTAAGTGTTAGGAAACGGAATTTTATAGAGTTGCTGTTGAAGGAAACGTTTTTGAAGAACTCTATTCAAGTTTTTTATTTAAAACCAATCTACGGGCGGAAAGCAAGTGAGGATGTGAGTTGGCAAACACGTGTTGACAATACATCAATTGGCAATTATTTATATATATTAAGGACTTTGTTCTGAGGAAATGCTTGACTAACTGATTGGTGAGAGCTGGGAAGCTAAAAAAGAGAGCAATTTTGGAGAAGTTTGTATGCTTGGCTTAAGCGGTGGTGCATCGAACTAGCAAACGAGAGGTCGCCGGTTCAAGGACAAAATTAAATTATAATGTTCGTCTTAGCGTCTTGTAGCAGCATATAATAAGTGCAATGTTAGTCGTAAGAATAACAATCGATATTAAAATAAGTCTATCGATAGGCAAGAGAGGGAGGCACGAACAAGCAAGATTGTGAGATTAAAAACAAAGAATGAGTTTGTGAAATAAGATATCTAAATACAGCCAGAATACAATGTTATTATTCAGTAATCTCTTCTATAAATATTTATGTTTTTCTCTTTTTTTTCCATTTATATTTTTTGTGCTCTTGCCTGGCATTTGTTACGCGCTGCCTTTGCTACGAGATCTCTTTCTTGTGGATCTCAAGATCTTTGGTTTTAGAGCATGTACCTCGATACTATCGATACTTCATACATTTACTCCTCGGTACGATACGCACTTAAGTTCAATATCGATGGCAGACTGTGGCAAGTTGTTTGCAAAATTACAATTAACCCCCCCCCCCCCCCCCCTTCCTTCCACTAACCGACAGACGTCTTTTAGCAGTAGCCGCAATGCCAAAAACTGCACGCAAATTTCTTGTAATGTCTTTGCGGTTGTTGTTGCTTGTTGTTGTTTTCGCTGTTGTCGGTGGTGGTTGTTGTTGCTCCACGCATATTAATGAAAATCGTTTAAGTGTTTTTGTGCGTGGAGTGGGTGTAGCTCTGCGGCTCTGCTGGGGCTGTTGTCTACAGCGTGGAGTGGATGTGGGGCAGGCGCGGCACGCGCGCATAAATATCAGCAGGCAGGCAACAACAACACGAACAACAACAACAGCAGCAGCAATTGGCAATTGGCAATTCGGGTTGTAGCTGAGAAGCACTCAATGAAAATTAAAGCAATTTCCTGTGCCAATTTGAAGAAGCTAAATTCAAATAAAATACCAAAATGAAAGCAGACTGAGGCCAGACAGAGATAGCAAAATACACAAACTGGGCAGATGCAAGAGAAATGCAGCAGCTGAAAAAGAAGAAGAAGACTTCGAATTGTCAACTGTGGTGCGCGGCACAGGAATTGGGCAACCGCCATTCATAGATATTTAATTAGCAAACCGAGTGCGACAGACAGCTGCAGAGAGAGGGAGAAAGCGGGAGAGAGTATGTGTGAGATAGAGAGAGAGAGAGAGAGAGAGAGAGAGGGAGAGAGGGCGCGCTATATAGAGATGTAAATTGGCAATAATCCGAAAGGCAGAGCAGTCTCTGGCGACGTCAAGAGGCAACTTGGGGCAAACAGCGTTGGCAGGCAACAAAGTAAATGAAGATGAGCACTTCCTGCAACAAAAGCGACAACAACAACAACAACAACAAACAGCAACAGAAACAGCATCCACAACATCATTCGGCGAGAGAGAGAGAGAGAGCTAGCGTAAGCGTGAGCGAGAGAGGGAGAGGAAGAGGATGAGATACGAGCACATTTTTAATCGAGTGCAACATCATGAATGGCAGAAGCCGCCGTCAGTTTTGTTTGTTTGCACAGTGCGAGTGTGTGCGAGTGTGTGCGTGTGTGTGCGTGTGTGTGCGTGTGTGTATCTTTTATACGAATGAGTTAAATGCTACGCTCGAGTTGAGTGAGTGATGCATCCCAGGGCGCATCCGTAAGATAAACAGGCGCAGCACGCAACGTTTAACTTTTAATTTGCAGCTGCACAACTGCACGAGTGTGTGTTCAAGTGAGTGTGTGTGTGTGTGTATGATGCTGCGTGTTGTGGGTGCCTGCGCTACCCAGCCCTAAGTACACCGCACACCGCACACAAAGGTCATGGACATGCGACGTTGCACAAATTTAATGCTTAAAATCATTAAGAAACATTTCGCAGATACGTGCAAAATATGAAAAAAACGAAGAAAAAACAACGTGCCGAAGTGGAAATACTCTTAAATACATATACAACAGATTGACGATTTATTTTCATATTTTGCTTTATATTACGCTGGGCAAGGGCGAAGAAGTACGAGAGACCAAAGAACAAACAGGTCTGGGAAGCCGCATTTCGAATACTCTATCATGGAAATTGTATATAGTAGCTCGTGATCTAGAGTCAATTCTTATAAACATATATATATATATTTTATAAATGCTCTATAATAGCAAAAGTATATAATTACAGTATATTATTATCTTATACAAATGAATATTAAATTATTAAATTATTAAAAAACAATCTTTCTTTTTTCCAACTTTTTATATATTTTCATAAAGTCTGTTTAATCTTGTATTAATGAAAACTCTTCAGACTTGATTTGTGATACATGTTTCAACTGCAACAACAGGCGGCACGTGCATCAACTTTCCTCAAGAGATTTCAACTGAGAGCAGAGCACATGAAGAAGGCATAAAGAAACCCTAAAGAAATAGATTTAACAACATCGTAAATGTCACTTACTGTGCGTGACATATGCCAGCAGCAGTGCATTATACCCGCAGCGTAAGTAAGTGTGTAAATTGTGTGGCAGATTTGGTTATGCCACAGGAAGCGGCAGGAGCTGCTGCTCTGGGCGCGCCGCCGGCTTGTCTGGGGCAGCGCCCACGGCCCCAAAATAATGTTCAATTAAGCGACAAAATGACACAACATTTAAATGAGCCAAGTTACGATAAGAGTTGCAACATGTGTGCGTTATACAGTTATATATATGATTGATAAAGCCTTGGCTGTAAGTAGTATATTATATCAAAGTCTAGAGTTCAAATCGATTTGCAGATACTCTTTATTAAAAGTTCATTAAAAACTAAAAAAAAATCCATAAATCAATATTCCAAATGCATATTTCCCTTTCACTGAACAATTTCTTTGACTAATTATTAAGTTGTCTCTCAATTTCATTTATTATCTTGTATTTGCTCTCGATTTTAAAGTGCTTGACTTATGACTTTATAGTTTTATGGTCTTTTCAAAATAAATTGCTGATAAAAAGGTTTTAATTTCTATATTTATTACATGAGTTTCTTTTATAGCCTCAGCAGAAATTAAACCACAATAAAAAATATTTAATTTTTTGGGCATTCTTAAAAAACTCTTAGACTTTGTAGTTGGACCTTTGAAATATGTTGAAGGCAAGATTAGCCAAATATGGAAACTATACTCATGGGTCTATGCCCCCTCCCCGTCCTTAAACTGCTTCGGACGAAGAGTTCTGTCTGCAAATGAATATCTCTCAGCTATTGGCAAATCTTTTGGGCTTTTAAGGCTTATGATAGAAACTCAATAGAGCTCCAGGAAGTGGGCCAGATATTATTGTCTTAGTAAGTCCAACTGTAATTGGGGAATTTGCGTAGTACTTGATTTGAATGGCACTTGAAATCAATGCGATTACATATGTGCACACACACACACTCGCACACACACAATATCAAGCTTTAGGAGGCGAAGCGGAAGATCCCGAGCTCTACATCAATTTCTAAATGATTTAACTTGCCCAACACTTAAGCTCCCATCAACAAAAAAAGTCAAATCGAATGCGAAATGAATGTGCGTGGCCCGCACTAACAGAGATTGAGGGCTGGGGTAGGGGACGAGCGTCAGACTTGAGGCTCGTTTGAGCTAAAGATATTTTCTTTAGCTTTGTTATATGTATTTTTTTCAAAAACTATATCAATTTGGGGTATTCACGAGCTGCTCTACGCAATTGAAGCCAATTGAAGCTAATCATTTGCTATTTAAATACGGGACAGCAGACGAATGCACAGATACAGATGCAGTTACAGCTACAGCTACAGCTACAGATACGGATACGGCTACAGACGGCCAGATACAGATACACGCAGTCAAGCACAACAAATGCGCCCAATTTTGAATGCTCAAAAGTTTAAATTGCAATTGCCCAAAAATACTAATAAAAAAACAAAAGAGCAGCGCAAGCGGAGAGCTGGAGGTGAGTGAGGGGTGGGTGGGGAGCAGGGCAGCGGGTGTGGCAGCACCCACATAAGCGACATGCAACATGCTCAACAAACACAACAATAGCAGGGGGGCAGAGCTCCGTTTCTTTTTCTGCTGGCGACGAGGATAAGAGCAATGCGACGAGAGGCACCTCCAAGCCCGCCTCCCCCCAGACTGAGTGCTCCCTCTCGCCCACCTTTTTATGTTGTGAGTATTAGCTACTTAAGTTGATGCTGCGCCAGTGTTGCAAGCCTGCAATTTGCCAGTGTTGGCCATAAAAACAGGAGGCAGCAGGCGGAAGGTGCGTTTAATGAGCAACAGGAAGGAAAACACTTTCGCACAATTTTATAGGTTAAGTTTTTATTGAGACACGAGTTGAGCCGAATGTTAAAAAACAATCCTCTCTTTAATTGTATGGGAAACATATCGGGGAGCGGAATGGACGAAAAGAAAGAGAGTCAGAGAGTGGAAATTCCAAGTATAAGCAAGTAAAAAGTGCTCCAGTTGGGAGTGCCCGACTGGGGAATACCCTGATACTACTTGGTGACGGTAGCTATAAATTGAAAGATATATGATCTTTATATACTATTCAAAAAGCTGCCAATAAAATTTGGTGACTCTAGCTCTTAGAACGTAAGAGATTCGCTCGAAAAACACGATATCGATTTTAATCGACTGCTTGGAAACGAGGCAAGTTATCGATTATCTCCACAGACAAACTCCTAGTGTGTAGTTCGTAGTTATTTAATTTATTAAACATGCAATTGTTTTAGCAAAATAACTAAATTTAGGAAAATAACTAAACTTATTTCTACACAAATCGAATTACTGAGAATTCGAATTAGCGAGTGTCCACTGTACTTGAACTACTTCAGCTATTGGCTGCTTGATATGAAGTGTTTATTTTCTTTTTATTTTTAAATGCTTTGGCTACAGTTACATTTAAATTGCGAATGCAGTTTTCCAACACTTGTGCAGAGTTACTTTTGCCCTTTTGCAACACTATTTGCTGACCCTTAAGCAAAATGTTGCTTTTTCTCCTGCTGCTGCTTCACTTGGCATTTGTGGCCAGGCCATTGCCAAGTCGTAGCTAACTGCCAAAACGTTTCGCATTCAGCAGCGCGTCTCGCTGCCTGCAGTTGACCCCGTTTTGTGCAAAGGCAAACTGGCCCCAAGTTCCCCCTTTCCACCCCCTCGGCTCTAGGCGCCAGCTCTTCAGCCTCCCCCCTGCACCCGAAACGGGGCCAAACATTAAATTATATTTTATGTGCAAATTATTTAAGTTTGTGCGCAAGTTTTGGCAAAATAGGAACATTAAGACGAGATATATGCATGCATATTACACACACAAACACGCGCGCGCACACACACACACACACACACATGGCAGTCATTATTCGAATGCATTTTGCATAGTTTTTGGCGCTGCCAAATTCTTGGCCAACGGCCATCAATGCCAAACAAAACCATTAACATAAGCAAGGACAATGCAGCCAGGATGAGCGACAAGGACGAGCAAGGAGCAAGATTCGGAGAGAGCAAGAGAGGTAGAGGGAGGGAGAGGCAAGGGAATGGCTAGCCAACTCAAATGCATTGATGCGTTTGCATTTTCTATAATCACTTTTTTTCTCTCTATTAGTTTTTTTTTTTGTGTGTTTTTCGTTCATGCGAAAAGTTTTCAATTGCTCTGGCGTCACTTTTTGATTGCTTTGATGTGTTTTTCTCGCACATTTCCCAAGCCTCAATTCATGACAAAAGTTTTTCGAGGCAAGGACGCAAAAGGATGTGCAACGGCAGCGTCGGCAGCGGCAGCAGGACACAAAGCCGAGCACAACTTTCGCTTTGATTTTCAAATATCACACACACACACACACACATATATATATGCTATATGCATGTGTGTGTGTGTGTGTGTGTGTGTGTGTGGTGTTTGGTTTTTGGAGTTTTGCATTTCCTTTTCTCTTTCTCTCTTTCTCCATAATACTGCTTTAAATGAAAGTTTAATGCGTTTGCCAAATACAATTTTCACAATTTTCTTCTACTTTTATCAACATATATATATATATATATATATGTATATAAATTTAGATATACATATATTTAGTTATCTGTGCTATATATTAACTGCCCCGCTTTACCAGATATTATATTATCTTATATTTTTTATTTATTATTTTGTTTTAGTTTTTTAGTCTTTTTTTTCTATTTGTAGCTGGCAAATTTTTGTTTGCCGCCGCTCTCACTTTTCCCCCTCCTTCTCTTTTCTTCACCCTCTCTATATATATAGTTATCTCTATATTTTATTTTTCACATTATTTTCCTTTCTATATGTATTTGTTGGCCGGAAAATGTGTTCGTCTGTGCGGAAATTGCATTTTTTTCTTTTGCCCAAGCAATTCGAGTTTCAGTTTTTTCTGTTGTGAACTTTTCCATATAAATATATATGTATATATATATATTTTTTTGTTATTTGCATTTCGCAGTTTTTTAGTTGGTTTTTTTTTTTCAGAGAGCGCATTATCCTGGCCGCCTTTGGGGGCAAGTTTAAATGGTTTAAAGTGCTTATAATGCAAATATTAAAATGGCTGAAGGGACGCGGCAAAAGTTAAGCTGCCAAAGTGTAAGAAAGTTAAGTGCAGGCATAAGCGGGGTGAGGTGGCGGACAGACTGGCGTTTGCAATAGTTGCATATTAGTTGCAAGTGCCGCATAAAGTATGCGAAGAAAACACAACAACAATAGCAACAACAACTGGAGCAGCAGCAGACGGCGATGAGCTGAACTTAACGGCCAATAAAATGAAAATGCTTGCGATCATATCAACGCATAGAGTGGCCGGAGGGGGGGAGTGAAGCAGTGTGCAGCGGGGAGGCAACTGAGTTGTCTCGAGCTGGTTTCGGTTTGGCGCGCTGCGGCAACATTATCACATATTTATTGTTATCTAACGGATTGCACAGCTTGCATTGCGCATCACAAAGCAGGACATTTTATGCCCTCAAGGAAATTAAAGCTTGAACTAGTTGCGAATTCTAAATGAGCTCTTTTATTAAGGCGGCTGCCGCTGCAATGCTTTGTGTGTGTTAAGTTTTGTATTGCTTGTTATTTAAGCCTTGTTTTCGTGCTGATGCACTGTTATGTGTGTTTATATGAGTCATTAGCTATATTATCTCATATTTAGTGCAATTAATTTCAAAGAAGAAACTTTTGCATTGTCCTTTTCCAATTGCTTTGAAGTGCAATGCCTCGTGCATGCTTTGTTTTTACTATAACAATTAGTATATTGTGGCCAAATTGTTTTGTATAATATGTTATGATTCAAATTATTTACAGTTTCTTGGGTCTCTTTTTAATTGAAGTTGCCTAACGCTCAATTGATAAATGACAAACAGCACCAGGATCGCTGCACACGTGTCCATAGGGTAAGATAAGGCAGAGGCATAAACAAATATGTGAAAGAGAGTGGGAAAACTTTAATCTATAAATTGAAAATTCCCTACATAAGGCCGAACATTTCACATTTCTTTTAATTGCCGCACAGCCTGACGACTTGTGTTTACATTGCGACATGGCAGAAGGGAGAGCGAGTGCCGAGCAGGGTAGAGGGTAGAGGGGGATAACGATTTGTAGACTATGGGCGATGAATTTGTTTGCCTGTCAAATAAAACAAGACGCATCAAATTATTTCAAATTTATCGCACAGCCAGCCAAAGGTGTGTATGGCTGGATATCCTGTGACAGTGCGACCCTTCGGGCGAGTCCTGTCCGACGCAGGCAGCTGGTCACAACAGGCAGGAAAACAACCCCCGATGCCAACGGAACGGCAGAGAATTGAAATGCTGGCATTACTGGATCTACCTGAGACCGAGTAGACCGAGTCGCTGTTCACATTTGCCACAGATTTGCACCGCAAAATGACAGTCAAATGGGCAACAATAACGATTAATGGCCAAGCGACCAACAAAATAGTCATGCATCCATGTATCTCGGGCTGTGTGTATCTATGAGTGTTTGCTATTTGTCCCGACTGGCTGCCAAATCAAAATTATATTTTGACACGCAGCAAGCGGCAGTAAATGAGTGAATGAGTAAAACTTGCAATTAGTTGGCCCAAAAGATAGCAGCCACAGCCACAGACACAGACACTGATGAGAGCTGCACATGCCAAGCAAACGCACAGATACAGATACGACAAAAAAAAAAGATACAAACACACACATACACACGCTCAGCTACAGATAGACGTACTTTATGGGTTTTTCTCTTGTTTTCTCGTTTTTTGGGCTGCGCAATTGTGGGTTAATGGCACTTTAAACTCGGCTTCGCACAGGAAGCGGCTCATGTATCTCATAGCTACATCAAGGGTTTCTATATATCTATTTCTATTTTTCTGCTCTCTTCTCTTTTTTTTATCCATTTTCATTTTGATTTTATTTTTGGTTTTGCCTTTGTCTTTGCTTTGATTAATATTTGGCACGCAACAATGCAATTTGCCCGGCTTCAGTTCGGAGTAAATGTGTAACAACAGTCGAATCATTGTAGATCTGGCCCGAATGGAAACAACTCGATGGGGTAGCAGCACATCAGGGTTACAGTATGTCTACAAAAAGTTCTTTGGTCGAGATTTTCAAATGGAGACAGCAAGTTGTTGGTCTTTATGGTGTTGTTGAGCCTTGCTGCCCCACGTTGGGCGCCGCCAATAAACTCTATGCCATTTGCGGAGCCGCATTTCGGTCCGCTGCAGTCCACACAAAACTCCAACTAGTCGTAGGCCGCAACGATGCTGCATTCACATATATCTTTACATTTACGACTCAGTGTATGGGGCGTGTCGCAGTGTTGCATAAATCAAAACCAAATGAAAATGAAAATGAAAACTAAAACGAGCAAAAGGTGTAGAGACTGCAAACGCAATTTAGTCAATGCAATTAAGTGAGAGAGAGACTGAAAGGGAGAGACAGAGATGGAGATAGATACTGGACAGCACAGACAGTGCCTGATGTGTCAGTGTGGAGAGGTAAGGGAACGAGAGGCAACATTTTGTTGGTCCTCTGCTTGTGGGCCACGCCCAAAGCACAAAAGCGAAACAAGCGCCGACTGATTTTTATCAACTAACCAAGCGTAACGCAGACAAACACTTCCTAAATCACTTCGAGTCGTTCCACTCGGCCCGACTACTAGCTCTCCACCTCCTGCTCGATCCACCGCCACCGGAGTCCACCCTCAAACCGAACCCTCGCTCTCTATAGACAGCAAAGGGAAACGTTTTCTGTGCACATAAAACATAAATTATTTAATTTTTTTCTTCTTTTTCTGCTTTTCTTGACTTTGGTGCGCCTAGACAACCAAGACGACAATGGCATATAGTAGGGCATGGGCACAATGGCAATACCAAATATTTCATAGGGCTTTTTGTGTGGCAAGGGACGGCAGGAAGCAGGCAGGGTATCTGTTATCAGCATTGCCGATGGCGGCGCTTGGTATAAAAATTATGAAACACTTTCGCTCATTGACTTCATTAAATTATTTTGTATTTATTTTGTGCGCATCGCACTCGTATCTCTCAATGGATCGTCGGGATTTCGAACACCTTTGCGTTTAATTTATTTCGCCAGCGCCTTTTTATGGGACAGCAGTCGTCGGGGGCTCGAGTGTATTTTATTGGGCCGCATTTCTGTTTTATTTTACACACTCACTACTTCATTAAGAGCCTCCGATGGCGAAATGAGCTTCCATTTCGTTACCATCTGCATTTTCTTATGATGTCCGCTTGGGTTTCCTTGGGAAAACAAAATAACACAACAGAAATATCAAATTCGCAGCACACGAAAAGAAAAAAAATATAAATAAAATGACAAAAAAGGATCATGTGGCGCCCAACGTGGGGCACAATTAATTTGACACCCTTTGTGCCGCACAGAAAGGCGGGCGGCCGGCGTTAAGTGGGGCGTAATTAATTGATTCGCTTTGCCTTTTGACTTTCAATTGTGGTCACATTGCTGTCCTTTAAGCTGAATTCAACATTTGGCGCCCAACGTGGGACGTCCTATCGATTTAAGCCAGCATTTCGAGTGATTCGGATACGGCATCAGCTTTTAACAAAATTCCACAGCCAATCCATTAAATGCGACTTTTCTAGGCGCACGATTGGCGTTCCGCGACGCACTGTGCAACTTTTTACTTTTCTTAATTTTATTTTTTTTGCACTTCTGTGCCGCACAATTCAATCAAACTTGCCAGAAAAACTTTACGACACACTCATAAGCAGCTCACGCCACCAAAATGTAGGCAAGAGAAGTAGAAAAAAAAAACTGAAATAAGGAAATGAAAAACGTGCGGCATATGGGCAAGAGGAAGACGCAGGCGCCACGTACTAGACCACGAAAAGTTCGGTAGCAGGAGGCGCAGCCGAAGGAGCCAAACGTTTTGCATAGAAAATGGGCAAAAGTCAACGCACAGTAAAAACAGTGCAAGGGCGAGAGGCACCGCGAACCTAGGGCTGTGGACGGGGGAGGCGGGGGGCTCGAAGTTGGGTGGTTCGGCGGGACCGACAGGAATAATAAATATTCAGTTTAAGTAAATGGGCTTTTATCGCGCATCTCTGGGGTGCCATAATTTGCCATTTTTGCCAGGCAGTCTACGCTTTTTCTGTTTTTTTTTTTTTTCGGGAGTTTCTTTGCCTCAGTTTTCGGAGAGGTTTTCCTTTGGCTTTTTGGTTTTCCTTCCTTTTTTTTGGGTGCCACACACTTGCAATTTGGCTGGGAGGCAAATGTATGTAATTGATTCAACAAACGGCGCAAAGGTGCCAAGAAACAAAGCGAAAACTTGGCGACGCCAGGAGAGAACGAGCCAAAAAAATTACAAAAGGCAAAGCACAAATACTGTGGGGGCAACAACAATTATACGCATAATATATTTTCACCATAAATATACATGTGTGCATGTGTGTGTTAGTGTGTGTGTGTGTGTATGTGTGTGTGTGTGTATGTGTGTGTGTGTGTGTGTGTGTGTGTGTTACATAAAGGTCTTGCTTTCAGTTCGGGTTTCAATGCTAAGTTACAGTCAAAAAGATAAACAAATGCTGTGCTTGATCACAAGAAATACCCTGTAACAATTTCAATTAGATGTCTAGATGATGGGAAAAAGTGTTACCGTATACTCTGTTTAATTTCCAACTAAATGTCTAGTTGTCGTTAAAAAGTGTGACCATATAGCCAGTTCAAATTCCAACAGAATGTATGTATATCTGTTAGGAAAAATTTTGTGACCATATACCCTCTTCAAATTCCAATTAAAGTCTAAATGCTGTGAAAATGTGTTACCGTATACACTGTAAAATTTCCAACTAGCCTGTGATATCACAAATATTTTATATATATTTCAGATTTTTATTCATTATATTCAAAACCATAATCGAAGTCTGACCTCAGGCAGCATCTTGCATAGCCCTACTCCACGCTCAATACACCCTTTGCGCACGCACTTCTCATGTTTACAGGGTATACAAAGGCCAAGTCACGCTCGTGCTTCTCCGGGTGCCCAGGCTTGACTCCACCGCCCCCCCCCCCTCCGCCTTCGACCGACTGGGCCATAAAAAAAGAGCATTTTCGCGGCGGCAAATCACTTCAGCGCCTGGCAGCAACAATTTAGCTCATTTATTTTTATACATTTTAAGAAACAATAAACCGACGGCCCATAAAACACGCAGTTACAAAATGAAAATGATTTAAGACAATGGCCAGGCAAGCCCCATCCATCCCCAGCCCCCTTCCGCCACCCAAACTCGAGCCCGGCGCATGAATTATACGCATTTGGGCAAAAGTTTAACATTATAATTGCAACGTTTTATAATACCAGAGAGCTCTATGTGATTTACGACAACGTTCTGTACGCTACGCAATATATCTAGCCAATTCTTTGGCCTTCTCGATTGACAGCCAAAGCAATTAAAGCCGATTCGAGTTGGCAAAAAAAACAGAAAACAAAAACAAAAACAAACTAAATGAGAGCCATAAGCTGAAGCAGGTGTCAGCTGGGCAAAGGCGTGCCCTGTAAATAGGTTTACCTAAAGGGAAAAGCCATTTGGCCTAAGCTGCATCCATTTCACAGTGAAGCCTCTCTGCATCGTTTTAAAGTTCTACGTTCTACGACCAAAAAAGTGAGCGTATTCAGCTATGCCACTTATGAACTTCAGCTTGCAACTTGTAGCCAAGTAAAAGAATACAGATTGAGAAAAGATTCCGCTGATTAATATCTAGCTAGAAAACTGAACATGGAGGACAACAAATACGAGAATGGAGACGAGACAAGTAAAAACTTATAAATAATCTGTGTATATACAACTGTGTCTACTGACTGACTGATTGACTGACTGAGTGACTGATTCACTGACTGACTAACTGACAAGCTGACTGACTGATTGACTGACTGACAGATTGCCTGTCTGACTGATTGACTAACTGACTGATTGACTAATTGACTGACTGACTGACTGATTGATTGACTGACTGAATGATTGGCTGACTAGTTGATTGATTGACTGATTAATTGACTGCCAGATTGATTGACTGATTAACTGACAGATTGACTAAATGACTGACTGGCAGATTGACTGTCTGACTGATTGACTAATTGACTGACTGATTGACTGGCTGAGTGTTGTTCTGGATTTAAATTACTTCCTAAGAATCTTTAAGAAAATTCACATGAGACGTTTTTTACATTTTCCGCAGAATCCAGGCTTCCTCCGTTGAAAATGCGATTAAATGACTTTTTGTTCGATTTACATTCAAATTTATTTTCAAATTACATCAAAATGAAACATTTCTCAAAACTCAACTGACCCTGGAGGACATGCTAAAGAAAATAAACAACGTATTTAGCTGACACAGCAGACATGCAACTAAGTAAGCTTAGCTAAAGGCGTTCATAGAAAGTGACCATGGAGAACATGTTACCGGAAGAAAGGTCTGGCAAGGCAGCATTTAGTTGGCCAAATGTAACCAGAAAGGACGAACGTACAAGTGCTTGTGAGAGCATCAAAGGGCTCGAGCTGTTAAATGCAATTCATGTGCTCAACTTTGTTGCAAGTTAGATGCAGACAGACGGCAACTGTCTATGTGTGTGTGTGTGTGTGTGTGAACTTGCAACTCATTAGTGGCACTAGCAGCGGCAGCTAAAAGAAGCTAAAAGTTGACACTTAACGTTGACTTTAACTTAATCGGAGCTTTGGCCTAAATGTAAATGGATTCAATGCCGAGTGGCAGCTTTAAGGCAACTGCGGATGCAACCAACAGATGAAGTGGATAATGCAGCAAAACTGCAATTTTTGTTGTTGCAACTAAAACCATTCGTTGGTCCTGGCATTAAATGAGTAGTTTCAGTTGCTGCTGCTGCTGCTGCTTGTCAGCCTTTAAATCAGCTGTCGCAATCTGCTCCAGTTTTCCATGGAAGCTAGGATGTGCAGCAGCCAGCGGGTGGCAGGCGGGGACAGGCGGGGGCAGGCGTGACTGCAGGTTGCCTCAACGTAAAATTTAATTAAGCTGCTTTTAGCTACAGTTCCAAAGCGACGTCTTAAGCTGCACACAGATAGAAAGAGAAATGTATATACAAATAGGGAGAGACAGAGGGAGAGGGCGAGGGGTAGACATACACATACACACGCAAGCGCGCGCACACACACACTCGAATTGGGTTGCAAGCACTTGTGTGTGCGGTAAATATTTTTGCAACCACAGCCACTTGACTCCTCGAGTGCGGCACTTTCTTTTCTCGGGTCTGCAGTACGCCTGGCATCCTTTGGCGCCTGCCACCTGTGAAGCTGTCATGCCACACCCCGCCCCGCATGCCTGCATTGACGCCCCTGTTGTGGCACATCTCTGTACACTTGTGTTTTAAATTCTTAATGCAACCACACACGTCCCCCCGCCTTCCACACGCCACCCAGCACGCCCCCTTTAGCGCCCACAAATTAGCCACAGTTTTACGTTTTTGTAATTTGGTGCGTGTGTGTTATCCATTTTTTCTTTGCCAGCTGGTACGCTGCTCATTTGCTGGCTTGCAATTCTCAACAGGTTCTTGAAACACTTCATTCTGCTTTTGGCATTTCTCTTAATCTCCAATTAATTGTTTTCAAGCTTTGTTGTTGTCAGTGAAAAACATTTGATAGAAGCGCGAAATTCATGCTAGGAAGCAGTATGTATACTTATATATTCTTGAGCAGGGCGAGTCGGCCCGTTTGTATTTATTTTATTTATAAATTCTCTTTTATATGAATTATTCGCATTTTCCCCATTTTCACTTTGTTCGTCTTTTTCTCTTATCGTTCTTCAATTAAGTAAATTACATTTCTCTCACTTCTTTGACAACCCAAATAGAAGAGTTTCATTTTCTTTCCCGCTTTGCAATTCTTCCATACATAATTTCTTTATAAGCTGTCTTTTATCTTTATTTTTTCACTTTGTTCTTCTATTTCTTTTATCTTTCTTAATTTTCTTCGCAGATTTCTTTAGATCAACAGAAATTCGGTGGTTTTCGATTACTTTTTAGTCTCAGTTGGCATTTTGTCTCATTTAGTCTCAGGGTCCATTGCTCTGCATTAAAAAGATTTATGTGCCGCCTCTTTACGTCTCTCACCCCACATCCCTCCCCCTTTAACTCTCTCTCTCTCTCTCTCTTCGCTCCAATTCATTTTAATGTGCAACCCGCAATCGATTTTCTATTTAAATTCTATACATTGCTATTGTTTTTTCTGTTATTTCCATTTACTTTTCTCATATGAAACGAAAATAAGAAAATCTGCTGCATATTTTGAATTTTGCTTCTCTCTGTGGCTTTGTCGGGGAGCAGCAGGTGGTGCGGGGCTGGGCCGTGGTAGGGGTTTTGGCAATCGAATAATCTAAATTTTCGCTTTGGATTTCATTGCCTTTAATCGTTATCTTAGGCATTTCGTAGGGCAAGTAATGCGAGTCATATGAAGAAATTTAAAAATTTCTTAACGAGAAAATTGTTTTTTATTTCTTTGTGGCGAAAATTGCTTTAAATGTTTGCATTCTAGAGTAATTTATTTGATTTTTAAAATTACAAGAGCGTTGTGCAAATGCAATTTTCCGGTTGTTGAATATTTTTTGACAAGTAATTTGACAAATTGGTTTTTATCAGTTTTAATGCAGTTTATTGATTAGAATGCGATTATTGACAATTACCCAAGTTGGCCATGTACTATGACAAATTATTCGACAAATCGCACAAGAAATTCTCAAATTGGAAATGAATGAGAAAATATGCATTAAAATACGTTTTCTTTCTGGAATACGTAGAAGAGTGCATGGATAAGCTATTAAGAAGTTAAGCTTGATACGATTAGTATGCAAGAATGCAAGAAAAGGCAAGAAGGTTGCCGGTTCGAATCACAGGCTGGTGGCTGATGGATTAAGAAGGTGCTAGCTTCGCTGGAGACCTTATTTACCTGTGGTATTTGGAAGATTAGGTTGAAAGCTTATCCGAACTATGCGATAATATAAATAATAACAATAATAGTAGTCAAAACTGAATAAGTTGATAGCTCGAAATGTCAGGACTTTCAAAAGCTGTATTTCAAAAACCTATTGCCAAGCGGCGGAAGCCAAAAAAAAAAAAACCAAATATACTTGATTTATATCTTCTATACTATATACTCTATTATATACTATATGCTTTACTATACGATAAGCTATATGCCAAATATAGCAACGATTTATCGATATCTGGAAGATCTTCGATTTCTTTTGCTTAACAATTTTCAGTTGCGAGCGATTGATGAGATTTGAACACCAAGTTCATTTTTTGCATCAATGTTTTCTTTGTTTTTGATTATTTTTTAAATCCAGCTTCAGAGTTCGTCAGCTGAACTTGGCAGCTAAAGCGTTTTCAGGTTTATTACGCATATCTTTTACCTGAAGCTGCGGCCTTTGGCAAAACAACGCGCCCAAGTGCTGGATAAACAACAACAGCAGCAGCAGCAGCAGAAGAAGCAACAGCGACAAGAGCAAGAAAAACTAAAGGAAACCAAAAGAAGACGGTTAAGATAACAACAAGAAGAAGCACAAAATGTTGGCCAGCTATAGCTGTGGAAGGCCCAAACGCAAACGCAAAATCAACAACAATAACGAACAGCGAAAAATCAGTCGAGTGTTTTTGCAAAGGGGAAGAGCATAATTTCGAGGGGGCGGTACAGGGAGGGTGTGGGAGCGGAAAGGAGAAGCTGTCTGTGTGTGTGTATGTGTGTAACAGTTGTGCTGATTCACAGACACGACGAAGAGGTGCCAAATGGAAAAACTGGCCACGTGAGAGACAGGTAGTGGGGAGGGGCTCTGCAGGGGAGGGTGAGGAGAGAGTGCTGGAAAATAAACGATGTTGTCTATGACAAGGCATGACGGTAATGACGACGACGATGGACGCGAGGAGGAGGGAGAGAAGGGAAGGAAGCAGCAGCAGCAGGAGCTGTGTGTGTGTGTGTGTGTTACCTGTGGGCCAAGTGTTTCGGCCAAGTGCTGTGAGCCCTCAGCTGGACGGTACGGGACGGGTTTTTGCCAACGCGTCTGCTTCTTCTTCATCTTCATCTTTACCTTCAATTTTCGTTTTAGCCGCATCATTGTCGCTGCTGCGAGCTGTTGTTATTGTTTTTGTTGTTATTGCTGTTGTTGTGGCGTGTTTTGTTTTTGGAATTTTTCAATTCAAGGTTTTGCCAAGTTGCCTGTCTATGTTCCCGCAGCCCGTCCGCGTCTACGTCCCCGCCCCTGTCCCTGACCCTGTGCCTGTCCACCCGTCCTGGGCTACCTGCCGCTGCCTTCACACCTCTGAAAAGGCGCGCACATTCCATGTCTCAGGCTCAGGCTCAGCCTCAGTCGCGGCAGCTTCTGCACAATCATGCGAGAGGATGAGAGCGAGAGAGAGCGAGAGGAGCAGAGAGAAGTGGAGAGGAGGCGAGACGCTGACTGCTGCTATCAATGGCAGCCTTTTTAGGTTTAACAATGCGCTACTATGTAAGGGTATTTTAGTTAGCTGATTAACTATGTAACACATTGGCAAAAAGACAGTTGGAAGTGCATGCAGCATGTACAGTAGTCGCTCGCTAAAATGCTAGAAATGCAAAGTTCGTCTTGAAAAGCAAGAAATACTCTAGATATGACTATATACGACAAATGCTCAAATCGAGTTGTATTGCTTTATAGGTATCTAAAAATTATATCTTCCAGATACAAAGCCATCTAAATAGTTAACGATTATCTTTAAGAATAACAAAAGTTACAAAGGGTATTTCAAAGTGCGGCTTTAGCCGCGGGTAACTGCTCTTTCTAGTTGTTATTTTTGCTGCTGATGCTGCCTGTCTGCACTTGCGCCTCGTCAAGTGTGTGTGCGTGCGTGTGTGTGTGTGAGTGTTGCGTGTGTGAATGTTGTGTATGAATGTGTGTAACTGTGTGTTGTAGCCTGTGCTGCCTGGCATCATAAATCATCTCAAGTGGCTGCTGCTGCTGTCTGCTTGCGCCTGCTATTTCGGTTTTGTATCTATAACTATAACAATTTGCAAGTGTAACTCACAGATACACACACACACACAATCACAACACACACACTTGTCAGTCAGCGCTGGCAACACCTTGCTGCCAGGCGGCGGCAGTCACTTTGACATTTGTGTTGCACTAATTTGCAGCACTTGCAGCAAAAGATACAAAGATGCACAGCTACAGATACAGATACAGATACAGCTAGAGATGCGTAGAAGCGCGCACTCTTCAGATACACAGTTACAGATAGTGCCACAATAGCGCTGGCAAGGCTCTGCGCATTCAATTTGGTAACAGGTAACAGCCGCTGCCTCAGTTACCGTCGCTGCGCTTGCTGTTGCATCCATAAGATACAGATACTTTTTTTTTGCTGTTGCTTGCCGTGTTAAACTGGCAACAGCTGTGCGCCACATTTGCAGTGCACGATAATCGAGTTAATGCAGCTAATGATTATGATGTTCCCGAGGCTGATGACGCAGTTGAGGATTTGCGCATTTTATCAATCTTTGATTTCATCACTTCTTCTTCTTCCTTTTCCTCTTGCTGCACTAAAATGCGGCAACAGCGCAGCCTAAAAAAATGTATATAAATATAATAATAATAATAATAGCTGTTCAAAATCTGCAACAGCTGTGCGAAATTTGAGCTAATTTCGGAGCTAAGGATACGCCCTCCAAAAAAAGAAGAAGAAGCATCTCATGATAATCAATCAAATTCGTGCGGAAATTGCGGGCGATGCGGAGTTAACTGAACGCATGAGTTTAAGAAAATTAACAGAAAATGTTTCGTAAAGAGGAAAAGACACGCCCTAAAAAATGCCAAAGACAGGATATTTGCAAGAAAATTAAAAAATAAATAAACAAAGACAATCGCAATCGAAGCTGGGTTTGAAGACTTGATAAAACTAATTGACAAAACTGAATTCTATTTCAGAACTTGATAAAATAGTTTGACCAGCTTAATTAAAGATATCTTAAAGTAATACTTTTTGAAACGATGAGAAATTGGTTTGTCAAAACAGACTTAATTTGGAAAGAATTCTTTTTGGGGACTTAGTTTGACAAAAGACGAATTAAAAAAGCTTGAGCTCGCTGGGAAGAAATACGATTATAAATACTTTATAGACCTGTAAAAATATCTTGAAATTAAATGAATTTTGTTGTTTAACAATTTGCATAATTATATATATAAATAGTTCTGTAATCTCTTAACTCCCGCACAAGTTTTTAACAGTCCGCCTTTCAGTTTGTCTTGAATACTTCGTAGGTCTCTCTGCAGAAATATTTCTTGTCGAAATATACTTATATCTTATATCTTTTACCTGCATGCATATGCATTTTCCAGAATTTATCGACATTCCCGCTTAATAGAACGATTGCTTGGCCCGTCTTCGCTGGAGCCACCAATTGTTCAGTTCAGTGAGCAAAAGTTGAAAAAATTGTCTTTAGAAAGTGGAAATTGTTGGATTTCTTTGAAAATAGTCGATCTAAAATCATTTGCGGGCATCTCTTAAGTGTCTAATCAAATGAAAACCCAAAAAGGAAACTTGCCCCAACATGCATATGTGCAAATGGAAAATGTGCTCAATTGGAAAAGCCTTTGATATCACGTAAATTTACTGCGCTGCGTTTCGAGCAATCAATAATAAACATTCATGCAGCGGCTGCTGCTGTTTTATCAACTTTTATCAAGATTATCAATGTTATTGTTATTAATCTTTATTGAGCAGTTTTTTGAGATAGCGCAGTCTGAAGTTGGCATGTTAATTGGGATATTATTTGAGACATGATTTAAGCGAGTATTTCGGCTAGGTTTTGGGTTAGTATTTGGGCTAGTTTTTGGTATATTATGTGGTATATATTTGGTATATTATTTAAGTTAGTATATTATAGAGCCAGCGAATTAAATATTTATATATTTTATGATTATATAGATATTAGTTTTTTATATATTATATTTATACATATTATATATGAGAAATATATACGCAAAGAATTTATTATACTCTATTATATATAATTAGTTATTAGTTATATAAATTTATATAAAATGAGAAAAATATGCTCGCTAAAAACATAGCTGATTAATAGAAATAATTAATTATTAATTATATACAATTTATTTCATTTTGTAATACTTTTCAGCTGAACGATTTTTCTTGAGTTTTCTTGAACTCTTTTACAACAATTACAATTTAGACAAAAAACCCGCTAAAATGCCATTTAGCACAAAATGAGAAATGAAAATATCAGCTCATATACATATTAATATATTATATTATTATTTTCGTTGTATTATTCAGATAATATATAAATGATATTATCTATATATAGTATTTAATGCTGCTTTTCCACCTCTCTCCCTCTCCCCCTTTCTCTCTCTCTCTCTATCTCTGTCCCTAGCTCATCAAATACCCTTAAAAAACGATAAAACTTAAAAACGATCTCACAAGATATATTTGTATCAAGTTAACAGTTCACATAAATTGTGGAACTATAAGTTATATATATGCCATGTGCTGCAGTTCTTGTTGAATGCTTCGATTCGGCAAAGTCTTGAGTTAACTTTGTAAAATGCCGTCGGCTCAATTTCTGAGACGAGTTGAGGGCGGACGGCGAACAACATTCGGACAGGGCACAAAATAGAAGGAAACAACAACAAAACATGTGCAAAAACATGTGCAAAAAAGGCAACAGAATAAGAAGATAGAAACAAAAATAAAGGCAAACATAAACAATATATAATTGTCTAGACGTCAGTCAGAGCTCATCTGTGGGTAAGTATGGATTTTATGGTCCACGCAGAACTCGTAGCTGACTTTTTTATTTACTTATTTATTTATTTCTTTTTTTTTTTATGTATTTATTTAGCTTGCTTGGCGCTTGTTTAATTAATGGAGTTCTTGTTGGTTTAGCTTTCAGCTGCCTTCAATTCAATTTGGGTTGCTTTTTTCGCCTTTTAAACTTTAACGAAAGCTATTTCAATAGCTAATTCAGCTGCCTTTTCATTTGTTTGATTTATTTTCATTTATTTGAGTAATTTATAATTTTTAATTCATAATTTAACTTCAAGCTCTTACTTTTTCTAGTTAAATAGATTCATAGTAGCACACAAAGTTGAAGGATCGCAGCCCCGAGCAGAGGAAAGACAACTTATTTGCCTTTTATCACCTTAATTCCTAATGTCTTTATTCGTAATATTATTTATTATTATATGATATATTTCTATTAAGTTATATTTTATTTTATATTATCTCTCGAAATCTGTCATAATTTCACGGAGAAATTAGATTTCGTTGAGGAATATATTTTAGAACATTAGGCAAAGTTTTTAAAGAGAGATAATTTAATATAAGCACGAGTTTTACAAATCTCTAGCTTTGAAGAATACATATAGAAGGTTGTATCTATTCTGTATATATACATGAATTATCTTAAGATGTGCTTCATTCCATCGGAGTGCAAATCATCGAATTGAAATCGTTTTCACACTTTTCCCAATGAGAACAGTTCGGTTTTATTTCACTCGGATTCGCTCTTTTTTTTTTAATTATTCAAACAATTTTTGAAGGAAGATATTGTAAAAGAGAATTTAAAATGAAAAATAAATAACATTTATTTAAACTTGCAATGGTTTAAATAAATAATGAAATACCTATTATACAAATCTATCGAGCGATCTATCTTTAAGGCATTCGTTTTCACTCTTTTCCCAATGAGAACAGTTCCTTTTCATTTCACTGGGTTTCGTTTTTTAAAACTATTTTTGAAAGAACATTTTGTAAACAAGATTATAATATGAGCAATAAATAATGTCAGGCTAACTTTTTTAATAAAAATTGATATATTAATAATAATAACAATCTATGAAGCCTTCTATCTACAAGTGTGCTACATTTCGACTAAATGCATTTCGTTTTTTTAAAGAACTTTTCAAACAATTTTCGAAAGAACCTTTTGTAAAAGAGATTATAATATGAGAAATAAAAACAATCTATTTAAACTTGCAATTGTTTAAATAAATAAATAAATAGTAATTATAAAAATCTATCGAGCGATCTATCTAAAGGTATTCGTGACTCCGAGTGAGTGCGAACCGATTTCAAATCGTTTTCACACCTTCCGAATGAGAAGACTTCCATTTCATTTCACTAGGTCTCATTTTTTAAAACATTTGTTTAAATCATTTTAAAAAGAAACTTTTGTAAAAAAGATTATAAAATTAAAAATAAATAAAACCTATGAAAATTAAACTAGCTTTAATAAATAATTCAGTATTTTATATTTTGCTGTTTAACACTTTTAACTTTTTAAGTTTACCATAAACCACAATTGCAACAAACCAACTAATTTCAAAACTGCAAAACTACCTTCAACTATTATTTATTTGCACTATTTGCAATATATACTATGTTAATAACTCCGAGCAAATTAAAAAGCACAAAAATATTGCAAAAAAAAATTACTTTCAACAGTTTGAAATAAAAGTTTTTGGCACAAACTGACTTTAAGCAATTTACAACTTTTTTCTTGCGATTCGAGTCTCGAGCACAACTTTAGGCGCAGTAATTACAGTTAGTAACTCTGACTAGGCTTAACGAAAGGAACAATGCACTTTGTAACATAATGTTTATGTGTTTTACCGTTTTTACTGTTTGAGTACAAAGAAAAACCCAAAAAGAACTCGACGTCAAACCGTGAAACGTGAAAGCGTAAAAAGGACACAAAGTCGCAAAAATGTTAGTTAAATGTCGCTCTATTATTTATTTTCTTTTTTTTTTTGAGCCTTTGTAAATGTTAATAACAGAGTTTGACCTACATTTGTTGCTTCTGGGCTGCTTGTTAGACGCCGACGTCGCTGTCGCTGCCGCCGCCAAAGCGGCGCTGATGCGCCCGCTGCACTTGCAAAATGGTTCCGCGCGACGTTTGGCTGATGCTGCTTCTTCTTCTTCTTCTGCTTCTTCTAAGAAATTGACTATCCAATAAACACAACAAAAAGCCGACGTTCGCTGCCGCCGCAGTTGCTGCAACTGTTATTCTTGTTGTTGCAGCTGCTGCGCTTGTTGTTGTTGTTTTTATGATTGCTGCTAATATTCCACGCGTAACACTTTAGCGGCACTTTTCCGCACACTCAAGAATTTGCAAGTCCTTTGAGTATTTGTTGTTGTTGTTGCTGTTACAATTTGCACTTGAAAAAAATATGGCAAAAAAAAACCTGAACAGAAATGGCGAAATAACCGTAAAACAAAAGATGCACAAATAATGCGATAATATTTATGTGCAGTTGCTGTTGTTTCTGGTTGTTTTGGCTGCTGTAAGGCGCGTTACACGCACACTTTCACACACGCGCAAAGAAACAGACACACACACGCACGCACACTGCGAGACGAGCGTAGTCGGTTTGCGTTGATTAAAGCGACGACGAACGGAAATACACGCACCGACAACGTGTCCAAACGCTTCAATGAATCGCACAGAACTAAACGCGTGCCCGTCACGATGGCTGCTGCCTGCTGCTGCTGCTGCCTGCTGCTGCTGTTGCTGTTATTGCCTGTCTGCCTGCCTGCCTGCCTGCCTGGCTGACTGCTGTTGTGCTGTCCGCCTTGCGCGCACGTGAGCGAACGGGAGAGCGAACGTGAGAGGGCCATGCAATGTGCATGCATATGTTGAGGCGGTGCTCTCGCAATGCTATTTGCAAGATGTAAGACATGCGGGTGGCTCTCACAGCCTCTGTAAGCGGCATAATTGATTACATTGATGCTGCTGCTAACAGCGCGCGGCTGTCAAGCAGCGGTCAGCGCTGTTATTGCGATTTAAATCAGTTATTTAATATTAAATGAAATAAATATGTAGGTACTAATGTAAAAACTAATTAATGCAAGCCACTCATAGTAAAAAATAATAAAAAAGCACTAAACAATTACAAAAAATTGAACTACTGTGTTGCAATATTCTAATTACATATTAAAAAAACGACCAAACTATATTTTACGCATGAATTTAACTGAAATGGTAACTGATTGATTTTGTTCATTATCTTTGCAATAAACCAAAGTATTACTTATTTACTTTTCAATTTAGTTCCCTGAATTCTTTTAAATCCTAAATCCTCCCATGGAGACTGTTAATCCTCATATAGTATTAACTATTTTGTGTTTTTGCCCCCATATTAATTTCCACACATCCGCAGATCCGCAATTGCCGAATGCATTTGTTGTCGCGAGTAAACGTTAAAAGTAACGTAAATATATAGCTTACATGCGTCTGTTACTTAACAGCGCTGGCTTACGCTCACTCGTCCGCTCTCTCGCTCACGCTCGCACTCTGTTGCTCTCTGGTTTTGCGCTCACCCACGTGACTGTTATACACGCTGAGCGTGTTTACAGCTTACAGGACAGCGCTTCTGTTAGCCGCCACAGGTTTCTGTTGTTGCGCTGCTGCCGCTAAGCCAAACAGCTGTTTAGTGTTGTTTACTGCGTCACATTATGTGCGTATAACAGTTTGGCTCAATTAATTGCCATTAATTCAATTTACAAAAAGATATATACAATTATTCTATCACATTTTGACAGGCAATACAAAATTATTTTTAAAATTCTAGCAAAGTAAGTAAATAAATAAAACTCATGAAAATATGTTAAGTAATAAAACAAAAACAGTTATTACATTTGTTAAACGTATAAAACTATTTTGAAACTTCGCATTTGCTTTAAATATGCCAAATTTGTTTATTTTGTTACAGTTACTTTTCTCCCTCAGATTTTTATCTTTATTTTGGTTCAAGTTTTTGCTTCCCAAATATTTGAAAATAAGAACTTAGCAGAATTTTTGTTTATTCGCAACAACAGTTTTTATGTAACTGCGATTTACGTTTCCTCTCTTCGATACGAGTTTAAGAGCAGCTGCTGCGGCAAGCGTATAACAGTTTATGGCAAAACTCTTATACAAACAGGAGAGTGTGCCTTGAGGTTGCGAACTCGACTAATGTTGCGAATTCGGAAACAACTTGTTGAGATCAACGGCTTCCGTGCTGTCATGCATAAATTTCTATAAGCGCGTCCTTTTACGGTTAAGCTCGAAAAAAATCGAGAATATTATCGATAGCTTATAATTTCAACTGCTTAACATTTATAGTTTAGTACATTGTGAGTACATTGGAGTGTACATTCTATCGATATCATTGCCATCGATAAATAAGCTATCGATAAGTTTAAATATGAAAATATCGATTTGACATTACATAATATATTTGGTGCATAGTTCGTTTTTAATATGTGCCGGCACACCAATAAGTTATCGATAATTTCGATAAACACAATATCGATTTGCCTAACTAACACTTATATTACTGTCTGTTATTTTGAGTACTTCGATAGTTCGATAGATAAAACATGTATTTGATGGCGTGCAATATATCGCTTGCGTTATCGCATACCATCTTATATAATTGTAATTGATTAATAAGCCCCTCATGTCTTATAAATGACAGTCGCAGGCGGCTTTCGCAAGCTGCGCAGCCGGCGCAGACCCAACTCAAGACGTAATTTGACACCTCGTCTTAACCGCAAAAGTCAATCCAACAACCCCCACCCCCCACCCCGTTTCCCAACAACGAACACTCGAAATGCACCCAGTGCCAAACTGCAGTTGTTGTTGGAATGGCCGTCATCGATAAACAGTTACAACACATTTTGGGCACTGTTCTCAAGCACACTCACACACACACACACACACTCACACACACGCACACCGAAAATAATAAGGTCAATCAACGGGCGCAGCGGGCGGCGACAGCGACGTTGTCAACAGCTGCGCTGGCGCAAAGGCGAACAGCGACGGCATCGGCAACGTCAACGGCGACGGCGACTGCGCAGGCAGGCAGATTAATTGCGTCGTCGTCGTTGACGTTGTTGTCTGCGGCGTGAATTTATGAGTTTCACATGAGCGATGCTCGGCCTGATGTTGTTGCTGCTCACTCGCTCACATGCTGCTTTTACTCCCTCTCGCTCTCTCTCTTTCTCACTCTTCGGCTCAATCTGTTAGCCTCTCATCATTTGTATAGCATACGCATGTGTTTGTGTGCTTGTGCACACTTGAGCGCCGGCTTCGAGCGCCACTTGAGGTCCGAGGCCTGAGACTGTTATTCTTCTTTGTCTTCTGCCTGTTCCTCTTCCTCTTCCTCATCCTCTGCTGCTGAGTCTAGTTTGTATTGGCTGCGTGGGCCCGCATTGTTGTTGTTGTTATTGTTGTTGTTGCGTGTTGTTGGTAAAACGATATGATATGATATGATATGATATACATATATACATACATACATATGTACATGCTTGTGAAGGTACGTATGAGTGTGCATACACGCGTGTGTGCGTGCGAATAAAACATGATTCAGTTAATCGAAATTGATCCATTTCGAAAGTACTTTTGAATTAAACGAAATACTGTTATTACAAATCCCCTTAATTATCCAACTTTGATTAATGTTGAATTGATCGAACAACAAAATGTATCTAAATAGATCAGGTACTCAAACCCGGAACCCCATTCAACAATCCAGTCTTAAGTATTTTATAATGTAAAATTCTCTAAACATTCTTTGCAAACATCGAAGAAGAAAACTGTCTAAAATTATCAATAATTTTTTAAAATATATATACATATATATATATATGTATATGTATTAAATATATTATATATTAAATATATTGAAATATATCTAAGCTCAGCTCATTGTCAATTTATTTTCTAAAAAACATTTTGACATAAATATTTAAAGTGAATAAATTGATCAATATATAGCCCATGTTTTGCAATTCCATTGAACCAAACGCGTTTTATACTGATAAAATAATTTAAATATTAAATAAATAATAAATTGAACAGACATACTTTATATTCAACTCAAATTAAGCTGACTTTCAATTGATATCCGTTTCAAATGCAAATTTCTATCAATTTAATCTCTATTCAACTAATTCTCTTTATTTATGTAAAATTCAAAATGAACTCCTTTTCAACTTATTTCAATTTCAATTTACGTTCAATTGACAAAACTAAAGATTATACAAAATAATCAGAATATAATTAAGAAAATATATCTCAACAGTTCACTTTTAAGATCAATTCAATCATTCAATTTCAATTGCTTGAGGCTTATTTGGTTGCTATTCAATATATTTAGAATTCAACTTCAATTTGTTCTCAATCCAATCTTAATACAATAGTACCGGCAAATTTCAATTCAACTAATTTATATCAAATTGAATTTTAACTCCTTTTCAACCTGTTTCAATTTGTTTTCAATTTGCTTTCAATTTTCTACAAATTTGCTATTAATTTCCCTTTAATATGCAATCAGCTGGCATAAAAAAGCTTAAATAATATAAAGAATCGTATACAAATGCAATTCGACAGTTCAGCTTGGAGTTCAATTTCAATTATTGAATGTTGTCATCTTATGTTTCAACCGCTGCAAATTCAACTTCAATTGCCTGAGGCTAATTTGGTTACCTTTCAACTTCGTTTAGATTCCCCTTAAACTTGTTTTCAATCTGAGCTTAATACAAATTCAACTCCCTTTCAACCTAATTCAACTTATATCAATTTGCATTCAGTTGGCAGAAAAAGACCAAACAAATGAAGCATCGAATTTATGTATAAGTACACAATTCGTCAGATCAGTTTGGAGTTCAATTCAATAATTAAATGCAGTTGTCAATTACGCCAATTTATGTTTCAACCGTTGCGAATTCAAGCTCAATTGCCCGCGGCTAATTTGGCGATTTGTAAAGTGTAATTAAGCCAAATCAGTTGGCTATTAAACAATTGAATATAATTATGCGAAATGAAGAGAATATGCCTGAAAGAAGTACAACTTTAGCTAATTGCGAATACAAGCCAATCAGATGGAAGACGCACCGAAGATATGCAAATCAGATACACTGAAAGTGAGCCAAATTGTAGACGAGAGAGAGGGAGAGGCTTGGAGCGAGAGGGAGAGTGAGAGCTAAACAATAATTAATATAGATATAAATAATGTGAAAAAGTCTACGGTCTTTCGGTCCCCCAGTCTACCGGCCTCTGGGTCTCTGCTAGTCTCAAAGTCTGCACTTTGTGGTCGGCTCGTGGTCCGTGTCCCGAGACCCAACTCAGTTGGACGTCGAGTTTGTTGTCCGACTCCTACGACTGTTTTGCTGCTGTTGTTGCTGTTGTTGCTTGTGCGGTGATAATGACAGCTCACAAGTAAACCAGCGCCAGTTGAGAGTGCCTCGACTAAGCAATACCCTCTATTAGCTGAGAGAAGTCAAGCAATGAGAATAGTTCGATATGTTGGTAAATAAATAAAAGATTTTCATTTAATTTTATATAGATATATATATTAGGGACAAATTATTTTTTTTTTATTTTGTGAAAAGCATGAGCGCTGTCAGAAATATCTGAAATTTCGAGTATATTTCATCTATTGAGGTACACAAGAGTCCACGAACCAAATTTGCTGGCTCTAGCTTCCGTCACCTTTGAGGAATACAAAGATCAAAGAGAACTGAATGAGACCTAGGCGAAACTTTCTGCTCTGGAGTTATTCAGAGCACAGAGCATTGGTATACCCAATATTGAACACCTAATTATTACAGGGTATACATAAAACCAGCAAGCAACTCCTTTAATGAAGTGAAAAAGTAAACGCTGAAACGTTGTGTGTAGCTGGCATATCCCACAGAGAGACACAGCGGCAGCTGCCAAGGTGTACGAGTTATGCCGTCGAGTATAATACAAATATCGAATACCGAATGCACAAATGGAGGAGTACAAGCTGGAGATGTCTGTGTACAGTTATAATTAAGTGATACACATAAATGCGAGAGACAGAGAGAGAGAGAGAGGGAGAGAGAAAAGCTGTCCCTAAGTATTTCAGTATTTTTTCTTATGGGGTTTCTTTTAGGCCTTCTTAATGATTGTTTTCAATTACTTTTTGGCCTCACTGTGCCTGCCCCTTAGGCGGAGGCGATGGCGGGGTGGGCGGGGCGCGGCTCGGCTAAGAGTCAATCGCGTGGAATCGATTGAGTCAGCCGGAGCGCCTTTTAAGTGTTTACGCTTGTTTTATTAATTTCCATCATACATCTTCGGCTGTCAGCGTGTGCATCTTCCACTGGCAAACAAAAAAGGAAAAGTCGCGACCAGGGCAGAGAGAGAGAGAGGGGGGGAGGGGGGTTGGATGTCGGGGTGGTGGGGGGTGTGGCAGTTACAACTAGCAACTTCAACTTCAACGCTCAACGAGCTGCCAATGAAATCAACTGTTGGACGTTGAAATACGTTTAAATATTGACCCTGAACATTTGAAATTGAAATCAAAATGCGTTGGCGTTCAACCAAAATATAAATCAAACTCGACTCCGAATTGAAACAAAAGTTGAATTGAAACTGAGCTGGGCAGCGAAATTTGTTTAGTTTACAGATTGTTGATGACGAAATATAAGCAAAACTATTGTTTAGGAGGAGTTTTCGAGTTGAATTGAAATAGAGCTTAAAATTGAATAAAATTATATTGAAAAAAAAGAAAACTGAAAATTGAAGGAGATCGAATTGAAATAAGCAAATTATTGAAAGCTTTTTTGAAGTTGTTGGTTATATAATGTTTTTAAAGTGGAACTAAACAGGAAACTGAACCGGATTAATAGGCTTTTCTTTTTATTACGCATCTGTACGTCTACATTGTTCGGCAGTTCATAAGCGACAGACAATGGTATACTTAAGAATAAGAATAAGCACAAAGCAAAACAAAAGACTTAAGTGTGACCAGGATTCAAATATTAGTTGTTGCCGAAAAACTTATGCATATTTCAATACTCCTTCTCAACAATTACATACTTGAAAACTTATTAATAACAATTCATTTCATTAATACATTTTACATGCTTGTTCTTTTGCAAATTTTTAGTTAGTACATCGGCAATCATATCATTAGTACCTATATATTTAACATCTATTTCGTTCTTAGAATATAGCTCGCGTACATGGTGAAACTTTATGTCGATGTGCTTGCTACGTTTATGTAAAATTGGATTTTTAGCTAAGCACTGTGCGCTTTGATTATCGCAATACAATAAAATAGGCTTGGTTTCAATAAATCCCATTTCATGCAACAATTTTTTAATATATGTTGCTTCCCTTGCTGCGGTAGATAAGGCAATATATTCGGCTTCAGTGCTGCTTAACGCCACCAGACTTTGTTTCTTCGATTCCCACGAAATCGCGCTGCCTGCACCAATAAAGACATATCCACTATATGATTTTCGATCTGCAGCATCGTTCGCCCAGTCTGCGTCGACGTATCCATAGATCTGCTTGCCAGTATCCTGATAATGAAGTCTCATATTAGCCGTGCCTTTTAAATACCTTAGCACACGCTTCGCTGCAACTTCATGCTCCTTGTGAGGGCTGGTATTTCGTTGTGCCAGTTTCGCTACCGAATGTAGTATGTCCGGCCTGGTTGTTATGGCTAAATACATCAAAGAACCTATCAATGATTGGTAGCTCTTTTCATTAACCATCTCGCAGTTGACGTCATCACATTTGACTTGGTGACCTGCATCCAGTGGTGTAGCTACAGGCCTACACGTTGACATGCCCCAAGTATGTAGCATTTGTTCCACATACTGCTTGTGGCCGATTGTTATGCTTCCAGTCTCCCCTTCGCGCTCAATTTCTATGCCCAAGAAATGGTTGAGCTGGCCGCCATCAACAATGTCGAATTCCCTGGCAATGGACGCTTTGATTTTCAACAATTCGTCTTTATTTGAGCTGGCAAGTAAAATATCATCAACATAAACTGCAATTATATTAATTTTACCTTGCCCATTGCGTATATATACACAGGGCTCGCTGACACATGGAGTAAAACCCAGTTTTTTCAAGACTGCGTCCAGTCTACTGTTCCACTCTCTACCGCTTTGCTTTAGCCCATAGAGAGATTTTTTTAGTTTCAAGACTTTATCAGGGAATTCATCGCTTACGAATCCGTCCGGTTGTTTCATATAAACTTCCTCTGAAAGCTCACTATTCAGGTAGGCAGTAGACACGTCCATCTGATGCACAAACAACTTATGTTCGACTGCCAATGCCATAATCATTCGTACAGACGAGTATCTCACAACTGGAGAGAACGTCTCAAAAAAATCAACGCCATATCGCTGCGCACATCCTTTGGCAACTAATCTTGACTTAAAGCGCTCTACATAGCCATCCTTGTCAACTTTTATGCCAAAGACCCATTTGCAGCCTATCGCTTTCTTATTCGCTGGCAATTCCACAAGCTCCCAAGTCTTATTGTCTTCAAGTGCTTTTATCTCCTTCTGAATCGATGCTGACCATTCTTGGCTCATTTCTGACTCATTTGCTTCGCTTAAATTTTCAGGAATGACGATTTCCTCTGCCTTCAGCATATTCAGACAATTATACTGCTTGCGGGGTCTACCTGGTTTTCCAGTTTTTATCTTTCGTGGACGCCCTGGACCACGAGCTTCACAGTTTACGGGCGGTTCTGCATCATCACTTTTTGCACTCTCATACTCGTCAGTATCTTTCCTTTCAGTATGTTGCCCTCCGATTTCAATCTCTGCCTGTGTCTGCAGGACATTCTCAGCCTCAGCCTGCTGATTTACTGTTGCACAATCATCAAACAGCACTGTTTCTTTTTTATCGCTTGCAGATCCACCTAAATTATTTTCTATAAAAATAACTTCTCTGCTTTCGACAACTTTCTTCGACTCTGGACAAAATAGGCGATATGCTTTTGCTGCCATCGAATAGCCAACCATTACATATTCGATTCCCTTTGGACTAAACTTATTTCTGTGCCCTTTCTTTAAGACAATTGCTTTTGAGCCGAAAACCTTCAAATGCGATACAGACGGTTTCTTGCCAGTCCAAACCTCGAATGGTGTTTTGTTAGCCAATGTCTTCGTTTCTGACCTGTTGCGTAAGTATACTGCAGTCCCTACTGCCTCACCCCATAGTGTTTCATCTACGCCCGAGTGTACTAGCATACTTCTGGCCATCTCTACCAGTGTGCGATTTGCTCGCTCAGCAACTCCATTTTGCTGCGGAGTATAGGGTACTGTCAGTTGTCTTTTAATTCCGTGTTCCGACAAGAATTTTTCAAATTCACGACTAACATACTCGCGCCCGTTATCGCTTCGAATTGATTTTACCTTTTTGCCGCATTGTCTCTCGGCAAACAAAACAAAGTCCTTAAACGCGCTTAATATTTGGTCGCGAGACTTCAAAAAATACACAACTGTGTGACGTGAGAAATCGTCAATAAATGTTGCAAAGTATCGTGCGCCCCCGGCAGACGGTCTGCTAATTGGTCCACAAATGTCAGTGTGAATCAAACTCAATAATTGAGTCGCACGATTTTCAGAAGCTTTTGGAAATGGTTTTACGCTTATTTTACTTTTTGCACAGGTTTCACACAAATCGTTTTTTATTTCAAAATTTTTATTGATTGATTTTAAGCCATGCACCATCTCACCACTTGCCATTTTCCTTAAACTGGCCAGATTTAAGTGTCCAAATCGATAATGCCATTTCCATAACTCAGTGCTGCTTGCCTTAGAGTACATACACTGTTTCATTTTAACATCAATGGTGAACAAATCACCTCTCTTGTATGCTCTCAGTATATTCACATTATCTCTGTCTTTTATCACTGCTCTGTCTTTATCAAAAGTAACTCTGTATCCTTTTTCTACAGCTTTTGATACCGATATGAAGTTTGCTTGCAACTCATTAACAAACAACACATTTTGCAGTTCAAGATAAAAATTTCCGACAGTAATACACACAGTACCAATGCCGTCGGCAACTATAAAATTTTCTCCTGCAAGCAATATTTTCTCTTTGTGCTCTCTAATATCTACAAACCATGACCTATCACAACACATGTGAGCAGTGGCGCCACTATCCAGACACCACGTCGATTTTGTCAAGTTGTCGCTTTTCTGCACATTCGCAAGTATGGCTAACGATCGCCTTATTTCAGCGTTTCTCTCTTTGCCTTCTTTACTTTTCTCTTTTTCCTTGCACTCAGCAATAAAATGACCTTCGCGGCCGCATCTATAACATTTTTTATTCCTTTTCGGATCTGTTTTCTGGTGCGCATTTTTTGTACGCGACACAAATGCTTGCTGTATGCCATTACCCACTTCTTCGTTGTTTGCTTGTTGTCTTTGTCCTTCTTCAATAATTTTGATTTTCAAATCAGACAAGGACGGCAACTGTTCACGCGTTTCGATCGCTACAACAAAGTTTTCGAACTTTTTTCCTAATCCCGTTAACAGCAAAATTGTGAGCATGTCTTCATTTATATTCATTTCGATTTCTTTTAATTTTTCAACTATGTTGGAAAACTCATTCATATAGTTTTGCACACTTGCACCTTCTGGCATACTCAATCGAAGCAAACTTTTAAATAACGCAATTTTTCTTGCTGGCCCGCGCGGTTGATACACACTTATTAGCTTCTCCCATGCTTCTTTAGACGACACGCAATTTTTTATGAAATTAATCTGCGACGCTTTAACAGCCAGCAATATGTTTGCTAGTGCCTTTTCGTCCCGTGTATCAAACTGAGCCTTCTGTTCTTCGCTGTCACCTTCATTTTTAACGATTCTTCCGCATACTATCGGCCATAGATCATTCTGTACCAATATGCTTTTCATTTGCACTGACCACACCGCGTAATTTTCGTCATCCAACTTTTCGATGGAATATAACCCTTGTCCACTCATGTTTATAAACCTCCTTCGTATAATCACACACAGTAATTAAGGTTAATCGCACAATTTCGTGTTTAGAGCCCTGGGCCCATAACCTGTTGGTTATATAATGTTTTTAAAGTGGAACTAAACAGGAAACTGAACCGGATTAATAGGCTTTTCTTTTTATTACGCATCTGTACGTCTACATTGTTCGGCAGTTCATAAGCGACAGACAATGGTATACTTAAGAATAAGAATAAGCACAAAGCAAAACAAAAGACTTAAGTGTGACCAGGATTCAAATATTAGTTGTTGCCGAAAAACTTATGCATATTTCAATAGAAGTCAATCAAATAGTTTTATTCTATTTGTAAACTTATTAAGAGGTATTAGGATATATTCTCTTAAATTGAAATTGATATTGATTGAAGACAACAAGTTTTAAAATATTGAAACAAAGTTAAATTGAAAGTGGTTGAATATTAAAAATTGGGCATGCACTTAAATTGAAATTGAACGCGGGCTGAAGCTAGTTTAAGATGTAATTGAATAATCAAATATTGAGTTTGAAGAATACAAATATTATTCTATAATTATTTGAAATAGTTTTTTAAAATTGAAAACAGATAAATATAAAAAAAATAAAATAAAAATAATGATAATAAAAATTATTATCATAATAATAAATAAAATTTTATTTAATAATTATTTAAAACATTTTAAAAAATTACAAAACATACAAAAATTGAATTGAAATTGAAAGCGAATTGAAACGTGTTGAATATAAAATAGGAAAAATGCACTAATTGCCAAAAATGTAAGCAAATAGAATTGAATAAAGGTCAAGTGAATCATAAAAAAACCAATTTTAGAGAAACTGAAATGGAAAGTTGAGTGAAAGAAGTTGAAATGCAAATGTTTGCAGCGGTAACCTCACTTTTCTTTCCGCCAATTGATGCGAATGGCAATTGAACTGCACAAGTTGACAGATGTTCTGTCAAGTCAACTTACCAACCGAACCAAACAAGAGCACATAAATGTTCGCATTTAAGTTAGCCAAACGAATCACACGAAAAACGGCGCAAAAATAAATGGCAGCGCGAAAGCCTTGATGTAATCCACAGAAATGTCATATTAATGCCACAGCTAGGCCATGTACAGTGGAGCCCCGATACCGACGTCGTCGCTGGATAGGTTTGCACTGGCTGGGCCCTGTAAGGCACAAAAGTTTACAGCTAAAACGATTTGAATTGCCAATTTCATGCTTCGAGTGCAAGGCTTTCAATCAAACCACAAATCGAGTCGTTGGGGCACGGTGTGGAGTAGCCGGCAAACGCGAAAACCAACGCTGACATGTTCACAGAAATGGAATATAGTTGGATACATAAGTATTTGTACTTAGAGATACATATGCAGCCACTGCCACCAGCTTGTCCGCCCCGTCCGCCCCGTCTGGCCCGTCTGGACAGCCTTGTGAAGTGTATTAACATCGAATGCGAGCTGTTTCGTATCATGACCTCGTCTCTCGTGGCAATTGGATATGCCACCACCACAACGACATCACTTTCCATCGCAGATGCTTTCTATCTATCTGCCTGCCCCCAGTTCCACTTCCAGCTCCATCTCCAGCTCCTGTCCCAGTCCCGAAAGAATGTCCTTTACGTAGAGGACTTGCCAGCGAGCGCACGCGATTTTTATGGCATATTCGTGAGCTTATTGTAATGAATTACTTTACGAATCTTTTGCTCTCCTTCATTTTTATTTTATTTCTATTTCTATTTTTTTTTTTTTTCGTATATCCTGCAGTAGGCAAACCAAGCTAAATGGGTAGCATCAGCGGAAAGTTACAATAGCCAAGTTCTATGCCCATTTTTGCTGATTTACTCTGCATATATATAATATATATAATTTAATATATATTACATATTTATTTGTTTAATTAAAAATGAAAGATATTTTCTATATGATTCCACTGCCCAATTCAGGATTCGACATCAAAACTACAGACAAATAATAATAACTTTGTGGCACAATTATTTAAGATGGGACTTATATCAAAGGACGAAAGAAATGTGATGACTAGAACAACAGGTACGGACATATGGACGGGGGACAATATGTTCCCCATCACACGGACATATTATCAAAATATTCAAAAATATAAAAATAGACTTCAAATATAATTTGTATATTAAGACAAAGAAATATCGTTATTTCCCACTGGACGGACAGATATCAATTAGATTTTTGTAACTTTTAAGTTGCATTGAAAATAATTGATATTCGTGCATCTAATAAACACGAAATTGAAGAATTGTCAATGCGATCTGTTCACAAGTTTCCGAGCTATTCCAGAATAAACAGGATAACTGCGAGTCAGCCCACGGTTGTGCGAACTTCTTTATATTTGTGGCGTAATCCTTGGCGATGGTCGTTAGTCGTTAGTCTGAGGCTCGGTTATTGACTGCATGCGTTTGGGTTTAGCGTCGTTCGACCATTTCCTGCTGCCATATATATAAATATATACACATATGTCTGTCTGTGTGTGTGTGTCTTTAAGCATGTGGTGTATCCAATCTGCCCAGTGCAGTGCCTGATAGCATGTGACATGTGGTATTTGCTGTAATCATAATTTTATGTCCATCTAAGTAGCTGCGCATGACGACTGTCAACGACACGGCCAGCAGGAGCCACATCCGGCCCACAAATGTGAAGATGTGTTAAGTTTTAGCATCGCTGTCAATCGATGTCTTAGGCTGTCCTTTACAATCCGTTGTCGAAATCTTGCCGTTGGTTAACTGACGCTCAGTTGTAGTTCGTATGCGGCACCTGCAGCTCGATGTCAGGGCTCAAGTTGAATGCGTCCTACTGGGCCGGACATTTGTGGCATTTCACACCCCTCACCCAAAGCAGTTCGATGACTCTTCAGGTTCAATTGAACTAGTTCCTGCTGTATGCAGGCTTTGGAATGCCTGTAGAACATACTTATATATGTCCTACGTTTTAAGTCCAATTTTTGTTTTTATCTGTATGAGTCTTATTTAGCCCTCATATATATAACAGGGATTATTTAAATATGAATTTAAAAAGTTTTTGAACCGAGCCACCTTGTTATATTGATGGGGCATGGCTTATTCAAAAATTCCCCACGCTGGACAGGGACAGGCAATGGCAGGAGGCATACATCTCCGATCTCATTGAGATATGTCAATATTCCTGATCAGCAGCTGCCGCCGAGTCGTTATAGGCATGTTCGACTGTGTGGCTGTCAGTGCAAACGCTTCTTTGTTTCTTACCCAAATCGATAAATATCGATAACTTGGAGCTACCTTCCTAGAGCATATCTCTAAGAAAATTAATCAGCTCGCATATCATATCAGATATGTTTCTCTAATTTAATGTATCCAATTTTTAGCCAAATCGATAAATATCGATAACTTTTTTCTATAAGAAAATTGATCAATTAGGTTCTTGCATATCATATAACATATCAAATATGTTTCCCTAAATAAATATATCCCGTTTTGAACCAAATCGATAAATATCGATGGCTTGGAGCTGCCTTCCTTGAGCATAGCTCAAAAATACGTCTTAGGTTCGTGCATACAAATCCCTTTTAGGTATATCTTCCCACATTTGAAAGCTCTACAGAATTTGTGCTTGGACTGAAATATTCTTAAGCATATTGTTGAATGTTTTTGCAGCTGTTAATAATTGATCAATATGCTTGTCGAATATTTAACAGTCGGATTAAATGCACGACATGCCCGCATGTTAACGAATTTGTCATGTTAAGGTGCATGTCAACTCTGACAGCAGTTTGACAGAGGCTGCTCTTGTGCATACAAATAGTTGCGTTAGATTCATGTCCTCTTGCAACTGGCATGTGTGTTTACATCTTTATCTCAAGTTATCTTCAGCTCAAGTTGTCTGCCAGCTGTAACCGCAGTTTTGACAATTGTGAGACTTGGCTACAGTTGACACCCCACCTAACCCCGCACCTTGCGACAAAAAACGACAAAACAAAACAAAATAGCAGCAAGAACAACAATCATTAGCTGTACATTAGCGGCATTGAAGTTCAAAATTTGCTACACGAAACGTTTACGCTAATCCTTTGAGTAAGCAATGTGAATGCAGTCAGAGGATACGCAACGACAACGACAACGACAACAAACAGGACACCGCAAAAACAAAAACAACCAAAAGCAAATGAATGAGTGAGCACATATCAGACAACAGCAGGAACAGGACCGGGAGCAGGAGCAGGAGCTGGAGGCCCAACAAGGTGCAACGGTAAGACATATCCTGCCAGAACAAATCCAATAGGTGCCCAGCTGGGGGAGGGGGAGGAGACTAGTGGGTAGAACCTATAAAACCACGTAATCTGCAAGTGAGTTCTTTAATTATGCTGGAATGCAACACATGTAAACGGCGCAGCAGGTGGCAGCAGTAGCAGAAGCAGGAGCTCAGCTGAAGCAGCAACAGTCGGAGGCTGGGCGGGCGGCATGGCAAGCGGGGCTTAGGGGCGAGTGGTTCGCGAACCATGTGAGGAAGCGCAAACAAAATGCGAATGCGAAAGCCGCTTACAAAACCACAAAATGCTACGGACATCTTTTGCCAGGCGCAGAAGGGGCAGCAGGAGGAGCAGGAGCAGGAGCAGGAGCAGAAGCAGGAGGCGAAGCGAGCAATTGGAGTTGCGGGAGCAGCTGAAGCTGGCGCCTGGCCACGGCAACGCCCAACAACAGTCCGCCCGTCCGGCCGCCCGCCATCTGCCACCCGCCGCCCGGCGACAACTGCTGGCGACGACATTCCCGTGGCCCACGGTCTGGCAGCCATTTTGAAGTTTTTGGCGCTGCGGCTTTTCGGTTGCTGTGTCCCTAGCCAAGGATTACAATGGAGGGAGGAGCGAATAAACACAAGCAGAGCAGAGCAAAGAGCAAGAGTGAGGGGGGGGGGGGGGGGGTTGTGTGGGCGGTCGAGTGGCTGCTGCTTTCTGCCAATGCGAAACCATTTGCGGATTTAATTGCCGTTAACATGCGGCTCACTTTACTTTGTTATTGCAGTTCGGCTCCGGCTGCAGCTGCTTCTTCTTTATCTTGTTGCCCTACCTATTTGTTATTGTTGTTGTTGGTAACATGAGCGCCACAGTCGGAGAGAGGGGCGAGGGGTGAGGGGGCAGCTAAACTGCACGCAGATTAGAGACCAAAGCGACAACATGCACCTACAAGCTGCTAGCTTCAGGCTCCGCGCAACTCCAACTTCTTTCGCCACCAGCTCCTGCTTTCACCTCATCTTTGCCCATGTCACTTACTTTTGCTCTTGTGCTTATAATACCCTGCCAGTGGGTATTATCAATGCGTCATCTTATACGTAACGGGTATGTTGTTGAGTGTCCGATCGGGCGGCGTGGAAGCCATGTCCCTCCGGCAAGTCCTATCTGGCCAGAAATTCGTATCTTACACGCAAGACAACAGCTGCTCGATCGAAGTTCTATATGATATAGCTGCCATAAGCTACGATCGGTCAATAAGTGCATTTTTCTTTAAACAATCTTTTTTCGTTCAATATATTTAAGCAAACTTCGCATTTATGTGCTTCGCAAAATTTCATCTATATCGCATAATTGTTTGCTATCTAAAAAGGAGTTTGGTATATTCTATAATAATTCCCAAGTGGTTATGGCTTGGAACTGATCACAAGGTTTTGCAAATATGGAGTCGGTAGCACAGTCTCCTGATGCTAGAACCAAAAGGTTTGTGAAATAGCTAGGCAATCAACCTGCTCAGTCTTGTTTGTTTATACCTAGATCGCGAGCTGCGTAGCTTGGAATTTAATTATATATAAAATATTGTAAAATTTGTTATGAACTACCTATTCAAACATCCACTAACATATCATCTATCTCTTGGCAACAAATTGTAGGAAAACGTTATTTTTGCTAGGATATACGAAAAATTTTGATCACACTCAGCTGTTTAATGCCGTATAGACCAAATAATAGAATATTACAATATATTATGGAACTTAATCTATATTTTCAAATTGAAATTCTATGGGAATAACCATTTGGTTCTTCAGGAAAATCCCAATCCCAAACCGAACAATTAGGAGCTTCATGATGTACCCCGAATCTGTAAAGCTCCAGAAAGGGTATCCTTCCTGTTTTTGTTGTCTCCTTTTCCCCCTTCAGCTATTTTGTCTGTATGCCCCACAACTTTTGTGGTCAGCTGAGGGTATTATGTCGGCGCTTTACAGTCCAAATCCATCCACAGATATCGCAACTGCACAGATTTTGGACTTTGACAACGACTTTGGCAGCGGTTTTGTAAGCGTTTATCAACCAGCCGTGCACCACAAAAGCTTCTCAGATAATAATTCCAGCTGAAGATTTCATCGTAAATAAACTTCAAGTTTATTTTTTTTTTAGCACTTTTTGAAACACTTTGAAATTGTTTTCAAAGAACCTTTGAGGAGCGCTTAAGACCGGCTTAAAATCTTTTTTTTAAGCATTTGACAATTGAATTTCAAACAAGACTTTAAGTAGTTTTATATTTGAACTGATTTTTAAATTGTTTAATATTCAAAGCATATTTTTTAAAAATTATTTATTTATAAAAACTTTACCAAAGGTTTCAGACTTTAAGTGAGAAAAAAATCAAACTTAGAATTGCAGCTGACTTCATTTATTTTGTTTTTTAAATTACTTTTAAGCCTTTTTCTCAGACATATCTTTTGGTTTCGAGCTGCTTTCGAGACATTATCGAACTAGTTCTTGAACTGTTCCAAATTAGACACTGTTCCTTACTGAAAAGTTTCTTACTGAACTGTTCCTTACTGAACTGTGCCAAATTTCACACATTTTCAAACCAGTATTCGCAAAGTTTAAGAACATTCCTCCTCAAATCAACTCAAGAGAGAAATTTTTAAACATATTTTTGGAAGTTTATATTTCAATCACATCATTTTTATATTTTGTTTTTGTTCCTTGAGCTGGTTTATTAAGAACTCTATTTTGTAGTTTGAAATATATTTAATATGATAATATGATAAACAAATTATATCATATTTTAAATGAATTTTAAATACCTATTCTAAATGCTTAAATACTAGACTTAAGTGCCGAGTAACTTGATTGAATAATAAATGGAAGTAAAAACTCACCCCTGTGAATCGCCGGGCGAAATGGGCTTCAATTGTTGCTCCACAGAACGAAGATTATCGCTGATAATATAATCTGAAGAATAGAAAAATATAATGATAGATAAAGCTTTGATTAAAAGAGAAACTATTTCAACTGCATTCAATGCGTCTTTCAATTGAGTTCAACAAGAAATTCAAAATGTATGCCAAAAGCTTTTGCAGCTTTTTAAGCTCAGTTTTCAGTTAAATAACATAACTGTTAAAGCAGAGCAGCTGACTTACATTGCTGTTAAGGCGTAACAGTTGACTAACATTACTGTCAAAGCGTAACAGCTACGCTAAACTCAGTCCCAAAAACATCGCAGCCAAGCACAAAAGCCCATGGCAAAAAATTTCCTGGCGCAGGGAAATTTGGGCACATTTTGTGCCCTGAAGCTTTTGGTACTTACCCTTCTGCAGCTGGCTGGTCGGTATAAATTCCTCGTGTTTTTGGTCCCCCTTCTCCTCGTACTTGAGCTTGTAATCGGAATGCTTGCGCAAGGACATGAGCAGCGATTGGGTGCGCGGCGGTATCTCTGGCGGCGCCGGCTCTGGCGGTGGCTCCGACTCGCCGCTGCTGCCCGCAAACTCATCCAGATCACTGCCGGCGCCGTTCAGCTCCGGCAGCTGCAGCGCCGTCTTTGCTGCCGCCAGCTGCTGCTGCTGCTGCTGCTGCTGTTGCTGCTGCTGCTGCTGCTGCTGCTGCAGCGGCGTCTGAGCTCGGTCGCGCAGCGAATCGCTGCGATTAACGGACAGGGCGGAGGTGCCGCTGCTGGAGCTGGTCATGCCGCTCAAGCGGTTCAGCGTGTTGCGTGCGGCGCCGCTGCGATGGCTGCGACTGCTCGATGCCGCCGTCGAGGACGAGGCCGAGGCGGGCAGCAAATAGGCGGCCGCCGCCGCTGCTGCTGCTGCTGCGGCTGCTCCCCCCACTATCGCATCCAGTGGCGCCTCCTCGGCCGTGTACTTGGCGTTTAGAAAGGGATTTGTACTGCGCGGCGCGGCATTTGCCGCTGCAGTCAGCGTGCTGCTGCTGCTGCTGCTGTTGGGGAAGAGTCCCAGATTGGCATTCGACGGGTATTTGCCGGCGCCGGCACCGGTGCTCGCCGAAACGGTGGCCAGTTTCAGCGGCGACTGCGCAGCCGGCGCTGCCGAGGCAGCGGGTCGCTGATGCGGCTGTGCATAGGTCACCTCCGCTTGGCTGGCATCTTCGCTGCGCCTGTCACGCTTACGCAGATATTCCGGCTCACAGTCCGAATTGTAGTGTTCCATACCTGATAGAGAGAGAGAGAGGAAAGAGAGAGAAGTTAGTACTGCCTCTTTATTTCAGGTTAGTTTTCAGTGTTGGTTAAGTGTTTAAGAGTTCAGTGTGGAATATTTTTCTACAGCAACTGATCTCAACCTTCCGCCGCGGGAGAGAGAGATAGAGAGAGCGAGTTGGTAATGTTTCTATATTTCAGGTTAGTTTTCAGTGATGGTTAAGCGTTTAAGAGTTCAGTGTGGAACACTTTTCTATAGCAACTGATCTCAACTTTACTCTCCGCGAGAGAGAAAGCGAGTAAGTACTGCCCATGCATTTCAGGTTAGTTTTCAGTGTTGGTTAAGTGTTTAAGGGTTCAGTGTTGTACACTTTTCTGCAGTAATTGGTCTTAACTTTACTAATAAGGTTAGCTTCCAGTGTTGATTAAGTGTTTTAGTGTTCAATGTGATACACTTTTGTACTACAACTGATGTCAACTTTACTCTCCGCGAGAGAGAGAGAAAGCGAGTAATTACTGCCAATGCAACTAAGGTTAGTTTTCAGTGTTGGTTAAGTGTGTTTCAGTGTTTCAGAGTTCAGTGTGGAACACTTTTCTGCAACAACTGATCTCAACTTTACTTTCGGCTAGCACATTTAATAAATAGGAACAGCTTTTGTTATCTCAACTTAACGAATGGGAACGACTTTCGTTTGCGCAAGTTTTAATGCATGTGCTGAATTTGGCTGGGTACAGTTTTCGATTGCCTAATCCTTCAAGCTTTCCAAAGAATTTGATATGCTATTTTTATACCCTGTACTCGGTAAAACGAGAAGGGCATTCTAAAAATAATGTAATTAATACAAAACTATTCCAAATGAAAGACAAAAATATTGATTTTATTTTCAGATTGTTCTTATTCCCGGCGAACATAACATAGACTATTTAGGCTTGGGCTTATATAGAAAAATCTCAACTTTTTCTTAACTTTACTCTATTGCGTGCCTTTAGGAAAACTCTATAAACTGTATGGGAACAGTATACAGTATGAAAACCAAAATGTCGGCTGGAACATAATGTGGTACAGGATTTGGTTGATCAACCGATAGCAGACAGCTATGTGGGAACAGAGTGCAACCAATGCTGCTCAACAGTGCACAGCTATGCGTAGGAACAGTTGTCTATACGAGCAGAAAGAGAGTAAACCTGAGAACAGATGGAATTTATTTACGTTTCTTCCTGATTTAACATAGTTTAAGACTCTATTTAAGTAGAATATAAAATATTCCTTGTACATTTTCAAACATTTAACGACTCGATGAAGAATCTATTAAAAACCTTCGACATAATCTGCAAATGTGTACTTGTTAGCGGGTGCTCCAATAAGCTCTCAAAGGTCGTCGTCGTCTTACAGATTTAGATATTTCCACGCCACGCCACGCCCCGCACCGCCCCGCCTCCTCTCACGATTCCGTGAGCAAAAAGCAACAATTGGTCCCCAGTCGGCTGGGCAAACGGCACCCAGTGTTATGAGGTTGTAAAAAATGAATCGTAAATTGCATTAAATATTAACAGACAATAAAAAGCAATACACACACACACGCGCACACACACACACACAGTCGGGAACAACAAAACGCAATATGCAATGCGAACATAAAAATCGCGGGGCAGACGGCGATTTGCGTTTTATGCTTCGATTAGGCGCTGCCAGAGAGTCCCTCCGCAAATGCCCCTCGAGCGCAACCCCTGCGATTCGTGCTGCCATTTCGCCACTTATTCAGCTGCGTTCGTAATTGAATTGAAGCTTCAGTTTCAGTTAGTCAATCTTTATAAGCCCCAACGTCCGTTGCCTTCAAATTGCGCACTTGATATGCGAATTAAACGCGCTCTTATTGAATGTTACGCTCAATTCGCAATTTGCACGCTCGCAAAGAGTTGAAATTTATGAAAATTAACTATACAAATAAATCTCGGCATGAGAAACCCAAATAACTGAAGCAAATATTTTATAATTAATCCAAAGTGAGTGAGGCTATAAAGTAACCGCTCGGATATTAAAACTTCCGCAAAATAATTGTCTACAGTAATTCGTATTTTCAATGACTGACTCTTCATATACACAACATTAAACATTTGTAGAGAGTATTAAAAGTTTGTTATAGATGGAGACAACTCTGATCCCATAAAGTGTATATATTCTAGATCGCGTCCTACTATTCGTCTGTCCGTCCGTCTTTCTATGCGATTTAGTCTCTCAATTTGTCCTTCTCTTGCAGGCTGTATGTCTTTTGTCTATCAAAATATCTGGACCAAACTCGGCAGTTATAGGTTTCACTATGCTCCTCATGAATGTACAAAATCTTATCAAGATCGTAAACTATATATTATATAGCTGCCAAAGGAACGATATATCGAAGAGTTTCTTGTATTGAAAAAATATTCTGTTTTCCAAGATATTTTATAATCATACTCAGCATTTACGAGCTGCACTATTCTCACATATCTGCAAGCCGCCTGGCAAATGTATATAAGGGTATTAAATCTTCGGCGTGCCGCGGAGAACCTTACTTTTTAGTATTATGTTTTTGGTCTTTTGTATAAATGTGTTATATTTTATATACATTTTATCTATTTTTTTTATTATTCTAATGTTTTTCTGCTTGGAAACAAGGATCCTCCATTAAGTTAAATCCTAACCAAAATAGAAATCAATTCTGGAACTGAAGCTTTCTTATTAGCGAGCGACCACTGTACTTGATAAAAATATCCCAAAAGTATTGCTAGCCTTCATCAATATTAGAACCTTCAATCTAGCAAAGGGTAATGTGTGCCTTGGCTCAGAATATAGCTTCTAGCTTCTTGAACAAGTTGAGCTGTTTGAGTATAGTTCAAAGATGGCTTCCTCTGTTACGTCTCAATTATATTGGTAACTTTTCTATACAGGGTATTGTGCGGAGACTTGTTTAAGTCACCTGACAGCGAAAAAACAGTGAAGCGGTTTTGTGTTCCAATGAACTGAGCCCAAGCGGCCACAAAAGCCCAGAAACCGAATACCCAAAAACCCATCAATGCAATTCAAATCCCGCGCGACGCGTCACGTTGACTCGCAACGAATCCAATCAGAGCCAAAGCTCAATCGAAAACAAAACAAAAAGAACAGAAAGGAAAACAACAAAAGGCAAAACCAGAAACGAGTGTGCACGACTGGGCAATACCCTCTAAAACTAGTGAAAGTCTCTATAATAAACTTATATACAAGGCATATCAGATATATATTTATTTTTCTTAAGACTTGTTGAGAAATTTGGAAAATAGGAATATATATATAGACGTGCCTATTATTACAACTATATATATAAAGTGTGCATTTTTGAAAGGTCAAGTTGAGTTAGGAAGTTATCAGAAAGTTGAAATACCCTTTCATAAAATGAATTTGTAATGCTTGATACAGACTGTAATATATTGTTTAAATTATGGAAAATGTATATTTCATAGAAAATTGTATGTATCCTTTGATCTGAAACAGTAAAACTCTTCTGTTTAATATATCCAGTTACATCCAGTGAAAAAAAAGGAAATACTAAGTCTACTTTTCATTTCAAGCAAAAAATGTAATATTTAAAATATTTAAATGCCATATTAATCTTAAAAATTTTCTTCAAAATGTTTTTTTATGTTCATTTTTTTCTCTTTTTTTCTTTTTGCGTAATGCGTACAGCAAATATGCCAAATTTGAGAGAACATGTAACTGATAAATGTGAAATCTTTAGGCGAATTCACATAACAAATTTCTTGGCTTAAGCTCATTTAGGCTCTCAGTTCACATGTACTGGAATATATAAGTATAGAGACTGGAATGTTAAGGCGGATGTTTAGTCTCTGGGCACGATTATGCCCATCAGCCAGTCTTAAGCAGACTTCAAAAGCTTTTAGCTATTAGAGTTTTTCATGGTAAAAGGTTACAGGTTACAGGGTATACACGAGTCGCAGCTAACAAAGGCCAACTGCCAGCTCGGCCTTGAGTCATGCACTGGCTGGGCTTGGGAGTCGGTGGATTTGCGGATTAGATCAGATGACCACTGAATAATTCAATTAAATAAAATAATGAATATTAAGTTGTTTGACTGACTTATAAATCGCCCGAGGCCCGAGGGCTGGACAGCTTATTTGGCCAAAGCTGGATGTATCTTTGTATCTGTATCTGTATCTGTATCTGTATCTGTAGCTAGTGTATGTTGTGTCTTAGTGTCTGGTTTACTCACTTGCCAATTGCTGACTCTGCAGCAGCAACTGGGCCAACAGCTGCGTATCAAAGGCCGTTGCCTGGGCGGTATTTTGATATTCATCCTCGCTGCTGCTGCCATAGCCGTGTCCATGCCGATGGCTATGCCATTCGGCTGACCGTTGCCGCCTCAGCTGCTCCCCGCCAGCTGTGCTGCCGGCGTTCGAGCCACTTACACTGCCGTAGTAAAATTCGCTGCCAACGGCGCTGCCGCTGCCAACGCGTTTACGGCCAATTGTGCCGGAATGACTGCTGGACATGTTGATGCGGGTGCAGGTGGACCCCGCCCGGGTGCCAAGTATATATGTATATATATGTCTATATATGTATGTATCTCTTCTCTGTCACCGTAGACGGAACTGTTTCGGCGAGTGGCTTTCACCTTCAATTGAACTATGCACGTAACTTGGCCAAGCAATTTGTTCTCGTTTGTTACTTGACTTGGCTTCTCTTGTTCTTGTTATTGTTATTGTTGTTGTTGCTGTTGTTGTTGCTGTTGTTGTTGTTGTTGTTGTCAACGCATTGCGTCGCGTTGGCCGCTTCTGGGCCACATGGGCATGTGCCCCTGGACCCCCCCTTTGGCTCCTGCTGACGGCGCTTTAAGTGCTTAACCGAATTAACGCTGAAACGATAAAAACGACAAAGTGTCAGCATGAGTCGAGTATAGCTCACAGATAGAGAGATTCACAGGGAGCGGCAGAGGGCGAGTGCTCGACTAGGGGATACCCTGTGCCCAGCTCTGAAACATGCTCCCCCGGTTTACAATATACACACACATAAGCGCATACACACAAAAGCACAGACACACACACACACATACACACTATATATTAACATATTGGTGTTTCTTGCTGTAAATCGATATTTATCGGTTTTTCTTAAATAAAATAAAAATTTGAAAAAACGTCTTCAGCATATACAAAACGAGAACCTGCATTCCAAATTTGATGTCTTAATTGCTTATAATTATCGGAACATACTCAAGAAATAAGAAAATTGATATTTATCGATAAGATAGCCGAAAAATATGACGTTCAGAAACAAATACAGCCACGACTCAAAACTCGAAGCTAACTCCAGAGCTGCATCATACCCAATTGCATGGAGTACAGGGTATACACAGGATGACGGGGGAGTAGTGCGTAGAAGCGTAAGAGATAAAACCATAAATGCACGAAAATGAAAATAAATAGCAGCCGGCGACCTACTGACTTCCCTCACCCAGCCCACACACAGCCACACCCCCAACATCCCCATCACCCACACACCCACACAGAGCTAACGTTCGAGCTTTGAACTGGAACTGGAACTGGCTCCAGGGTGGACTCTTTGTGTGTGGCGTCAAGTGAACTTAATAGCAATTGCATTAAATGGAAGCTCAGCTCTTAAACTTTGCCTGTTATTAGTCGTTCCAACAGCAGCAGAGCAAGCTGACTTTTTATGAGCGTCCAGCCAGCCCACAGCCCACAGCTTACAGCTCACAGACCCGAAGACCCCGTCACACTTTGACAAGGAGTTGACCAGCGCAGCTAGTGGCAATTGGGGAGCTGACACTTTGGCTTTTGATTTGATGAGTGCGCATTTGAATGCACTCAAAGGGCAACACAAGTGGCCCATTACTTGCAGAGCTAACCAAGCTTAACTGGCCCCGACTTGGGGTCTGCTCGTAAGCGTTTTCGTTTATCTAATCGCATTCGCTGTACAGCAGCCAGAAAGTGGGTCAACTAACTGTTCATTGTGATCGGGTCCATTTCCTTGTCAGTTACTGTTACTGTTCGGCCTGGAACGAGCTTTGACAGCTTCTATTGAAAGTCGTATGCAACTCGTCATACTGAATCTAGAATGTTTCTTAATTCTATATTCCAACTGTCTACCAAGTTTCAGAGACGCAGCTCAAGTACATGGTGAGTTATGACTCTGAACCGCGTTTGAACCGGTTCGTGACACATTTCAAGATGCTTTTACGCATAACCCGTTATTTTATTCAAATCTATAAAATTCCTCAAAGCATCGCTAAGTTAAAGCTCTGAACCTCTTGTGAACCGGTTCACTGGTTAGTTTAAATTTGCTTGAAGAGACATTTCCTCATGTATTTATCCTTCGCTTTTGCTACGTTAATCTGCATATTAAATTTCATCAGCTTAAGCACACAGCTTGTTATGACTCTGCCCCACATGAAGCATGAACAAAAAAATCGCATAAAGCTCTAAACCTCTTGTGAACCGGTTCAATGGTTGCATCCAAAATTGTTTGAAGAGATATTTCATGATGTTTTTACTATTCGATCGCTCTTCTCTTCGTTCAGCTACGTACCGAATTTCATCAGCTCAAGCACAGACCAAACCCATAACTCTGAACCACATTTCGAACCGGTTCACGAGCTAATTAAAGTTCAATTCAATAGGGAATATTGGAAGTAGTTAGTATTCTATATATCCGTATAAGTATTCGTTGGCTTTACTAAAATCTGTGCAGCATAGCTAAGCTAAAACTCGAAACCTCTTGTGAACCGGTTTAACAGTTGATACAAAATTAGTTTCTTATTTCTTAATAAGCATTATATCTTCGATCTTTCTTTCGTCAATCTAGATACCTAATTGCACCATGTCAAGTCCCACATTTTGAACCGGTTCACAGGCCAATTGAAGTTTAATTAAACGGAAATACACTTGATTTCTTCTTATCCTTCAGCAATCTTTGCCTCAGTCAAATTCTGTGCTCTACTGCCTTCGCAATTTCCCAGCTCGCAACTTCATCGCTCATTTCAATGTCCGTCCACATCGGACGCTTCATAAATGTCTCTGCATCTGTTGCATCCATTTGCCTGTCAACCCGAAGCATTTCACCTGTCACACCTCGACGGGCCGCAATGCCTGTCTGTCTGTCTGTCTGTCTGCCAGACGCCCAACCACTCGAAACACGAGTAATAAACATGCCCATGCTCGACATACCTCAAACAGGTGCCCGACACAGGCAGCCGCATTTCGTACACGGACATCTCCCAGGTTAATCCGCATGCAGTTCAGCAGGCCGAGACGTTGGAGACACATGGACAACGCATTGGTCACTGGATGTGCTTTTAATGGATTGGGATGCGAGTCTTTCCAATACACATACACACACAGATGTACACACACAGACATATGTATGTATATTCAATACATAGCATGATTTATTAAACTGGGAAAGCATTGAGCCGGACTTGAACTGGTTCATTTAATTTTCCTTCTTTCAGCATTTTATATGTCGGAGTGTTTTGCTTGAGCAAGTTTTGAAACGAAAAAGTCTTCAGACTTATGGTTTATCAGTTAATTTTCCCCAAGCACTTTTTGTACTTTCAACCTTTTTTTGAAATGACTGCAAGACTGTGTCAATGTGAAAATGAATTTGAAACGGTTATGACATGTTTATGAATTAACTATTAACCGATTGTAAATTGGCTATGAATCAGAAACAAAGAACTTGCGTGGAAACGGTTGAGTTATGAAGCGGAAATCCAGAACTAGTTACAAAACAGTTAAACAGCGGTACGCCTATGAGCTATGATAATGAAAAATTTGAAAACCGGTAATATATCGGTTATAAAATGGTCATGAAACAATAAAACCGCCTTTTTGATGCAGCAATAATGCGCTCTGTAAAATATTGTTATCGATAACATCTTATTAATGAAATTGTTTAGAAGGTGAACCGGTAGTGAATCGGTTGAAAAATAGTAAAGAAACGGAAAAGCAGATGTTAAAAGATGTGTAATCAATCGGTTATAAAATGGTAACATATCAATATAGCCGTGTTGTTTAAGCGGTTATGAGCTCTGTAATATATTTACACTGAACAACTTTTATTATTGTATTGGTTAAGCAGGTGAACTGGTAATGAATCGGTTATGAAAGATGTTACGAGCTCTAATTTATCAACATCGAATACCTTTTATTACTGGAATGGTCGATCAGTTGAACCGGTAATGAATTTGTTATATACAATATGGCCGCGTCTATGAAGCGTGTATGAAATATATTCTTATCGACAAGCTTTCGTAACTGGGATGGTTAGGAAGATGAACCGCTAATGAATCGTATATATTATGATTATGAACGGATAAAGCCGCGTTTATGCACTCTGTAATAGATTCATATCGACTAGCTTCCATTACTGGAGTGGTTAAAAATATGAATCCGTAATGAATTGGTTATAAAATGATTACTAATGGATAAAGCCGCATTTATGCACTCCATAATATATTTTTATCGACTAACTTTGATTACTGTAATGATAAGAGGATTAGCCAGTAATGAATCGGTTATGAAATGATTACGATAGGATAAAGAGATAAAGATATATTCATATCGAAGAACTTTCATTCCTGGAGTGGTTAAAAAGATGAACCGGCAATGAATCGATTACGAAATGGCTACGCAATAGATAAAGGTGCGGCTCTTGAATACATATTAATATCGACTTGCTTTAATAAGTGAAATGTTTTCGTTTTAAATAACTTAAATTTCGTGCGCACAGCTCAATTACTCACTGTGGCCTTTAACGGGACTAAACTAAAGTTGAATTATTTACTAACCGTCACAAACTCCCGCCCTATCATCGTCGTTATCATGCGTTTAATGGGGACTTGAACTTTGAGCGTAATCAATTAACGAAATTCGATACAACATCGACGCATAAGCGCATAGTACATATTCATGGCCCCACAACTGAACAATGATGCTTAAATTTATACCCAACCTGATGATGCTTGCTGTACATTACCCCAAACCACACCCTCCGCCAGTGGGTACACCCCGCCACCCCTCACCTTCCACCCCATCCTAACCTTTTACCTGATTGTAGTCAATTCCTTAACCATTTTGCTGACGTTAATGAAGCCGCGTTATTTTTAGGTAGCGCAACATGAAAATTAATTTTGCTCTTTCACTTTGCCCACATGTATGTTGGTGTGTATGTATGTGTGTGTGGTTAGTGTGTTTGTGTGTTCGTAATAACACTTATTGTGGGTATATTTGCATTCATTAGATAGATGATAGCCTGATTCGAGTACCCATGCATCGTGGTTATTATAATTTTGTCAGGGTATGTGCCAGGTATTCAGGGGAAGCTTTTATTTTTGATTACGATAGAGAGCTGTATCAGCTATCGAATGTAACTTCGAAGCTGTGCTGATGATGTTAGTTAAAGATTCGATTAATTAATGAATGTAACTTATTAGTTAAAGATTTGATTTAAGTACATAAGCTGGCAGCACTCGCATCGAATGTTTGTATAAAATTGTTTTGCCATAAATCTTTTTTAAGTATTATTAAATATTTATATTTTGACTATATCTTGCCAGCATTAGTTATATCTGATCATATAAATGCCATTTGGGCAATAAAGCGACATTTGTTGTGCTTGCCGAACAAACATTTTTATATTTAAAAATATTTTCATCCATTGCAAATTAATTTAGGCCTGCTTTATCCTTTCTTATATTTAACTACATGTAATTTTCAGCTACACGTACAAATCCCCAAAATCTTAGCTTTTTTTTTTAAATTATTTTTTTTTTCTGTTTTTACAGATATGCCAACCATATTTATTTAGATTTTTAATATATGAAATAGAAGTTTATATTAACTTTCTGAATTAAAGTCAAAACTTGTAGACTTTCTAAAATGGATATATAAAAATTAAAAAATAATAGCAAAAATTAAAATATAATCAAAAACTAAGAGATTTTATCAGGAAATTGATAAAAAGAAATCGCACTACTAAAACTAAAATTATAGCGAGAGTTGGGCTCTTAAGATATTCATTCCATATATTTTCAATTGTATATATATACAATATGTTATTGATTTTTATATAAACGTGTCCATGTAAATAGTGGGCAACTGATCTTTAGATGAAGTTAGTCTGAGGCTTGTGTTCGAGCTTTAAATATGATCAGCTTGGCTTGGTAAGTATCTTATCTACCTTTACAAAGCAATCTAAGTATACAACCAGGCAATTATCTTATTCTTTAACAAGGCTATAAACGTATGCGCAATTAATTGCAGAGAATTAAGACTCCGATTTAGATCACAGTGGATGACGCAGTGGTAAACATACAAGAGTAGTCTTTGCTTGAGCTAGCTTTGTCCTTTTGTTGTTGCTTATAATTCTCAAGTGGTTATAGCTTCAGACTGGGAATAATGCCTTGCATATTTAAAATCGATAGCTAAGTCTGCTGTTGATAGAGACGGAAGGTTCGTTGACCTCGAGCTGGCCAGCCTAAGCTTAGTCTACATTTAACATGTCCAGGAAAACACATTGTCATTGCCAAGGGATGCTTGAAGGATTATAATTGTATTCTGTTTTTGTTAAAGTTAAGGAAACAAACATCTTAAGAGTGTGACTTTCTTACTTACTTCACATATATTATTTAGTTGCTATTGTCTTAAGAGATGACAGCTATAAATCAAAAAACGAACTACTCCAAAGTTATATCCCTTGTTTTGTATGCCTGAAAACTGTTTAAATACCTTATTGCATGCCTGACGACCTAATATTTATGTATGTTAGGGTATTTAAGATTCGGCTACGGCAAAGTTAAGGGCTTGAACTAGTTGTTTGTTTTTCTGGTAGCGTGCGTGGAAGGGTCGAGCTTTGGGCTCACTTTTACAGGTTCGCGCTCTATGTCAATAATTTCGTTAGCAGCCAAAACATTCGAAATGCCGCACGACGATGCAAGGGAAGCAATTATGGCACCCACGAGGAGATACCTTTATATGTGTGTGTGTGTGTGTGTGTGCGTGTGTGGTTGAGTATGTGGATATTAACAATGGCGTTCTCCTGGCGAGATAGGCCCTACTGTATGCTGTTCGTGTGAGTGTTCGCTGGTAATGAGGTTGTTTTGCATGTTTAGTCATAATACAACATTTTGTGCTCGACGCTGTGTGCGCTTTATCTATGAAACCGTTAGGATTCAGCGATAGCAGCAGGTGAGGTATGCCCATGTGTGTGTGTGTGTGTGTGTGTGTGGTAGAGTGTGCGCGCGTTGGAGTCTCGAGTTGATTCTATTGACTGATTCAATGCATTGGGCGCATTTTGATATGTAATTAAATACTGTGTGGTTTTATTTCAGCAAGCAAATCTATAGCTCTCTTTCCCCCCTCTCTCTCGTCCGCTCTCCCTCGCTCTCACTGTCTCTCTTTCTCTGGCAATAATTGTGCCCTGCAATTGTGGCAAAAACAATGAAACGCAACGCTCCAATTGATGTGTCACAGGAAATGCGCAACATTTTTCCCTTCCCGATCGAATGAAAACGAAAATGTTAATGAAATTCAAATGAAATGAATCGAATCGAAACGCACCAAATGTAATCGAATTCAACAGCCGGCACTCACTGCGCAATTGTTGCAATATTATGTATTCAATTTTGTGAACCAGCAAGTTGGCGGCAGGAAATGCTGCAAATGATTCAATGGACAACATGACGTATGAGTAATGCCCAACAAAACTGAACGAAATTGAACGGAACGGAACGGAGCGGCAGGTCTAGATTTGAAACGGAACCGAATGAATCGAAATGGAACGATTTGCTGTCAAGCTTATATGATTAAAGTGCATTTGATTTTGGATTACCCAACATTCATCTTTGGCATCTGGACTTGTGCTAACAGGTCTTGTCGGCTTTTTATTAGCTGAGAACTCAAGAAAGTTCAAAGGCTTTGCTGTATATGCATTATATTATCTGCAGCTCAGGGCTGCTGCTAATGAGAAAATAGTTGCTGCGGCTGCTATAAAAAATGCACAACAAATAAAATAAAAAGTAAATAAAAAGAGCATTGCATACTTTTAGGGCTGTGTGTGTGCTGTACACAGTCAACTTAATATTTTCTTGACTCTTCTCTTTTGCACTGTTTCTTGTTGATTTTTTCCACACTTGCGACGTACTTAAGCGTGCATATGAAAACGAATTGCAGCCCGGCAACCGCCCGGCCTGGCCTGGCCTGGCCTGTCCTCTCCTGTCCTGCACTATTCTGTTCTGTTCTGTGCGGGCCTGGTCTGGAGTCGCATTCCACACTTCATACTCTTTTGCATCCCATATAAGACTACATCCTATATGTGTATATACAACATCCTGCTTCATTCAGCGACTCTCTAATGCCCCACATTCTCCCATATACTAGCTACCATTTAAGGGCCTGGGGTTTGGGGCAGGCTGCAGAGGCAGTAAAAGTTCTCGCTTCCTAGCCCAGTCACTCATTCATTCGTTCATTTTCGCATTTCACTTGCTCACATTTCTGCCTCATGTACTTTTTTTCTTCAATACCCTGTAGTAGTAAAGCGTAAGGGGATTGCAAGCGGGCCAGGACAGCACTTCATCTTCCCAGATAATAAAAAAGCAGGAGCTTAGAAATTTGCTATGCAGCTTAAGGTACAGAAAATAATTGTAGAAAAAACCTCAATTCAAGCGCAAGCATCTTAAAGAAATCTTAAGATAAACAGTTTAAAAAAATACCAACGCATATTATATAAAAATCCTGTGCATAGGATATCGTATAGTCGTGCTTTCTCCATCAGCAACACGTACTTGGTGTTTCCTCTTAAATTGTTAAAATGGAGCATGCAAAATAATTGCGTAGGCGCATATTATGTTCCTGGAGTGCACGAAGATGGAGCGGGAGTCGTATACGCGCCGGGGTTTTGGGGGTTGGAGCGTCGGGTCCTATCCGGACCGCGACCGTACTTTATGCAACATTTTGCGTCAAACATTTCGCCTTATACACGCTCAAAGCTGTTGCATACTTTGGGGCTGCCGCAGCTGCTCATTAAAGGCAAATTGTTGCAACGTTGCAAATTGTACTTTATTTTGAGTGTCAGCACAGTTAAGTTAAATACAAAAAAAAAAATCCTTAATTAAACCTTTGATCAAAACTTCAGACCAAAGCGTTTATTATTTAAACCAGCATTTTTGCAAAAATGAAAGCTGAATGAAATGTGGCTTGCTTCAGATAAGACCGAAAGCAATAGGACTATCTGCTTATTTTTATTTAGTTCAGTGTTGAAACCCTGCACCCATTGAATATGGTTAGGAAGGGTATATGTAGCTTTGAGACAATGTATGTAACACCCAGAAGCAGGCATCTCTGAAAGCTTTTAGAGTTATTCCTGGTCATCAACAGGCCAGTAGATCTCTCCCTGACCGTCGGTCCGTAAGTCCGAAATCTTCGATTTAAGAGTCTGTAAGGGCCAGAGACTTTTAATTTGGCTAACGCAGATCTAGCTTGTTAAAAATAATCGATTACCTGTGGAATTTTCATGAAAATCGATAAATATCGACAACGATATTGGGAACCTCCCGCACATTAAAAGAGCTAGAGACTTCAAATTTAGCTCACACAGGTTCAGTATGTTTAAAATAATCGATTACTTGTCCCATTTCTACAAAAATCGATAAATATCGATGTCGAAAGCCTTGCTTTTAAATATATATCTTAGAAGTTATAAACGCTAGACTCTTCAAATTTATCTGACGCAGGTCTATATCATTTAAAATCATCGTTAAGTTGTCGCATTTTCACGAACATCGATAAATATCGATATCGAAAGCCTTTGTTTTTGCATGTATCTTGTTAGTTATAAGAGCCATAGACTTGAAATTTGGCTCACGCAGATTTAGCTTGCTTCAAATCAACGTTTGCTTATCGCATTTAAAAGAAAAATCGATAAATATCTATATCGAAATCACTTTTTTGGGCATATCACGCAGCATATAAGAGTTAAAGACAATTTGTCATGTATACAATATATAGAGGCTAAGTCTTCGGCTTTTGGTATTTAAGCATAATCGAAGGCTATTTTCAGGCCCCGAAAAGTTCATAAAAAATCAAACAGTGAAAACTGAAGTTAATCAGGAACGCGTTTTTCATAGTCTGTGACTGGCAAAAGAAGAGACAGGACAATTTCTGCAAAAAGAGGACAGACATTTTTGAAAAATTAAAAACTATATATAAAACATACAATTGGTCTAGGGACGCTTATACAATTCATACACAAATATATAATTGAAAGCTTCTAATTAGCTCGAATATTATACTTAAATAAGAAACATATTTTTTTAGGCAGCTTATCCAGCAATACGACGAATTTGCTCCAATTTGTTAAAGGAACAGAGAACTTTTCTGGCCAAGTATTTTCTAAGAGAGTATTAAACGATATTGATGCAGCTCGAAGCGCCGAACCGAAAGCCCCCAAGCTGGCAGTTAATAAGCAATTAAGAAGTTTAAACTTTCGATTTTATGCGAGCGAGTCGGGTTACCATAAAATGCTTGACACTGCAGTTGGGTCGAGTCCTTTGGTTCTGTGTCTGGCTCAAGGCCAAAGATGCGCGAAGTGCGCGTGCATAAAAATGCATAACGACTCCCAAAGTCAAAGGCTAAAAGTTTATTTTATACACAGTTTTATTCGTCTTCGTTTTTGTTCTAATTTAAAAGCGGCTCAGGATCAAAACATGCTTTCAGAAAAGGACTAGCAAACACACTCACACACAGGCAGCTGGCTTAGCAAATGGTGTCAGCGATGGCTGCCATTGAAAGACGAGGCAAAAGCAAAAGCAAAAAATAGTAATGAAGAAAACCCAGAAACTATTAGAAGGTGTTGGCTCGAAACATTTTCCAACTTGACTTTTTACACACACACACACACACACACACGTGTCAAGGATGCGTGGCCCTTCACATGTGTGTGGTGCACATAAATTGCAGCTACCATGCATACATACGCGAAAGGTTATTTCGTTGACTGCCTTGTCTTCTTCTTTTAGCTGTTGTTGCACTTTTTTAAGCAGGTTTTTTTCTTTGTACCGAGTAAATGATTAAACGCAAAAGCAAAGCGAGTTGTTGCCGCATGAACAGCTCTTGAAGTTTATGTCTACCAGCTAGAGGCTAAAGGCGCCACATCAAAGACTATCGAAAACGGGTAAGAAAGGATATCTTCGGCACGCCGACGATTTAATACCCTTGGAGACATTTTTCTTACAAGTTGGCATATATGAGAGCATAGTGAAGCTCATTAATGCTGAGTTTAATGAGAACATCTTGAAAAACAGAACAAGAACCTACCCTTCCAGTAAGCAGCATAATTAAACTAATAATTCTCGAGTTTGGTCAAGATATCTTAATAAACAAAAAGGTTTCCACACAATCCTACTTCTCGATCGATCTTTTTTTGGTAGCTATGATATAGTGATTCAATCCGGCCGGTTCTACTTGGTATTGCCTGAAACTGAAAGATGCAATATTTCAGGACGATAGCTTCAAAACCGAGAGACGAGTTCGCATAGAAACAGACAGAAGGACAGGCGAAAAGGCAAGTGATGCGGCGCTCAGATATGTGACAGTTGACTTTATTGGGGGCATCCACCAATGTGTTGTTTGTGGTCTGCGTCGTTGCAGCAGTCATTTCTTCTGGACAGGCAGGCAAGTGGAGAGAGTGCGTGAGAGTGTGTGTGTGTGTGGCAGGCAGGGGGAGCCAGGGGGGTGTCAGGTTTGGGGGCGTCATGCGTCAGGTGGCGGCACTCGTGCAGCTAGTCAAACTCGTATTTATTAGGGAATTGCACAAGGAGCAGAAAGCTTGAGCGAGTTTTATGCTGGAACGCAAGAACAGCTTGCTGACTGCTTGACTTGCTGCATGACTCAGCACCCTCCGCTGCAACCCCCCCGGCCCACCCTCCGACACTCACCGCAACCCCAGGTGATCAGCTGGCTGAGACAGATGCTGCCAGACGACGGCAAAAGGATATGATGGGAAACACAAGAACGAGCACGTTGAAATGATTACCTAAAGCAAACACAGACATGGCAGCAAACAAACACACACACACACACACACTCACATGAGTACACACGCACACCCGTGGAGCTGGCTATTGTTACAAAATGTTGGCCCCTACTTCAGTTGCTGATGATGATGTTGCTGATGATGATGATGATAGCTTGAAGGCTTAAAATGTTCACTCACAAAGCGGGTTGCTAGCTGGCGGGTAGAAGGGGAGGGGGGGGGGGGGCGTAGCGGTAATAGCAACGGCTGCCACGCTGCAGGTGAGCGTCGGCTGCAGAGCTGGAGGGGCTTGCTGCTGCGTAGGGGTTCTTCTTGGGCACGCATGTGTGAAAAGAATGCAAAGACCGGCCGGCATAGAGTACCAAAGCGAGTGCTAGACCCTTCCAAAACGAGCCAAACACACGGCGTATACGTAATGCATTGCAATTGCACGAGTGTGCGTGTGTGTGTGTGCGGCTCGTGAGTGGGTTTGGTGGTGCTTGCACCACTTGAAAAACGTGTGCGAACAGGCACTTGATTGTGTTATTATTATTGTTTGAAGTGTTGCCTTCAGTTGTTTGTTGCAGTTGTTGCTGCCTCTTGTTTATCTGCATGCATTGTGCCTACCGCTGTCACAAAGAGAACTCGTTCTATGCACAAATAGATCGTATATATGTATACCATTTTCTACTATTTTCCGGCATTGCGCGGTACAAGTTTTTTGGCACTAATTTTAGTTATCAATTTTCTAGCCATTTCCTGTTTAGAAATGGACATATGGGAATAAACGTCTTCCGCCTTTGCTGTGAACTCAGAACTTCACCCGAACTCAGAACTTCACGAATTTCAACAAATATCTTAGATAATGGCTTCTTAGATAATTGCTTCTTCCGTGATTTTTCCACCCTTGCAGGTGAAATTTTTCAACAAGGGAACTGCAGTAGAACATTTTTGCACGAAGCAAGGACAAATTTAATAGCTGAATGTCAGAGGATAATAATAAAACGGCAATGGAAAACCCTTTAACCAGCTATCGGCGGCTCTTATCGATTATCGATTAAACGCATGAATTGTTGCAAATACGTTATTCAAATGCGATTCGCATTGCCACACTCTACGCGCGCATAAGGCACACAGCAAATCCTACTAGCCCCCCAAGCCACCCTCTAGCCACCCTTACGCTCGCTGAAAGCTACCCACTTTGCGAACTGTTGCATTGCACACAGAAGAAACTTGAATGCACTTGAAGTGCAACCAAGCGGCAGGCAGCACTCGAATGCGCTCCCGTTTCATGGGGGCTGGTCTCGTATGGCCCATGTCCCAGTATTCCAAGTGTTAAGCGGGCTATGCCTCAGTTTCAAAATACGCGAGACAACTAGAAGAAATGTTGGACTAAGTCAACAGCTATATTATACTAACTGGTATTTTTTTGCTTTAAATTTAAGATCGATGTTGCAAACGTTTTCCGCTTGAAACCTTGAAAAAAAACCTTCGTTCATTCAACCTGTGGTCCGCATTTCTCATCTGAGAAGTGTGAATTTTGCGAAAAGTTTTAAGCACGATTATTTTTCAGATTTTTAAGATTATTGGAATTGAAGTTGAATTGAACATCACACACAAGCTCATTGACCCCCATTTACGTTAAGGAGGAAAGCACTTTCCGTAAAGTGTGAGACACCCCTCAAAAGAATTTGAACAAAGATCTTTGCAAATGAGTTTGAGGCCGATCGGATGGAAAGCAAAATAGTTGTATACAAACGTTTTTCGCCATTTTTCCACACTTGCAGGTGGAATCTCCCAAGACCGCGTCTAACCGTGCAAATCCATCACATAAGGTAACAGCAGAAAAAATGTCTGCTTCCTAGCTGTACGGTTTGGGCTGTGTGTCAATCAGTGAATCAATCAATCAATCAGTCAGTCAGTGACTCAGTATTGTCAACTTGTTGACTTGACTGACTGACTGCTGTTTTTAAGTTTCAATCCAAGCCATAAAAGTTTTAAAAAGCACACTTTTTACAAACAAAAAACTCTACACAACAACAGAAGTCGGTGGAGAACTGTTGCATAAAACTTGCTAGCTTTAATTTCTGTTGGCTTCCAAATCAGATTCAAATGTCTTTATAAAAATACGATTTATTAAAGTCTTATTGTTTTGGTAAAACCCAGGATCTAGGCGGGGACAACGGCCCTGATGTTTAACGAAGCCTTCATTTTTGTTTTTCGTGGAACGGAAAGTGGCTTCAAATTTTAGATATAACTATTCCACTCGTATTCCGCCCTTGTAAACTATGGCTCACGTTTTTTTCATCTAGGTGGAGTGTATTCGCCGAAAAGTGTAAAATGTGGCAGTCAATCAGTCACAGTTTGTGAGTCGGTCAGTTAGTCAGTCAGTCAGTCAAAGAGTAGTAAAAAAAAACGTTTCATAGAACTCATTCCCACCAATTTTTCACAGTTGCAAGTGGAATTCTTCAAATTATATCCTGTGGCCCATGCGTTGATAACCAATTAGTCAGTCAGTCCGTCAAGTGAATTCTCTTGACTTAATCTTAAGCTTTAAATAAGTTATTACATCTCGTTTGACCCATTTTACGCGTAGAGGGTACACACGAAAATTGTGAAATAATTTTCCGTGCGCTAAACGAAAATCTGTGCAATTATTTGATCATTTAAAACGAATTTGTTTTGGCTTGAATTGGGTTAAAGGAGCGCCCGATAATGATAATTTGTATCTGTGAGTGTGCGCCAGTGAAAGCTGTGAGTCCTTGCGCCAATCCTTGCAAATCTGTTTCCCACTGCCCCAGGCACCACTTGCGGTCCTCCACCCCTCTCCTTTGCCCACGCCGCCATCCTTTGTGCGCGTGTGAAGGGTAATTTATGAAAATTACTAAACGAACTACACCGAATGCGTGCAAATGATGTTTTGCTCAGCAAAGAGCTGGCCAAAGAAAAGCCAAAAAAAAAACAAACGACTTAAGTGATCAACTGGAAGATATCCTGTAAGCAGATGGAGAGTAGCTTTCATATAGCATAATATTGAGTATAATCAGTTGATGATTCGGGACAACGCCCGACCTGATACTTGGAAAATAGAAAACATATCTAAAGTATTCGACTGGTAGATATCCTGTGAGTAGATGAAGAGTAGCATTCAGATAGCTATTTAATATTTTCAACATTATCAGTTGATAATTCAGATGAGAAAACACCAAATCCGAAGAAAAATGAAATGTCAACTTAAAAGCTCGACTGGAAGATATCCTGTAAGTATATGGACAGTACCTTAAATATGGTCTCATTCATAATCAGTTAAGTCTTTAATCAAGCAATGAATAGTTGAATTTTACTTTTTTTTTTAAATAAATATTGTGTTAAAATAAGAGCCTGCAGTTTTATATACAAGATTTAAATGTAAGAAATATTGTTCTTAAATATTTACATACATTTTTAAGTGGAAGACTATAAAAACTACTTAATCTAAAAACTGTTGTGCTTAAATTTTACCCCACATTTTCAAGAACAAGACTTAAATGCAATACGAAGTCAAAGAAATATAGCCTAAAATTAAATTTAAAAGACTTGAACGCAACTTCGAATCTTAGATATATTGTGCTAAAATATTAAACTAAAATTTGAACTAAAAGACTTGAATTAAATCCTTAATTTAAGAAATATTGTGCTTAAATTTAAGCCCAAGATTTTCAGTACAAGACGTTAATGGAATTCTTTATCTAAGAACTATTGTATTAAAATTTAGTCTTCAATACTAAACACAAGACTTAAATGCAATACTTAATCTAAGAACTATTGTACCTAAATTGAGAAGGTTCGATTTGAATAGTTCGATTTAAATTGAAAATTTAAAATAAAACAAGGAATATCATCTATATACTGTTTGTATCAAATGGGAGCCTGCACATTAGGTGCATGTTGCTCTATGTTGGAATTTTTTAGCTTGAATTTTATTGCACAGGGTATACTTTTGAAACTGAATATGAACAGTGCACAGACTACACGGGCTTGTAGGCATCATTATTGGAATACTCTTGTTAGCACATTTTATGATTACAGGGTATTTAAATGGGTTAGGTGCAGCAGAAGGCTAAGACTGAGCTGGGCCAGTCGCAGCTGGGCGTGGCAGTTGGCAGTTGGCTGGCACAAACAGACAAACAGGCGAAGCGCAGGATGTTGGCGTGCGCTTCATTGTCGTAAACAAAAAAGGCGGCAGCGCGCAGCAGGATGCATCGCCCGAACGGAAGGCGAGACCAAAAGCGGACAGCAGCCATGATAAAGCTAGCAGGAGCTCTGGCTCCAGTTTCCCTGCACGTAATCAACATCATAATGATGATGCTGCTGCTGATGATGATGATGATGATGACGTGGCTGGGACGCTCGGGCTGCTCATTAAAAAATTACCTTTCTTATGAAAAGTGGAATTAAAACGTAAAGTTTCTGGCAAGGCGCGTAAAGTTTTAATTGTTTATAATACGCAACGTTGCAAAAAATGCACTGAGAAAAAACCAAATATAAAGAGCGAACGTGAGATTTTATCTACCATGTTTATGCGTGACAAAATAATATATATATACAAAAAACTTTTGCTTGCTCTGGCAAGTTATTTAAATATGGCTCGCAAAGGATATACTTTGGTGAAATTAAAGTATTGGTAATTATTATTAATGACATAATCGAAAATCAAGAGTCTAATACTTTTTGAAAAATTCTAAAATAGATAGGCGACCGGGCCTGGCTAAGTTACTCAAAGAAATTTAGAAGTTAAGCAAAAGTTTTAGCAACGAATTGAAGCCACAGGACAAAACCTTGATCGTCAATCTCTTAGAGAACAGTTCTCAGTTCTCTCCTTTAAAAACGCTTTCATACTCTAGATCTCCCCATCAGAACACTTCCGAACACCAGAGGCCCTCAAACACCTTTCATTATGCTTCATAATATCTAAATGTAAATAAAATAAAAATAATTTATATTTACAGCGTATTTGTTTAGTTCAAATAGTTTTTCAAAACGAACATCTTCCCAAAATCCCAAAATGTACTTGTTTTGATAACATTTTAGTACATATTTAAGCCTAGCTTTTGCATACTCTCTTCATAAATTGCCCGCAAATTTATATATTCCAGTCTGGCTTATCATGCTATTGTGCAGCGCATAAACCTGATTGGTTGAGGAGACAGTGTTGCATAACAACACTAAACGGGCAATCAAAATAGAAAAACAAACACGCGCACACATAGTGTGTGCAGCCTGAAACGACCATGCCCCCGCCTTCCCACAACAACACGGCCACACACACACACACTCACACACTATTTTACAGCTAAATACTTTCTTTTAGAGTTTTCTTTGAAGCTTCTACAGCTCATTCAAGCCTGGGCTATTTATTTGGCTTTCGCTGTCTCCATCTTTCTCTCTCTCTCTCCCTCTCTCTCTCTCTCTCTCTCTCCCTATCTCTCTTGCTCCTTCGCTGCTGCTGCTAAGTCATTAAGACTAATGGCCACCTAAACAGCTGTGGGTGGAGGCTATATGAGTGGGGGCCAGGGCTTCATTTGGAGCAGTTGGTGGTTGCCAGTTGCAGTTGTTGCTGCTCTTGTTGTTGTTCATGTTGTTGTTATCGTGGTTTTGATTTTGTAGTTTTCTGGTATTACAATACAACACGTACCACCGCACACGAATTTATTTGCCGCTCTCTTTTTGGCCATTTGGCCCATTGTTCGGCATTGTTAACGCCCCCTCCCGCCCCTTGCGGCCATGTGTGTGTTAGTGTGTGTGTAATTAAGCACTTCAGCTGAGTTGTAAAATGTGTTTCAACACTCTTCCACTTACGTTCCCCGCAGTTATTCTCCATTGTAGTGTATCTTCCCGATGCCTCCCCGAGTCCCCCGCAACTCGCCACGGAATTTGTCGGAAAACAATTTAAGGCAACGCGTGCGGTTTTTTTGGCCCCATTCCGGCTAGACAGACTGGACCACTATATTCCAACTATTGACTACCAATTTCGGTTGATTTTATTGAATTTCAAGGAGCACTGAAACAAAAAAAAACCAAAAAAAATGCCAAACACGAATAAAAAAAACACCACAAAAAAACAAAACAAAGCAAAACAAAATACGAAAACTGTAAAAAGTTTGCATTGTGTGAGTGCCAAGTGTTTGGAAAGTCGCTGAAGAGGAAAATTCAAATGGACTTTCTTCAGCTGGGAAAATGCAACAGAACAAGAGATTTGCCTCGATGCAGTAGTTTGGAGCTCTCGCTTGTAGACCGTTCCGCAAGGTGTTCAATCGTAGGCAGAGAGAGAGAGAGAGAGAGAGAGAGTGAAGCAAAGTGAGAAGTAAAGCTAAAAAAGGCATTGTAAATTAAAATGAATAACAAAGGGCAAGGCAGCAAAACCAGAAGAAAATCACAACGCGAAGGGCACAGCGAGAAGCAACAAGAGAAGTTGGTAAAGTGAAGGGAAGTGAAGTGCATTAAGTCAAAAGAAAGAAGCAACTTGAGCTACGAAAATATAGGCAAAGCAAAGGGCAAACCCGGAAATAAAGAAACTAATAAATGCGTAAAATAAAAGCTAAATAGTTAGGTTTTTAATAAGAAATGAAAGAGAAAAGCGATAAAAGAAAAGTGAAATAAAACTTGAAGATGAGTCTAATGACAGACCGTGAAGTAATTGCCAAAAATGTAATAAAATAAGTGACCTGCACGATCAAATTTATGAGAGAAATACGGTTCTAAGCGAGAAGCTGAATAATAAACAAATGTTGACAAAATAAGAGTCGTTAAAGAATAAAAAAGGGAAAGGCATTAAGAAAATGTAACCCTTGGGTAGAGCAAGTTCAACTAGAAAATTAGATAGATAGCAGCAAAAGTAAACATCTAATAAAGAAGCAAAATTGAGAAGTTAAGCCAGAAGTTAAGCGAGAATCAGAGAACCAAAGCAAGAAATAAGAGAATAGCAAGAAATAAGGCAGTCGAAAAGAGCGGCTAGAATTAGAAAGCTATTGCTCAAGCAAAACGTAAACAGTTATTCAAAGTGAGAAGCAAAGTATTAAATAAGTTAAGACAAGCCGTGCAAACATATTAAGTAAGCAGCAAAAGAAGAAGCAAAACTGAGAAGTTAAGCCAGAAGCTAAGCGAGAATCAGAGAAGCAAGCCAAGAAATTAGAGAAAATAATCTTAAGCAGTCGAAGAGAGCGGCTGGAACTAGAAAGCTATTGCTCAAGCAACAAGTAAACAGTTATTCAAAGTGAGTAGCAAAGAATTAAATAAGTTAAGTCAACCCGTACAATCAGATTAAAATAGGGTTTATCACTCTAAACAAGCCGTCTCCTTCACTTAGCCGAGCACCTCTCAGGGCTGACTTTATTTAAACGGGAGCCAAGGTAAAACGCAAATCAAATCCAAAGGCACGTTGCCTGGCAATACGTTCGACGTCTTGCGACTTGCAACCTTGACGATGCCACATTCAACATTCGCATTCAACTGCGTTAAGTGCATTCGCTTTCAGCATTTTGTGGGTGCTTTCAAGCAGCAATTAGACACTTTTAGCTACATTTGAAATTAAATGCTGTCGGGCTGTGTGTGTGTGTGTGTGTGTGTGTGCGAATTGAGAGATCACTTGACGCAGACGCAACGTTTCCCATTTGGCCAACAGATTTTGGTGTGCATTCGTAACACTTTTCATCTGTGTACTTTTTGGCTGCACAAACTAAATGAAATTATTTCCGTATAATTTATTTGCACTAACAAGAAAATGATATAAGCGTCTGGGGCGCTAACTCAGCCCTCGGGCGGCATTCATTAAGTGCAACAACCATCCGCCCATGCTTCGCTGGCCCCTTTCGTGACAGTCGTCTCCAACTGAGTCCCCATCGCAGTCGCCGTCGCCGTCGCCGTCGCGCTCGTCTTCATCATCATCATCATCATAACCAGAGAGAAGCTGAAATTTATGCCTGACATAGAAACACAATTTCGTCTGACTGTCGACCATTTTGTTCATGTACTTGCATCTGCCACCATTTGACTTGTTTCCATGTCTTGTTGTCTTGCCTGGCTTTTTACATTTTTTATTTCTATTTTTTTGCTCAAACCCTCCCCTTTGGCTTGCTTTCAAATTGAGTTGTAACACGCCAAAGAAATGAAACAAAAAAAAGTTTGTGTTTGAGTGGTTGCAGTTGTGCATTCGACTAGAAGATGCCCTGCCTAAGCCAAGCAGCAACAACAACAAATTCCAAGTGAAATAACTACAAGTCCTTGCGCACTGTGGCAGATACAGTGCCTGCTTTTGAGTGGGTCAAGGCGGCTAATAAGCCCCTTGGCGTCTCACTCATGAGGCCACACTTCAGCTTCCATGTCCACTTAACCTCCATAGTGACATTTTTCGTTATATTCCATTGCTCACATTTTATTTATATATATATTTTTTTATTATTTTTATTTGCTGCTACTCGCAGTCCTCCATGTTCACCTTAGTTGGACTATTTCTTGCTTTTTTCTATTTATGATTAGTTTTCAATAAATTTGCTTAGTTTATTCTTCATTTAGCTGACCTCTATGGTCACATTTTTGCAATCGCCTTTTGCATTGAAAATATGTGTACTTTTTTTTTATATTATTTGTATTTACAGCTGCTCGCATTCGCTGCGTGATGAACTTCTCGTTCATGTCCTCCTCCGCTGCAAGCCTTGCTCACATTTATACTCCTCTAGTTGAACGGCCTTAAAGCTCTCTCCTTCTACTAACTTGTTTTGTAAATATTCAACAATATTCTTATTTCTCCTTTCTGACAAAGAAAAATACCCTTTCAGCAGATACCCTGCAATCGACCATCTAATTACCTGCAGCTGGGAATTAGAGGCAAGCGAAGTGCGAGTTAAATGTGAAAAAAATAACTGCTAAGTTACCCTCAAGCGGCAAAACCGCACAATGCTGTTGACCACCCACAAAAAAATCAAATATAAAAAGCGACAAGAGCTGTACAGCAGACAAACATCCACGCACACACACACACACACACCAAACACACACAGAGTCAAAGAATACACCAGCAAACACATACATGAATGAGCTGTGGAGCTGTGTGTGCGGGCAGATAGCTTAAGGTCCCTTGTATCATGACGAAGCTGTTGACACTTCATAAATACATGAGTTGCACTCAACGTCCGCTCACACGTGCACTGCGCGCACACACACACACACACACACATTAGGTGTACTAGTGCTGCGCAATTGTTACTCTTCACGTTTTGTAATATCCTGTAAGCAGTAGAGGATTATGAAAGCGGCATAATCCGGCTCTTGAAGCGCTCACGCAATTAAAAACGTTGCAGCTGCAACTTGAACGACTGCTCAATACCTTGTAATGCAAATAGGAAAAAAATGTATGCTTGACTATGGGAGCCGGAGTGGCGCGTGGCTGTAATTGATGTTATATCGCTTCATACAGCATAACTACATTAAATTAATCTTTCTTTTTCTATTTATAGGGTATTAGCAAGTGGAGCTCTTGCAATCTTTCTTGTTTTTTTTTTGTTTCAAGTAAATTTTTTGTGTTTTGTCCCATTCGAGCACTTCAACAAATTTACACTTGTATCACTCAAACGCTACGTTTTTATGCCATTTGCCTCACACACACACACGCTGCCCACCTCAACATGGCGTTTGCACTTGTTGTCAACGCTTGTTTCACGCCTGAATCGTTGCGTGCGAGTTACAAGAAAACTGAAAAAAAAAATAATAACAAAAAAAGTACTTAAATAAAAGGAAACAAATTTTAACAACAAAATTAAAAGCACGCGAAATTTGTGTGCACTATGAAAATGAATAAAAAAAAATTCGAATGTTTGCACCAAACTGCCAGCGAAAGTGTGGTGCAAAGTGCGAAAGAGCTCAAGGATATCTGGCACAGGGTGCAGGAAAATTGCATTGACTATGATTCAGGTCGGTGAACCGGTTGGAAAGTGATTCAGCTTGATAGCTCCGGGAAATGTGGTTTGTGGGATGGGCAGATATTTAATGAAATGAAGAACTTTACCAATCTCGATGACAGTGAACCGGTCCGAAAGTGTTTTAGCTCTACTTCAGGTATTTGGAATTAACGAGGTTTTTTGTTATCAAATATTTAGATAAGCTTAAATCTATGAACCGGTTCGAAAGTGGTTCACAGCTATAGCTTCAAAAGTATTTGATCTATGATGCTACTACTTGGGTTCTAGAACACTTAACTTCTTCAATTAGCAAAGAATAAGAATAAGTCTTAAGTTTTTGAACCGGTTCGAACGTGGATAGCCACAGCTCAAACACTATTTGAGCCATAATGGTGGATCTTGGCGTTTAGACTAGTTTGTCTCAATAGAGCTTCGTCAATTATCAAAGATTAAGACTATGGCCTTGGAACCGGTTCGAAAAAGGTTTACAGCCATAGCTCGAATAGTATTTAAACCATGATGCTCTTGCTTGGGTAAAAGGACACTTAATTTCTTCACGTTAGACTATGGCTTAAGCTTGTTAACCGGTTCGAAAGTGGTTCACAGCTATAGATAAAAAGTATTTAAGCCATGATACTAGTACTTGGTTTAAAAGATATTTTGTACTAATGGAGCTTTGTCAGTTATCAAAGAAACGAGGACTTATGACTGTGAACCGGTTCAAAGGCGGTTTAGTGGTTCATAATCGTTTGAATACAAATGCAGCAACTTGATTCGTGTTATGCTTTATTATATTGGTATAAATGTGGACATGTATATATATGTTTGTCTGTCAAATTCTAGGTTGCAAGTGCATGAACCGGTTCAATCAAGACTGAACAAAACATTATCTTAATATAAGTGAACACCTTGTGGGACAAACTATGAATCAAGCCAAATAAACGAGAGGGTATCGCAGCTGCGATGTGTCAAAAGGAACAGTTCTTCCAGTGTTTGTTCATAATGCTGCCCTAGGGGCTATGACAAGTTGTTGGGGGGGGTCAAAAATAGTGGCAAAAAGCATTTAATAGAGAGGCGCCACTAGCCAAAAACCACGAAAAGGAAACACACCATGAAACGCTGCAGCTGGCATTTGCTGTTGGCAAGGGGAAGTAGCAGCACGGGCCGGGGTAGGGACGGGGACAGGCAAAACTATGCAAAAAGCAAATGAAGGGGAAAAATAAATGCGAAACAGAGCAAATGAATCACCGACAAATTACGGTAAGAAAAGGAAATTTCAAAACGGAAATGGCGGCAGCAAAATTTCGTTATGGCAACATCACAATTTTTTTGTGGCGCATATTTCCTCTGCTCTCTTTGTGTTTTTCTTGCTTCTTCTTCTGCTTCTGCTTCTTTGCTGCTACCAACAATATTTTCAGATTCTTAAGTTTTTTTTTTTAGGGGCCAGCGGCCAAACGGAGAAGTAGTAAAAATTTTAACATAACTTGAGAGCACGAATAAAAACAAAAACAAAAAAATACAAAAAAAAAACCGCTGTAAAAAGGTCTTATAAAATATGCATATGCTCATTTGTGCTTACAGCATAAAATGGCAAACTGCCACGCCCACACATAAGCAAGCACACTCATTCACAACTTTTTGGCGTGCGAAATTTCATTAAAGTTCCAACTAAAAATACCTTCACTTTAAGATGTTCGCACTGGGAGTGCCCAAGCCCAAGATGATCAGAGTTCAACTGGTTCAGTTTTTAGTTGAAGGTTACTTCGAGACATTTACCTGCAATAAAAAGGTGAAAAGCAGCTCATGAGTAATGTAGTACCGTTATCATCATTAAATATCTATGTATATGGAGTATATATTGTATGAATATAGTATGGGGATGTGCATCTTATAGCAGGTATTGAGGTAGCGTAGTTCAATTACGTGTGACCCCATGCAAAGTTCGTTCCCTAGGAAGCGTAGTTCTCAGGTGGTACTACGTATCGTGCGTTGAGACAGAAGCAACAAGGGTCAGGATCAGAGCACCTCAAAGCTAGTTGTGAACAGCTCAGACTCGGTCAAAACTTAACCGATTTCCACGAAGTTAGGCTTTTTGCTCATGGTTTGACCTCTTTATTAATTTGGCATTTAAACTTGGCAACATCATTTTGGGTCCAAATTCATGAAAATATTTTACCCTCAAAAATCCAATACAGACATTGGTCAAAACTTCCCAATCCCATAACTCGGTCAAAACTCAACCGATTTTTACGAAGTAGGGCTTTTTGTTCATGGTTTAGCCGCTATAGTAATTTGGCATTTAAATCTGACAACGTAATTTTGGGTCCAAATGCATGTAAATATTGTACACTCAAAAAGCCCATATGGACATGGGTCAAAACTTCCCAATCTCATAACTCGGTCAAAACTCAACCGATTTTTACGAAGTTGGGCTTTTTGCTCATAGTTTGGGTTTGCGTTACACATTTCATGTCAAAGTTAATATACTCTCTACAAGGGTATAAAAAGAGGCACGAAAAGTCGGTGCAGTTAAACAACTATCATGCGGACATGCGATATATTTCTATATCATGCTTAAACAACTAAGATTTCAGGAGAAATCTACATTTGTAGTAGATTATTCGCAATGTTTGTTTAGATGTTATCCAATATTTTCATGCGATCTTAGCTATCATAACTGTTGTACCAAGGTAAGCATAATCCTTTGAAATCATAGAGAGCTCTTGTTCTTACACATTCGGTGACAAGGAAACAAAACTAATGTACAGCAATCTTAAAAAAAAAGCTATATTGTTTTGAAATTAGGTTTTAGGTTAATCCGTTTTTATTTGTGTTGCTTGGAAATAGGATTCGAGTCGAAAGAAGGGAGAAGAACACTGGACGATTTGGGTTAAGTTCACATCTATATATATATATATAAATATATATATATATATCGAAAAGTTTGGTGAGGCTTTGCTGTAGTTGTTGCAGTTGATGTTTTCTTTTCTTTTCTTTTGCTCAAGAATCATTTCTGTTATTTTTTTCTTTAGGAAAAGTCGGGTGAGCTGGTTGAGTTGTCCTTGTTGGAACTGGACATGCTATTGCTCTGCAGCTCCTGCAGTTTCATGATCAATGGCATGAAAACTCGCTCCGGCAAGGACTCCTTCAGTGTCTGGAGCACTGGCATCGGTTGGGCGCACATCATGATCGCATTGGCCAAATGGCTGAGACCCTCTGACATGTTGCCCTGGCTAATCAGCTGCTCCCCCATATTGATCTCACTGAGAAAACAACGCTCCAGACTTGTGTGACCATTGGCATCCATCATGGAGCTATTTGGATCCATATCATCGCCACTTGACGTACGATATTTGAACTCGTCCTGATCACGCTGCCGGCGTGCATGCACCTTCTTTTTGTAGTCGGGATCGGAGCGACGCTTCTGATCGAAATAGATGCAAAAGCCCAGGATAAATGCACCCGCAGTACCTACGGTAAATGCCAGCAAGGATTTGCTCGACATGTTTAACAAAATCAATTTGGAAGCAAATTGAGGCATCAAAAACAACAAAATGAACCAAAAACAAAAAAAAAAAAAAAAAAAAAATGAGAAAAGAAATAGAAATGAAATTAATTATGAAATTAAATCCTAAAATTATACAATTTTTCTTGTGACTAGTTTTTGTTATACTTTTCGTATTATTTTATTCTGTCCACTCACTCTTATTGTCTGTGTTTACGAAACGAAAACTAAATGAATACTGAGGGAATTCGGTTTTGCCTTGGTTGCCCAAATGATATTTAAGGCAAGGCCAACATATTTTAACCGAAAGGACTTTATTCTATTCACGATGGAGTTCTTTTAGTAAGTGGTGCTCCTAGAAATGAAATAAATACATGTGCTGCGAGCTATATAAATAGGTCACACAATCATAAAAGTAACTTAGATCTGGATCTCTTAGAAAATAGTAGGGACACATGACGCTTAAAAAGATAACAAATGGATCTTTTACGCAACGTCATAAATGAAGCCAAAATAAACAAACTATAATGTAATATATATTGTTCGAACTCATTGCAACTCAAACTATCCTGTTAGGTTTTACTGTAACTTAGTTTATTTTCTAAGCAATTTGTTAATAGACAGAAAACTATAACAGAAGGGTTGGTAACGGGAGCATACGATATTAGGAATGTGAGTGGGGCTCGAGCTCCTGTAGTGAGGAGACGTGCGTCTGATCTCGTTGACAATAATAACAACGGAAATATATCATTCAACTAATAAGAAAATTAATTATTTAGTAAATAAAAACCAATGTACCTAGATTTTAAACTAAAAGAACATAGTGTGGTTTAATGGCTGCAGAATATATCAATCTCCACAAAAATTATATGTCATATAGACACTATATGTGCCTTTGCTTATTGAAGTATATTGAGTTATATTATATTGAGTGTTTGCTAGGGTATTATAACTTCGACATACTCGAAGCTAACTGCAGTTCGCCAAATGGTTTCTACTGCGCCCTTTTACCCTTACTCAACACTGTGCATGAGTTTCGTGTACTAATCACAGAGTAAACCGTAAGGCCACGAATTCTCCCAGGTAAATAAAAATAAAGTGTCCTAAATCGCCATACAGCAAAATTTGTTTGCGGTTCTTTACTATTTATTGCAACTAATCGCAGAAAATCAAAGTGTGAGCTTGAGTTTGCATCGATTGTTCGATCGACGCCCATTTCTAGCTTTGGGGGGGGAGAGGTTGGACCAAAGAAAATAGCTATAACAAAAATGCCGATTTTTGTTTTTTGCCGGAAACGCTGTACAAGCAAATTTGTGTTGTTTTTGGTTGGGCTTTTCATTGTTTCTTCTAACTAACTACAAAAATCAAAAGTTGGAGCTTGATCGAGCGTCAGTCGAGCGCGAGATCTACGCTCGTGGTCTCGCCAAGGGGATTGGGCAACTGCAGTTCGGGTAGCTTTGTCAGCAGCAGGCTGAAGATGCGATCGGGCAATGCCACTTTCATGGCCTCCAGAAGGGCCACTGGCTGGGCACAGACCATTATGGCATTGGCCAGATGCACCAGGCCCGCATCCAATTTGGCCTGCCTAAATAGATCCTCAGCCATTTTGATCTCATTCTGGAAATAATGCTGCACAACCTCATGATCGTTGAGCTCAAATGTATCGTCGCTTGTCGACTCGCCTCGGTAATCGCAGACGAACGGCAACGGGTTCGTCTTATGGCGACGCTCGTGCACCTTCTTCTTATAATTGGGATCGGAGCGACGCTTCCGATCATAATATATACAATAGCCGAGGAGCAGTGCACCGGCTGTGCCGGCGGTTAGGGCCAGCAGCGAGTTCCTTGACATATTTTTGTAGGACAATTTTGAAATTGCGAGTTCTTGTGGCTTCTATTGTATAAAATACTGTTCGGGAATATATATATTTTTATGTTTTCTATTTATAAAGGATTTACTTATATTCGAATGAAAATTTGATCTTACGAGAAAAGCTAAAGTTTTATTTGTGTGTAGTTATTTAAAACAAAAGTCAGGGAACTCTCTTCTCTTAGCTAGCCGACGAACTAGCTGACTCACTAGCTGACGAACTAGCCGACGAACTATTCGAAGAACTAGCTGACGAACTAGCCAACGAACTATTCGAAGAACTATCTGACGAACTAGCTGACGAACTAGCCGACGAGCTAGCCGACGAGTCAGCTGACGAACTAGCTCACGAACTGGCTAACGAACTAGCCTGGTTCCGTATTTACATGTATATTCGACTACTGGTTCTTTTGAGCTAAATACCAGCTTCGCTTCAATTTCAATCTTCATGCGTTTAAATTTAAAATTTAATTTGCCCAAGCTTCTACAGATAAGCAAGGGTTTGCATTGGAGGCTGCCTGATAAGGAGTAGGCGTGTATGAGAGGGCTCTTATTGTTTATGTGTTTTAATACACTTGCTCAGGGGGCTCGAATTATGTCATGTACTTTGTAAAGCATAAAGGAAACGGACTTCATTACGACCTCGCTTAACGCAACCCTCGTTACACGCAACTCCTCGATAATTGCAACACCCGATTTCTTGACATTGTAGAAACAGCTGTTCAGAAAAGTATAAATTGTAAAAAAGTACAGACCACAATTTCTCAATTTTTCAAAAAATAAATAAAGTAAAATGAAATCCTTGCTTTGAACACAGAACTATTCGATTTACTTTAATTTTAATGGTTAGCTAGGGAAATAGGAAATAGCTCTCGTGGCCAACAGAAAATTTTCCCTCGGTTTTTGCAACCACCTCAGTTTTCGCAATCGGCCAAATTTTAATAGGTTGCGTTGAGCAAGGTGGTACTGTAAATTTTTTGATCAGCCGCGTCGGTATAACCATGTGATTAGTCAAATCTCTCAGTCTGCGTCTTTCTATTGCAGACATTTGTAAAAATATGTCAGATCGGACCACGAAAATATATAAGTAGCTGTCATATCCTGATTGCTCGTTAAGTAAGCTCGTGCATGGAAAACCTTTTGTGCCCAAGATATCTTGACCAACATCTAATCAACATCGCTCTACTCTACCATAAAGCTCTGTAAATGCAATTGGTCGACGCAAAAGTTGTTTTACATAGTCCCTTCTAAGCCATAGAGTATTTAAACTTCGGCATGCCGAATATAGCTGGTTTCTTTTCATTTTTGTTTGTATTGTAAGTCACAAATGAAATACGATTCATAAAAAATGTTTATCTCTTTAGCCGTACGCTCCGCTGTCATTATTCAGCGGCTGGACCAAATCCTTGGTCCCTTTTCATTATTTAAGCTAACATGTGCACAAATACACACACACACACACACACAGGCACACATTCACGCACGTTTAAATCTCGCATGTTACGTTGACGTCAAAGTATTTATCACAATGACAAAATCTGGCAAACGTACGGACTCCCCGAAGGTGGAGCCGAGAGGGGCCAACCGAACAGACTTTACTTTAGGGTTTAAATGTAACACATTTACAAATTGTTTATACACACACATCAGCACACACACGCACACACACGCGACTCAGCATGGTGATAAATGATAACAAATTAGCGGTTTGTATCTTAAGCGAAAAAGAGCGCACCACGCACAACGCACCACACACACACACACACACCTAACCACACGCACACACCAGAGCAGAGCGATACCTAAAAGTTACCACAATGCAATAAATCACATCACCTGGCCAACACACACACGCACACACACACACACACACTCGTCTACACACGCAAAACCTAAATGCCTGCTCGCACAGTAAACACTGCTAAATGACAAGCCTTATCTTGACTAAAAGTGAATAATAATAATAATAATAATAATAATAATAATAATAATAATAATAATAAGAATAAGAATAAGAATAAGAATAAGAATAAGAATAAGAATAAGAATAAGAATAAGAATAAGAATAAGAATAAGAATAAGAATAAGAATAAGAATAAGAATAAGAATAAGAATAAGAATAAGAATAAGAATAAGAATAAGAATAAGAATAAGAATAAGAATAAGAATAAGAATAAGAATAAGAATAAGAATAAGAATAAGAATAAGAATAAGAATAAGAATAAGAATAAGAATAAGAATAAGAATAAGAATAAGAATAAGAATAAGAATAAGAATAAGAATAAGAATAAGAATAAGAATAAGAATAAGAATAAGAATAAGAATAAGAATAAGAATAAGAATAAGAATAAGAATAAGAATAAGAATAAGAATAAGAATAAGAATAAGAATAAGAATAAGAATAAGAATAAGAATAAGAATAAGAATAAGAATAAGAATAAGAATAAGAATAAGAATAAGAATAAGAATAAGAATAAGAATAAGAATAAGAATAAGAATAAGAATAAGAATAAGAATAAGAATAAGAATAAGAATAAGAATAAGAATAAGAATAAGAATAAGAGAATTCCTGCAACTCTGAACGTTCATCAATAAGCTATAAGACAAGTTCCTTTTAGGCAGCTCAGCCTGTAAATATTACGTATACGCAACGCTTTTCGTTGAACGTTTGCTTTACTTGTTTTCTTTCTTCTGCGTGTGGGCGTGGGTGTGTGTGTGTGTGTGTGTGTGTGTGTGTGTGCGTGTGCGGGTGGGCGCGGTTCTGGTTTAAGAAGCTGCTTTCTTATGCATGCATGAAGCAGAGGCCAGCGGCGCATAGCCGTGAGTTGTGACAGTAACCAGAGTCTGCCGTGAATCCTGAAGCCTGAATCCTGACCCGCCCTAGCCAGCCAGCTCACGTACTCCTGCTGCTGATGTCCTTCTGGCATCCTGTGTGAATCCTTTTTACTGGCCTGCACAGCATTTATGAGTTGCCGCTCCGCCCATTCAACCGCTGAACTGCCTCCTCAACAGCTCCAACGGCTGCTGCAACATGGAGAGGCCGGCAGCTGGAGCAGCACCACCAGGATGCCACGTTGTGAGCTGGTTCGTTTGGGTGTTAAGTGTGTGCTTGCGCATAATTCATGCCTTGCACACCCACACCCACACCCACACCCACACCCACACACACACACACACTTAGAGCAAACGTTGGCTGGGTTCAAGCTGGAAGCTGGGAGTCATTTTAATTATCATTTTCGGATTTGGACGCGTTTGGAAAACTATGAAAATTTAATGAGAGGCTGCTGCCTGCGAGCAAAATTAGAGCCACCAATTTGTTGCAGGCCCGCACATGCACACACACACACACACACACTTATAACGAACATGCATGTGTTTGCCTGGCCATAGCCCAACTGCCAAGCCGGACAAGGGCTTCTTCAGGATCTGCCTGCCAGAGATCCTGTTGAACTTATTTCATTACATTAGAAAAAACCAAAAATAAACAAACAAAAACACTCGCAACCGCAACGCTATTTGTTTTTCAGTTTATGCATCCTAATGAAGCAACTTAAGGTTCCCCATGAGTGTACGTGTGTGTGTGTATGCTGTGTGTGTGTGTGTGTTTGTGTGTGTGTGTGTTGGATAATTAAGTGCACGCGGACAGCATTGGACTTGGTCCACCAACATTTTAATAGCTTTAAGTTGCTTTTAAAATATAAAACTATTATCGCTTGGAGTTAAAATACAACTCAATTGTATTCAGAGTTGAGCAGCTTGCTTTTGCTGAGTTTTGGGGAGGATATCAAGGAAAAGAAAACGTTTTTCATTGCAAAAACGAATTGATCTGAAAGAAAAGAGACGGCTTCTCCTTCAACAGCTATATGATCCGATTGATTACAATACATGTGATGCCTACAATCAAAAGAAGGAAGTTAACAAAGTTAAATGATGACAACTTTAAGACTGAAAATCCAGACTGCATAGCAACAGGCAGACCTGTCTACATCCTCTCGACAGTTGGTCTTGATCAGGCATATATATAGTTCATTAAATCGCTGATGCCTTAGACATATCATGCCCAAATTGTAATACCCTCTGCAAGGTTATACAAAAATTAAAAAAAATTGGCAGCCTGAACCCTTTCCTTGTTAACAATTTTATGCTGACTTTGTTAGCTTTTGTGTTGTTTGCTAAAAATGCGGTCACATTCTTTTGTTTGCCAACAAAATCATCGACATAACGACCCAATTAGTTAGAACAAATGCACACATGACAGCTAACAGCTTATTCGAGGCAATTCACAAAAAGGTTGGCCAAGCTAACACCCTGATATATACAAGCCCCATCGGACAAAAATCGAATAATAAATAAGATAGACAAAAACAAATAGAGGCCAATCTATGCTAGTTGCTAGTTTGCTAAATCGTGCAAAAGTCCAATTTTCTACAATAATTTAATATCCGTATAAATAAATAATAATATATAATAATAATAAGAAAATGAAGGAATGAAAGGAAAGAATGTTCCTATGCAAGCCAATTCGTTCGATAATCTAATTGTTCTATATCTATGAAATTATTTTTTTTTTAATTATTTAAGTATTTCCTAGAAGTACAAATAATTATTAAATATTACCCGGCCAATCAGTAGTTAATCAGTCAGGACAAACAGTCTTATATATCGATTATATTATAGCAGTAATAATAAGTGCAATACCAGTTGTTTGAATACCCATGTTTCAATCGATATTAAGATAAGTCTATCGATAGGCAATAGAGGGAGGCACGCGCTTGAAAGAGCGATCTCTCGAGATATCGGCGAGCAAGCTAGATTGTGAGATTAAAAACGAATAAAAAAATTGTGAAATAAATACAGCCCACAATATCTTATTAAGTAGACCGATCGTCATAAGGAAAGAAAGCAGCTTAACAGGTGCACCTGAATATCAACTAAGTCGGCTGTCAAAAAGTATCGCCAAATAAAAACTCTAATCTGGGTTTCGAGCACAAAATAAATCGTTACGAACTTAACAACTCGAAAAGAGCCCTAATAAATATACAAATAAAATATTTAATTGAAACTGCCATATAAAACTCTTGCATAAAGTAATATCTTGATTGATTTAAAATCCTAAAAATGCCAACCAAATAAATGGGAAAAAGGGCGACTGCAACAAAAAAAATAACTATTTGGAAAAATTCAGAAAAACGTGTAAAATTGACAAAACTTTTAATGGATTTTATGACAACACAATTTTTTGCTGCTGTTGTAGTTGTTGTCGTTGTTGTTGCCGGTCAAATCACTTGCGCCATTTCCATTACGAATTTCCTGTAGCTTGATATAACCCTTCGATATTTTTTTCATATAAAAATATTGTCAACCCGTTAACGTCGCCAACAGCCAAATTCCAATGCGGTCCACACAAAATGCAAAAAAAAAAGGTTTATATATACAAATGTGTGTGTGTGTGAGGTGGGTGGGGGTTAAAAAATTGTAACAAATATTCAAAAACTATTTTCAGCTTGCGCTGCACATTTCGCTGCGCGCGCTCTATGTGTGTGTGTGTGTGTGTGAGCGGTGTGTTTGTGCGATAGTTCAATATTCATTGGCCGTAATTTGATTGAAATAAGTGAAGCGCGCTTTTGTGCGTCGCCCGAGTGAGCAGCGTGGCGGGGTGCACGATGAATAACAAGGTGGGCAAGGTGGCAACGGGGAAATTAAGGCGATGTCGATGGAAGGGGAGAAGGGGGGTGAGGGGGTAGCTCTCTAGCAGGCGGCAACGTTCAGGTTGGCTCATCATGAAATTTGTGAAGCATTCAACACGCCAGAGCGCAGGAAATTAATTTATTAAGCATCACTTTAAATGCGCCTGCCACCAAACCCAAAACTGAAGGGTGTATGTGTGTGTATATATATAACTGTTTTTGCGTGCTGGTGCCCAAACACATTGTCAATTTAATGGCAGCCCCATAGTCCACAATATGGCCAATTGATAATTGGGCTGAGGAATGCACACAGCTCACCAGGTAAACGAAGCCAATGGCAGGCAGCCAGCCAGCTCATAAGCACTAAATGTGTGGAATTATATGATTAAATAAAAATGCGTTTGTTTGGCGATATAGACGACTAGTAGATACTCATGTTGGGTCTACACCAATCAACTATGGCTCTTAATAGACCCAGGCAGGCGAATGTGCTTAAATAGATTGGACTATTGCTGCTATTGTGGGTTGCTTGGGGTGTACGATATGGGCATGGAGATGTTTGCTTCTGCCTTCTGTACACATTTACACAAGTGCTAATGATATGAACGATAGATATATTTGAAATCAATATATTGGCTGATTTAAAAGTAGTTCAATTAAATTAGTTTGAACTATCTAAGGTATAAGTGTGACCAGATCGTAAAAACCTATCGCTACTGGCCACACTTGCAGGGATTGCAAGTATTCTCACAGCTAGTTATCGACAATTGTATCTAACGATAGCTTGCATAATCAATAACTTTTAATATGTTTGTCTAGCTATTAATAAAAACTGGGACCTGATTAAAAAAAAATTTAAGAGTATGGAACATCCATAAGCATTATGAGAGCAACAAGAAACAAAGAAGACGATCAGAAACTATCGTTTATAGCTTCTATCGATAAAGTAATCGATAGTTTTTTGAGCACTAATTTCCATACTTACTGAATTTCCTATTCCAATTATACCGCATTCACATATATCCAAGTGTAGCCTATTCATTGGATTAGACCTTAGTCAAAATACTTTCAGTCATATAAAATTCAAGATATATTCAAGCTTCGTTGAAAAATAGTTGAAAACTATTTTAATTATAACTGAAATATGTTCGAAAATCAGTTAGTTCGTCTAATTTTAAATGAGGATTTTTGGATTGGGCTGCGCATAGCGTTAGTTACGCTTATGAAATTGATAGGATTCTATACACATGCGTTGCCATTGTTGTATATCTAACTCTCTACCTTTCCGTTCCCCTCTCCACACTGCACACCGCACTCCAACTCTTGCGGTTTTTCATTTTTGCCAACGTTTTTGGGGACGTCATGTGGCATTGTCGTTTGGCTTTTACCATTTGACTGCGCGCATAATAAAAATTGGCACATATTTTTGGTTTCAATGCGGTTATTGCTGCCGCTGCCGCTGCCGCTGCAGCTGCTGCGTTTTCACTTTTCATAGCAACAACAAATACTACATAAAAATGTATATATATAAAAACGCAAGAGTGTGGGGCAGAGGAAGATACAATTGCGTTGCAGTTGCAATGCGAATGCTGGCTACGTTTTTGCATTTATACCCTGTAACCATAAAACCTATCAAATTTGGGTATACTCGTCTCGTATGTGGTGAAGAAGGTTTCCCCGACTTGATCTACATGCACATATTAAACTGTTTGTCCTGCCTGCTTGACTGACTGATTAATGCACAAATCAAGTTACCTTATGTGATGTAAGGTTCTGGGAAAAAGCATGAGCAACTGTGGAAAATGGGCGAAAAACTGCTGATACGCACTTGAAGCTCTACATGCGATCGAATTTAAACTTGTTTTTAGATATAATATGTAAGATATAATGAGGACTCGGGTTTCAGGCAACTATGTGTATATCTAAGCTTTCCACGTTAATTCGATGTGATACATAGGCCTTTTCCAAGTAGATCTAGTCTGGATATCTATTTTGCTATATACACCCCTTTTAAAGGGTATCTACTAGGTCGAGTAGTATTTTAGCTGCTGCGTGTTATGTTTTTGGCATTTTATTGAATATGTGTGACACACACACACACACGCATACGCACACACACAGCCAATAGCACAAATTGATGCATAAGTTATACGATTCGCAATGCGTTGATTGTCAGTTTGCCCACTGAGCGCAAAATGTGCGCCAAAGCGTAATGAAAAGCAATGAAAATGAGACTTAAAAAATGAATAGCAGCAGCGACAGCTAACTGACGGCTGCTGGCGCCACCTGGCGGCCAAGTGGACAAATTTTCATAATACATAACATAACTATATACATACATATACATATATACATGCATAGACAAATATATAGATCAAGGCTGCAAACCGAAACCGTGTCCCAGTATTAGCTGACTTGAGCGCAAATGAGCCCAAGTCTGAACCGGTTTACGAACCGAAACTTTAGGCGGAACATTGGATTAAACCATGAGCCGAACGACCATATCTTTTAATAGGGTTTACGATTGATAGATTTCAGATAGGTATATAAACATATATATACAGATTTCAGATAGATTTATATATACGTTCCATTCATTTTACTTATTCCTAAGATATAAGAAATAGAAGAAATTAAGTCAGAAACTAGTTAATTAATTCAACAAAAATCTTGCATAGCAATTCCCTTTGCTTGAATTCCCAAAGATTGGTTGAGTAAAAACTTATTTTTAGTTGAATTAAAATGCTTTTGGTAAGAATTTTCGATATTTTCACAGCATTCGTTCGGTCCGATCCGCCCGATTCCGACATATATACTGTCTGCAACGGAAAAGCGGACCTATGCAAAGTTTCAAGACGAGGCGTCAACACGGAGAGATTAGTTTCAATTGACGGATCTGGCTATAGCAAGACACTCTATAGGGTCACAGAGGGTTTCCTGTCACATTTCATGACAAAATTATAATACCCCCTAGAAGGGCATCAAAAGGAGCAACAATAGAATATATATATTTTCGACATTTTCCCTAACTGTGATTCACGAAATTTACTATTCAGCTTTTGATCGAAAATTGCAGGCCGTAAGTTTTACATACGACATGCCTAATGGAGTTTGCTAAAAGTTGTTTTTTTTTTATCCTCTTTTGATGTAATTTGTTGGCCACCGATGGGATGTGGTTGGTGTTCGTAGTGCTCACGTAGTGCTCCATGCTCCAGTAATTGAATTTCTGTGCGCACAGAAAAGTATGCCACATGCAATAACGGGCGAAATTTGGACGTGAAAACGTGAAATTGCCTGTGGCTTTTGTTTGTGCTTTTATTTCTATTTTTTTTTTTTGTTGTCGTGCCTGTTTGTTTAAAGGGGTGGGGGGAGGGGGATAGCAAAGGATTGGAGCCGGGCTTGTGTGCTGTAACACGCCAGTGACAATGACAGGCAGCGCTGACAACGACAACGACAACGACAACAGCAACAACGATAATTAAAAATAATTTGTGGAGCCCAAAGCTCTGGTCAACTAAAACCAAGCGAAACAGCAGACAGGACACACACACGCAAACACACATACCACAGCACACACAAACACAGTACACTTTGGTATGCAGGGGACAGGATGATGCAGGAACATGCAACGCATTCGATATGGATGTGAATGTGCATGTGAAAGCTGAAATGGACACTCGCACAAAACCGCCAACATGTTGTTGCTGGCCGAAACAACGGGCTGCATAGGCTCAACGCCACTTGGCCAACAATCAGTCAAAAGGTGAAAGTAAGCCCGCTCGCTTCTGATTAAAACTGCAAATACGCGCCCCAAGCTGATGCCCGCAGCCCCGCCATAAGCCCTAAGCTTGATCCTGACACAATGCAAACCAAACCCCAAGCCGAAACCAATCCAGAAACTGGCTAAGCGCAAAGGGCTCAAACACGGTTGGCAGTTAAAAAGCAACGCGTTCCCAGAGAACAGTACACACTGTCTCTCTCTCCCTCACACACACACACACAAAGCACTGACATGAGCATTTTTAAGTTTGAGTGACACGAACCGAAGGCACAAAGTGCTTGCCATCGAGCTGAAGGCAGGTGGGGAGGAAACGCAAGCGCAAACGGATCGGGGCTAGGGGCCGGGGATAGTCCGTGCAGAGAGCACTTAATGCAAGTGAAAGCTTGCAAAGGCAACGCCACTGGGTCGATGGGTCGCTCACTCGCTCGCTTGCCTCCAATGTGGTCCTGGCCTGTTTGGGCCTCGGTTTTGGACTTGGCAGACAGGCAGCAGCTCAGTCACTCAGTCAAGCAAACAAACAAATAGCCAGGAAAAGGACAGCAGACGGCTAAAGTGAAAGTCACCAGCAAGCAAGCAGCACAAACGGGCATGACAGCAAGAGAGAACGAGAGAGAAAAGGACAAAATAGAGAGAGCGAGAAGATAAAGATACTAAGCTAACTGGTAAATACCTTTAATGCTGATATAAACTATAGTACTGTTCATCAATCAGCATGATTGACTGATGGATAATGAGCGCACATTCCAAGCCAACAGAACGATAGAGCGAGAGGAAAAGTGGCAAGAGATAAAAAGCAGTTAAATTAAACTAGCAAATAACTTTAATGCTAATATAAACTCTGATTGATGGCTTGATTGACTGACTGATTGATAATGAACGCACAGATCAAACCAACAGAAAATATAGAGTGAGAGAGTGAAGTTAAAGATAACAAGCAGATAAGCTCAAGATATAAAGTGTTAGCAGGTTAACGTCCATAGAACTTTGTATGCTGACTGGGTGATTGATTGATAATGAAACCAACAGATATGTATATAGAGATAACAAGTTAAGCTCAACTAGCAAATAGCTTTAATGCTAATAAAATCTCTGATTGATTGCGCTATTGATTGGATGATTGATAATCGACGCACAGCCCAATCCAGATGAAATTGAGAGAGAGAGAGAGAGAGAGAGAGAGATAGAGAAGTTTAAGATAACAAGTAGATAAGCTCATGATATAAAGTGTTAGCAAATTAATGTCGATAAAACTTTATGTGCTGATTGATTGATAAAGAAGAACAGAAATATAGAGCTGGAGAGTAGAATGGGATAACAAGCAGTTAAGTTCAAAAAGTAGATACTTTAAATGCAGATGCAAAATGTTGCAAGTCTTTAGTTTCAATATTATTCCTTACTGATTGATTGATTGACTGATTATGAACGCAAAGCCAAACCAGCAAAAATACAGAGCGAGAGAGAGAGAGAAGAAAAAGATAACAAGCAGTTACGCTCAACAAGTAGATACCTTTAATGCAGATGCAAAATGCTGCAAGTCCTTAGTTTCATTATAATTCCTGATTGATTGATTGATTGATTGACAGCCCAAGCCAATATAAGGATAAGCCGCAAGGATAAGAGTATGATTACGGGCAATTATGCTTAACTAGGAGAGACTTTAAGTGCACATACAAAATATTACAGCAATTTAATTTCAATATTTGTGCTGACTGATTGATTGATTGTTAGTCAATGGTCTGACAAAGCCACCAGCTCGACTGTCTTTATTACAAGTTCGGGCCTTACTTTAAATATTAAGATATCATATATAAAGAAGTATATTAATAGTTGACACCTTTATTTACCTGAAGCATTACTATCAATGCTTACTCCCCCAAATTGTTAAATGACCTACAGTATGCCAACACCAAGCACTGACTAGATTACTGCCGTTGCTTCTATCTAAGCTAATCTTTTAACAAAATAAACAGCACTTTTCTCAATGTGAGAACCCGAAACAGCTTAACAGAAGTAGGGCGATTTGCTAGCGAAAGTGAAAATAAATTTACGCTTTGCCCCAAAAAGTATGCAGCATAAAAATAAAAAGTCATGTAAAACACATTTCGATGGGTGCCCCGAAATGAAGCTTGTAGAAGCAACAGCAGCAACGGTAGCTACTTGTAATCCCTTCAGGAAATCAACTAAGCATTTTAATTAACTTGGCCCCAAACAACAGGCCAAACAACTGCCCCGAAAATGGGCAACAAACAACAAACAACAGCTGCAAAATATGACCAAAGCCACAAACTAAAATCAAAGCCACACCAGAGACTTTCGACTAACTTCTACTGCCACACACACACACGCACGCCCACTCTCTACCTCGCTCTCTCATGTGTGTGTTTGGCCGTGTATCATGATAATTTACTGAAAGCGCAGCCATTTGTAGACACACTCTCGCACTCTTGCACACACACACCAACACAATCAATATTAAATTTCCACTTGCCACATCTTTATTTGCTCTTGTTTTGGCGCAAACAAAGCGCGGCACATAGACGAAATGGCAGAGAAATCGAGCCGTTATTAGCGATGAGCTCGTGCCGTGTTTTTGCTACACGACTCACACGATTTTGCACTAGTAATCTTATACCACCTTGCAATTAATTTATTAACTCATTTTTTTATAGTTTACAGATATCATTCTGTTCTTTATCTAAGAAATATATACATATATATATATTTAATAGGAATAAATGAGAGTCGAAAAAATTAAGAAATAATAATAATATTGACAACAGAATATGTATTTTCTTTATACAATAATATATCATTGGTATTTTTTTAGATCGTTTGAAAATTAAAGATAAGCGTTTGTCATATTAAAAACTTTTAAAAACATATTTAATTTGGCACTAAGAATTTATTTAATTGCAAAAACTTATTTATTATAATATAATACATTCAATTATTTTTGGCATGATTTTTTATGCAAACAAATTATTTAACTTAGCGCATTATTTAATAATATGTTTGATCTTTTAGAAATATAATTATACATAATAATATAAGAAACAGCATATATTCGATGATAACATTTAAGTTCAAACAAAACAAGACTTGATTTAGTAAACTTACTCAAAGTCTACGGGCAAAGTTAACAATCGATAAAAAAAGAAACACAAGATTTTGTAGTTAGTTTTGTAAAAAGCGAAGTAAGGCGAGCTCGACGCATTTAATTTAGGTAAAGAATAAATGAATAAGGATTTCAGACTCGAAAAATGTTACTTTATTAAAAACGATGGCAATATTTAAACAGTTAGTTGGTGCGGCTCGTGTTAAGAGAAGGCCATCTCTAACCGGAAGAAGGCCTTAGGTAAAAAGGGTTGAAGCGGGGGCTAATATCGGGCATACGGGATAATGCTGGAACAGGGCACCGCCATATAATGTGAGCAAAGCCCAACTAATTTTCGAAAGGCAATTTTATTATACTTATTTGTGTGCGATTTCCAGAACATAAACACGTGCCGGATGTGCAGGAGCGAAAGAGACGGCCAGACTAAGTGCGGGCGGGGGAGGTGCAGAGAAGCGCTTAGAAACACATTCCCAAATGCAAATCTAAACTGCTGTTGGCACACACACACACACACACACACACACACACACGCACACTTGCACACACACACGCACGCATACAGGTGAAAAGTTGACACAAAGTTTTCAACCGAAGTTGAAGTTGGAATTGGCTTTGAAAGGTGACGGCGGCACGGGCTGCAGGCACTGAATGTGTAAAATTCGAGTTATTTAACAAATAGAAATAGAAATTAAATGAAAATAAAATAAGAAAGGAAAAACTTTTAATTTCATTTACAATGAGTTGATGCAGTTGTAGAGCTGTTTGTGAATTAGTTCATCAAATTGTTGTCGCAAATGTAATATGAAACCAAGTGAAATATATTGCAATCATATTTCATATGCTCTACTGAGTGACTGACTATCTGACTGATTGACTGACTATCTGACTGATTGACGTTCTAGGTACGGCACAAAACGCCCCCCTGGGCGAATCTGACCTTTCTACAGGCAAATAAATCTTTAATAAGATATTTCTCCGTTTTGGCTTTAAGCCTTTGCCAATCCTTAGCAGCAGCTCTCTATACTTTCAAATACTTTCGTTTCGAGATCATGGCTTAAACACATTTCAACATTTGGCCCAAATAGCCTCAATAGCTATCAACACAATTTTCTTTATTATATTTACCCATTTGTAATTACGTTCAATTGGCTTTTTCTTGAGCTAGTCTTGGCCAATATTAATCTCTAGTCTTTTTTAGGACACTTTTTACTAGTTGCCACTCCGCTTGCCACTCTCTTTCTCGCTCGCTCAATCTCTTTCTCCCTCTCTCTCTCTCTCACTCTGCACTGTCGTACTGTGGCAGTGTCTCGGCGTAATGCCTTTGACCCATTTGGTTGGCCTGGCGGCCAAATGGTTTGCCTTGAAACTAAATATTAACTTTAGAGCTCAGGCCACTGTTCTTGAACATACATACATATATGCTTGTGAGTGTCTATGTATGTAGATGTGTGTGTGTGTGTGTTTATGTGTTTGTGTCAGGTCAAAATGCAATCATAACAATAAATTCCATTTACACGTTTGCCTTTACTTGACCTCTCTCTTCGCGTGCTTTTATACTCTTGCATGGGGCATTATAAATTTCTCTTGATTTGTGTCGTCAAGAAGAAAATTTTAACACATTTTGTACTATATGTTATGCATGTGTGTTCAGTACAGTTGTATTATTGAAATTATTTTAAATTCTGCTTTGTGCGACATTCGTAAACGTTGCACTGGATATTTTTAACCTAATCGGATTCATACTTATTGTATATATTTGTGTGATAAAGTAACTTGTGTATTTAAATTATACAATTTCTCTCCAAAGAGCGTGATTTTTCAATTCTGTTTTGTGCGTTATTCGTAAACCTTTTACTGGCTGTCTTAAGCCTGAGCCGATTCTCAAAAGAGCGCGATTTTTCAATTCTGCTTTGCTTTGTGCAACATTCGTATACGATGCACTAGCTGTGTTCAACTGTTTCCAAAGAAAAGCTGTGCCATTTTGTTTAAGTTTATTTTTGAATATTCTTTTTATGTGCCATAAATGTCATGATTATTTTGCAGGTTAGTGCAAAATTATCCGACTCAGCCGCAACAGCAGATGCCTTTTAATAACCTTTCAACTCACTCTTCATATCCCCCCTCCCCCCTCTCCAGCCAACGAAGCGAATGTGTCTCTGGCTTTTTTGACACTTGACAGCGCCAATTGCCGTTTTCTTGGCAGCATTTTCAATTACGTAGCCAAAGCGCAAAATTGCACGCGATTTTTGCATAGAGAATCCTGCAAATGAAGTCATCCAAAGGCTTACGGATTTGTGTGCCCAGACAGCGCTGCAGGCAGCAGTCAGATGTGGGTCATTCAAGCGAATTTGCACTGAATTCATGAAGGTAGCTCAAACTCTCAACTGATGCCTGTCGCAATCACAGCCAACGTGACGTCACATGTGTTGTATAGCTCTGAGTCACTTTGCCTAATGCCATCAAATTGACAATAAATGAAGGAAATTAGTTAAGTGAATTAAATTGCATTGCATACGAGCTAGCGAAGGGTTAGGTTAGGATATAATCTGTTTACTTTTGGAGAAGCTCTGTAGAGTGCAATTAGTTTCTTGATAAAAACATCTATTTCTGTTCAAATTCATGACTGTGCGAGAAGAACGGTTACCAATAACATTCTGGATAATCAAAAAATTTAACTTGCAGGAATAGTTGATAGCTATTATGTTACAGATACGTAAGCTCTATATACCACTCTAGAAGCTACCTAACAAGTTTGGTGAGATTTGCTCAAAACACAGGATATCGATATCGATTTTGTATCGATTGCTTGGAAACGCGACAAGTTATCGATTATCGGAAACGAACTCATACTGTGCGGGTACTAGGAGGACCTACGTTTAAGTCTTCAGTCTGAAGCTTTTATAGGTTCTGAGAACGGCGCGTTTATCCATTTGGACAGACAGACGGACATGGCTAGATTGACTCGGCTGTTAATGCTGATCAAGAATATACTATATACTTTATGGGGTCGGAGATGCTTACTTCTGCCCGTTATATATGTACATATTTCAGTTCAGGGTACAAGAAAACAAGGAAGAGCTGACACTTTAAGCTCATAACTTCTCAGGATCATATTGACCCTCATCGAAATTACCTAGAAACCTTCAAATCATAAAGCACCATATTTCAATTCGCTGCCAAGGCGCGCTTTCAATGGGATATAAGATATGCCGAGATATGGAAAATGAATGATTTCTGGATTGAAATGCTTTAGCTTTCTGTGCGTCGGACTTACATTTTGGGAGCCGTTGCCAAGCAGCTTTACGAGAAGTGCACATGCTACGGCTCGATGCTGATTCCGTTGGCATCGATACCGTCTTCTGCTCACATTCGCATTCATTTCTTTTTCTTTTGTATCTTTCCTTTGCGGCGGCAAAATGCAAAACCCAAAACGGGCAATGCGAAAAATGCCAAACATAAAATGGCGAAATGCACAAGGAAACTGCGATTAGTTATGTCTGCCATGGTTTAGCCAGCCAGTCCCCCCCTCACACTATGCAAACAGCTCCCTCTTCCCTTACGTTTTTCATCTTTTTTTTCTGTATTTATTTGTTGCTGCTTTGCTTTTAATTCTCTGCCGCAGTCGCAGTTGCCGCCTGCTGCTGTCAGTCAGGCTCTGCTTTTTGTTTGCCGTTGGTTTGTTTTTTGTTCTTTTCGTTTTTTTTTTGCATTCTTTTTTTTTCGCATTCATTTTGCCATTTTGTTTTTGCATAGTTCAAGTTATGTGGCCCGCAAAGGCATACAGAAGGGCCGCCACACACACACACACGCACCCGTATACTATGATATATGTACACACATATGCAACGAGCTGTTTTGTGTCTGAGCCAACTATTTTGTAGGTTATTAGGGCGTATTTCAAGCAGACAGACTGTCACACCCAAACACACACACACACACAAACACACTATCGCAACAGCTGACAAACATAAACAGGGCTTTAAATTTAGAACATGCTGTTATTTTTATCAAGCTTTCATGTGAAGCGAACACATTGCAAGCCCCTCTCACACAATCTGTCCGCTCAGTTCTATCGTATTTGGTCAATGCAGCTGTTGAAGTGAACATGGAGGATCATGTTGGCTGGGGCATGAATTATAAATTAACTTGCAGCAGCTAAGCAAATGCCACCGTAATTTATTGGACTATCAAATGTGTCCACAATGACCACTTTATTTCTGGGATAGTTTGACAGCCATGCGTTTACACGATAATAAAACACGAGAAATAAAATGTTGCTCTTTCTTAAAAAATCCAACAGACGTAATCAAATATTATTCGATTAGTGCATTGCCTTTATTCCACATTAAATTAATAGTTGCATTTTACTTTATTACTTGGAAAAAGATTTGACTTTTAAGCGCAAATAAAGTGAACATAGAGGAACAAGCTGAGCATGAGTAGGATTTGCATAGCCTTTAAATATACCTAATACTAAATTTAATTATGAAAAGAAAAAGGAAAGCAAAAGAGCTGGTTTTGACCAACTGATCACCATCTTTAAGGGCGAGATTCTGCAATTTTTACTGAAGCTTCCTTTTGGCTTGAAAGAAGCCAAACGGCGGTCAAAGTTTATACAAGAAGCATTAACAAGGCAGCCATAAAGCTGTGCATTGAAAATGTGACGTCACGAGCCTGCAATTGCTTAGCTGTCTGAGCTTCGGACTGACAAAAGAGTGGTCGCTGTTTCAAATAGAGCAGCAATTGACAAGTTTAAATCAGTTTACTTAATTTATAACTAAGCCTAAATTAAAAATAAAGAATTGGATAATAAATGGGTCCAAAAGAAATTAAACATAATTTTGTATTCCAAATTCATTTCAAGCGCTTTGGGTAAAAGAATATTGTAGAAAAATCATTTATTTAGTATGAAGTATCTGAAGTTGTTTAATTTTGAGTAAATGTTCCTTTTTTTTTAATTTCCTTTACGTTTGCAACCTTTTGAATTTTTGCAGATATATAGTTGTATTAATTAATTTTCTAAAATTCAAATGATGCTTTTTCGCTCCCTCATAAAAATGTACAGCGCATCAGATAGTCCGTCATGCCTTGTCACATTTGCGGTTTAACAAGAGGACCTCGCTACGTGACAGTCGCTTCGTTCAGCTGAAGGACTCAGGAACTTAAGGACTCAACGAGATGTTCTCTTCGGGTTGTTGGGTGCCATTTTTGTTGCTTTTGTGTGTGTTGGGTTAATGTTTATAGCCGATGCGATGCCTTTGACCATTGACCAGGCGCTATCCAAGCTCTAACCGGAATAAGTGTTAGATGGGGGCGAATGTGATGGCGGGAAAGGGGGAAAGGAGAGATGGGGGGTTTTGATTATGATGCCGGCTCGTTTTAAAGCGGATTTGAACGCTGTTGAATATTATTTATGGGGCTGTCTTTTATTTCGCACAAAACTCGCAACGAGAACCGATGTTAGCGACCCTTAAGAGCCAATGCCACACAGACACACATGTGCATGCGTGTGGGTGCGTGTGTGTGTATATGTGCCAACATTCTTTGGGTATTTAAACAAAGATTTATATTTTATATCTATATACATACATATACATATATTTATTTATTCTGTGCAAACGGCCAACGGAAATTGCAAGTGGAGCGTTGAATCCTTTTTGCTTCAACACGTCCTGTCTGTGGGTGTGGGTGTGTGTGTGTGTGTGTGTGTGTGTGTGTGTGTGTGGATGTGGGCGCGTGTATGTGTATGTGTGCCTGTCCATTGTTCGAGGATTTGTAGGGACTTGTTTCATATTTCACAATAACTCCATTTATTGTTGTTGAGGGGGGGAGCTTTAAAGATGAAACGAGCTTATCAGTTTGAGGTTTATGGTTCAGGGATCAACTATTAAGACCTCAGGAGGAGCCTGATTTGTGTGCGTGAGTGTGTGTGTGTCTGTGTGTGTGTACGGGAGATAGCAGGAGGCACACACACACACACACACACACTCCCGCACAGTTCACACTTCACACTAATTGGTGCAATATGCATATTTTGTCTATTAATTTGTGTTTATGCATAATTCAAATTAATTATGCATAATCGTGATTAACAGCCATATGCAAATTTGGCTCGAATTAAACGGCAGCCGCTGATCCGCTGCTTTTTTTCTCTCACTGTATTTTAATTAGCCACATAACATGTGTGTGTGTGTGTGTGTGTTTGTGTGAGTGTGGGCTGGTTTGTGTTTGTGTGCTGCTGCTATTTTATTTATGAGCTTAACACGTGACGCGCTATGTTTTATCTGCGCCCAGCGCGACAGTTGGTCAACAAGAAGCGCAGCACTTCGACCATGTCCACCCCATTTAAGCCCCAAATGAGTACCGCACTGATTACATTTGGGGTTTGGGACGTCTCCACGCAAAAAAAATAAACACAAAATAGAATAAATAAGATAAATCCTTGCTGCTTCAAAGGAATCCATTTAAATATTTGTTCCGCAAAAGATTCTCATCAAAAAGAAAACGTCTAAAGATAAAAGAAGCAAGGCGAGAAGCGAGCCATAATGTAAAGGAACATAGAATGTATGTTCTATGGTTTGAGGTCAAAGGTAGGTGATAATTATAGCGAGAAGCAAAGTGAGAAATAGAAATAGCCAATCAGGAATTAGAACGAGAAGAGCAGAAGTGTGAGAAGCTCAGGGATGGGCAAGTGGAAAGCACAGCGAGAATAAATAGCAAGACAAGCAACGTGAGAGGTAAAAGCATGCAAGGAAGCAAGAAGCTAACTTGACAGCAAAGTGAAAAGCAAAGCGAGAAGCTAAGTGAGAAGCAAAGTAGAGGTTAAGAAAGGCAAGAAGTTAAGTAGAATGTAACATGATAACCAAAGGTGAGAGGAAATGCAGGAAAAGTGAAAACCAAAGTAAGAAGCATGGCAGGAAGGTAAGTGCAAGCAGATGGGGAAGCGAGTAGTAAAATCAAAAGCTAGGCGAGAAGCAAAATGAAAACCAAAGCGAGAAGCAAAGCAAGAAGCCAATGCAATGTGAGTGTTAAAAGAAAGCCAGCAAGCAAGAAGCAAACTTGACAGAAAAGTGCGAAGCAGAGACCAAAGCAGAGGTTAAGAAATGCAATAAGTCAAGTAAAAAGTAATGTGTGAGAAAATGCAGTGGAATTAAAGTGAGAAGCATGCAGCAAGCTTAAGGAAAGCAAACACGAAAGCGAGCAACGCGAGAAGCAAATCGCGAAGCGAAGCAAAAAGCTGAAGCAAAGCACATAGCATAAGTCAAAGCAATTTGAAAATCTAAGAAAGCAGCTAAGTGGAAAATAAAGCCCGGAGAGAAGCAATAATATAGTAGAAAAAACGGTAAGTTAACTGAGAAGCAAAGTGAATAAAAAACAAAGCCAGGATAATCAAAAGAAGATAAGTAACAAGAAGACAGAGCATAAAGCAATATGCCAAGCCCAAAGCGTAAAACCCAAACCGTTAAGTTAATGTGGCAAAGAATTTAAGTGGACTTCGCTTCTTTCTGAACTTCTCACTGCGCAGCTAACTCTGCCAAAAACAATTGCACAGCAAACAATTCGTAACAGTTGTGGGCACACTATATTTAAAGAAATTCATAGTTATCCGCATTATCAACTAAATAGAATATTATCTGGCAGCAAGTTCAGATTAGTTCACAACTCAATTTGATGGCGCTCCTTTCAAAATGCGGCTACCGCACTCGTTTTTGGGGCATTGCATTTCCACACCCAAATCTCGTTCGCAACGCACACTCATCGCCTTTGGCCCAGTGCCCAAAAACTTTGCCATGAGACAACAAAATTGGGCGAGGGGCGACAATAGTGAGCGCCCGTGCTGCCGCTGGCCCCTTTTGCCTTGGCCCAGCCCAGACCTCAGCTAACGTAAGCTGGTTGACAAGATTTGAAATCCATCTCAGAAGCAGTGCCCGACTAGAAAATACCCTGTGAACAGCTTCAAATTTATAAAGCACACACTTCTATTCTCAGCCCTGGACAAGGTTAAATTAATTTTTTTTTATACTTATAATCCGATCTTTTTAGAATTTTCAGGCCTCTCAAGTGTTAGATCAATGTGTTTATATACGAAAGCGTACGCATGCAATTGCAATTTACCAAAATCGCACAAGCAGAGGCATTTCTTTAGGACCTGATAATACCTTTTAAACATTTATATACATTTAGTGCATCTTACGGGTCAAACAGAACAGACAGTATCCCACATACAGTTCCACAGCACCATTTAAGCCAATCATACCCATTCTCAGTGGATCCAGGGTATACAAAAAAAGAAGAGGTGGGGAACAGTAAGTGACCCTCTGAGTTTATCTTGCTTTTTATTTGGCCAACGCTTCGGCAGCTTTTGGCTAATTTTGTTTATTAAAAGTTGGCTGACCTTTTCCTGCCCCACAAAAAGCGACAAAAAATATATACATACATATATATATTGAGGAAAAAAATAAAAATAAATAAATACACCACACCACGAAAATCGTGTTGCGAAATTAATTTTTCTGTGTGTTGGTTCTGCTGTCAGGGTTGCCAAGTGTCATTAGTTTGCTGTTTGGCAGCAACTCGGAGACATAGTTAAATTAGCTAAACATTGCGGTGGCTCTTACAGCGCTCGGCCAGCTGCCAGCGCTCGATTGGTGGTGGCAACTGGCGTCTGGGCGGGGGCGTGGCAGTCGACCGCGTTTGATGAAAAAGTTGCCTGCGGACTGTTGCTGCTGCCGCTGCCGCCGTCGCTGCTGCTGCTGCTGCGCGTTTGGGTGGCCTCCGGAATGTGAGTGGGTTTTCTGGCTGGGTGGTGCGGCTAATGCCTTTTGCTTTTGCACTTCACTTCACTTGGCAAAAAGTTTTCGCATAAAAATGTAGATAATGCCGGCTGGTATGGTGGGATGGCATGCTCGAGGGGTGGGCGCAATAAATGGATTTGTGCCCTGAATGCGTTTCGCCCACCAACTGCAAATGATGGTAGGCAACAACAGCAGTGGGCGTGGCCACTAAGCGGTCTGCACTGCTGCTAAATGAATTTGTCTACAACAAAAATGCAGATAAATTCGCTTGCACTAAAAATGCGCGACATGAACAATTTTTAACTGTTGCGGTCAAAATTAATCGAGTTAAAAGTAAAGATTTCGCAATTAAGTTAGCGAGCACATTTCAAACAAATGAAAGTTATTAAAGTGAGTCGACAAATGTTTTGACATCTCGACTGTATGCAGTTTACGAAGCTCGAAAAGTTCTGTCTATTGCAAGCTATAGAATTCGTAATGCTCATTAGCACAGAATGTTCATGATCGTTTTTATGCTCATTTATTTATTGATAAACTGGTTCAGAGATGAGTTATAAAATGGTTCAAAGGTGGGTTCAAATAAATAACTTGGTATCCCTGAAAAATGCCGTAATAGTGGCTTAACGGCAAAACACAAATGTGAGCTAGACGGACAGACTGCCTATTTTCCAACACTATTTCTCTACCCTATATATATCATTTGATCTTATATACCATAAGATAATAAATGTGTATCCCCATCTGTCTCTATTCCATAACAAATTTCTTTACTCTTTTTAATATTTTGTTCTTCCTTTTTTTTTGAAGTTTTTATATTTTATAAATTGATAAAGGTTATTAAGAATATTTTTAATTTTACTTAAGAATACCTTATTCGCTACAAAAACCTTCCTTTACTGAATGTAAACCCGATCATGATTTGTCTAAAATATATTTAAGCGAGTAAAAGTGCTCCAGTCGGCAGTGACCGACTAGGGGATACGCTGAATCTTCCTCTACCAAGACCATATGCAGCTCACACAACGCGCTCGTTCGCTTTAAAATGAAAGATATTTGAACTGTATTTACAATTCTAGAAGCTACATATCAAATTTGGTTAATCTAAGTCTTCAAACCTCAAAAAAAAAAGAGTTCGATATCTCATTTTACTGATTGCTTGGAAACGGGGAATGTTGTCGATTATCGGAAACAAGGAGAACCTACGTTCAAGTCTCTAGCTCGTAAAGGTTCTGAGATCCACGCGTTCATACATATGGGTAGACGGACAGACAGTTGATCATGGCTAGATCGATTCGTCTATTGATGCTGATCAAGAATATATATACTATATAAAACTGAGTGACTAAATAATCCGCAATCTCAAAGCCTTGCGAGCCGAAAATCGAATTTAAAAATCAATTTGTGCTGCAGAGCAGAAATAAGTTCGGATATTTTTTATGCACAACTTGCAACAACTTATTAAAATAAGAGACTGAAAAGGCATCGAAGGAAATGCCATTGGCTGGCATCATAAATTAAGTCCTGTCTTGTCTCAATGCGCTGCATCAGCTGGAAACGAACGAGTGTACAAAAAATTGCATTTATTTATACATATATACATGTGTGTATGTGTGTGTGTGAGTATGAAAAAGTTTGCGGAAAGTTAGTTGACTGCCTGAGCTCAATATTTATGTGTCTGTTTATCGATTTCACGGATTACGAGTATCCATTTGAGCATTTCAAGCCGACGCGCCTCGAACAGTTCAATGGCAATGCACATAACGAAGTCATAACTGTTTGACAAGCACCTGGCATGGGATCTGTCTCCCTCTAGCTCTCTCTCTCTCTGTCTTTCTCTCTCTCTGTCTCTTACGTTCTCTGTGGGTCTCCATGCTGCCGGATGGCGCGGTGTTCAGTTGCTTTGGGGCACAGCCGGGCATCACTTATCAACCATTTATAAACAATAAACGAATATAAACAACAAACTTTTGCCAGCGTCAAATGCATTACAACAATGCCACAAGGCAAGCGAGGAGCAGAGCAGCAGGGTAGCAGGGGAGCGGAGGAGATCGGGGCTGGAGGAGGCGACTCCGGAGGAGCCAACAATGAGAGCACAGATAAATGGCATAAATATGGCAAACAAAATGGACAGAGGGTGCGTAAATTGACGCTGGGGTTACCAATGTAACTGAGCTAGCACAAAGGGGGTGTGTGCGTGTGTGTGTGTGTGTGTGTGTGGGACTGGTGGGAAATGCAGATAGAAAGTGGAACAGACAGCGAGTGATGGAGAGAGAGAGTGAGAGCAGGAGCAAGGAGGTTCTTGTTGGCTCTCTGCTCAGCCAAAACATGTCAATGCGAAAAGTTTTTTGTGTGATTTCCTGAAACTTATTTGTCCCGTTTTGGCTTTTATTTTGCTTCATTGGAAGTTGCTGCTGAAATGACAGCAAAACAAAAAGAAAACAAAATAACGAGACGAAAAATGAAAAGCACGTAAGAACTCTCTAGTAGCGAGTGGCCCACCAGAAAATGCCCTGTAAGAAAATGACAGCATGGCGTTGCGAGCATTCAAGCTTTCTTCTATCCATACACGCACAGGGGCACATGTATGTATACACATATGTATGTGAGAATCCCATTTGCATACAATTCTCAGGTCTTATTCTCATTCCAAAGCACACAGATCGGTGAGAGGTATTCAAACAGAGAAATATTCTGGACCAGAATATATAAAATTAGAATCTATGAACTTAACATATATTTTGTGTCTGTATCTCCCAAAATCCTCGAGTTATGCTTTATATACTTTTTAGCTATATCGATACTTATCGATATCATGGCGTTATCGATACACATATAAACTCGAACTGCGTCTATTAGACGCAGAACTATATATTTTGTAGATTCCTTAAAGATTCCTCCGTTTTCAACCGTCAATAAAACTAACTTCTTGGCAAAAGACGCACGTTCAGGTCAAATAAAAGGTAAGAAGAATTGCAAAAGTGATCGGCTTCGCACACATATTTTATGCACAGAATTTGCATTGCTGTCTTGCATACTCCACTGCGCAGCCGCGCTCCAGGGTATGCAAAGTATTAGGCAGAAAAACGAAGCGCAAAAAAAAAAAGTAAATAAAACAAATTTTGTACCAGAACACACAATAAAATGAGGGCACGCAAAAGATGACACCAATCAGCGGCAGGAGACAGAAGGAAATCGCCAAATGGTGCGGGGAGGTAGAGGGGCATGGCATTCGTTGTGGGGGAACTGTGGAAAATGCGAAAAAGAAAAGGCAAAGTTTTACGTTTGTTTACGAAATATGAAAGGGAAGCGCGCGTTAAGGAAGCGACAAATAAAATGCCAACTGTAAGGGTGCTGCCGGTTGCAAGTGTATGGGGCTAGGGGTATAAAGTAGGGATGTGTCTGTGTGTGTGTGAGTGTGTGTGTGTGTGTGTGTGCGTATATATATATATATATATATATGTTATATATCAAAAGTATTTTATGCACATTAGTTGCGCTCTTATTAACTTGAAGTTGTCATTTCTAGCCAACAAACTTGACGCTCAACTGTCGCACTCCACCGTTCGCTCCCCCCTTCACAGCAGCCGCTCTACTTTCCGCCCCGCAGAGAGTCATTCCCCATTCCAGCAAGCATCGTCAGTCTCAGCGTCGTCTTGTTGTGCATTGTGTCGTTCGCGTGGCGTGGGCAAAACTGCTCAAAAGCAGCTGCAAATGACAAGAATTTGTTGCTAGGCTGCCTGCCACTTACCCCTTGCCGCAACCGACCCCCGCTCCCACGCTCTGTCTAGTTGTCTGCGCTGTTGTGCACAGTTGCGGCGCCTCCATTGCGTTCGTGGCATGTAAATATTAACTTTGAACAAAATACGACACGGTCGGGCCCAGCGACTTGGAAGTCCAAGCCCATCACAGCCCATCAGTTGAGCAGCTTTTACCTCTACCTCTCCCTCTCCTCTCATCTACCACCCTCCCTTCACAACCTGCCTAAGGCAAGCCCATCTGAAGTTGCACTTAGCGAAATAATTGGCAGTCAAAGACCATGTATACAAGCTTGGATCGCTCTCTATTCACGTTCTTCGTCTTTGTCGATTAAAGAGCGTAAGTGCTCTAAGATACTCTCCACACACTTTCACCTTTGCCAGCGTTTCCAGCGTGTTGCAAGGCGAAACGATTCTGTTGCATATTTCGAGGCGCTCACACAAAGCGATATTGTTTCGATTTGAGCTCTTAAATCGATGTTTGGGGCCAGTTATTGAGATTTACTGCTCAAGTATTTGCTTCTCATAAGTTGCAGTGTTGTAAAGTTACTAAAGACTCCAGGGCAAAGTTGACATATTGTGTTCACAAGAACCATAACTGATTGTTTAATCTTTACTCAATCGCATTTTACATCATTTCATACCCTGTATCCATAGTAAATGCTTAGAAAAGGGTATAATGTTGATGGGATAAAGAATGCCACAGGAGCCTAGCTTGGTTTTCTGTTTCAGTGTTGGAGAAGCTTCGATGAGAGGATGCCTATGCTCTCGCTGATTGTCAATGCTTTTTCACACTCATAATCTTGTCTATGCCGGCATTAATTGTTTGGTAAGTGAGCAAAAACTATATACTCTGTTTGAAATAAAGTAATTTGTTTTAAAAGCTCTTAACTACATTTTGTATATACTGTATATACTGTGGCATGTTACGCTGTTATCTTGAAAAGTTGGTTTTTGCAAGTGTAGATGAGATGCGGTTGCCTCTAAGCCTCGGTTAAATAAAACTTTGTGCGTATTTTTTGTCATACTTTATAGATGTTGTCGCAACTCCCATCAACCAACCAACCTCCGCAAGCCCCCTGCAACGCACTGCAGCAGCATTGTTTGCAACTATCGCTGGCTCTTGGCCAGGCGGCGCGTCGCGTCGTTCCCCCTCCCTACCCCCTTATTTCGTGCAGCAGCGCGTAATCGGATGCAACTCGGCTTAGAAGTTTTGTAATTGTTGCGATGGCTGCCACGACAACAGCAATGGCAACGGCAGCAACTGCAACTGCAGCAGCAGTAGCAAAGCTGCAGCTAAGCCTCCTGGCCAACTGCTACTTCAGATTTGACCCAAAAAAAAAAACAAAAACAACAACGAGTGCAAGGGATAAGGCAACAGACTCGCTTCATTAAAGCTCAGTTATGACACTGAGCAAAAAGTTGTGGAGCGTAAATTTGTTGGGGTTGCCATCGACTGCGACTGGTAGTTTTCTTTACGCCCTCTGAACACGTGTCAACGTTGCGTATGATTGATGAAGGCTGAGAGCCAACCAACAGCAGCAGCAGCAGCAAAGCAATAACAATAACAGCAAGGACATTGAGCAAGCATGTCAGGCACAATGATGAAATAAGTGCGTGTTCCCAAACCCAACCCATAACAGAAAAAAATAAGAAGAAGAAGAAGAGAACCCACTGTGAGCAACTTTGGCAACGTCAGCCCAAAAACCTTCTGCTCGGGTTCATTAAACTGATGGCAGCCTAATCGCATTTTCCCCAAATGCCAGGAAATATTCTCACACCCAGGCTCTATCTCTGTTGAGTTGCTGACCAAGCCGAAACTCAATATTGATACGCACTAATGTCCCTCAATTATGTAAAATTGAGCTTGAGAGCATTTCATCTTAGCCTGTCAATCGAAAGTTAAGACCTTATTGATGGAACTCGACTGCCAGCTACCCTATACACGAACTTTAGAGCATACAAAATAAACAAAAATGGAAAAAACGGGCACGTCCACTGAAATCTTATCCCGATTCTTCACATCGAGTGGTACTTAAAAGGCCACTTTGCCCTTGATTACACTAATTTATTTAAAAGAAAAACACACAAATCTTTTAATAAGGATATAAGAAAATTAGGATATCTTAGGCATGTCGAAGATTTAATACCCTTGTGACAATATCCCGTGCGTCTTGCAGATATGTGAGCATAGTGAAGATCGTCAATGCAGACTTTGATAAAAGTATTTTGAAAAATAGAATATTTTGCCAGTTAAAAGCCTACTTTTCGTTCCTATGGCAGCCGTATGATATATTGGTACGATCCAGCACCAATATATATACTGAGAGAGGAAGCTATGCAAAGCTTCAAGACGATTGCTTTAAAACTGAGAGGCTAGTTCGCATAGAAAGTGACAGACGGACAGATGAACAGTCGACTGTTAACTCGGCTGTTGACACTGATCAAAGATGCATTTTATGGGGTCGAAGATGTCTCCTTTTATGCGTTACACATTGCATGACAATATTAAACTACCCATCCACAAGGCTATACAATAAAAGCAGCTAGCTGTTTTTATGGTGGTGCGACCCTTAATTTATGCCCAGTGTGCCGACATTCAAAGCGAACCGCCATTCGCAGCCTGCCAATGTATACATATGTCCGCATTGTTGTTGACGCAACATACAAAACAGAGAAAAAATTGGTTATTTTTAACACCCATTAATCTTCCTTTCCATTGTCGCTTTTACGCAATTGTTATTGTTTTTCTTTTTCTGCGTGTTAAATATATAAATACAAATATTGATAATTGCTGCTGTAGTTGAACCGGCAGCCTCCCGCTAGGCAGTCCGAAGCTCAGTTATTAAAGCCATGCAGGCTCATAGCGCCACATTTGCAAATCGTACTTTTATGTTTGCTAAATTTGACCACCTTTATTTCGAGTTTTCCAAGACCCTGTCCTAGTGCTCAGTTACCGCAGCTTCTGCTGGGGCTATCCCGTGATCGCCCAGCAGTCAGTCAGCCAGTCAGTTATTCAGAAATTAAGCTAATCACATGCATGAAAACTAATAGTAGAATCGAAATTTAAAGATTGAAACTCAACTGTTGCAGTTATATGTAAATGCGAAAGGTTTCATCAGCTGCCGTCGTGCAATCGCAGCTAATACAAACCCATTGAACTGCATGTGTTATTTGATGTGCATGGGAATAAACAATTCCGGGAGGCAATCGCAATACGGAACAGAATGGGGATTGGTCATAAAGCAGCTGCAAGATGAGCAATTTTATGGCAGAGTACAGAAAGAGATTGGTGAGGGGCTCGCGGGGGTCGGAGGGACACTTTGATTGCAAATAAAATCAGATGGGAAAACAGCAAGCACAATTTGTAGAGAAGCGAAAACGAGACAGACAAAAAGAGAGAGCGCGAGAGAGCTTGTGGGAGACTATGCATATATAGTAAAGGTTTATATATAGACTAGTCGCACTTGCAATTTGTTTGCGCACAGTATTTGCTTATCAATTGCGCTGCGGGTAGGTCGGGACAGTCGGTCGTTTGGCAACATCAAAAGCGCCGCCGCTAATGCGACACATGACAATTGTTGGGAGACCCCAATGTGACCCCGCGCCCCAACTTCACCCAATACCCAGCACACACACCCCACACACACACACACACACACACACACCCCTTGGGAGGTGGCTTTGTTCTAAGTCATCTTGTTACAACGTTTTTGTTTATTTATTTTGATTTTGATTGAATAAGTGCACAGGCAGCTAACGGCCGGATTTACACGACCCCAATCGCTGCCGCCCTCCACCACCCCCCACCGCCTGGCTAGCCGTCTGCTCTGCTTGTTGATTTAGCGCATTTACGCGCCCGATTTGTACCATAAGAAATTTGTCGCAAATATTTTTTTTTGCTGTTTCTTTTTTATAAGCTTATCGCATTTGGCAGATTTTTTTACGCGCTCGTGGTAGGGGCTTTGGGGTAGCTTATAAATATTTAAATGGCAGCTGCTTGACATGAAAAATTATTGTCAAGAAAAACAGCCCACCTGCCAGTGTTCGAAAGCAGCGCAAGTATCATCAATCATTATACCAGAGCTAAAACAGATGCAGACTCTGAGATAGAGACGGAAAGAGAGCGAGGGAGAGAGAGAGAAAGAGAGAGAGAGGGGGGGGGAAGAACAGAAGGGAAACATGACGGAAATTGTGGGTTCACAACTTGGTTAAGCTGTTCGGAAATTAAATATGGTAAATTATGACAATGCAATTGAACAAACTGGACACTGAAGCGCAGTCTAAAGTCTTAATTTGGGTTTTTATTAAATATGTAGAGGTCTATTAATAGATCTATGGATCAACCTGTAATGACACACACACTATATTTTTAATTGGAGTCTTTAAACATTCTTTTCTCCAAGAATAAATAGTTTTTCAGTAGGCCAAAAGGGGAATCTAATTCTAAGTAAATGTAATAAATTGGTCTTTCAATATTACCATCGATATTGTTATCGATAGACAGATAAATACAGACACAAGTCCCTTTAATTTTGAATAGACAAAAAAAAGTCGCATTCTTATGACCGCGGCTAGCCGCTAGATACAGATGCTGCACTCTAATTTGATAACATACTGACAGATTTGTTGCGATATATATCGACTTGGTATCGGTCATGATTTTAAAACAGTTGTCATTCAATCGATTGACATTTCTCTTCAGTAGCCAGAAGCATCCAGAAGCTCTAACTGTCAGCAATTAGCTTGCTTCGCTCAAAGATTGTTCAACAAAGCTGTCGTGTAATTTGTCGATCTGTTATCGGTCAAGTTTTGCGTGCACTTCTTCGAGAAGTTGAGTTATTTCTTGTACTGCCAGCCAAATTGCTTGGCTGCAGACGTGGGAGCTCTGCGGCTGCAAAACTCTTTAAGCCACTACTCGAGACTTTTGCAATGGGGGCTTTAAACAAATTAAGTGGCACAAGGCGGGCATTTCACTTTATTGCCATGTGGCCTTTCCACTGACTTGCCGCCTGCTTGTTGTTATTCATTTTACCTGCCACGCACACACACACACACACACACACACACACCACCTGCCAGCGACTAACCTGATGGCTGCCCAGATGGCTGCCTTAGTAGCTGAGTGACTGGTTGACTCTGGTCTGTTCCTGGTCCTCTGGCCCTCTGCTTGCGTAGCTGGTTGCTGGTTGCTTGGCGGCTTCGTTTTGCTGCCTCGTATTTATTTTCGGGCGCGCCATTTACTTATACGCTCCACTTGCTGCACTTCCGACCTCTTACACACTCACACTTACACACACAATAGACATCAACTTATGGCCCCAGTAAAAGACGTGGACAAAGTAGGCGGCAGTTGCGAAACGGAAATCAACGGCATGCGGATGTTTACCCAGGCAAACGGAGGAGCAAGAAGGCCGACTGTCCATCAGGCTAAACGAGAGTTCAGCCAGAGGAAGGCGTGTATAAAGCGGGCGAGACAGCGACAGAGACTGGGAGAGAGAGGGAGAGAGCTAAGTAATGTGCAATGAGAGAGAGATAACCGCGCTTGCCAGCGATACTAATTAAACCAACTTAATTAAAGTTAATGCAATAACAACGACGATTCGAAAATATTTAAGTGGTTAAATGAGAGCGTACGAATGACAAAGGGAGAGGCGAGAGGAGTTAAGAGGGAGAACGAGAAAGTAAGGATTCAAAAATGCTTTGTGAGAGAGAAGGCAACTAGGCATACCCGGCATACTCTACCTAAATAAAAATGAAGGAATTTAAAAGAAAACAAGGACGGCAAAGAGATAGATGGAGGAAGCGAAAGAGAAAAAGAGGAAATTGAAAGTAAATATATAATAAATCGAGAGATAGGGAGAGAAAGAAAGAGAGAAAGAGAGAGAGATAAAGGCAGAGGTAAAGTGAAAAGAAGAGAAAGAAGAAAACAGAAAGTCAATGTATAAAAAAGGGAGAGAGAAAGAGAGAGAGAGAGAGAGAGAGAGAGAGAGAGAGACAAAGGCAGAGGTAAAGTGAAAAGAAGGGAAAGAAGAAAACAGAAAGTCAAGTGTATAAAAAAGGGAGAGAGAAAGAGATATAAAATGCGAGAGAGAAAGAGCGAACAAAATGAAAGAGAACAAAATTAAAAAGAGAGAGAGCAAGCAAATCGAAAGAGGGAGAGAGAGAGAGAAAGTGAAAGAGCGAAAAAATTAAAGACTACGATTGCGAACAAAATGAAAGAGAGAGGTCAAAAAGAAAGAGATAGACCGAGGCAGAGTATTAAAATCAGGCGAAAACAGAGAAAAAAGATTGAGAATAAAAGAAAGCCAGAGAAATAAAAAGTTATTGCACCAAACAATCTATCGAAATAGCAGCTAAGGGATCCGCTGATGTAGGATCCACTTAGATATTAAATCTTAGGGTAAAATGGCGCGAGGTCAATGTAGGTCAAAAGTAAGCAGGTTCTCTGTATGACTATTTAAAGAACCTTCCATCATCAGCAGACTTTGCTAGCGACACTAGATTTGACAGCGCTCGTTCCTAGTTCGAAGCTGTCATTATAATTCTCAATGGGTTATAGCTAATTATCAGCTCTATTGATTTGAAAACACTGTGAAGAATGCTGCACAGCTTGCAAGTACTTGGAAATAGAAAAACAATACAAAGTCAAGTTCCTGACAGGTTGTAAAAGTGCAAAGCCCCAGTTGCGGGCAATTACTGCCGCTGCTCCCGATTCAACATGGTTAAATAATCAGGTGCCATTGACAGGGCAGCTTCGAGTTAAGCCCAACCCATCACACCCATCTAACACCCCCTTCGACAATGTCAAAACAAAGACCCCGTAGCACAAATTGTAACCTTTGATGAAAGTTTTTCGTAACTTTGCAAGCGACTAGAACGAAACGAAACGAAACGAAATAAAAGGAAAGGAACGAAACGGAACGGGCGAACGACTCGATTTTCATTATCAGAAAAGTTGGCCGATGCGGCAGCCATTTGCTGCGCCACGCTAATTAACAGACCCTGCCCAGCCTCGAAGGGGGTTGCTATAAATACACACACACACAACACATACACATACACACACACGCATATATACACAGCAGTTTTGGCAACAAAACTTTTGCCGCTGTTCGCGTTCCCTAATACGCATGCATACATAATTAGAGCTGAAATTGAAACGTACCGAAACCAAGCTTGAGAATATCTTTAGACCTTGTATATGATGTGCGTTGTAACGGCAAAGCTAACAACTGATACCCGTATCATCGGCAGAAATTAGAGCCATTTCATTAATTAAAAAGTCTCTCTTTGTGAGTGAAGTACATTCGAAAAACTGTTTTATTTTTCTTCTTTGGCTCAATATCGTGTGAGTCTGTTATGTAAAGACTTTTCAATAATGTGACAAAAACGCTTAAAACCCTTTCTACTCACAGTTTGTGGCAATTAAGAGTATTATTATTATTATTATCATTATTATTATTATTATTATTATTATTATTATTATTATTATTATTATTATTATTATTATTATTATTATTATTATTATTATTATTATTATTATTATTATTATTATTATTATTATTATTATTATTATTATTATTATTATTATTATTATTATTATTATTTATTGCAAAAAAGTCTTCTTATAATTCAAATGATGTCACAATCCTGACGACCATCTCGAGCGAGTCGCTTGGGGAACCGAGAGCTGATCTAGTCCTGTACGTGTTCACGACTCAGTTCTAATTTATCGATTATAGATGTTCCTTGATAAGACTGCCACAATGTAATTACTATTTACCCCGAACAGGTGGAAACGGATCATAAGAGAGAACTGTGGCACATTGATGGATATTTCAATATTCAACGCGTGGAGAGGAAACTAAATGGAAATGTATTTTATTAAAGCATTTAGTTAAACAATGTATAAGCTTAGCGCTTGTTTTTCGCAATTCGCAAAAAACAAAAATTTGTAGTTCTTAAATGCTTTTATACAAAATCTTGGAAGCTAGGCAGGTCGTACTCATACAGAGCATTAAATTTCGTTTCTTGAAAATCTTTTAATAGCTGACTGGTGGCTTTCACATGCATATCAATACATACACAGACACATACTCTCACACACACGCATGCAGTTAGCAATCAGCAAGATGAGCTTCTAATAAACACACACGTGCGCAAATTAATGTGTTGGGCCTAAAAATCATTGAAGCAAAAAGAAGCACTTTATGATTGCTCTCCCAAACCCATTTACGCCCACACACTCCAGCAAAATGTGTCTGTGTGTGGCAGCACTTTGTATCTGGGCAAGCGTGTGTGTGTGAGTGTGTGAGTCGATGTGTGTGCCTGGGTATTATTTTGCTATGAAATTGCATTTCATAAATGGTAATGTGCCATGAAGTGAAAGTACACCTCAAACAAATACTCACACACACACCTTAAGAGCTACAAAATATGAACATGCTATGAGCAAGCAAATGCCACGCCCACCCCAACGCCTTTTGCCTAAAATATCTATGCACAAAAGTCAAAATGTGCCTAATATTCATAACATTCGCTTGTTGCTGCTGCTATTGTCGTTGTTGTTGTTTTCAGCAGTAGAAATATACAATTAAAAATGCAGAGAGGCAAAACCTTTAAATTGAGTTGGTCGAAGGCCTTAGCCAACTAGCAGAAAACAGCCAGCATACATGGTAAATAGCATTTGGGTTTTAAGTCTAGTCAAATACACTCGATCGACAGGCTCTGGACTTCATAGCTTGTAGAAAACAAGATGTGCACATGGCTGAATATACGAAAGACACAAGAGTCCTCGAATAAGATATATTCTCTACGCAGATAATTTAATTAAAAAGTTTGCTATTATAATCTTCGAGATATGCTTAGAAAACGTTAGTTGTTCGATACTTATCGATTTTGGCAGATTTAACAAGCTGTTGTAATATAGCGAAACTCGTTGTGAACGAAAAACAATTTTATAAATAAAATTTATTTGCGAATCTTCATTATATAGATTCATAAATTTTACAGGGTAAAGCAAATACACATAGTAAATGGAAGATATTCATTTGATTGGGCCAAAACAAAACACAGCAGTCGGAGAAATAAAAATTGTTAAAGCACACAGATTAATTCAGGCGAAAGCACAAATTGGTAGATGGATGTAGTGTAAATCATCGACATGAAAATTGAACTAGAAACGAGAAGGTAAGGATATCATCGCCACGCCAAAGATTTAATACCCTTGTAGACATTTGCTTTTGCAAATATGTAAAAGTATCTTGGCGAACAGAAAATTTTGCCATTCAATAACCTACTCTTTCTATGAAAAAGTGGTCCGTTATCGATAAGATTTGAATATGAATATGAGAAGCGTAGTGAAAGCTATAACTGCCGAGCCTGGTCAAGATATATTGATAAACAGAAGGTTTCCAGACAAGAACCTACATTTCGACCGATCGTTCCTATGACAACTATATGATATAGTGGTCCGATACGGCCAGTTGCGACATATGTACTACCTGCAACAAAAAGACAACAAAAAGACAAGCTTAAGAGACTAGTTCGCATAGAAATAGACAGACGGATGGATGGACACGGCCAGATCAACTACGCTGTTGATGCTGATCTAGAATATATATACTCTATGGGCTCGAAGATGTCTCCTTCTATGTGTTACACATTTTATGACAAAATTATAATACCATCTACAAGGGTATATAAAACCAGAACTAGGAAGAATCCTAATTCAATTAAGGGCTGCGAACGTTTACAGCTATTAATTAAGCAGTTCAGTTTATGGCCGCAGGTGAAAAATGGGTGAAAACTGCACATCAACGGGATTTATTCGAATATATTAAGCACAACTACAGATATGGGAGCAAATATGGGCAAATTGTTTTGTTGTAAATGCCTTTAAAATATATTATAAATTAAATAAATGCGTTTAAAGTCGTTTTAAATTCAACGCTGAAACGCTGTAATTAAATAATAACAAAAAACATCGACGTAAAATAACCTCAGACTAAAATAAAACTATTGCGCCCCCGGAGGGTAACCAGCTTAATTCAATGTTCATCAATATTCATATAAATGTCCGTTTGTCGGTTTGGCTGTCTGTTTGTCTGATTGTTTACGAGTTTTGTGTCGGTCACGTTAATTAATAGGCAACGCACTTTAATTGCAAGTTTAATTAGTTATTCATAGGATGATTTGAATTTCGCGCTACGTGTTGCATGTGCAAAGCACATGTGCACATTTATAATTAACCAGCATTAATGGAAATTTTAGAAATTGTTTGTTGTTTGCGTAACAAGAGTATTAAATTTGATGAATGCTCGCTCGCTCAATTTAAGAACTTTATTCGGCATTTCTCATTTGGAAAGTCCTAATTAAACAGATACTGCTTCGACAGCTTGTAATTAGGCAGCCGGTTCAAAAGCATTCAATGGCGATTTTGCCTTTCAATGTGATTTCAGCTCAATTTTGTTGCCTGTTCATAATTTATTCATGCACCGCTCGCTTGTTAATTTTAGACATTCAGGAGCAAATAGTTTGCGAAAGATTCAAATTGCTGAAAAAAAATATTTGAATAGATACGAAAACAGATATTTGATAATTTTCATATTTTGAAAATTTGCCGGTTCTCATAAATATTATTATATTATTATTATTACTTAAGAAATAATTAGCTTAAGCGTTTCTCTACAACGTTCTGAATGCCCTATTTGAATAGATATATAATGTACAACATAAAACTGATAATTTTGACTTGTCAATTAAAATTTCTATACGGCAAAGTTTTCAATAGCAAAAACGAATTGCATTTTCCGATTGTAATATTTAATTTTATTATTCCTAAGAACTACTAAGCTTTCACAACAACTCCTATCCTATAATTTCTCATCTCTTAACATTTTAAAAGCCTGCTGCAGATTAGAAAGCAATACAAAAGCTTAAGAACTACTAAGCTTAAGTGATTCTCTTTTACAACAACTCCTAGCCTATAATCTCTTATCTCTAAACATTTTAAAAGCCTGCTGCAGATTAGAAAGCAATACAAAAACATTTCTGAACACCTCTGGAAACTACTCAACCCCATTTAATAAGCTTATGAGTTTTACACATTGTGTAAAATGCGTTCATCACATAAATCTTTAAAAGCTAAATATTTAAGAAATGTTGAGCACAATACATTTCAAGTCATTTTCCCATTCTTTTATTGGCAGTGTTGAACATCAACAAAAAGCTACAACGAAATAGTTTTTTTTTGTAGTGTTGAAAAATAAAGAAAAATTTCTCAAAGGCAATTTTTAAATAATAACGAATTAGTTTTGTTTTGCAATGTTGAAAAATAATGAAAAGCTCTTTGAAATAAATACCACTTAGTTTTAAAAAGAACGAAAAGCTTCTGTAAGGCTATTTAGAAATAATTACTACCTAGTTGTCGAGCGAATGCATCATATGGGATTATAAGCCGCACAATTAATGTACCGTGCACTGCTTTAATTGCAATTTTTTTATTCTTATCTCAAATCCCATGTGATGACTACTTAGTTTCCCATTGCAAGTTCATAGAAAGGATTCGTTCTCCAACATTTCAAATAATTGGCATATTCAGTTCATGGAAATTCGCCGCAAATAGCTTATTGGGTATTTAGGTGGAACTGTACTTAAACATGATTCATTGAACAACAAGCTGTTAGTTGCAGGTGTTGGCCGTCCAGTGTTGGATAGTCGCAAAATAAACATGTACGACAAATCAAGCAACGTCCTAGGACAGAAATTGAAAATGAGCTCCAACTGCGATTAGAACGCAAATAATATTTAATATGCAGCAAATTGCAGCAAAATTCGGGTTTTGGCAACTTAAACCGAAAACAACAATTTTCGTAAATGGAAATTTGTTGAACGTTTGCTTGGATGTTGTTTGGTTGTTTGTTTTGGGTGTAGTTATTAAGAGGATTTGCACTTCGGCTCCAGTTGCTGGGCCTGCTGCTCCTGCACATTCTGCTCGTTGAATGATGTTTGAGCTTAGGGCGCACGTTACTTGGCCCCGTTCAGATGGCAATAATAATAATTTTAATAATAATAATTGTAATAATAATATTATTCTTATTAGTGCTGTTGCTGTTGGTGATGATGTTGACCCTTTGGACAGCTACAAATAATTGAACACAAATTAATGCCTGCAACAGCTCGACTTACCCCTAACCAACATCTCGCTCGCCCCTTTACACGCACTCGTGCTCACTCAGTTTCTGTTTCAAATCTGTGTGTTTTGTGGAGCTGTGAGCGCCTGCTGCTTTTGTTATTGAACATTGCTAATAAATACATAAATTAGCCACACACATAAGCACATGTGTGTGGAAATGGAAATGCATTATGCAGGCAACTATTGAAAATTGAATGCAAATATACATATAAGCAACAGAGGTGAAAGTGTTGCTGCTGAAATCTATTGACTGCACAATACTCTGTTCGCAGTCTTAAAACAGGCTCAAAATCATTGGTTGCAGAAAAAAAGTTGGCCTAAATACTTTCGTAGGCCTTTGACTTGTATTGTTTGTTATTAAATATCGTTAAAGCTAAACAAGTGCTTGTCTTTAACATACCCCGAAAGAGTATTGATTGGTCTCCTATTGAAATACGCTTTCAAATGCACAGTTAGATCCTATTATGAGATGCATATTATACTTTCTCCCTGCTACATTTCACACATTTTTCAAACCTCTAACCACAAAAACCTCAAAATTGTAATCAAATATATGCGTGAAATAAAAGTAAACAGCAAAACTGACAATAACAACAAATAAGGAAAAAAAATAAAATAAAATAAACAGATACAACAAAAATGTAGAGCATAGAAAATTTACGTACTGTTTATTGCTTTTCACTCGCCCGCACAATTTAAATAAATATTTTCATTCGATTCCAATAGTCGAGCTCATTTTTTATGTGTGCCCCAAAATTGAAATTTAAAACAAACAAAAATAAGAAAAACAAACAAGAGATATCTGTAGACTGCCAGTGCCGAGATACACTGAATATTCCTAACCAAAATCGGGGCACATAAACATACGTAAGAAGACGATATAGTTAAAATTAAAGTGCACTCTTATGAGGAAAATATCCTCAGGCAGAATGACACACTTTGTAGAAAACTGAAATAATCATTGAAAGGGTATTAAAAAACATACGAAATACCGGAAATTGTCTAGAAACACCAAAAATGGAAATTTACGCATATAAAATAAAACATAAAATAAATTTGTGGCCATGCTTATAATCATAAATAAATGCATAAAGCTGAAAATGCGTCAGGCTTTCAACATTGACAACAACAACAATAACAACAGCAATAATAGCAACATGAAGAAGAAGCAAAAAGCAATAAAAACAAAACATTTTCCCTGCTAATTGACTAAAGTGCCATATTTCCGAATATTTGTGTATATGTAAAGGATGTGTGCTTTTGCATATGTGTGTGCTTCTGTTTATTTAGTGAATGAAAAATATCTCACTTGACCCATTTTAATGACAGTTGATGCAAAAGTCAACTACAAAATATAAAAACTGAATATGCTGTGCGCAATAAAAGCGATGGCATTGTGTATACGATTAGACATTTTACAAAACAGAAAAATTTGTTTACCAACGACAACGTTATTGAGGGGTAATTGTTATTAAAAACGTTGATTTTTTAGACAACACAAAGCAAAAGATATAATGGATGGAATGAGTGTGAAATAGCAAGTGGACTTGGAATAAACTAAATAAAGTCTAAAAAGATTACCATTAATAATAATAATTATTAGTATATAAATATATCTATTAATATAATCCTTATAAACGTCATTGTCATTGTCATTGTCATTGTCATTGTCATTGTCATTGTCATTGTCATTGTCATTGTCATTGTCATTGTCATTGTCATAGTCATAGCCACTGCCATTGCCATTGCCATTGCCATTGCCACTGCCACTGCCATTGCCATTGCCATTGCCATTGCCATTGCCATTGTCATTGTCATATAAAAGCAAAAAGAAGAGTTTTAAAAATATAAAAAATCAAAGAAGTTAGCAAGAACTATCAGAAGCTTCTGAAAGGTACATAAAAATTATGGAAAGACAAGCGTAAGGAACATAAGTTTACATGGGTGATGTAAGGTTGAGAGCCGGTAGCAGGTCCACTGAAGAGAGATAATTAGAGCATCGGAAAAATAGTGTGGTGAAAATAACTCCCCTGAACATTCAATAAAAAATTGTATGGGTTTCCTTGTTTTAAAAAAGCGGTTTCTTCAGTAAAACCTGATTGCCATAAACTAAACCTACGATAAGACCATATTTATGGATCGTGTGGCTGACACAGAAAAACAGACTCATAAAATGTTGCAACATTTGTTGGATTTGAGCCTGAAGCGTATGTGTTATGACATGAGACCCTAAAACAGCCGAGTTGGTTGGTTAGAAAAGGAACAGGGGTGGATGGGGGGTCTGGATTGGATAGGCACGTCTGTCGCGTGTTTTGTGTCGGCCGCTGCATATGAATAATAGAAAACCGCATAAAAAATGCAACCGAAAAATTATGCAATTATGCAAATAAATATCTCTAAAACATTTGTTTCAATTTCTCCGGCCCTACCCCAGCAAAGCACACGCCCACACGCACCGTGCCACAAACGGATGCGCCACCGGATGCTGTACAAACGATTGGCTGCGTGTGTGGTTATTCGACAAAGCGAATGCACAAAAGATTTTTGTGTGTGGCCCATAAATTTACAGCAATGTCATGAAATTTAGCAGCGAAAGCCAACCCCCAAGCCTCCCTTCTGCGCACCACAGCCCCAACCACCTAGGGCGATTGTGATTTGCCCGAAAGGATTGTGCGATGGGCTGCATGTGTTGTGCGGTTTAGTTGAAAGCATGTTGCAAAAATGTGTTGCATACTTTTGTGCATAGTCGTCGATTGGCATCATTAAGTCGTAAATGTGCGGCATCAGCGCAGGCGGCGTTAAAGCAAGAGCACGACGAGGAGGAGGAGTCGGAGGCGTGGCATGTTGCAGGCACAGCGGGTTTTGGGGGGCTGGCATCGGCGGCTTGCCACATCATTTAATGCTCATTAAAATAAATGCGTCGCATATTCTTGCATTGCCAAAGCCTCCGCCCCCGCGCCGGCCACACAAACACACACACACACACAGCTCCTACTAGTATACTGCCCATCATCACCCCGCAACACAGCCACAGCTCTGTCTACAGAAACTCGCGTCACTTGACATTTTGCGGTGTTTTAATTTGGCGCACGTTCAGAATTGCCAACGTCAACGTCAACGTCGACGACGACTGCGCAGCGCATACATCCAAATACTCTGTACTCAATATTGTGCCACATAAACTTGCGGGCTGCACAGGGGCTGTGGCGAGGGGGTAATGCTATAAATTGCGATTTCCGAAGTAAACCTCTTAAGAGATTACAAGAGATTTTCAGTTAAAGAAAACGATAATTGGCAAGTGTTGCGTATTTTTATACTTATATCTACATGTTTATATATATATATATATATATATATATATATATATATATATATATATATATATATATATAAATGTATATATATATGTATGCTGGCTCTACGAACAGCTGCAGGCATGTAAAGATCTATAAATAACAAGATAAAAAGTGGATTGAATAACCCTTCACACATGTATAAAATATGCCATGCTATTACTCTTTTATTTGGCCTCAATTTTCGACGGATAGTTCCAGCAACACACATGATATCGGACTTTAAAAATAATATTTTGACAGCAAACCAAAAATATCCACAAAGCTACTTTATCGAACGATAATTAACGACTGAAAAATTTTTTGCATAAAAACAGACTTACACACATGGCTATATCAAGAATATATACGGTAAAACAAAAAGAAAACTTAACAAGTAAGAGGTTCTAGTCGGGACCTCCCGACTAGGGGATACCCTCGACCCTCATCTTCCAACAGGCGATAGGTATAAAATGAAAGATACTTGATATATGTATATATATACTATTCTAGAAGCTACATGTCAAGTTTGGTGAATCTAGCTCATATTATTTACCGAAATTGCCCAAAAAACAGGATTTCGATATCGTTTTTTATCGATAACTTGGAAACGGGGCAAGTTATCGAATATCGGAAACAAACTCGATCTGCGCGGGGACTAGGAGGACCTACAGCTAAAAAAGTTTCAAGTCTCTAGCTCTTATAGGTTCTGAGATTCTTGCGTCAATACATACGGACAGACAAAACCCCGCGCCGAAGAGGTAACTTCTTCATATACGTACAACAAGAACAGAAAGACACATACACATACACACATGCACACTGACAAATGATACGTGTTGAACAGGTTATGCATTCCCCTAACCCCATACTATAAGAGATTTATTCTTTGTTAACTTCGGTGTTAATAGTTTGAAATTTTCAGGAAATAGATATTGCATGTATATATGTCTAGATAACAAAGCCCAATACTAAAACCCAACATAAAGTGTTGCACAATTTTGAAGAGAACGCTGTGAGATATTCAAAGAGTTCAATACTCAATACTATATCTATATTGTATACTCCACGAGAGACTCTAGCCCAGATATTGATATTGTTTTTTATCGATTACATTAAAACAGTACCATTTGTTGATAGTTCGACCTTTGTTCATAATTTCTAATCTCCAGCTTTCATAGTCTCTAAGATCGACTCGGCTGTTGATGCTGAGCAAAAATATTTAAGCTTCAGGAGGTTGAAAGACAATCCCTCAGCCAGTTGTATAAATTTGCACAAGCCTATTATCGTCTTATTACCCATTTTCAATGGGTTCAGGCTGTAAAAATACATTCTCGACCAGTAGCAAAAGCCAAATAGTCCCTCATGTTAAAGCGATCGTCACTTAACTTTCATCTACAAATTTTTTCAAGATATATGCCAGGAATTGAGGAGCTCTGAACTAATCATGGGACTATTTTATAGCTTAATAAGCAGAATCGGTCGAAAAATGAGTTGTTTGTATCGCAACCTTTTCGATTTACTATCTTCACTTTTCTGCTAGCATACGTATCTGAAGAACCACATAAAATCTGGCCGCTATATGATACAAAGCTCCTATAGTAAAAATTCTATTGTAAAAGCTTGCGTAAAAAGTCATTTATGAGCCACATGTCAACAAGGGTATTTGATATTCGGCTTGCGGAAAAAACAGTGTTCTTGTTTGTTAAAATCAGGCTACTTTGAAATCCAAAAAAAAAGAATAGCCAACTGTAACTCAGACAAGCTAAGAATATCGGATTACGTATATGATACAACCGAGCTATATGCTTTATATATAGTGTACATATTTACCTGTCGTCCGACTGAATTATTTGGATGGCCACCAAAATTGATGCAGTCTCTCGTGAGGCATGTGCCGTTGAATGGTCGTCTGAAGCTGTTGATAAGTCGCAACCGCATTCAATCAACTTGCTGCCAGCTGCTGGTTGCTTCTGCATTCGGAACATTCATTTATGTCAATGCCACAAAGCACACTTGTATGCAGACATGTGTGTGTGTGTGTGTGTGTGTCTGTGTGTGTGTGAGCTCACATATTCGTACTGCATTGACAGTGGCAAGAAAATTGAGTTTACGACTTGGCGCGCCTCTGCGACTGTCAGTCATAACTTGGCCAGGATACATTAGCGAGATAGGCGCCCGGGCTTTTGCTTTATTCATTTGAATGCCATCGACATGGACAGGGAAGGCGAACTGTATTTAGGGGGCGGGCGGTTCGCGCGAGCCGGGCATTAGGCGGCATCTTTTATCGCCTTTTCATCGAGGTTATCCTGCATATTGCATGAGCTGCTGCCATATGGAAATTTATGTGTGTATGGGCGACACACATACGTGCACATATGCATGTATATGTATATATCTGTATATATATTCATATAGAGACATCGTTTAAATTTGAACGTGTGTCTCAGCACTCGAGCGAAGCAGCGGCAGCCACAAACATATCCTTATCGATGCTGCTGCTGTCGCTGGCAATTTCGGGCAGCAGCAGCAAATGTTGCAATGTTGTGTGTGTGTGTGTCGATGTGGCCGCACTCAGTTATAGATTTCTTAGGGGACTCTGTTTATTATCCTTTTTTATATCCTTTCGCCTGGGTTTTTTATTTATTGATGTTGTACATTTGAGTTAAGGGCAAACGGCGTCGTCGCATTCGTTTCCCATAACCGATGCCGTTTTTCTTTGCATCCTTTCCCTACGCCGCCACGTCGGCACGCCTCCTCGTCTCCCTCTCTGCACACACAGAGACATGACCATCCATAACTAGGACACGTGGCATGGACCACAGCTACAGTTTCAACTTCAGTGCGGGCTTTTGGGGCTCTAGCGGCCCATACGAAACAGTAATACAAATGTTGCGCATACGCCACGTTCGCCCCAGCGACAACAAAGTAGCCCTGACCATATTGTATGTGTGTTTGTGTTTGTGTCTGTGTGTGTGTATCTGTGTTTGTGTGTGTGTGTGTGTGTGTGTGTGCGTGTATGTCTGTGTGTGTGCGTGCTGGAAAGCGATCAAAAGTCAACGGCAACTGCCATATATATTGAACTTGCCGAGCAATAGCAGCAACCGTAACGGTTCCGGTTACGGTTACAGTTACGGCAACAGTAAAGTTGTTTGCTTTAAAACTTGTTTGCTAGCACCTCTCACCCCCCTCCCGGCCTACCACCGACACAATTCCATTTACCCCTAACTCCAGCTTAGTGTCTCACACTAAACTGCTCGCTCCATCGACTGAATGCAATTTCAAATGGGATTGGACACAAATTGTGCCACTCAGTATCTTGTTTCCTGGAAAATGCCAGGTCTATGAACGCCATAAACAGGCTTGGACCCGAGGTCATCAGTCGATCTCGCATTTGAACTTATCGGGTGCTATTAAAAGTGCATCGTTTAATCTTAAAAGCAAAGGGAAACGATGCTTGAAGCTAAGTTATTTTAGACACATTCTCTATGCAAACTCATATCTTAGGTATCTATTTGGTATGTGCTAAGCTTTTGTCAAATATTTTTCAATTTCAAAAAGTTTTATATATATTTCAAAGAGATTACTGAGAGGAGAGTTCGCATAGAAACAGACAGACGGACATGGTTATATCAACTCGGCCGTTGATGGTGATCTAGAATATATGTATATACTACGGAGATTTCTTCTTCTATGGGTAACATATTTCCTGGCAAGATACCATCTAGAAGGGTTTAAAAGAAAGAGATCATGCGAATCATCATAATCTCGTCTATACATATCCCGCGTGATACAATTATAATATCTTTACCAAGCCATGTCTGGGGATATGTTAAGCTATTGGACTCGCTAACCTTTTCTGTTAACACGCTACGCTGAGTCATGCCTCACTTCGTATATAATCTCTACTTCAAGTCCCGCTCAAATCAGACCGATTATAGTTCATATTGAGAAAAATACATATAGTACACATTCAGGAGAATTTCCTTTTTCCATTTTTCTTTTGCTCTCAGCTACTTTTCTTTTCAATGAATTGTTCAATGACAATCGTTTATTTCTGCCAATCATTCAGCATTTGTTGTTTTGCTTGGGTGCATTTGGATATTGATATTGTTGCTATTGTGAATGGAAAACTGTATGGCTGCAGGCGCTCATCGTTGCCATTTGTGATCCACTTGACATGCACTCTAAATGGCGGCAAAGTCAAATTCATAATTGATTCAATTTTAATTGCCAGTATTGGCACAAAACTGCAACTGAAGCTGAACACTGAACACTGAAAATGAAACTGAAACGGAAATGGCAAGCAAACCAAACATGACAGTCCCGTTGCCCGGAGGCAGCGATCGATTTCATGGCAAGCCATCAATAGCATACACACTCGAGTTCATTTGAATAGGTATTGTTTGCGTTAGCTCCATTCAGCGCTCAGATTTATGTGACGCACACGCAATGTGCTTTAATTTCAAGTTTTGCCGAAAAATCAAAGCTGTTGGCAATTAAAGTTTTGATGGGAAAATCTTAGAAATTCTTATGATTATTTTTATGAATATTTGTTTTTAGTAGCAACCTAATTTTTGAAATGCGTCATTTCCGAGATCTGGGGCAGCGAGTTTTTATTAATGTGATAAAGATTTGCGTTTGATTTTTGAAAACTTCGTGTAGCTGTCTCTGAGTGCAGTTTAGTTGCAAATGCTTCGATTATTCTCAGTTGACTTTGACTCAAAAGTGTGTACTGAGACGTGGCTTTGGAAGATTTGAACCCTGGAAGAATGCTTAACTCAAGGATTGTATAAAAAATATGAATGTTGCCAACTTGATATCATGAGCCTGCTGGGCTTAGTTGTCTGAGCGTCGGGCGGGCAATAGGGAAGTCACCGGTTCAAATTCGCAGGAAACCTTTGTGTTTTCTTTGTTATTATTAAGAAATGAAGCAATATTTATAAATATATAAAAGCAAATCCAAATCAATACCTTTTTTTGTTTTCAAGAATATATTCAATTTTAGACAGAAAAGTCTTTTCTTTGAGTCTTTCTTATGGTTTGGGTTACGAGCACATAATAATATTCAATAACTTCATAATATTATCCAACAAGTATGTTAGTAAGCAGCTTATAAACAAATTCTAGATATGGTTATATATAAAGATATATAAAGATTATTATTAGCGCTTTCCCAATATCTTTGTTAAATTAAAAGTGCGATCAATTTTTTCTGAACTAAGTTCTGGCAAAATACTTTTTATTCGTTTAGTTTGCTTAGATCTGACAGCTGCCCTTTAATTAACATTGAGTTGTCATTTAGCAGATTAAGGATGGTTTATCGACATGTGTTCGATAATTTACAGTGAAAACTCTTTTAAAGGAAACTCCTATCAGGTGGACACTACACTAGTGCAGACATTTTCTTTCAAACCGCTGTCCGTCTAAGAGAGTTTTCACTGTATATATATCTTATAAAGATCGCAAGCTGTACCTTTGCGTTAGCTGTCTGTCGCCGGAATTTCCATCTCATGCCAGTTCGCTTTTAGTGCGAACATTTGCCGACTTTTCCTGACGTCCTCCAACCAGTTTTTCTAGCTTTTCCATTCTGTTGTCTTGCTTTTTTAGCTCAACCGACTTAAATGTGTGTTAAATAAATGCTAAACCCAAACAGTTGAGCGGCATAGTATGTGCAGTTTCTCTATCTAGTCGTCTACCGCTGTCTCCTTCTAATTCTCCCACTTCTTTCTCTGTCTCTCACTCGCTTTCTCTCTCTCGCTGGCTGTCTCTGTTTGCATTTGTGCTGCAACAGAATCACATTTAATATTGGCTTGTCACGTGAATTTAACTGTGCCACGGCTGGGCGACGACGACTGAGTTTTCATTTCGTTTTGGAAAATGCGAAAACGAAAAGCCAGCAGGAAAAAATAAAAAACAACAAACGACGGTTTTGCTCGCGTTGCCGAAGTCTGAATACCCTTCCAGACATACAGCAGATGTGCCGTAGATTTCAGCACCTTATTCACAGTAATACTCAGGTCTATTTGCAGTCGATTGTTCCTATGATATAGTAGACAGAGCTTGAACAAATTTGATGTAGAATGTTGTGGGAGAAGTGTGAAGTTCATAATTGCTAAGATTGGTTGAGATATCTTGAGGAGCTTATAGAATATCCCAATTGTGATGGATGGTTTTCATCTTTCCATTGCTTTCTATATGAGGCAGTGATCTGTTGTTGATGAAATTCCATGATTCCATTGTTTCCTTTATGAGGCAGTGATCCGTTGTTGACAAGATAAACAGCACGAAAAGCTTGTGATTGCCAAACAAAAATTCCTATTGCAGCCATATAACAAGTTCGACCGATCCAGTCTATTTCCACACATGGAAGAATTTAGACAAATTTGCGCACAAGCCGACGTCTCTATATACTCTATATACTCTATATATGTGTTTGTACTCTTTGGCAACAGAGCGGTCTCCTTCAATGCGTTACACAATTTGTGACAAATTTATAATACCCTTGAAAAGGTTGTTCAAAAAAAAAAAAAGCTTGCAATTTAAGTTTCAAACATTGAACATTGAATAAATTCGTCGAAAATGTCAGCGCCATTAAGCTAGTTTTATTTTTTCGTAGGTTTGATGAAGGGAGTTTGCAATGCAAAGCAATTCATGAAAATAATTTTTCATTTGTCACCTTTTTGCTGCCAGCGATTGCAACAATTTACTTTTCGTGCTGCGCATTTGGGCCACAATAAGCCAGGCCCAAGAGTCGGCCGCATTAAAGCCAAAATGCGATATGCTAAATGCATTAAATTACATGGCCAAATTGCACTGGCAAAAGGAATATTCGATTTTCCGGAATGGCCGGATGGGTAAATATCTGGTTAACGGCAAAGGTATGCGTTTGCAGCAGTTGCCGCATTTGATTTCACATCTCGAGATATGCTACAAGCCGAAATGAAATTTGAAATTCACAATTTAATTTAAGTTCATTCCAAGCATACGCAGCTTTTTACAGCTTCACAGCTTCACAGCTTTAACTGAATTAAACACAGCTCGGCGAAAGCAAGGGAGTTGGCAGAAAGTAAACTCAAGCGTTCTGAAACCGACAAATAGTCTGCAAATTAAATGTACAAAGTGCCCACGGAGGACTAGTCCATGATAGGCGTTGTTGAAAGGACTATTCAAAAGTGTCAAGAACAAGAGCGTTTCAGATATAAATGCACAATGGCTAATGCTCACATAATAAGTGTATCAGAAAATACAAATATATAAACTAATAGGGAATAAATAAAATGTGGAAATTTGCCAATATTATAAAATTCAATTATGTGAACATGGAGGACAAGTGTATGCAAATTATAACTATGAAAAGTAAGAGGGTCTAGTCGGGAGTGCCCGACTAGGGGATACCTTGAACACTCTTCCACCAAAACTGAATACAGCAGGCGGAGGGAGGGTGGCTTTTAAAATGAAAGATACTTGATCATACATTATTCTAAAAGCTACCTCTCAAATTTGTTGACCCTTTGCTTAAATTCAAGATTTCGATATCTATATTCATCGACTACTTGAAAACGGGGCAAGTTATCGACCTACGTTCAAGTCTCTGTTCTTTAGCTCTTATAGGTTCTGAGATCCTTGCATTCATACATACGGACGGACGGACGGACGGACGGACGGACGGACGGACGGACGGACGGACAGACAGACGGACATGCTAGATCGACTCGGCTATTGATGCTGATCAAGAATATATATACTTTATGGGGTCGGAGATACTTCCTTCTGCCTGTTACATACATTTGCACAAAACAATATGCCATTTTCAATGGGTTCAGGGTATAAAATCAAAGGTAAAAGAGATATTAAAGTAAACGTGAGAGTATATCCTTGTAAGCGTTTGCCTGACGGTTTTGCAGATATGTGAGAATAGTGAAACAAAAACTAATTTTCGACTGATTCTTCCTAAAGAGCTATTATTATTATTTTCATTAATATAATTGTCATTATTATTATTGTCATTATTATTATTATTATTATAAATATTATTATTATGATTGGTATCATTATTATCATTATTATTATTTAAATTTAATTGGAATAACCTTATTATTTACAGTATTATATTCGGAGTTAAAGTGGAGTCACTTTTCAATAAATTGCCAAGTCCATCAAATCTTAAACAACTTTAAAGAGTTAACTCACAGTTGGCTAACAAAACAAAGTAAGCGGTAAAACGTAAACAGGGAGAAGTAAAAAAGCAAAAATGTTTTTTGAGTGTTTTTAATGTGGGTGCACACGGGTGTCCAGATTAGTGGGCGATATCGAGACAAAGTAGCCCAAAGCGCAGCCAAACAGCAAAGTTCGTTTGAGTGACAGAGGCTATCAGTGCGTTTCGATCACAGTCAGAATGGCGATGAGAATGTGAACGTGAATGTGGACATGGATGTGGATGATGATGAGGAAAAACCCATGTCACGACAGCTGACTGCCATTGCGACAAGCAAGAGTAACAAAAATAACAAAAGTGCCAAAATAAATAAATTAAATTGTTGAAAAATGTAGCAAGTTTTTATACTCTGTACACATTGCAATTGTGTGAGAGAGGGTATAATGCTTTTTTGGAAATGTATATAAAGGGAAACATTTCTGAACTCGTACAGAAAATACATATATTTAAAATCAGCTGGATCTAGCCATGTCTTTATTCCCTTCTCCTTTTATATCTACTCACATATTACATTAAATCAATAAAGGTGGATTATGAGAATACTTTTTTAAACACACCTCGAGAATAAAAGAAGCTACTTACATGAAACTTGGTATGTCGATTCTCGTATAGCGTATAGGGTTACAAATAGTCACAGTTGTTGGAAACCTCCCCCTAAGATGAAAATAAAGTATATTTTTATAGGTAGGACCTTGCGGTTTAGTTCACACATACTGGAGCGTTGAAATTTTCATTAAGATCAGACCATAAAGAGCCAAAATAATCAATAATGATATCCCATAATCTGAGGCGAAGGGAAGAAGAAGCACAACTTCTGGGTAAAGAGTGAATTTATGTTAAGAGGAAAGCTAGAATATTTATAACAGCATCTCGGCACGGGATTCAGGGTATCTCCAAGTCGTGCACTATTGAGTGGAGCACTCTTGTTTCTTTTTTCCCCCGCTTAAACCTCGCATGTTGCATACGAAATCGAAATCGAAACGAAAATGAAAACGAAACTTGCCAAAGTTGATTTGCTGCACGTATGAGTCGTCATTGGCAGAAAGGACGTGGAAAAGGAACTCGCTCACGCGTGCACTCATTAGGTGTATGGATTCAATTATCGCATATCGCACCACAGCCGAAGAGCACGTCTATCGAGCACAAACAATCTCCTACTCTGTTTAGCTAACATCGAACATACTTAGTAAATTTGATTAGTTGATTAAGTGCACGTAAATAAATTAAACTTTATGTGAGTGTAATGTAATTCGAGTCGGAATAAATAAATGAATTATTATATAATAAGAGAATTATAGATAATTTATTACATTTCTGAAAATAATCATTATATAGAAAGCGTTCTTATTTTCGAGAGGCCACTGTATGTTGTGCATTAGGTCTTCTGTTAGCAAAAACATGTTATTAACATAACATGCTGTTCGTAACATGCTGGTCATAACATGCTGTAAACAGCTGTTAACTTGAGGTGTACTTAACAAGCAATATGACAACAAAATTCTTTAGCTGAAAACACAAACTATGGCTTTTGGCGAAAAACATTATTTGTATAACATTCTAACTTGCTGTTAATCAACGTGCCTTCGTAATGTTCCATCATATAAATATCCTCCATTATATTCAACATAACATTGAGCGTACACTATGTTAAACGCATAATGGTTAACTCTTAACAAAATTGCAGTTCTGCAAATAACATTTCATTACTCAGCAATGACAATCTTTTCAATTTTTCAACCATTCGTTTAGCCATACTTTACAAAATCTAGACTAAAATCTGCGAATTTAGTCAGTAAATGTCAAAAATTGGCAACAACTCAATATATAACATAAATTTTAAGCTGCACTTAAAATGTAATTCGATTTTCAACTGTAGATGAATTGTTAGCGAAATTGTTTTTCGGAAACACAAGCGCTCAACAATTCATAATAATTGTGTTTTGCTGCTTGCCACGTCAACTAATTAAGTCAATTAATCATTAGCCTGCACAAATTTCTATGCAGCTACCCATCTGCTATTACCATTACCCTCACCATTGACATCTTGGCCTCGCCGTTGTCGTTGTTGGCGTCGTCGTCATCTCTAATGGTAGCTCGTTAAATTTATTGCGCATACGCCCCCGTGTACCTGGAAGCGTTGGCGGCGATTTGTGTGGAACTTCACGAGCTGCTTTAAATGTTAAATGCGAAAATTACGGCGCACGTGCCGCAGCCATTGACTGCGAGTGCGACTGCGACTTTGACTCCGACTGCGCCTGACAGCCGCCCACACACAACACTTATACACATACACACACACACACACCACGCACACACACACACACTTATACGGGGCGTGTCATGGTAGAAGCATTGCAACCTGGCAGCCTCTTGCTTTTGACGGCAAACAAATGCTTTGATATTTATTGCCAGCCAGTCAGTTAGCCCGTCAGTCAACCCGCCTGACACACTGCGTCATCCTGCGGCGCCCCAAAGACAAAGCTAGCGACAGAGTCGAAAAAGGAGTCAAAGTTGCAGTTGAAGCCAAAGTCAGAGCCAGGATTTGGCATTGCCTATTGTCTGTTATTTATGTGGGCGCAGTGGGTGTGCCTGATATAAGTGTGGCCAGTTCGACCTAAAAAAGCCTGCGAGAATGAAAACACAGACACACACACAAGCACATATTAGTGGGCGTAAATCCATAAATTCCAGTTATAGTTTTCTCTTAAATTGAGAGTTTGAATCATAATAAACTAGCTTGCCTTTAAGTAAAGAGAGACAGAGAGAGGGGAATTTTTAATTTTTTAACTCCTTTAAAGGAATATTTGCAAAAAGCTTTTTGTAATAAAAGATAACATAGGCTCAATATTTCATATTTTGGAACAATTTCTGTTTTGGCAACAAAACCAAAAATATTTTTGAAAATTCTTGTAGAATCATCCATCAGTCTACCCGACTTTGACATTTATATTAACTGGCAGTCATTAGAAGATGAACCTAAGCATATTTTCATCAGGCTAGCTGCAAAAAAGGAAGAGTTGTTTGGAAAAGAAAAGAAATCATGTCCAAATTAACTAGACTAGATCAAGAACATATGTATATGGATGTTAGTGAGCTAAAAAAAACTATAACAAACTCTGATATGGCGTTTTGGCCGGACTAATTGACCGACTGACTGGCTATTTGGCATAGACCAAGCCGCTAGGATGGGGTTGGCTGGCATGGAAAACGATTATATGAAACTTTTTTCTTTTGGAATCCGAGCATTAGCTCCGTTTCAAAGATCTATACCAGTCCGAGATACGATGCCCCTCTACCAACCGGCTCCATCCAAATTTAAACAAGCACGAACGCTTTGGTTGGGTGTGTTCGACTAAAAAATCCCCTATACTCCTCGATCAATATAATATTTTGGTTAAAGGACCACAAACTGAACTCTTCATATCATAAAACACAGCCGAATATATATTCCAATATGCTTATACAGCCACTAATAGATGTATTTGTGTATAATATACATATATGTTCGGCTTGAGCGAAGAAGAAGCACAGTAAATTATCGCTAAGTAAACTGTGCAGCAAGGGGTTCATTATAATATAATCAATTGAGATAAATCTCATTATGAATTGTTATTTGAAACATGAATCGTGTTGCTAAACAATTTACAAATAAAAAAGTATTTACATATTTGCTGTACTTTTAGCTGCCTTTTCAAGTGCACTAAGTCAGCGCAGCACAATTGTCATTATATGATGAACTTTGGACAGAGGAACTCTAATACAGACTCCGTAATACTCTGTTTCCAGAGCAATAACAGGTCAAATACTTGGAAATAGTAAGCTCTGAAAATCTCACCCTAAGGCAATACCCCTCAAGCTTTTGCTAAAATTGATTTGGGGAATATGTGGAAAAACTCGGTACCTCATCCGACTTGGCTCTACACTATACAGTCGTGTCAAGCTCCAGCCGCTCATGGTGCCTGCACAAAACCAATATACCCATTCTCAACAGTTGGGGAGCAGAGCATAAACAGATTTTATACTACACAGTTGAATATAGCTCGCACTTATAAAGCGAGAGTAGTTAAAACGAGCAGATGGAAAACGATGATTGCTCGCTTGTCAGCTCCAATTTATATAGAAATACCAGAAAAAATTATCCGGCATCGCCCGAGCCGAATGTATAGTCCTAAAAATGTAAGTGGCAACAAAATTGTTTAAACATTTAAACGGTTTTATGTTTGCGTTTCTTCGATGCATAGAAGAACGAATAACATAATAAAATAAATAAACAATTACACAAATTAAAAGTTGCGGGCGGATTTGAACCGGCGACCACCTTGCTAGCCCGACGCTCAGATACTTAAGCCTCGTCGCACGTTTCCATATGAAACGTTTTTCATACCAAGTTGGGTCTAAAGTAGGTCCAAAAGTAGAACCAATGATCCAATGTATCAATGTGCATTGATCACGAAACGGTCAGTTTCTCTTTTATATATACATACATATATATTTATATAGCATTTAGTGGCTGTTAGTGAGCTCTTAACAGTGCTTAGGCACTAATTAGATCATTCAACATTTTCGTGCATTTTTGAATCGTCCAGCCAAGGGGGTGCTGCCTGTCGACAGACCTTTTAACCCTTATCATATAAATCGCCAGAGCTGACTGGTATGATGGGTGGGTGTAGGGGTTTAGGGAGTTAGTAGGTGGGTGAGTAGCTTGGGGGTGGGGGTTAACAGCGCACTAACGGGTCACGCTCGAATTGCCCTTGGCAAGCATTTTTGGTATTTTGGTAATTTGGTGTTTTTGGCTTTGGCTCTCGCTTTGCTTCGCTGGGGTTTGGTTTCGTTTGGTTTGGTTTGGTTGGGTTTGGTTTGGTTGGGTTTGTTTTGGATTGTTGCTCTCGGCCAGCAACGGAGTGGCGGCGCTTGGCCCGTTAGCCGTGTTATTATGTGCATCCTGTGCGTTTGGGCCCTGTAATTTATTTATGGCCACATAATAAATCTGTGCATAAGACATTGCCAGTCCAGCGGTCAGAGAAGCAAAGGGAACGACTCTCGACTCTGCTCGGTGGCGGGCCGTACGTTTTTGTCCGGTTTTCCTTGCGTTTTCTGCTGGTTGCGCTGTATCTTTTAATGTTTTCCTTTCTCTTTATGCTTTATTGCAGTGTCATTTGCGCAAACTGTTGTTAATAGCCATGCGGTGACACTGGAAACCTCTCGCCCGGTCACCGAACTCCCTCCCTGCTGTCGCCGCAGCAGCAGCAGCATCAGCAGCTGATCAACTGCTGAGCTTTATGCAGTTCAAGAGGGTATACACAATTTCACATGATATATGCAACATTTTTGAAAAAAGTCATCAATGCAAGCTTTAATAGTGGAAAATTATAAGAAAATTATATATACATATGAGAAACTCAGTTATTGTTTTTTAAATGAAGAGCATCAGATCCGGCGGCTTGGCTTTCAACTGAACTGACAGGCCTGTTTGACTCTGTGACTCCCTTAATGGCAACTCTTCATTAGAGCCCCACCAAAATCAATAAGGAGCCTAGCTTCAGTTTTGCTTAGTCAGCTGTTGAGTGCCAACAAAGTGTTGGCTGTTCTGGGGCACGCGGACGGGCTACTCAGACTGATAATGACAAGTACTGCGGATTCAACAAGCGTAACTCATGCGGTCGCCTGCGAATGCCTTTGAGCAGTGTCATTCGGTTTCTAATCATCATTTCAACCATCATCATTATCATTAAAATATACGTTGTTTGAACTAGGGCACGCTTCGCTGGCCATTGGAATACAATATGCCCCAATCTGTTTAACACTGGGCGCTTGCTTTAGCTCTACTTAGCCTCAAATGGCTGCACCCATAATTTATGGCCATTTGCCACGCCCATGCGCAGACATTATCAGTGTGTTTAGTAAATAGTTAATGCATAGTTTTGCTTCACATGGATTAGTCGAAATTTGTAGGAGAAATAGTAGCTAAAACTGACTCCAGATACAGACAGCAGAGAAACAAGACGATTTCACCTTAGCTCGTCTACCTGATCAGATATATATGTATATATATATATATATATATATTCACGGGGTCAGAGATGTCTTCCTTAATGCATTGCTTATATGTGACAACATTGTAACAATATCTTTTATTTCAATATAGGCGGTCCCCTTTTTCCAGCTTTCAATACACTCGCGAATGTTCGGTTGATAACAATTTACAAATATGTATAACTACACTATGCAACAGAATTCACTATTTTTATAGTTATATAAATTAAATCAATAATCAAAGATGTATAATAATATAGATAACAAACTATATAGTTAAATATAATTAGAAGGTAAGGCTTTTTTGCGAAGTATTTTTAATATTTTTTGAAAGTCTAGAACAATTCATTGATTTTAATCTATCAAAAGCTATCGCTTACTGTAAAATCTATACAATGCTGTTAAACAGTGTTTTGTTTATTACACAAATACGCAGTTGATCGCCTAATCAAATAGATCCAATTGAATATTAGCGTGAACGAAATACCCTGCAGCTGGCTTCAAACCTAATAGATTCGTATATTTTTCAGAAATTTTAAGGCTGCGTCTTACACATTACATGTTGAAAAATAAGGTGTTAACGAATAATTGCGACAATAAATGAATTTAAATTTAAATTAATAGAATTAACTTAAAAATCAAGAGTATTCAAAATCGATTTAAGTGTAGAAAGTATATAGAATAAATACATCACAATCTACACAATTTATATACACACACTCATGGCACTCATATATATACATATATATATATATACATATGTATACCCATGGACCCGGAGCGATAAGAGCTATCATCTCGGCAGTACAACAAGAATGCCCTATAAATAAAGCTGAGCTCACGCAGAGGCCATAGTACCTTTAAAATTGTCGTGATGGAATTGTTAAACGCTGTGATTCTGGGACTGGCCGCTTTTAGCCTGACATTCCAGGACGTAAATGCGAGTTGTCAACTTACAATTGAGTCACCTAAACCGCATATCGTAACACATTTTGGATCGAAGCATTTGGTCAGCGAGAGTGCCTCGATATTAATACGAGATGAATATGAAACAGTTGATCTATATTGTGCCAACGGATTTAAAACACAAAGCAAGTATGTGCAGTATATCTGTCTTACAGACTGTAAATATTTATCAATACATTTATTTTGAATTCAGCAACTATGGAGCTCATGAACATAAAGACCACCACGTTAAATTGACTTGTGACTCACCCGAATTTTTTTTCGAAAACGAAAGCACTGATCGAGTGAACATTCATGAATTGCATTGCTTGGGCAGCCAAGTGTCAAACATGTATGAGAGCCGCCTGTCTATGCCGGACTGCAATGGATACATGAGTCTCGTTGTTGGCCAGGACTTTGGAACGCTCGGCTCACTGAAAACGGCTGCAATATGCTTTGACATTATTAAGCAACACTTAAAGTATGTCAGCTACACTGCATATCCACCCAAAATAAGGGTGCTTGAAAAGGTAAAAGCATCTGCAATATCGACGCAACATATTGGAATCAACAGTACCTCATTTACAGACTCAGGCTGGCCAACTAAACGAATTGGGTCTAGACATTAATGTGGCTTACAGTAAAAGTCTCTTCAAGCCGTTCAGGTAAGCTCTACGACTGGATAAGGAAGTAAATGTTTGGGAAAAAAATTAGTAGGATTATATAAACTTATACGCTGAATGCGTTGAAAATGGGTAAAAACGAGAAGGAATGCACATCTTCGGCAAGCCGAAGCCCCTTGTAAACGATTTCCTTACGGTTTTGCAGATATGTGAGGGTGGTGAAGCTCGAAAATGCTGACCTTGATGAAAATACACAAGAACTTCACCTTCGACCGAATTTGCTATTGAAGTTATATGATATAATGGTCCGATCCGGCCAGTCCCGACAGCTTTAAAAATGAGAGATTCGCTCCCATAGAAACAGACAAACGGCTGTTGCAGTTTATGGGGTCGCAGATGTCACCTGATATGCGTTACACGTTGCATGGCAATATTATAAGGGCATTAAAAAAGCATGACAGGCAAAGGGGAAGATTAGAAGAAAAGTTCGGAAAAATGTTCGGTTCTATATACAAAGTATAGACATCTTTATGATAATGGTAAAATTTATGGTAATGGTAAAGTTATGTTAGGCCTTTTGATTAAAAAGATTCAATCAAAGGAGATATAACGATTTGTAGGCGAAACACTTGATAGCGCCATCTATGGATCAGACGGACAACTACTGATATTCACTTACTTGCAGTGAGTTGACCATCAACGAGGCATTCAGCAAGGACAAGCAACTGAAGGCGCTTTTTGGTGAGGAAACCTTTGAGTATACCAACCTGATACAGGACGAGGCCTTTACCAAGGATCTATCAGCGTTTAAGGAAATGCTAAGCATTGTCTGGCTGCGCGCCCTTCGCACCGGAAACTGGCGGCATCTGCTTAACGCTCTACAGACAGCCAGCATCAATGCCAAGTATGATGTCCGCGTTGGTGTCTCTGGTGTCGTTGGCCTGCCAATGCTGCAATCCTGCAATGAGAGTCGCACACTGACCATCGAACTGGACTCGGGAGATACTCTCTCCGTGCCGGCTCACATCTGGGCACATGTCCGTGCGTTGGAGCCAACGGTGAACGGCACAGATGAGTTTGTAGTAGTGGCCCACAATTCCCCCTTTGTAAATGCATATCGAGAATGAGAACAATCGAATCTGTATTAATCTATCTCGCTTCCAGTTCACCAGCAATGAGCGGGAGGGCCTGTGCAAGAGCATGTGCCAAGAGGTGCCATGGCTGAAGAACAGCCTCTTTAGCAAACTTCAGCACTATCCCGTCTACGGTCTGGTCCAGTGTTGTCGCGTTGAGGATGTTCGGGACAAATTAGATAATTTCCCGAAGCTTATCGAACCTACGGAGGAATGGAAGGCCTATACCGAGCCTAAGGCCAACGAAGACATCGAAGATTAGGTTGGTAAGGGCGAGTATATAGACGCGTGCTGATAATTTGAGTGGCTTTGTATATTTGCCTGAAGTTGTCACGAATTACACAAACAACCTCGATATCACTTGCATTTTCAATGTTAATCATTTGACACGGGCAACGCCGGGTGACTTAATCTGGCTTTAACGTGTGTGTTTGTTGTCAAAGCCATATAACTTGGCATATATGTATGTATACGAAGAAAGTTAATTCCAATTGCATGCATGCGCAGCCGTATACAGGGTATCTACTTGCCTGCCACCGACCTCGACTAGACTTACCTTCCTTTTATTATTGCCCTAAATACCCGTTAAGTTTCAATTGGACAACAGTTGTGGTTTTTTTTTTCATCTATTAAATTTTGTCTCTTTTTTGACTGTGTGGCTACTTTGAGTCATTCGGTTGGGCGATTAGTTTGGGTCAAACCATCGATTATTGCGGCCACTTTGTGTGACTGAAGGCGGTTTAATTGCCATAAGCCACAAAGTGGGCAGACAAACAAATTTATGATATTAGTTTCATTCAGCTGAAAGCGTTTAGCGAGCGAAAGCCTTTAAGGACAACAACAACAGATTGTTGTCAGCCATGAATCTGGCATGTGGCCAGGAGCTCTCAATTGCTTTTGGCCAAGTGACAGGCGACTAATGCGTCAAAGTCCGCATTGCTCCGCAATCTCCCGCAATGCACATCAAGCGACAACAAATAATTTATATGGTTTTTAATTAATTTTCAAGTAACAGCGAAAAGCCAAATAAACAAAGAGCGAGCAAGCGCGAATATCTTTGGCACGCCGAAAATTTAATACCCTTCGGACAATTTTGCACATATGAATCGATATAGAGATCGAATGGGGCCAGATCCGGCAAATAAACTGGCTGCAACAGAAAGACGGAGCTGTGCAAAGCTTCAAGACGATAGCTTTAAAACGGAGAAACTAGTTCGCATAGAAACAGACAGACGGACAGACGGACAGACGGACATGGCAATCTCGACCCGGCTGTCGATACTGATCAAGAATAAATGTATATACTTTATAGTATGAAATATGTCTACTGCTATGCGTTACACATTTGATGACAAAATATGAATACCCTTCACAAGGTGGAAACATCAAAACTTTTCCGGTTCGCCTATCGACCTGCTTAAGTGTTAAACTTTCTCGACAGGAATATCTGTTGTTGCCTCTCATATTCTATTTTTTTTTCATGAGACAGCGGGTATGACGAATTCTGGATGAGATTTGTGCATGTGTAGGAGCATAATAAATAAAATAAGTCAAAGCCACGATACGATCAATGCTGATCAATGCAGATTATTGCGAATGTGCTTATAGCCGGGATCTATGCAAATATGATGCTTGTCAGAGGGCAAAAGCGAGAAGCTGAGCCCGATTTATATAGGTATTCAAATAAACTGTATACTTTTGCCTGGTAGACGCAATCGAAGTCACATTTGTACACTCGTGAAATCGGTTAAAACTTGGACTATAAACCCTCGTATAAGCGCGCTTCAGCTAAAGTGTTATATGTATTATATTATCTATATATTATATTCCCGTGTGACATCGGTAACATCTTCCTCTGGCACTATTGATATGCCTAGCTGTTATTGGAGTGTGAACGAGTATGCAATACACTTGCCTTTTAAATGTTAGGGTATTTAGCTTCGGTTTGGTGTTAATTGAACTGTCGCTCTCTTTTTTATTGTTGTTCGGTCCTTGTTTTGGGTACGTTTCGTGCTTTCGTTTTGTTCGTTTGTTTGTTTATTTACGTTAATGCTTGATTTATGCATCGCAGCTAAATGAGAAACCACTTAGGCAGCGCGTCCTGTGCCATTCTGTCGCTGTCCTGACCCGGTTCCGGTTGTCGGCACTTGTGCATAATTTAAATGCCTCAAGTTTATGGCAGGCTGAGGGGCATGGTGTGTGGGGGGGTGGCGCCCCAAACAGCCCACCGCTTAATCAAATGTACTTGTAATTCCTATAATATAACTTTAACAATTTGTTGTTGTTGCTCTTTTTTTTTCGCTCGCCAAATTCATTGCATACCCCGGCGCACACACTCAGAGCGAGAGGGGAAAAGGGAGGGGCAACTGATTGGGGCTTGGGACTTCGACGTTTTACGACTTCATTTGGCGTTACGTGATATTCCAAATAATGAAAACCCGCAGCGGCAACTAAAAAGCAACAGCGTAAAACTGCCAGGAAAAAGGGCGTACGGCGGGGGAGGGGGCGTTGCGTAAACAGGCGGCTGAGAGGGGCAGAGCGGGTGTACGCTTCCGGGCGTTTGGTGTCGTGGGTCGGTCGGATGTTGAGGCCGGTTAAAGGGAATTTAAGTAAAACATAAACGCAAACGGAAATAGCCAAAAAATTTAGCGATTTTTGGCACGCGACTTTACACGCAGGCAACAACAGCAACAACAACAACAATAGCGGCAACCCCAGCAGGTGTTTGGTGGGCGTCTGCGTTTGCGTGTGGTTGTGTGTGTGTGACACACAAGCCGGCTGCATAACAACAACAACAACAACAAAAGCCCAAAAGCAAACAACACAGAAACAAAAATGTGCACAAAGCGCAAAAGAAATACACAAAAAATAAAGTACGAGTGCACGAGCTGGGTATGCTCGACTAGAAACTACCCTATGCCTTAAGCATACATTTTACGAACTTTTTTCATAATACAGACACACAGACACAAACACACACATCCACACAGACATCAGCTGTGCCGTGCTTCTCCTTGCCCTAAAATTGGCATAAAATGAAATATTTTGTAATTCCTAAAAATTTTCTTGTTTTAACAAAACGAAGCTCTGCTAAGATTTTGAAAACACATTGAATAACGTCGGTGTTTGTAGTCCGATCGTTATGAAATATTCAATTTTATGCTGTATGTGCTATACGAACTTCTCGAATTTCCTACCCTATTCATTGCATCTGCAGTGGGTACAGGGTATAAAAAAATACCGGCAAAAAACTAAAAGCAGACACGAGACGAATGATAAAGAGAGCAAGAGTGAAAGGAGTGAGAAAGAGAGAAGGTGTTGGGCGTAAATATGGCACCGTAGGCGTGGCCGGCGTTGCGGGCAAAGCAAAAAGAGGAACACAGCCAAAATGTAGAAAGAAGAAGGCAAATTGTCAAAACGGGGGCGTTCACGAAGTGCGTGGGAGCTGCATAAGCGCGACGAATAATAAACAGGAAATAGTAAAAGAAATCGAACGTTAAAAGTTCGATTATGGATAAGACCGCAATGTCCAAATGGAGTCGTCTATCGGCTTGTTATCGAAGCAGACAACTTATACGTTTAAACAATATTAGGGGTAACAGCAGCAGCTTTTAAACATTATCAAAAGTAATTTTATTTATGGCTTTCTTTTGAAATTCAAGCGATGTCATCATAACCTTTGATCTAGCTTATCGATATATTATCGACTCGGACGAATATGATTTTCATGCTGACTCTGCTTGCCTATATATAAAGTTTAATATACCCTACTCCAGAGTACCCGATCCTGATCACGTCAGAATATACGTATATTCATCTACACCGATATTCAATAGTTGCTTTGTACAGTTGCGAATCGTGGCGATAATTTTTACTATCGCATAGTTAAGAATCGGATTTAGAAATTGTATCTCGCTGCAGTCACGGCTCCAGTTAAGCATTTAGAAAGAACAAAAAAAAAACAAATGAAAAATCATTGAAATTTTGGCTTTGGAGCAACTGGCACTGCGCCCGGCAACTTCTGGCCCCACGGGCTACACTCACATATCCCCTCTTCCCGCTGTGCAAAGTTCACAGTTCCCGTCACGCCCGCAACGTAAAGCGGCGCGTGCTCAGCTGCAATACAACCACACACACGCACACACACACACACAGAGTAGGTAAGCGCGATACGGGATTCATGATGTTTTCTGTTTGCCTTCTTCCTTTGTGGGGCTGGAGGGGTTTGAGTTTTCTTTTGCTTTTCTTTTTTTGGGGCACATGTACCGCTATTTTCATTCGTATTCAGTTGAGAAAGGTATTAAACCGGAAAAACACGTTGCACATCGATGTATTCCCTGGTGGCCGGCAGCGACCCCAGTCCCCCTGCCCCTCGTCAGGTTCAGCGACGTCTACAGCATCAGCTTCAGCTGCGGCACGTGTATTTACGTAAAGTCGTCGACACGAATGGTGGCGGCATCCGCCGCTCTGCCACCTGAGTGACCAGCGCGATGGTGTTGTATTGGATCAGGCGGGAGGGGCTGTGTTGTTTGTAGGGTAGCTCGGCGGGCCAGTTCGGGAATGTCACCGAAATCAAATGAAATTACAGCAGCAAAGTGCAGAAGCAGGCCTGTGGAGAAGTTAATTAAAAGTGGGCCGAGCGTAGAAATTAGTTAATTAATATTAAATTCAATTTGAAGGCGCAGGGCTGGACCTACAATTAGGTTATCAAATGAGCGCCTCGAGTCCAAGTCACTCGTTCGCACGTGACACCATTAAAACCAAGTGAAACGTGCCCCATGCCTAGGCCAAAACCACATCGAACGGCATTTCGTGGGGCTAGGCGCATTTGCATGTATCAAAGGAATCCATCAATCCATTGAGATTGGGCGTAGCCTAAAGAAAACCTGACTGTGTCTAAATAACGAAAATAGTATATATTCCAATGGCGTTTTGTAAACATTCGCAAGTACATTTGTGAATGTACCAAATGCTGATTGTATTTAATCAAAACTAAATTCAAGATGAGAAGTTAGATTTAAATGTCTTGTAAGTAAGAATTCATTTCAATTAATATCAAGACTGTTTCTTTGATTTATATTAAAATAAATTATAGTTTTGATACAAATTAATACAATTTTAGGAAGAAATATACTTGAAGTCCTTACAAATATTTGTATTGTATTTAATGTAGTAAATGTTGAAGTTAATTGGACTTTCAAGCAAGCGAGTCAAACGAATACTCAAATTAGTTAGCAATAACATATTTGATTATATTCGATTTCAAATTATATTATTAGAGAAATGTTTATAGAAATTCTCAGTACTCGCTGTCGTTGCAGTTTTGTTCTCATTTGAGTTTAAGTGAATGTTTCAAATGCAACACCATTTCAAGCTATGTATGTAAACTAGAAATATTTACAGACGAGCTGGCAATGAAATGAGCAAGAGCGCAGTCAAACTTTTGGCTATTCAAACTTGTGTCTGATGATCGATGTTAAATGTAAGTGAGCCGAGAATTTTCACATAACTCAAATTCAATTAACTTGCGTCTGTTGGCAATCGCATTGAAAACAATTTGTTGTACACCATGCAGAGTTAAATAATAAACATGACCAACAAGCACTTCAGGTCGACGGCAGAACATGGCACATATCGAATATGCAGGTTTTCCAATTTCCAATTAGCATTTCTTTTCAAGTTCCAAATGTTGCTTTACCGCATATGTTGCATTAATTAAATAAATGTGGAGACATTGTTCACCAGAAAATAAATTTGTTTTTCATTTAAGCATCTGCTGTACATGGCAAAGCGACAAAAAAAAAATATAATAAATATATGAAATTTTGCAGGCATTTACTTTGCATCCGGCTTTAAGTTGTCTCTGGCTATGCAAGAAAATGGCAAAGACCATGTACATTTGTATTTTGTAAACCACATTGCTGTGGGCCATCGATCAACAATCAATCAAACGACAAATTGCAACTGCATCGCCATCTAATACGTGTAATGCTCAGTGCATAGAGCCACCCATCATGGCATAAGTTTCAAATATATGTATATGTGTGCACACTTATCCAAGCCAACCTGGCAGCCTGTGGCTTAAGCTATTTGTTTATTGGTTATCCCTATGGCAACACCTTTGGCTCTGCCTCTGCGTATCCGTCTGCATCAATATACAGTCTTGGTCTCTTAATTTCATTTACAATTCAGCTGCAGCGTGAATTTGCAATTTTACATACATTTTCGTATAATATTAAACCTTGTTGGCCACTGGCAAAATTTCGAATTACTATCCATAACAAGAAAATCGCAAGCCGCCGATGGAAGACGAATTCCAAATACCCTAGCGCATAAATATGCATTGCATAGCCACAAGCTAAAATTTGTATGTATTTAAACGATTCCACACGCACCTATGGAAAAATGGTGAAAAACGATTGTGTGAAACTTCTCTGTTTACCATACGACACGCTTTTAAAGACGTTTGTAAATATCTTTGTGCTCATTTCGTAAAATTCACATTTCCTGGGTACAAAATGAAAATCATTGATTGTAAATGTTTTTCAAACTCTTCGCTAAAGCTCTACATAAAAAATGAATACGATTGTGGAAACTTTACACGCAAGATCGGAAAATACGTGATAAGCTGCTGTATGTAATTATTTTTCCTATCATTCGATTGGATTCAAATTATTCACAAAGATCTTTGTCATAATACATTGCAGACGTCTTGAAGAGTCCTACCTCTGTGCTCGAAGCATATGGGTCAAAGGTTATATAAGGCTTTACACAAAAGTCTAGCACACGCTGAAGAACAGAATGCGAATAGATTCCAATCGATACTGTGAAAAATGCAAAATATTACGTATGATATGCGTAAAATCATATTTTAGATTTCAAGTCTTTAGCTTTCATATTCCCCAAGACGGACGGACAGACGAACATGGCTAGATCACATCAAAGCGTCGTTCTGATCAATAAAATATATATACTTTATTGGGCCAGAATGCCTTGTTGCCAATATTCAATAGGTTCAGTGCTCCAAGCTTAACACGGGCTAAGCCGGGTGATTCTCGCATGTCAGGCCCATGGCAAATGATGTACATTATTTTTCGAGCTAAAAATTTTGTTGTGTGTTTCAGAAGCTTGATCAAATATAGAATACACTGTTCATTCCTAAGCAGCTATAAAATACGATCGTTTGGCCTAAATACATTAGGCCATTGCTGAAACCAGCAAAGTCTTTATGATATCTCTACTTATACCCTTCCTAGAATAAAGACAGTTTAGGCAAACAAACAGAGTTATAGATAGCGCATCTTGGTGAAATAAATAATAGTAATAAAAAATTATATAGCAAAGACTTTATCTAAATTATAATACCTCAGACTTGATTAGGGTATAAGAGCTCAAATTGAAAAAGCCAACAACACGAACCGCAAGACGAGCAGCTACGTTGAAAACGATTTTCATAAAATAACCAGCAAATACTATATATATACATATATATATTTAAATGTATGTTTGTCGATATAGAGGCGAACGATTTGTAGTAAAATGTTTACAGCAATTTATAGCACTTGTGCGGGGAATACGAGTAGGCTAGCCAGATGTCCAGATGGCCAGCGGGTTGGCCCATACAACTGTGTTGTGCAGTTGGCAACACAGGCAAAAGTAAAATTAAGTCCAATTTACAATTCTCGCCGAAGACAATATACACAGAGCGTGGGAATGCGAACAGCTCTATTTGACTTAAATAGTTCACAGTGAATGTTACTTGGGCTAGACCGGCTCAAATGTCGTTCACTCAGTAACAGCTCCACAATTAATTGAGTTATGACAGTTGAACTTGAAATGCATTTGACTTGCACAGAGTTCAGTTTAGCTTAGACTTCTTGATTGGCCAAATGTCAATTCAATTAGTTCGGGAAGTCTAGCAAATTGATTCAAAGCAGTCACGAATGTAAGAACGCCTCCAAAGTGGTTTAGATTTATGAACTTGCTAGATTTGCAGGCTCAAGAACAGTCTGTGTACAGTAACTAAATCACATTCATATTTGTTTAAGTGATAGAAAAAAATTTTAAGATTGATTGAAATGAACCACTTATTCAAAAACAATTCAAAATTAAAACGCAAAACGATTAAAATGCGAAACTTATTCAAATTAACGACTCATTCAAGAAAACTTTAGAGCAAAATGATGAAAAGTAATTTACGTTGGATGGCCCAACTTTACTTTAAACTGGTTCAAGATTGAGTATCAATCAACTACTAGCTTGTATTCATTATTGTACAAATTGACAACACATTTAAGATTGTGTTAAATGAACCACAAAAACTTCAGACTGAAATTATGCCATGTTATAAACATTGGATGCCCCTATTTAAAATGAATCCATACCTTAAACTGGTTCATTGTTGCATATCAATGAACTAGTTCGACAACGATTTGAAATTGGTTTTCTGGGCAAATTGTAATACTTATTGCCCCATTGGCCGATTAAAAATCGATTATATTACTTCAATTTATATAAATGTGTGGGTATGTAAGGGGTAAAGGGTATGTACATACATGCTTAATAGCTATTAAAGAGTATTTGGCGTTCGAATTTGTAAAAAAAAATTTCTAATTTTTTTTGCTCTTTTCTCCAGAGCTACAAACTGGGCCCTGCAGTTGTGACGGGCAACAGCAACAACAGCTGCTACGAGTGACACTTGTACTTGGGTGTATGTGTGTGTGTGTGCGCGTGTGTGTGTATGTATTGTTGTGTGTGTGTGTGTATTGTTGTGTGTGTATTGTTGTGTGTGCATTATTTAGTTTCCGTGCCATATAAGAAGGAAGAAAAAAATAGCCCAATACTTTGCTGCTTGCGTTTGTTCACTTGTATTTTGTTTATATTTGTTGCTGTTGTTGTTGTGTTTGCAGTTGTTGTTATTGCATTGAATATTTGTTGTTCAATTTTATTGCAAAACTAAAGCATGCGGACTTTGCTGCTTCGTTTGTGAATGCACAGGGATAATCAAAGGGATTTGCGCAGCATGCACACGAAGCGCTGTCCTGTTAAAGTGTGTGCATGTGTGTGTGTGTGTGTGTGTGTGTGTGTGTGTGTGTGCAATGGCCATGGCATAAATTTATATTTGCTCTACACAGTTTTCCAAAAGATCTCATAAATATTACTTCAATAAAAATATCAAATTAATCTAAAAGAAATTAAAAATTAAAAGCTGTTTGTGAAAATCACAAGAAGGATGTCTATCTTCGGTACGCCGAAGATTTAATGCCCTTGAAGACGTTTGCCTAACGGTTTTGCAGATATGTGAGATTAGTGAAGCTCGTGATGAAAATATCTTGGAAGACAGAATATTGCGACATATATAATATAGCAGTGAGATATTGATATGGTTTGGCTCATATATAAACATCATAATATAATAGTATGATATCTTCTATACCAAAAGAGTTTTATTTACTAGAACTTCTTTTACGGCCGATATTTCCCATATGATTTAGTGTTTCGGCATATATGCAAGGAGCATAGTGAAACTTATAACTGCCGTGTTTGGTCGAGATATCTTGATAAATAAGAAAGTTTTTCATACAAGAAATTACTTTTCGACCGATTACAGCTATATGATATAGTGTTCCGGTCTAGCCGGTTCCAACATATTAACTGCCTGCAACAGGAAGAGGGTACTATGCAGACCATCAATACGATAGCTTTTAAATTGAAAGACTAGTTCGCATAGAAACAGACAGACGATTAAGAGAACATGGCTTTATCAACTCGGCTGTTGGTGCTGATCTTGAATATATACACTCTATGCGGTCGGAGGTGTCTCCTTCTATGCGAAACACATTTCATGAGAAAAGTAGAATACCTACTGCCAGGGTATTAAGAGTTGTACATATAGATGATGTGCCATACAAGTAAATATATATATATATATATATATATATATATAAATATATATGCTAGTATAGCTACAAATCTAAAATTTTAGCTGTTCCTAGTTGGCCTATAAATATTTCAACTACAATATTTATGGATAGTTATTTCACACGATTCGTAAAATCGTACCCTATTAGTTGGCGAATGTGGGTCAAATGCTGCATGAGCTCAGGTTTCGGTTTAATCCGATCGGATTCAAATTTTTTTTTCAAAGCTTTGCACTTTACGTTTCAAGTTTATATCGCGAGTGAAAAGCATTTTAAAGAAAAAGTCTAACCCTGGGGGCTTAAGATAGAACAGGGAAGAGGGAATGAATAACATTTGGACCAAATAATATCTGGTATCGTTATATTCGTCTAAACTATAAACATGCTCAGAATGTTGATTAAATCGACGTCAATTATTGGACAGCAAGGCAATTTCATAGAACTTACAAGCTGCTTTTGGCCATTTGCTATAATAAACTTTATTGACGTTTAGAGCAAGGTGAAGATAAAAAAATAAAGCCTTTGAAGCCGTGTGAAGGTGTGTGTGTGTGTGTGCGTGTCTAATTGTTGTAAACTTTTGCATTGTGTGCATGGTTTCAATATTTTTTTGATATTTTTGGCTATTTTTCGCATTGTGCTTCGTGTTCGTTGTTTTTGCAGTTAGCTTGAAAAGCTTTATTTCCCTTCGACCTGTAGCTCGTGTTCTCTTTAATTACTCTCAAAGCTGTAATTATGTATGCTTGCCAAATAAAATGTTGTTTAAACATTCTGTTTATTTTCAATATTATTTTAATAAAATATTTCATTAAAATATATCGACGATTGCATTATTAAAGGCACCATTGGCTTGACTTTTTACAAATCCGCTCTCTGCTGGGCAGAAAGTATTTTGATTTTATCATTGCTTTTGTCATGTCCAGTTTTATGTGAATAATATTGGAATATTTTTCCCAAGACCTCTAAATGGGTTGGCATATGGCAAGTTGGATTGAAGCTTTATATAATTTAAGCTTCGAGCCTTTGATTGGAGTACATCAACGTTTTTTATACCCTGAACCCATTGAAAATGAGTAAAAAGGGTATAATGTACTTGTGCAAATGTATGTAACAGGCAGAAGGAAGCATCTCCGACCGAATATATATTCTTGATCAGCATCAACAGCCGAGTCAATCTAGCCATGTTCGTCTGTCTGTCCGTCTGTCCGTCCGTCCGTATGTATTAACGCAAGGATCTCAGAACCTATAAGAGCTATATTCTGATATTCGATAACTTGCCCCGTTTCCAAGTAATCGATAAAAATCGAAATCGAAATCCTGTTATTGAGCAATTTTGGTAAATAATATGAGCTAGAGTCACCAAACTTGACATGTAGCTTCTAGAATAGTATATTATATATATATTATATACATTATATATCAAGTATCTTTCATTTTGTACCTATCGCCTGTTAAAAGAAGAGGGTTCAGGGTATCCCCTAGTCGGGAGCTCCCGACTAGAACCTGTTACTTTTTTCTTAAAAACTTCAGAAGTTAATCTACAGAAATCTCTCAGTTTATACTTAACAATCTCTACAATCCCTGATTCGATTTTTGTGTGACTTTTAGATATTAGATATTTTATTCCAATTATAACTTAATAATTGGCAATTATGAAAATGGCCTCGGGACTTTTTTATTGTGTGTGAGAGCTGCAAAAGAGGATTTGAGAGATTCCACCCATAACGAAGCATGGGTGAAAAACAAAATGTACGCAAAATACTCTTTCAGAGGATATTTTCCTTAAGCCAGGAATTATGCGAAGCATTAAAGGAAACATTTTCGACCCCAACAAGCGTATGTTTTATAAATTCTTACGCTGTGTCAACAGCTTAGTCGATATACATAGGGAAATGTCTGTCGTTATGTCCAGTCTCCATGTTTAAGTTTCTCTCTGTCTTAAGTAGTACACATATCGCAACTGGCCTGATCGAAACAGTAGAGCTACGATCGGTCGAAAAATAAGTTCTTGTATCCTCTTTTTTTTATACTTCATATACATATGCAAAATGCTATCAACATCGGCCCCCTACATCATATAACTGCCATACGAAAGATCGGCCGAAAATTCGGTCTAATATCAAACAAACTCATTCTTAATTAATTTCAGTCTGTTCCTAAAATAGTTTGTAAAACTGTAAGCCATAGGGTATTTATTGTTCGGCATGCCGAATCTTCTTTTCTTCTGCAGCCAATAGACTATTTGATATAGGCACGAAAACTATAGAAATGGATTGTTTATATGAAAACTGTCTTGTTATAGAATGTATCTAAAGCTGCCTCAACAATTACGAGGTAATTGTCATATGAGCAACATTTTCCGCAAGCATAATAATAAAAAATTTGAATAAAATTACAAGCCCAATAACAAGTTAATTGCAGTTTAAAGAGAAACACGGTTTTGCTAATAAAACAAATAAAACGCAGGGAATAACTGATATTTAAGCATTGTCAAACTTAACACGATGATTGCAATGTAGTCTTGATTAAAGAAGAGTATATAAGACTCGTTACAGCTTAGAGAAATTTTTCGTTGGCCGTAATTTGGCCAATAATTTTACATATTGTTAAAAGCGGGCGCACGCTGCGTATGAGCAACCTGTAAAATGCATTTGATTATTGTGCATGTTAAATATGCACTTTACTATTTATGCATACATTTAGGTTGTTGTTGTTTTTATTGCTGTTGCTGCTGCTGCTGCTGCTGTTGCAACTTAAGTGCATAAATAAACACATTTTAATTAAATTAAAATAAAATGCATATCGCATGCATTTATTATCGATGTCCACATCCGACAGACCGACATCCGACGATGAGCTGAATGCCATTTTACAATGCATAAATTTATGTCATGTGCGTTGCCTACTTTTAGGCTGCCAATACCGCCTATACCCGTTCGCCTGCGCCTTACCCTTCCCCCACTTGCCATGGCTTTAGTTTTCAAATCGAATTAGACCCAGGGGCCGAATTGTGCAACATTTTCGATTTCGATGGCATGGAAAGTGCAGCGCTTGGGGACAAGTTGAACTCATTTACTCGTTTCGTGGCCTTCACTTTGGTTTGAGCTAGGATCTGGTTCCCCCGAGCCGACGCCAGCCAGTTGCCAGCTGCATTAAATCCAAGTAGTAAGCCCACTGCCGCTGCTGCTGAGCTTGTTGTTCAGCTGCCCTTCAACAGCCGCAGCTTTAATCAACCAATCGAACCGCCCTAATGAATCCAAAGGCAAATACACATATCACAAATTATCGCAACACATTGATTCACATATCAAAGGGCTATGGGAATTACACGCACACACATGCATATCCCCAGAGCAAAGTACATCTCAGCACTTTCAAAGGAGACCTCGACTAATGAGTAGGCATTCATGTGGCGAATTTAGTTCAAAACTTCGCCACGTCTCCCCCAAATCCTAGGTAAGACCAAGCAGGAACTACTACAACTAACTTTGATGCTACTATTATTTACATGTGAGATGCAATTATTGTGTCATTTGGTATTTTAATTAGACATTAGCATTTAATTTTTGTATATTTTTTTGAGAATCTATACCACGCTCTACTCCTGGACGGACTAGCTTAATGTTGATTAGACCAAGTCCGTCTGCTTAAATGCATCAATCATAGACACTATAAGAACTAGAGCCTCGAGATTTAAATAGTAATTCCCGCGCAGATCAAGTTTGTCTCAAATCGATCAACGATCCACGCCCGCCTTCATGATATCATGATTAAGAGATCGTACAGGGATCATGGAAGTTACAGCCACCAAATTTGTCTTGTACATTCAACTTTACAGATGCATTCACTAAAGTTCAGTTCTTCTAAATTACAAAAAAAAGGAGAATTTTGTAGGTGTAGTCTTGGGCTTTGGTATATGCACATTTTAGTATGCCATATTTATTTCCTGAAAGTTTCAAAAAGATCTCCTCACCCTGATGAAAATTGCTAGCAGTAACAGCAAATCAGATCGAAAAAAAATAATAATAAAAATAATCAAAAAGACGAAAGTCTTAAAGGCAAAGTTAATGTAGAATTAATTTCTCAAAACGTGGGACTAAGGGTAGAAGAAGCACATCATAGAGCTCTGAGCACAGGGTATCTCCTAGTCGGCCACTCCCGGCGCAATTACTTCTTATTTAATTTGTTCATTAGCAATTTGGCAGATTTTCCTTCAAAACTTTTGGAATTTTAAGAATTATTCATAAATCTCCCAATGTTGGATAATCAAATCGTAAAATTTCCTAAAAATTCTCAAGCGTGCATCAGTCTGTACTTAAATAGCTTCAATGATGATTCATTTAGTAAATTAATTAAGAAACGTTTACCACATGAAATACGCATAGTTAAAATTATCTATGCTGGTTTTTGAATGGAGTTTTTCAACATACCTGTTAGCTGGGAAATTAAACGCACCGCAATCAATGCGTTTCAAAGTTTGTCAATAAAATATTGTTGGGTTTTAGCTACCCTGTTTTGTTTATTACTCCGCGATCCCGGTAAATTTTTAATTTAATTTTTTATCAAGTTGAATAGCACACACAAACACTCAACACTTTGCGGCGGCCAATGGAAATATCAAAGGATTTTTTTTTTAATTTTTAATAAAATGATTATTCTTTTTTAATATTTTTTTCTTTTTTGGGTATGCCACACAGCTTATTCGTTTAAAACAAAAACAAAAATAAAAAAAAATAAATGCCCAGCACAAAAAAAAAAAAACAATACAATCCTTAGCATTCACGACGCTTTCAGTATGAAGGGCGGGCGGGGGCTGGCGTAATAGCAATCACAACAAACAAGAAACACGCGGTACGCGGTCGTAAAGTCGTTAACCGGGTACAAACAGCCGGAAAAAAAACAAATTCAGACTAGAAAGCTACACACGTTGGGAGCGTAACGCAGTTCACGACGATATCGTCGCTGCCCGGCTCATTGGGTCACTGAAGCAGCCAGTTGCACTGCCAGTTGGTTGGACCTACAATTCGATGCTAGACAGAAACACACAGAGACACGGACGCACACACGGGGAGATACGCGCACGCACACTCACGCGGGAGACGACACGTTGCCCGCTGCAAATACCGATACTGACTGCATTCGCCAATGTTTTGGCTAGCGAATTTAAGACGCACACACGCACCGCATTTTGCCGAGCAGAAGGACGCAGCAGGACGAGCATCGGGACACGACCAACGACAACGCGAACCGACGACAATCGACGAACGACGGCCGACAGCTGTTTGCCCCAATGCCGTGCCACATCGTGGCGCCGCGCTGCGCATGACCCGTGAGCATTGTGTGGCAGCTGCCGAGCTGCAAGCAACACGAAGACGCGACGGCCAACAAGCCACAAAATTGGCGCGCAATTTCAATTAGTTGATGTCCTGTCGCCTGTCGTCTGACGGTCTCTCGTCTTCTTTCGTCTCTCATCGTCACGGTATCGGCTGGGCAACAATTTCTTAACACCAGTCGCCGGTAGCTGGCCAGCTCACCCCTCCCACCGCCGCCGCTACACCTTCGGCCTTGCCCCTTCATTAGTTCGATGCTGAAGTTCATGGACTGACGCTCTGTTTAATTTGGCGTTCAAAGTGCCCACGTCCGGTCACTCGTTTGGGACCAACAAAAACAAGGACGAAAATCTGATCACAAGCCGACACTTGATGTACTCCAAAAGTGCTGTTGTCCGAGACGACTCTTCAAACGGCTCGCTACTCGGATGCAGCAAGTGTCCACAACATTCACAGATTTATTTATCTGAAAAAGAAAGATATTTACCAATTCAGTTACGGGGTTCGGCATCAAAATACGTCGAGCTTTAAGTGTGGACGAAAAGAAAGCGTTTCCAATCAATCTGCCAAAAATATGCATTACTGAAGCCCGAGGGATTTATTGTAGAGAAAATATTGAATTAATAATATCCACATTTCTACGTGAAAAATTGGGATTTTTTAATTTTACGAAATCCACATTCTCACGTGAAAAATTAGGGATTTATTGTACAGAAAAAAAGTTGAATTTACAAATTTCACATTTCCTTAGAAAAAAGTTGAATTTCAGAAATCCACACTCCCACGTGAAAAATGGGGATTTATGCATAGAAAAATGTTGATTTTACAAATTCCACAATTCTACGTGAAAAATTAGGAGTTTATTGTATATGAAAAATTATAATACTCGTCCCATCAGTCTTCAAATCATTTTTCGATATTTAACATAAATAAACATTAATTTCGAAAAAATAAATAAATTAAGGGAATTTTTTTATTTTAAACACACGGTTTTCCTAAAACCTTTCCAGCTTCTAATGCTAAACTACTTTCAGTCTAAGTTTATTTATGAATTAAAGAACATTTTTTTCAGTTTAAGGATTGGCAGGCATTGGCATATCATTAGATACTTATGACCTCTATACTATACTATAAGAAAAAACGGATATTGAGAGTACTCCAAACATGCGCTCCCATAACATAACAAAAAAAAAAATGTTCAGTTTTTAGAGAAAACATAGCCTAACTTTCAGCATATATTATTTATATTAACCTAGAAGATTATTAAAGCTAGCTCGACTATATATTAAGTTTTAAACACTTTTCCCTAAATTTTTCGCTGCCATGGATGAATAGGAAATGAAAATTTGAAAATTCTTAAAGATGAAAGTGTGCAGCACAGCGTTGACACGCTTTTAGTTCTGGCCGACGTCAATGTTTGATTAAGAACCCAGCTACACATGCATAGATACTGTCTGCTGCACCCAATGCCGAGTTCGAATAATGAAAAATTGCGACTGATAGCGTTAGTTGTGTGGGCGCTAAAGAAGTCGCGAGTGGGTTAAAACAACAGACAAGCCGGCAGGCATTCGAGGGAACAACAACAAAGCGCGCCTACGATTGCCATTCAGCTGGAGTAGTTAGCTCTCGGTTGGGTCATTGACAAGTAACAAGGGGCCCGGCGGGGACCGAGCATAGGGGCAAATCTAAGCTGAAACAAAGGAACCACTGTAACAACTACAATGACGTGGAGGCAACTGCAAAAACACAAAAAGGCGAACAGCGCGCACAATGGAACGCTCCTCCATAGCCAAAGCAGCAGTGCCACGCCCGCGCCCGAGCCCGCCTCCTAAGAGCCGCCCACATGGTGTGAAATGTGGCATTAAAATAAAGGAACACTCTAATAAGGCTGCCTTTTGTTATCGATGCATAGAAAAAAGGAAAAAAGAAAAATGAAAACAAAAAGGGAAAGAAAAAACTGTCGCAAGCGACTGCAGCCGTGGCACCTTTCAGGTTCAGGACTAGCAGGCGGCGATGGCCCCGTGAGGGCCAAGTGAGAAGAACGGAAAGAAGAAAAAAATTTGTAATTTCCGGCCAAATTGTGAACGAAGCTTTTTAATATCAACTGACAGATGCGATGCATCAGGAAACTAGAAAACTACTGCAGGCAGCCAGCTAGCCAGATACCAGGCATTTGCTAATGTCAGCGACTGGAAGAGAACAGATTAGCATACCGTTTTGGTAATCAATTACCAAGACAGAATTTAAATCACTTTCACGCAACGAAAAAAAGCATGTGATATATACAAAGTTTCTGCTATTCCAAGGCTTAAATGTGTTTAAGGCACAGTTTTAGAAGTGTGGTTATCATGCCTAGAAGGTCAACAAATGTTTTCGGTAGTTCGGTTTACGGTTGCTGTCACTGTCTCACCTTAATTTTCGGTTCGATTAGCTGTTTTTGCATATCTGTGCAACTAGGCCTGGGTTCAAGCCCTGATTCGTTAAATTCTGTTTTATGGCTATCACCATATCAAACATATACATCAATTTGAACTAACTAACACCAATTTAAGCCACAATTTTAATGCTGCATATTTTTTTTGAGAATATACGAATATTCTATAGCACAATAAGATCTATTGCTGAAAATTTCATCAAGATCGGTTAAGAAACACAAAAGTTATTAAAGAAAACGTGTAGTCATATGAGCAAGCCACGTGGCTGCAGGCGCATTTCTGTGTACATGTGCACACATACACACACACACATATGCATGCAATCAAATAGAATTGCATATACTTTTGTATTGTATGATGTGCTGGTATTTCAATTAAGTTTTCTTTTCATTAAAAACATATTCTTGGCATAGTTGTGGGAAGTGAGGTGATTGCGAGTAGTTCGAATGGTTGAAGGCAGTTTGCGAGTTTGACTCCGGAAGAGGAAACCAAATGTTGCACGAGCTGCATTTGGTGTTAATTGAAGGAGGTTCAAGATAGCCCCTAGTCGGGCCCTCCCGACTCGAGCACTCTTACTTGTATTTAGTGCAATAAACTATCACGAAAAAATTCGGATTCAAATCAAGTTCAACTCTGTTCTTTATCCAACAGAATGCGGTTTAAGGTTAGGTGCATGGTAAATTAAAAAATGAAATGTACAAAAAGTGAAAGTGAAAATATTTAAAATATTCTTGATCCTTATAACCAGGCGCATATGCGTGTCTGCCTGTCTGCGGAAAAAGTTTTCTATAGAAAGATGCGTACTTTTTTTTTATGTTTTTAAATGAGTTCTTGCATAGATATAAGTTTAAGGCCCAGCCGATAGCATACAAAACATGTTCGCCGATTATCCAAGCAAGGCTGTGAACCTATTTAAAGTTCCGTCTCAGAGCTCACATCAATTTCAGCGAGTAATGAAGAGCATTTGAGCATTAGCTGAAGTCAAAACATGACTCTTTACAGCATAATTGGCCATTAAGTCACAGCGAGGGCTTGCATACGTCATTAGTGATCGATATGTTATCGACAATGTTGCGTAAGCCAAATGCAATGAATTTGCAAGCAACAAAGCGAACACAGGCACAATGACAATTGGGGTGCCTAACAGCCAAATTTCGGTTCTATGCGGCTTATGACCACGCCCACCGCATTGACAATGCAAACAGCGCACCGCCGACAAACAAACACCATACGCACACAAACACCCGCACACCCACATAGACTGAGGTATGCCAATATTTCAATAACATTGATGGAAGCGTACGTTGATTAGGACCCCAGCTTTAGTCAGAGAAGTGCTATGGCAACAGGGCAGGGACGTAGTGAATAATCAAATGTTGAAGCAAAATGCAATTGACTTCGACTAAGACGTTTGATGCGCAGTGTTAATGCGCTTACGCGTGTGTGGATAGGCGCATGTATGTCATTGTGCGTGTCTGTGTGTGTAGTTAATGCATCTGGAAGACAAAACAAGCAAACGCACACACACACACACACACACACGCACAGATATCCTGAGGCATCGCCTGGCGTGAGACGCGCCTTGCGTATTTGTATGAATGCTCATAATACCCGCCTAATGCTAATAAACATTTATGTGTCTGTAGTTATAAGCCAGCTGGCATGTTGTGTGTGTGTGAGTGTGTGTGCGTGTGCGGGATTTTCAAAAGTGACATTCCCGAAAAGAGTTCCACTGAAATGCCAATCGATTCAGTTTTGTTCTTGGAAATAAATATTATAAATTTAAACATTCCAAGGAATCAGGAACAAGAAAAAAATATGTTCGGAAAGGAGCTCACGGGAACTTGAAAACTGAGAAAAATATGGAGACAAAGCTCTTCAGAGAAACATATTTAATGACAGGGGCTGAGAAAGAGATGTGGGGACATAGAGAAAACAGTAAGAGAAAAAAATATATGGAGAAGAGAAAATAAACTTTAAATAAACTTTAAGGTGATTATGAAAAAAACATATTTTCTCGACTTTCTTTCAAGTAACTCCCATTCACTTAGCCCATTTTCTTGTTCTCGTGCTTGTAAAAGCCACTATTAATCGCAATTTGGTAACGAAACTTTGAACACTTAAGCATATTCTCATATTCAGCAAGAGTGGAATTGAAATTTATCAACGGAACGCTGCAATCAAACACTTATAACAGTAAAGAGTGTATCAAAAACGAATACATAATCATATTTTTACAACGAAACGCTGGAATGAAACGCTGCGTTGACTCAAAAAAACAAATGCCAGCGGAATGCTGGAAAGAAACAAATTACATATACAAACATTTAATTTGTATGCAGCACGGACTGTGTGGTGTTTCAAATGTGAACAGAATAGCAAACGGAACGCTGGAATGAAACACTTTATTTAAACGAATCGCGTGCATTAGAAGCAAGTAAAGCATTTTATTTTATTTCCGCATTCTTTCGACAAAAACACGACTAATACTCATCCAAATTTTCCACACAACTGAAAACCAAATTTGCCAACAGTCTCAAGCTGGAATGGAACGGCAGCATACTGTGGCGCAGCATCGCAATGTATTTTATTTTTATTTTTGGCTTACACGAAAATAAATGTTATTTAACTTTTAGAAAAGTGCTGCCAAATTGTCAAAAACACGCGCAGGCTTGTCAATCATTCGCTGTGCAAGTGGTTTAAAGGTTATTTCAGCTTTCGCTTTTAAAGGTTATTTCAGCTGCGATGCGGAATTTTGTTGTGTGGTCTGCTGCTATGACATTTTATTTTGTTGCCCACATATGAGATCAATTTGAGAAGAAGCTAACAGCAAGGGATTTTGTGCTCACAGCCATCCAATCGAAGGCCTGAACAAACTACAGCTTAAACTTATTCTAAGAGCCGGAAATCGTATGCTTCTGAATTTAAGAACATTTGCAGATGTATGTATGCAGTATGTAAGTACGTATGTAAGGTGTACATGTATGTGTGTGTGCGTGTGTGTGTGTGTGTGTGCTGGGTGCTGGGTGCTGGTGTGCATTTTAATCCCTATAGTTACATAGACGACGACGTCTGCTGTCGCTGTCTGACTCAGCACAAAATTCGCCTTAATACGCTTCAAAATTACATTTTATTAACGCACGCACACACGCAGACACAGACGCACGCACACATAGAGACAAACCAGACACTTGTCGTGCAGTTGGCAACACTTTCACTAACCCCCGCTTTCTCTAGCTCTCTCTCTCTCTCTCTTTCTCTCTCTCTCTCTTTCACTAATGCTCTCGCTCACTCTCGCTAAACATTTATTTTGCTTGTTATTTCTTTGCCTGCTTCCCAGCACTTTATTGCGATTTAAATTCTCATTACCTCGCTCGCTATTTCTGTTTGTGTGTGTGTGTGTGTGTGTGTGTGTGTGCGTGCGCCAAGGGGGCGGGGAAAGTAGGCTTAGGGGGCTGGCTCCCAACTTTTGCTACCTAATGATAAATTATCTAATCTGCTTGTATGAGATAACAACTGTGAGAAATTTGGGCGAAATAATTTAATTATTAGCGCAGCTCAACAATAAAAAAACCACAAAACCATAAAAAATAGATGAAATTGGAACAAAGAGAAATTTCTGAACCAGCGGCATCATCTTTTGTTAAATGGCAATCTTTTGTTGCAACTCCTGATGCTGCCGCTGCCGCTGCTGCTGCCAACGTCATTAAAAATTTCGCATATAATAGCTTTAATTGTTGTTTTAGTCGCACTTGCTATACCCTTTTCCCCGTAAGGGAAATGAGAGTGTATTGGTTGCGTCCGTGCATATAAATTGAATAATTTAAAAGATCAAATTGTCTTAAAAATTTGGACACACCTTGGAAAGATAAAATAAATGAGTGCCACGCCCACTCACTCAAGTGCGATTTGAAAATGTTTTCAGCCCACAGTTTCAGAGTCACTGTCGTAAATAATCAGTTAGAGTTGAGGCCTATAGCTGGTAACCTTTATTGTAGGTATTTATAACTCACCCACGTAGGTTTCTATCTGCCACAGTTTTGCAGTCATAGCTATAACAAGTTTAGCATAGCCAAAATGTATTTGCCACAGTTGGAAATTCATTGCTGTAACAATTTAGTATAGCTAAAATTGTTTTCTTGATATTGCTACTGATTTCGTACGAAAAGGGTTCAAAACAATGCTCGACACTCTCATTTGCAAGTCTATGTCTGCCACAGTATTAGAGCAACTGTGTGTTCGCCGTTTTACAGTCACTATACTTTCACAATTTAAGAGCCGCCGTATTAGTTTTATGTGTATTACCTACAAAATTCTATTTTATTTTCGAGAGTATAACCAAAAATAGTACTGCCACACCCACAGTCCCAGCCCATATTGCCCTTGCACGAGATCTCATTTAACACTGAAAACAGGGTATGGCGCAGTCGAAAGATTTCGCTTGTTTAAACAGACTGTAGTTTTTGTTGTTGCTATTATCGCATTACGTAATAGTTTCAAGCGGCGTCTGCCGTACGCTAATTAATGACGTAAAATATTTGTACTTCATCATTATCATCGTCATCAGCAGCCAGAAGCCAGGAGCCAGGCTCCAGAGCCAACAGACATTGCCACCGCGTTTCCCTCAGCCAGCTAAATACCCGCACCACATTTTTGCATGTCGTCAATTATGGAAACTTTTTAACACGCTCTCAGCTTGAATATGTGTGTGTGTGTGTGTGTTTGTGTGTGTATGTGTTGGTGTGTCTCTTAACTGGCAGACAGCTCGTTAGTTGTTGCCCAGTCGATGCTCAACAAGTAGGCAAGGCACACAGGGCGCATACTTGATCTTATCTTAAGTACTGCATACCCTAAAATAGGGAATTCCAATTTTCATTAGAAATATGCAATGTAGTTAATAAGCGATAAAGGAGAAGGGGAGAGAAGATAAAAAAGGAGCTGAACTAAATATGTGAACTAAACTCTCAGTGAAAATTTGCTGTTCAAAGTTGGTATAGATGCTTCTTTTGGCGTAAGATGGGGTAGATATGTTGATAACAATCAGATCATATTAATATAAAATATATCCACCCGAACATTTTTTAATGTACGAATTAGAGAAAATAACCCTTTAGAATAGACAATATAAACATTATCATCAACAACCATATTCTCTAGCCTCTAAATTCTAGACTTCATAATACTTTCGAAATCTTAATTTATTATTTTGGTACATTTTCGTGGGTAGGGTATTTCATCTTCGGCAGCCCGAACTAACATAGCTTTTCCGAGCTTTTCCTCGCTCCTTTGGCACGTGTGAAAATTGTCATTTTGTTCATTCTTTTGGCCACTTTAGCATTTCCATCTCCTCGCCCCCTTCCTCATCCTGTTCCCTACCCAGCTAATCACCGAGTGGCAGTAAAATTTGCGTGCTTCATAGTTAATACCTTTGATCCCATAAGCTGGGCAACTGATAGGCGTCGCGGCTCGCATGGGTTGTGGGGATTAATTTCGCTTAGCCAAATGATGTTGTCCTTTCAACTTAGATTTTGTTGGCATAGTTCGTAGCTGTGAAAGTAATTTCACTGAAGAGCTACACATGCAAATGCCTTCAGCATAGAATGTAAGCAACATTGAACTAAGTAGTTATTTAGGGTCTACTGACATTAAACACTTATTTAATTTTAATTAACCATGAATATAGAGTCTTTTTTCTATGGAAAACTTTTCCTTTATGGCGCAGTTTTTGAGTTGAGAATTCTGGGTCAACCAAATTGGTTAGTTTAATGCTCATGAGTAATTGTTCACTTACGAAAAGCCACATAAAACTCAGCTTTAATGCGAGGTCAACAACAAAATTCTTCAAAAACTTAACTTTTCTGTAATTATTGCCCTGGAAACTACATGATAAAGAAATCGAATGTAGACAAATTTTGTAGAGCTTTTGAAAACAAAATGTGAGTTTGTCAACCGAAAACCTTGCCAAAGACAAATAGTTAACATTGCAGCTATATGGTAAAGTGCTCCGATTTTTATTTTATTTTTAACGCAACGGACTTTTGTGGTTAATTAAAGTCAGTTGCACAAATCTGTATGCGAGCCCAAGCCTAATTCTTAGCTGAGTAATTTCTAATTAACATTTTGAAAGGGCTTTGAGCATTTTGCGAGATTGTAAGGCTTGCCGCCCTGAGGATGGGTGCACGATGCTGGCAGTGGAGCAGGTGGCACATATTGTGGCAAGCATAACTGTGGTTCTGTGGCGCCGCCGCACGTATGTGGCAAGTATATGTAATCATAAATGTAACTGTTGTGCCATATTAACTTGTTTAATTGTGTAGGATGCAATACAAATTTATATACATATATATATTTACTATATACATGTACATAAATGTGTGCTCGTGCGTTTGTGTGTGTGTGCGTGTGCCCTAACTATAAGAGCCGCAATGAGGCAAAAGCCAAAGCTAAAGCCAAATCATCATCAGATGAAATCATTTCACACTTTTGCTGTTTACTTAAGCGTAAGTCAACTTTATGAATGCTCAGCGCAGCCGGCAGCGAAGGCACTAAGACAAATACCAACTGTACACACACACACACACACACACACACACACACACACACACATACACACACACAAACACACACAGCCAGCCAGCCAGGCAGTGCACGTAGCAAAGTCACAAAATTGCAATAATTTTTGGGGAAAATTCGTCCTCGAAAACCGCAACCAACGACAATTTTGGCATTTTCACACTTTATGCCATGGTGTGTTTTGGCGGGCAAGGGGGCGAAGGGGGGGGGGGGGGGGGTTGGGTTACGGATTGGTAGTTATAGAGATTAGGGCACGCGTTGTTTGAGTAAGGCGAGGCATAACTGCATTGCCACGGCTTGTGCAATATGTATTGCGCAATATTGAAACGTTACCATCAACGATTTTCAGATGAATGATTCCAGTTTCGTATGCCGTTAAGAGACTTACAAGAAAACAACAAAAGAAAAACAAGAAAACCCTGTCGAAAACAAAGAGTCAGATCATTTATGGAAATTGAAGGCTAAATTGTGGACAAATCGATTGAGCAAAAGCCGCAATGAGAAGAACGGGGGAAAAAAAAAAGTTTGGAAAACCACAAAAACCTGCCAAAATAAAATCCATCGTGAACTTTGCCTAGCCTCACGTCACTCAACAGTTTTTGAGAAAGCAAAGCAAGCCCTACAAATGGAAAGCGAACTCATCATAACTAAGTGCATACATACATATATATCTAGTTGTGCGTGTGAGTGTCTGTGTGTGTGAACACCTGCTCGATAGCTTTTACTCGCACACACATCTACGCACGCACGCAGACACGCACACATAACAAATACCTTCTGCTAATCAAATCGACCGCCAAATTTGTTGTTATTGTTCAAATTTGTGAGCAAAACTGCTCAGTGTTTGGTTTCTGGGCTGTTTCTATTTTTAATACCCTTACAGAGGAGGGTATTTTGGTTTTGTCACGAAACGTGTTACCCACTGATTGAGTCATTTCATGGTGCCATAACTTGATATAAGCTATAATTCTCTGCTTAAATTGTCTACTTTATATATACATATATCATCCGAATGATCGATGGAAATTTAAGTTCTTCAATGATAAACTGAATTGTTTTTCAAAACATCCTGGCACCAGGATCTATATTAATAAGCCAAAATGTAATCAACATGTGACTAATGTATCTATAGGAGTTATTGAAAGTAAAGTTTTTGTAAAAATGATTTTGTATGAATAAATGAAATTTTCACCAAACTCCGCTAGCTTTATGCATTATGCGCGTTAGAACTAGCCGAGTCGATTGACTTTATCATCTACCTTGGAAGCGCAAAGTACAGCATCAGACACTCTCTCGCTTAGGTATTAGATATTTACTCGTACGATTTACTCTGATTTATTTAATTTGTTAACCTGTTTAAACTAATCATTATTTAATTTTATTGAAGATCATAATACAAAAACATTTAACTGACATTGAATCTGTGAGCAAGTGCATTCCATTTACGAACCACAGAAAACTATTTATTCCTATGATTCCTTTGCTAGACAAACGCCACATATGCATTCAAATACACGAAATGATTGAATCGACACACACACACACACACACACACATACACACACACACACACACAGTCTCTCACACACACATGCTCTCTCTCTCTCTCACCTGACAGCAAGCAACACATAAGCAATGACAAGAAAAAATTGCTATAAATATATTTCGAATGAAAAGTATGCAAACAAAATTGGCATTAAGTACGCAGTAGGTGGAGGAAGCGAGAACGAGACAGGGAGAGAGAGAGAGAGAGAGTGAGAGAGGGGTAAGACACATGGAGGTGGGTATAAAGGAATAGCTATCCAACTCACGTCACTCAATAATATCTTACCCCAAATACACACTTTTCATCTTCTGTCAGCGCTTTGCAACACACATGATCGATCTTTAGACAGATGCAGAGAAATGACAACGACTTGCGGTCGGTGCAGTAGGGCATAGATTGTAGAGTATCGACAGGAATGAGCGTTCGGGCGTCTGAGAGAATGCGCTGAACACAAAACTTGCGCCCGACTAGGCGAAATAGTGTTGGGCGTGAGTGGCAACGGGGGCAACACAAGCTCAGGTGTCTTTTGGCCCAAGTTTTCCATGCCAAAGTTTGCACAGAACAAACATCAAATGCTGCGCCCAGCTCACGCCTTTGTCTCTCCACTCGCATTGTGTGCGCGTGTGTGTGACGGCAGAGCAAAGCGAGAGATGGGGAGCTGGAAATTGAATATGCCTGCTTTTTTTATATATCCTGTAAGTCTCTCAAGTTGGACCAGCCTAAAAGTGGCGAGGCTCTTGACCTAAAGCTGGTTAAACCTAGTTTCAAATTTTTAAAGATCAAAAGCTTGTGTATTTACGAAACCATAAACCTAGATTAATGGTTTGATTGAAGGCGGCGCAATTCTTTCATTCTAACGTTTACCAACACTCAAAATAAGGTTCGATTGTTCGATAACAGTTCATTTTTCGCTATGTTGACTTGAATTTTTAAATCGCGCTGATTGAATTAATCAAGATAAAACCTTAAATAAAAAAAAACAACATTAGTAACTATCTTTTAACTAAACAACAATTGACAAAATGCATAATTGCACCTTTACCAACACCCAAAATAACGGTCGATTGTTCGATAACAGTTGGTTTATATGCACAGTGACATGACTTGACTCCTTAACCCGAACTGTGTTAAGCACTGAATAAATAATCTTAAAAGATATTAAATAATAGGTAAACTAAAGTTGACAAAAAATCACTTAAACTTTCTTGACTCACTAAAGCGAACCATGCTCGCATCAAGAAAATAATATGAAACGCTAGTCTAGCTCTGGAGAAAATTTTCACCGTACCCAATAAATCATTGTATAGCACTCAAATATAAAAAATCTTAAGCTAAACATAAGCTTCATATAAATTGATTTATAATAAAATAATATATAAATATACATATATTGTTTCTGCAACTATCGTAAAACTGCTGGATAACCTCAATTTGAAAACTATCGAATGCTGTAATTCCAACAATTATCAAATAAGGTATTATTCATGAGGTTTGGCTAGTTTTTTTTTGCACTCCAGGGTATCTTTCAGTTTAGCAACTTGTTGGTCCAACTGATGTTATACTACATATGTAGCACTTGGGCCGCTTTTCATGTTGGCTGTTGGCGGGTTTGCTTGTTTGCCTGTTTGTTTGTTTGAGTTGCTGTTAGAATTATTTTTTCCACTAACGTAAAGCCGCGCCGCACACACACACACACACACACACACGTGCGCACACACACACCTATGACAGCTGTTGGTTGCATGTGTGACGTTCGTCCTGGTGTGTCCTTGTTTGCAAATACATATGAAAAACAAACAAGCATAGATTTAATGCAGCTCAGTTCTCTCGCTCTCCCTCCCTCTCCCACCCCCCCCTTCTCTTCTCTCTCTCTCACACTATTTTTCTCCCTGTCTCACTGCCTCTTAGACGTTGTCTCCGTCGTCATCCTTCCGAACATCCTTTGAACAATTTTTGACAATCGCAGTGCTTCCTTCCTTAAGCTGCACCACTCGCACACTGACTGCAATGTGTGTGTGTGTTTGTGTGTGTGTGTGTGTGTGTGTGTGTACTTTGAATGGGGTCTGTGACCTGACTGCAAGCAGCGCCTTCAAGATTTCAAATATTAGCCCCACTCCATCTCGTTGTGCACTGATTTCATAATGGAAGTTTGTTGGCAACTTCCTGAAAGTCACATTTTTATCATTCTTAATATTTGAGATTAAATTTAGGCTGGTTTTCTTCTTTTCTACCCACATGATTCTCATAAATGCCACAATACATATACTGCATACTGCCAAGCACGTTCTGCTCGAGTTAAAGATTTCAACGCTGGCCAAAATTCCATAAAAAAAGCATAAGCAAATGCTTCTGATTACTTTTCGAAAATCAAATTTTCCTAAGAATTTCACAGCAGAGCCCTTAAATGATAAGCTTCAATTGAATATTCATATATATATAACTAGCTATTCACCCATATTCCGCGCGTAGGCGTGAATTTGCTTGCCTATCGATAAATCTTGATCTAAATTTGAAGAGTGCGAGTCTTTTTCATAAGAAAACGTGGACATTTTCGCAATTAAAACAAAATATATTTAAATTTACTTTAATTTTTTAACAAATTTGTTTAAAATTCATTAAACAGTTTTGGCATTCAAAGAAAGTAAAAAAAATTAAGCTGTGCATTGATCAGTCTGTCAATCAGTCAATCACATTTAACTTTGCTAGGCTCATAAGCAGGTCCATGGCATTTGAATTGTTTTCCAACACACCTCAGGGTGGGAATAGTATATGTTATAGTGCTGCCAACTTGTCTTATGCATGCATACAGTGCTGTCAAATGTCAGCTGACACATGACTTTCTCTTGCATCGTCGGCGTCAGCCAGCCACATCAAACCTTTTGCTTTGCTCGTCTACAGGTCGTTTAAAGTTTACATGTCGTTGTCGACGCCCAGGACATGGACACGGATCTCGACACGGCACACACACACACGAGCACGCACACGCAACAACACACACATTGGCATCTCGCATTTGGTTTGACTGATATATAAAGTTGGCAGCTCTGCTGCTGAGGTGGGTGCTGAATGATATAAACTTAATTGCGGAAATTGGGTTAAAAAACTTTGACACATGTGCGGGTTAAACAAATTTATACTTCTATATGCGTCTTGATATATATACACGTGTGTGCGTGTGTGTGTGTGTGTGTGTGTGCAATTGTGGGCTATGGCGTTCGTTGACTTAAGCCAGCATTTCGCATTTCGCACTGTAACAGGGGCATGGCGAAAGTTTTTATGCCACACGTCGCACAGTCCCCCCCCCCCCCCCCCCTAGCACAGACTACCAGCCCCCTTCCTCCGCCCTTCGTGCTCTTCAGCACCTTGCCACGCCCGGCACCCGGCCAAATACCTAACGGCAACAAGCGCCCTTGAAGCATTCACGCTCCCCGTTTTGTGCCCGTTGTAATGCAATTTTATTTCATTTCATTGAAGGCAAAGTTTTCCCTTCAAATTCTTTTACTTTACTTTGGTTTTCACTGTGTGTGGTACAACAGCATTTTCCTTCTTTCTTTCGTTTTCTTTTTTTTTATTATTTATATTCTCTTTTTAACACTACCCTCTCTACCTTTAGTAGTGCTCTTTCGCACTTGGGGCCTGACTGGTCGGGCAGCGACAAATTTGCCTTAAATCGCATACGCCTAACTAAAGCCCAACCACGCCCATGCCCACGCCCACGCCCACCTTCAAGCCAGCACTCTCACTCTCAGCTCTCCCCCAGCCCGCACAACGACAATATATGCAAATCTTTGATGTAAGTAATAATTTCCTTCCCCTATGCAGAAAAACTTTCGTATTGTAAATTATGAGCGTGCGAATATTGCTTTCAGCATTGAAAACTGAAAACTCTCGACTCGACTCTGATTTTATCATACACATACACTTGTGCACATGTAAGACAACGTTTGTCAGTTAGCATATGGCTACAAAAAAAAGTAGTGAGAGTATGCGTCTAAGGCGTAGAAATAAATTATAGAACAATATATGTGCCATAGTCGCTCTGATTTTCCTCTCGAGGACTGTAAGCAATAATTCGTTTTCTTTCAATTTACCTCTGATATGAAAAACTCTGAAATCTCCTGTAATCCCAGCACTTAACCAAAGCTATTCCTAAAATACACGAATCCTTTGTTCTGAGTATTGCAATGGAATACTATAAACACGTTAGCAGTAGCTTTTTAGGTTGTCGAAGATTAAATACCCATGATAATCAATGGACCGTGCGGAGGCTCATTATTTGCCAATTCGTCTGAGTTATGTATCTAAAGCAACAAAGAAAGTTTTTCAATAAAATAAACTAAATAGCAGAGTAAAGCTCATAATTACGGAGCTGTGTCAAGATATCTTGTGTCATATAAATCTCTTCCAATCGAATTCCACGCTAGAAATCTCAAGTTCTATTGATATATATATATATATATTTATGATATTTATAATGATATCTAAAAAATGTATATCAAATAAAACAAACGAGTGTAATACAGGGTATATTGATTTTCTGAGAATTCTGCATACGCTTTTCATTTCATTTTGCGAATAAAATTGTATTCTATAGTTAAATATTTATTAGCAGAAACACCCCAAAACCCAACCCAAATAATGATGTTAACTGGCAATAAATAATTTACTAAATTATTCCTGGTTTTTGTTTTATTGAATTGATAAATTACTTGTGTTTTATTGTGAAGTACAACAATAAGCGACAGGCAAATGCTTTAATGCTAAATTAAGCGTGCATTAAATATTTATTCAATTGGTAAATTTGACAAAACGGTCAGCACTGCAGCTTGGCATACACCAAAAGCACAGCAACAAGCTGTCTCGGAAACAGAACTACAAATTCAAACTCTCGAAGTTCACGACGGACTTTTGATAAATAACTATATGTTATGCTATGGATATTGATAGGACTTCGCTCAACAAAAACCGGATCGTTTCTATGATCGCCTCAAAGCTGAGAGACGGACATGGGCCCAGTTGCTCGGCTGTTGAGTCGAAGGATGTCTTCTTGAGTAATCCATAATACCCTTAGGAAGTGTTTTAATACTAGCCAGAGTAAAAAGCAACTTGAAGAGCTGAGGGAACTGCGGCCAGCTCTGTGTGTGAATGCGCCCACAGTCTGTGGCGCCCAGTAATATAAAGAGCTTAGAGTCAGGAGCATTACGATTTATGCTGGACTTATATATGAAAAGGAAAGAGAGCGTTCGATATCTGGTCAGACGGTGGCGTCTCACAATACTCACATTCGCATAGCAGCCAAATCGATATTTACTTTGAAACAAAAAGGTACGAAAACCTGGGCACAGTAGCTTTTACAGTTTTCTGACAGACGACACATTTCAGTCGGTTCGATTAACATTCGAAAGCAATTCCATACCCATAACAATCAGTTTTGTTTGTTTAGTAATTGATTCAGAACGAAAACTGTCTGCACGAGAGAACTAGAGAGCCATGGCCAGCATCACATTCAAGGGTCGTCCGACTGTTGTATTGCGCACCTATCAGGTGCTACGCATTGGCAACAATGTCCATGATAATAAGCTGGACTTTTGTTTAGATGATAAGGTAAGCCAGCAGCTAAAAAAATCCCATTGTATTTATATCCAAATAGATGCTCCACACTGATCCAAAGACTGTGGCTAAGCTGCACGCAACATTGACACGGAGCGAGACGGGCCTGTTCCTGGTCAACGAGAGTCGCAATGGTACTGTCAGTGTGAATGGTCAACGTTTTAGCGGTCCGGTTTTGATCACCTATCGTGACGCAATTAATGGCATTGTCAAGTTACGTTTTGGTCGCGTTGAGGCCTTCCTACGCGTCTCCGGCAGCCTGGGGGGCTAAACTGGGGGCGTTGCCGTATATGGACGGTCGTCACCATTGTTTACATTGGACAAACAGTTAGAGGTTCACTGTTTTTCAAGTTAAAATTTATGTTTCACTACGTATTAAATGTATGTTTCACGAATTACATAAACCATCAAGTTGTTTACCCATAACCGTTCGCACAAAAACATTTCTACTCTTTGCCATCAAGTGTTAAGATGATAAGCCTCTATTTGGCATCAGATTACAGCATGACCAGAGTTTTGCCTAGCAAATCTACCAGTTGAACTAGGCAATACCCTGTACCCCCGGAAATACCCTGTGACTTGTCTTCACATACAATTTCAGCAACGAGTAGCCAAATACTACATTTTGCGTCTCTGGCTTCAATATTCTCCGAGCTTTACTCAAAAGACAAAAACTGAAAATCGATATTTATCGATTTGGGTGAAATGAAGAGAAATATGAAAAAGGAAGGGTCTTAATTGTTCTGCATCTGGTATACATTTCGTATAAAAGTTCACCAGCTGTTAAAGTCTCTAGATAAGGTCAACTTTTCGCAAAGATCCAGAATTAATAAATACTTTGGGGCTTCGCAGTAGCTTCTTCAGATTGATGTTCACGGTTTGTATGAATAACTAGAATAAACTTGAGCTGCTTAAGCTGAGAAAAACCTATATACAAAATACAACTCCGGCTCTGATAAAATTTAGATTTACATGGCTGTTGTCATGTACTTCAACTAAGATATCAACATTTTCAATGCACAGCCTTTGCCCTGATCAGCTCCTAATGCAATTGCCGACCAATAGCTGCGACTGCAATTGCTGCAACAGATGCCCAGCGAACCGAGCTTTAAAAATGAAAAAGAGTTAAAAAAAAAAAGAAGAAAAGGAAATTTTGAAACATGCTGCGAGCACTCGTATGTTGGCCAGAACTGCGGAAAATGGCCGCAAGAACGGAACTCGAGCAGCGGACTCCAACGGGACGGCAGCTCTGTCAAGTGGCCCGGGCGGAGGCTGTTATACCCAGCCCGGCTGCCATGCATGGCATGCGCCCGCGGACATTTTCGCACTCGCATAACTTTGACAGCATTTTTGCAGCATTACAATTAACTGCCTAGTTGTGAGGTTAGCTGGGCGGAGAGGGCGTGGCAGCAACAGCTGCAGCTGCAATCGGCGGCAAGCGGCCGCGAACCTGATTGCTTGATTCAAACCGAGGCGGCGGTGACGTCTCCTGCTGGTCGCGCTGTGTCTTGCTGGGGTTTGGGCCATAGCGCCCAAGAGCAGGCAAAACCTATACGTCAGGGGGCGTGGCAGGCACACTCATGCCAAATGTATGTGTGCGTGTGTTTGTGCAAAATTTGTTCCATTTTACGCTCTCTACACAAAAACAATAAATCGCTCACAGCGTCACGTCAACTTTCCTAATGCAACGGCCAAGGGAGCGGGCCCAAAGGATGTTGCCAGCGACTGGGGCAACGGGCTACGAAGCACAGGGGCTGCTCTGAATGGGAAAGGGAGGGGGGAGAGAGGGGCGATGGGGAACTTGGCACAGCTTACGGGATGCCGGATGCAGCAATTGAGGCTGAAGCCATTTTAACTGCCACTTGAATGCTAAAAACAATGAGCACAGCAACTAAATGCATACATGTATGCACACACACACACACACACAACCGCAAACACACACCCACACACACACACACACACACACGAAAACAGAAACTGTAAATTGTAATTTAAAAACTTTTAGTGGCTGCCCTTGCAATAAATGCGCCACGTAAATCAGCCCATGATGTAGATGATAAAAGGTAAGAGCCTTGGGTTACAGGCTCTGCCAGTGTATACAGCAATGCCCCCAAGCTCCGCAACCTGCCGCCCTACCCCTCCATCGCTCTATACACACACACACACATACAACACCTACATCCCCTACACGTTCTGGTTGCCATGCTACCAAACAAATTGGTGTTGACTATCTGCGCCGCAAATATTTTGCTTTCTAATTGCCAAAGCCATGCAGAGCCACTTGCCATGCCCACATACTCCATCACCTACCCCTCCCCCTCCCCCTCTCCCGCTCCCAATCCCACTCACTTTCTCTGTAACTCGCCCATAAACGCATTTAATGTAAAGTTTCAGTTTAATTCAAACAAAACATATATAAAGAAACAATTTCACACTGGGCTCAGTTAGGTTTAGGTTTTTCCTTTTCACGAGATCTTAACCTTAAGCCCAAAATCCTGCCAATGTCCGACTTCTAAATCATGTTGCATTTTAAGGATATTTTTAAAGAGATTCTCAATTTTATTTCGTCTACCATCCACTTCGAGAATCAATCATTTTCTCGAGGCCCTTGTAACATCTTTAAAATTATAATCTCACTCTTTACTTAAATAACTTTAGTTAGAATTTAGCAAGTCATATGAGTGATATCTAGTGCTTTCAGTAGACCTTCAAAATCGAAACTACAAGAGCTAGGGATTTCAAATTTGACATATATATTACCTGCTTGCAAGCCATATTCAAACCGAGATTCTCCTTGTTTGTTGATTTCTCATCCCATTTCCGAAATATTATGATAACTCACAAACCAAAAACATGTTAAAGACTAGAGTTTTCCGATTTGTTATATACACATATTTGTATACAATAATTACGCCCACAAAATTTCATATAGATCGGACTTTAGGCACCGAATCACATTTCTCAGCCGCAGCGTATGCTATGCAGCAAACGACGTGCGTGTGTGTGTGTGTGTGAGTTTGTGTGTATTTATATCTCTAGAAAGGACTTAGAATGTTTGTATAGGAAACTCGACGCAGGGTATATCCTAGTCGAGCAAGCCCGTCTAGGGCACTTTTACTTTTTAAAATTTAAACTGGCCCATAAAAGAGCGCACAGAACTTGCTAATAATTAAACACATGCATTTTCTGAAGCCGGCAGCACATATGAAAAGTTTGTTCAATGCTTGCCTTACGTAATACCCTGTAAATCACAGATAGATAAGTGCCTACATTTTAAGGTTAGGTTAATGTCGTTTTCACTCAAAAGTACGACACAAATCATCAATTTGTGATTTTCCCCGTGACACTATAGCTATACAGATTTTGCCTAGGCTGGGGCCACAGATGTTATTGCTGTTGTTGTTTTTTGGTTTGCTGCCACAGCTACTACACCTTTGGCAGCATCAGAGATACACAAGCACACACACACAAATACACGCACACATAAATATACGTATGTTAAGCAAAAGTGAAGAAACGTGATTGAAATTTTATCTTTGTCAAAAAATCGAAGAAATATGTGAATTGGGCTTTGCTGCCGCAGCTGCCCCGTCTAACACACACATATGCTTGCATATGTATTTGAATAGATCCCAGTGTGTGCGTGTTCGTGTATGTGTATGTGTGTGTGTGTGTGGGTGTGGGTGTGTTTGACTTTTAAATTCCTCATCGTTGGCGTTAACCGTCGCCGTGGCTCTGTGTTATTTGCATTGAAATGTTGAGTAATTGGAAAACCAATCTGAAGCATCTGCACTTCATGTTTTGCATACCTGACTGACAGACGCCAAACGATGCGACGCTTCACATTCTTTTTTTTTATTCTCGTATGTTTTTTAGCTGAAAATCAAGAACAAATACAACATATACACCAGCACGAGCACACACACACATACTAACACATACACACACTAACACACACACATACTCGCACATATACTCGCACACCACATACCACACATCACACACAGGCACCGCGACAGGTTGATTTTGCTTCTGGCATGGCAGTTGTTAAAAATAAATTGTTTTTAAATAGCTCTCACAACACTGGAAACGCTCCCGGGGCTCAATATTGTGTGCTTGTGTGTGTGTGTGTGTGTGTGTGTGTGAGTGTGTTACCCTTCTCTTCTTCATCCTGCCAGTCAAACAGTTAAAACAAGCATGCTCCAGCCGAGCATGTTCGCCTCTGATATATCCCGTACCCAGATGTGAGATAAAGTTGCATGCAGCATACTAAATTCTAATCAGATTTCACGCCATTCGGGGATTTCAATTCCCTGGAACTTGTGGAATTTACGTAGCGCGCCTAATTGTCATCCGCAATACCCGTACAGCCTGTTTATTTTGTAAGAATTATATCGTTTACTACTGTATTCTACCCTTTAAGTATATGTCTTCGTTTACAGGGTATAGCAACGAGAACGACAACAACAGGCAAACGACAAAAGCTAACAATGAGCGTTGGCGCTTCCGTTGGCGCTTCCTGGTTCCTGAACTTATTTGTTTTCAATTTTATTATGTTTTCTCTTGCTTTCTTACTCACTTTTTCCCCATTTCACTTTACTCCCTGTTTTTTGTTTCGTTTACTCTCAAGCTAAACTGCAACTCTCGTTTTTATTACCTTTTTGTAGCTATTGCTTCGAATAATTTTGCATTTGTTCACAATTGTCTAATGTCGTAGGATAGCCCCCCCGGCAATCTATCGAGGTGTCACAGCTTGCCACGGAAATTGTCTCAATATGCCCAAGTTATTGACAATTTCAAGTTAACATCCAGCTGAGTAGCTAGGTCCGAAAAGGGAAGTTTAAAAATGGAGAGGTGGAATTGGAAGGGAAGCTCAATTAGGAGCAAAGGTTTTAATATTATTAATGCTCTCAATTGAGCTCCCCTATTGAAACCTCCTTTTCGACCGCATATTATTTCCTCACGCGGTCTTATATCTTCCAATTGACAACTATTAGCTAAGCATCAATTTGGTATTCACTTCACTTCCATTTTATTGTTAACTCGAATTTCGATTATTTTTTTTAGGCTTAAAACAAGTACTAAATCATAAATATTTTCAATTGCAGGATCCCCTCCCGAAGAGTAGGCTCAGAATGTGGACAAAATGTTTAGAGAGTAAATTTCCTAACGAGGTGGATTACGATTTGGGGTATTGGAGGGCGTCCTCCCATACAAGCTCGCTGAACATGAACACGGATTTTTTTGACCCGTTTGCTGTTCTGACCTTTGGCTGTTGGGTGTTTTGTTAATTTGGACATTTTTGCCACGCACCGGCTCTGGCGTGGCGAGACCGTTGTCAGGTAATGCATTGCTGTTCGATAATTGATTTTGCGGCATCGAATTGACGAGCTGATCGAACGGGGCATAGTTGTCCATTGAGTCAAAGCCGTGGAAGGTCGCATTAGGGTCATGGCTCTGGGTTGACTGGGTTGACTGGTAAGAGGGACCGTAGGTTGGCTCACTGATATCTGAGAGATACATATTGTTACGATTCGATTGGCCCGGCGAGCTGATGCCAGTGCTCTCATATGGCGGCATTGAGATGTCGTTTATGCCCTGGTAGTTCGGTGCATTCTGATAGCCATTCTCGTCGCGATTTCGGGTGTCGTAGCCCTTTTCGTCGCGATTTCGGTTGTCGTAGCCATTCTCGTCGCGATTTCGTGTGTCGTAGCCGTCCTCCATCCGACTGTCCTCGTTTGGATATAAACGCTTCACGGAAGTCACAGATGTCGTAACAGTCACATTTTCCACCTCAACTGCGACTGGCCCATTCGCACTATTATTGAGTGCGGAGGGTTCACTTTCATTGCCAAGCTGATCAGATGTATTTTGGATCACAGTCCTCTTCACACTTTGCTCAGAGATTGATATTTGCTGAGAAAGATTTGAGTCGCCCTTTTTTACTTGCATCCCACTCAAGTCCTGCCCTCTCTCCGAGGGTATGCCCATATTCTCCGCATTCTGAGGGCGTGCACCACTTCGATACAGTCCAGATGGTTCGCTTATGTCCATTACATCCTCAAGACGTTTACCAGTGGAATGACCAAAGTTCGTTTTCTGTCTATCTTCGGGCGTTTCAAGTGGCCGAGAATTGTTACGATTAGAAGGCATTTGAGCACGCGTAGAGCTATTAGCAAACATCGAAGGTTCTGTAACGTTTTCAAGGTTCTCGTAGGCTGCACTAAAGTTTGTCGGCCGATTAGGCTGAGAACGATTCATAGTGCTTGCATAGGAAGGGGCGCTTACATTACCCAGCATTTCGCTTGGATAGGATTCATCGGCAGTAGGTTGCCGCACAGCTCTCGAGTTTTGGAAGCTATTGTAAAACTCATGCGCCGGACTGCCCATAGAAGGTGCTGAAATGTCACCAATGTTCTGTTGACTGGGGATGACCGGAAAACTGTGAACCTGTCGAAGCGGCGTTCCGTGCTGCATTGAGTCAGTCGATGCATCGGTTTCTTGCAGCGGCATCTGATATAGACTCTTCATGCCCCTACTGCTGTTGCCAAAGCTGGGAGCAGTCTCGTCATCTAGATACTCGCTGAGATAAGCCGGTACAGAACGCGGTCTACGCAAATTGCTCGGTTGACTGGTGAAAGTGTCAAATACCGGTGGAGATATGTTCCATAACTGCGGTGTGTTTTGGGATATTCCACTGCGTCCATAGGAGGGAGGAGTCACATTGTCCAAACACTCGCTGGGCATTGTCAATTCGCGCCGACTTGTTCCAGCACCCGAAACGCCACTTGGCGCTGTTATATTTTCTATGTTCTCACTCGGCATTGGATCTCTTCCAGAGCTATCAATAAGCGCCGATAATTGTTGAATTCTGGGACTTGCTCCTTGTGATAAACTTCGCCCAGCATATTTACTAGCCGTGGCTCCTCTGCCTGAGCTTCCATATGATGGCATTGTTATGTCCTCCAAGCACTCATTAGTCGTTGGCCCACGTCGACCACTTCCAGGTGAGGGAACTGGGGTGGCAGAGATATTTTGGGATGGAATTGATCGCTGTTGACGTGTCGGAGTTCTTGCTCTCGAAGCACCCGACACTCCAGCAAAGGAAGGCATACTAATGTCATTTAAGCACTCATTAGTCGCTGGACCTCTGCCCGAACTTTCATATACATTAGTATTTGGACCACGTCCACTGCTTCCAAATGATGGAGCTGATATGTCACAGATATTCTGGGATGGCATTGAACGCTGTTGTCGTATCGGAGTTCTTGTTCTCGAAGCCCCCGATATTCCTGCAAATGAAGGCATGCTAACGTCCTGCAGGTAGTCATTAGTTTGAGGGCCCCGACCTGAACTGGCAAATGACGGAGCAGTTATATCTTCAATGTTTCGTTGGAGCTTCTGCGGACGTTGAGGTGATCTGCCGAGCGACACGCTCCGCCCAAACGATGGTGCGCTGATGTCATCCAGGCACTCGGAGCGCATAGTTTGCTGTCGTCGTGAAGACCCTGATACTCCTCCAAATGACGGCATAGTAACGTCATCTAAGCATTCATTTGTCACTGGTCCGCGTCCACTGTTACCAAACGACGGCGCTGATATGTCACAAATATTCTGGGATGGCATCGATTGCTGCTTCCGAGTCGGAGTTCTTGCTGTTGGAGCACCCGATACACCTTCAAAGAAAGGCATGCTAATGTCCTCCAAGTACCGATTATATGATGGTCCTGCACCTGATATGTTCTTTAAACCTTCATTTGTATTTGGACCACGTCCACTGCTTCCAAATGATGGAGCTGATATGTCACAGATATTCTGGGATGGCATTGAGCGCTGTTGTCGTATCGGAGTTCTTGATCTCGAAGCCCCCGATATTCCTGCAAATGAAGGCATGCTAACGTCCTGCAGGTAGTCATTAGTTTGAGGTCCCCGACCTGAACTGGCAAATGACGGAGCAGTTATATCTACAATGTTTCGTTGGAGCTTCTGCGGACCTTGAGGTGATCTACCGAGCGATACGCTCCGGCCAAACGATGGTGCGCTGATATCATCCAAACACTCGGAGCGCATGGCTTGCTGTCGTCGTGAAGAACCTGATACTCCTCCAAATGACGGCATGGTTACGTCATCTAAGCGTTCATTTGTCACTGGTCCACGTCCACTGTTACCAAAAGACGGTGCTGATATGTCATATATATTCTGGGATGGCATCGTTTGCTGCTGCCGTGTCGGAGTTCTTGCTCTTGAGGCATCTGCGATCACATATGAAGGCATGCTTATATTTTCTAAACATTCACTAGTATTTGGAACGCGTCTCCGAAATGAAGGAGGAGAAATGTCACAGATATTCTGGGTTTGCATGGAACGCTTTTGACGTGTCGCGGTTCCTGCCCTTGAAGCACTCGATACTTCACCAAAGGAAGGCATGGTGATGTCCTCAAGGTACCCATTTGTCCGACTTGCGTTGCTAATATTTTCTAAAGGCCTTTGTTGACGTCGCGGTGATCTACTACGCGACATTATCTGTCCAAATGAAGGTGCACTGACGTCTTCCAAGCACTCAGAAGGCATAGCCTGTTGCCGTCTTGAGGATCCCGATACCCCGGCAAATGAAGGCATGGTTACGTCCTCTAAACATTCATTTGTCACTGGTCTACGTCCACTGTTAGCAAAAGATGGTGCTGATATGTCATATATATCCTGGGATGGCATCGTCTGCTGCTGCCGTGTCGGAGTTCTTGCTCTTGAAGCGCCCGATACTCCGGCAAACGAAGGCATACAAATATCTTCTAAGAACTCATTCGTGGCCCCTCTACCTGAACTTCCATATGATGGCATTGTTATGTCCTCCAAGCACTCATTAGTCGTTGGCCCACGTCGACTACTTCCAGGTGAGGAAACTGGGGTGGCAGAGATATTCTGTGTTGGCATTGATCGTTGTTGGCGTGTCGGAGTTCTTGCCCTCGAAATACCGGATACTCCACCAAAGGATGGCATACTAACGTCTTCCAAGAACTCATTAGTCATGGGTCCTCGGGCCGAGCTTTCAAAGGACGGCATGGTCACGTTCTCTAAAAATTCCTGCGCTGTCGACGGACCTCGTCCACTGTTTTCAAAACTTGGGGCCAATATGTCACACACAGTTTGGGTAGGGATTGAACGTTGTTGACGTGTCAGGGTTCTTGCTTTTGAAGCAGCCGATACTCCTCCAAACGAAGGCATACTGATGTCCTCCAGATTATTCGCGGGCCCTCTGCCAGAATACTCATATGATGGCATTGTAACATCCTCCAAACACTCATTTGTCATTTGTCCCGGTGTAATTTGTGACGGCGCCATTGATCGCTGTTGACGCGATGGAGATCCGGCTCCTCTTGAACCTACCGAAACTCCTCCAAACGATGGCATGCTGATATCCTCCAGGTACTGATAAGTCCCATGTCCTGAACTACCATATGTTGGCATCGTCACGTTTTCCAAGCATTCATTGGTATTTGGAGCCTGCCCAAAAGTTTCGAAAGATGGTGCTAATATGTCACAGATAGTCTGGGAAGGCATTGATCGCTGCTGACATGTTCTTGCTGTAGCACTCGATACTCCTTCAAAGGAAGGCATACTGATGTCCTCCAGAGCTGTTGCGTCGAATGTATTATGTGAGGGCATGGACCTTTGTTGGCGTCGAGGTGTTCTACTACGCAAGGTACTGGACGCAAAGGATGGGGCACTAACGTCATTCAGGCATTCACTAGGTATATAGCTTGCTTGTCTATTTGACGCTGCAGAAACTCCGCCATATGAAGGCATTGTTATATCTTCTAGGCACTCGTTGGACGTTAAGTTAACTTGTCGCCTTGACGCACCTGAAGCACCTGAAGCACCCGTAATACCTCCAAACGATGGCATTGTCACATTATGCAAGCATTCATTGGGAAAGTCTGTTGTTTGTCGTTTCGAATCACCTTTAGCGCCAGAGACGCCAGACGGCATGGATATATCTTCGAGGCATTCGAAACGATTGGTACTAGCGAATAGCGGTGCCGACATATCACATATATCTTCTACGCCTGGACTTCTAGAACTGTTAACGGTGCTATTTGGAAAAGAGGGAGCACTTATATTTTCCAGGCACACATTTTTACCAATAGGCGGCGCTAAGATATTGCTGATAGTAGGCGGCGTTGCTTGCATTCGTCTTCCCGCTGAGTCCGCAAACGCGGGAGCACTTATGTCTGCCAGCCGTTCACTGGTCATGCCCTGTGGGGCTATTCGCGTACTCATTGCTGGCATGGAATTATCATAAAATGAGGGCATCGAGATATCAGCGATATTCTCCGACTGGGTTGGCATGGAAAAGTGTAGATGACGTCCTTGTCCCCCCTGACCCGTACCGACTGGTGTGCAATCCAAATTAGTCGCCTGCTCGTAGGGAGTATTGGACACTGTGCTGGTCTCCTCGACGCGACTTGTAACATTTCCGCACTGATCCCGATGGGTGGTTATCTTGCGCAGTGTAGTTAGCACACTGTTGTTCTGTGTACCGAAGGATTCTGATAGAATGTAAGTATCAATTATTGTGCACTTATTACCTTTTGAGCGCTGCCTTTTTCGGGCACTTGATTAGGCACTGGAGATCGGTTCTCCACCGCGGGCAACAGATTATCACCAGGCACATTGCGCTCACGCGGATTTTTGAAACTGTGCACAACCTGGCGGTAAACGCTATCCACGTAGTTGCTTGCATCGTTTTGGCCCACAGACTTGTCTGTATCGCACATATGCGGCGGCGAGATATTAGCCAGATACTCGCCCCCCGGCCCAGACATCTGAGACGGCATGCTTAGATCAAACGCCGGTGCCGACACATCAGCCAGACACTCCTCAGTCAAATTGCTTAGATTTACTCCCGTAGGTGGGCGATACATTTGTCTTCGCGGCTGCGCCAGCCGCAGCGCATCCATGGCCTCAGCGTCGGTATCATCTGTGATTTGTTTATAAGTCAGTTTTCTCCAAAACTAAATAAAGTAACAGCTCTACAGACATGTCATATTCCGGAACATACGCGGATTGCGCCATTCCTCGTTATTCGTCAGACCAAATTCCCTGGGATCATACTGACGCACATGTCCGTTGAATCCGGGACGTAGATGTTCTGGCGTATTGGCTAAATCATTTTGTGTCAACTGACCGTTGGGCGTTTTACACTGCGCACTGTGCATGGTTGGGGATTCAACAATTTTGCCCAATGGTAATTGATCTTTTAGCCCGAAAAAAAAAACAGAAATTTTCCTCTCGAAATTAATGCCAAGTTGAAGTATTTGACGATGACAGACAGTGCGAGCAGGCCTACTAAAATTTTCCTTAACTTCTGCATCATAAGCAATTGATTCCTCCATCTACGACTGACTACATCAATCAATATGATTATGCAGCACACTCATTCATGCAGCATAGATCTGAAGCCATACTTTGTTATGACAGGCACTTCCGTTAGTTGGCACAAATGCAATTAGCAGGTGCATAGTTTTTTTTTCTTCCATATACTGTTTTCTTTAACTTGATTGGCTTTAGATGGCTGAATAGCATCCAATTCTTAAGAGATTGTCTGGGTCAGATCTGCGTGTGTGCGTGTGTGTGTGTGTGTGTGTGGGCTGGCAAGTCGTCACACGAAACCGCTTTCATTTCCGCCAAACACAATTGCATCATTAGCGATGCAATCTCCGTTACTTAACGTAACCGCAACATGCCGGAAATGAAATCCGAGGCAAGCTGGCGCGCCCAGTGCTAAGCTCGCTAAACTCTGCACGGTGAACGACTCGACAAGTGCGCCGAGGAAATCGCAAAAACAAAAAAAAAAAAACAGAGAAGAAAATAAGAGAAGGAAAAATAGGTGGCGTAGAAAAGGAAATATGACGTCGCCGTCTGCCATAGTCAAAGAGCAGTCGAGTCCGCTGACGCGCAACCAGGAGGCACTCGCCAAGGATAAAGGAAAACAACCGGAAAGCAAACGAAATGATGCTGCTGCGCACAAATAATCGAATAATGCCGCAGTTGAACCATAGCCATGCCCGTGGACGAGCAGCAGGTGAAGCCGCCGTTAGCTTAGTCACAATGCCGCTGACATTGCGGCGACCAGTGGAGCTCCATTGGGGGGCCAAAGGACACAAGGACAAATGGTTACGCGGTGTCGCTTCATTTAGCTTGATGCAACCCAGGCGACTGCCACCGGCAAATATTTGACTTGGGCTTTAGGGAACACACAAGCTCACACACACGAGGGCTGGCATTAAAGTGTGTTATCGCAGTAATGAAAATCCGATAGTTCATAATTCCAAATTGAGTCTTTAATCTGTTGAGCCATTCATTTCATCTGCTGTGTCTCTACAGTTTGTCCTTTTCATATTTCCTGAACCCATTGAAAGTGGAATTAGAAAGGGTATATTGATAGCTGAGCCGAGTCAGCTTTGTCCGACTTCCTGTGACTTCATCTTTATAAATGCATCAATTTCAAGGACTATCAGAGCACATATCGCTTGTTTTTTCAAATCGAACATTTTTCCCGTTTCAACAACAAATCTTGTAAGGAAGGAGCTTAAAAGATCTGGAGAAGGCTTTTCCTTTTATCTAGTTTCAGGACAGGCAAGGAATATTACTGGTAGGTTTTATAATATATATAAAATTAGACTCCTTAGGTGTAGCCCTGGAACAGCCCTCGCAGTTGTACACATGTGCATGCAAAAGTGTCAACTGGAATGTTTTCGAGATATGTGCAGGCAATCAACTAGATATTTGCATACGTCTCTCAACCCTGCACCTTTGGCACAGCGTCTTCAGACTAGCCCCACGCCAAATTATTTTCTTTTTTTTTTTCAGCCAGTTTCCAAGTTCGCGACGCTTTGTGCCGCATTAATGCGCATATTAAAATGGACGACGACGTCGTCGCCGGACGAGCTGTTGCCTAGGTGACTGACATTATATTCATGCACTCGTACCTAGATGCATGTAGAGCAAGCTGGGCGTGGGCTGCGGGGAGGAGGGGAAGGTGTAGAAGGCCTCACAAAAGAGTTGCCACTCAGCGACACCGGCAACTGCCTCGAGGCCACAGACAATCGGGCCCAAAAGGGCGGTGCGACAAAGTTCGAGCAACGTTTAGCTCGCTTACCTTTCAATTTGGGCATGCCCGGATCGCTGGGGTGTTTGGGTCGAGTGACTGAGTTAACGATGCCTAACTGTTTCGGGCATAACGGCATAATGCCTTGCAATAACACAAAGAGCCTGTTTCATGCTTGCCTCAAACATGTGCCACACAGCGATTAGCAAACATGTTTCCAAATAGAATCAAAAACCGAGTAAGAGTGCGTTAGTCTAGAGTGCTCAAATAGAACCCACCCCTGAACCCAGCAAAATTTCGAAAGTTCTTCTGTACACCCAAAGACAAAAGCAACGCCACATTATAGGATATTCATTCTTGAAAAAGTTCGATGTTTATAATCCGATCCTTAAGTGTTGAGAAAAATTAACGAAGTATTAAAAACTTGAAACATTATTACTCTTACTTTACGAGAGCGTTTCTTTAAAAAGCGCTTGCAAAACTCGAGTTTTCCTTCAAAAGCGTTATTTTAATATCTATTGATAAGTTTTTGCAAGCATTTAGGGAAAATAATGCGGCATGGCCTAGCTGATTTGGGTTAGGAGGAAAAATAACAATGATTTTAAACAAATTTACCTTTCGCCAGATTCTTTCTATACAGCTATATGATAGAAAAGAATGATAGCATTTGGCTTAAATGTGAACATATTGAAGAAACAATTGCCAAGTCAAGATATTACAAAAAATGACACAAAATCATTTACTTATGGGTTTCAGAAACGTTTTTTTATACGTCACACATTTTGCTACAAAACCCTCTGCAAGGGTATTTCGAGAAGAGTTGGAAAAAAATATTGCGTGTATTTGTGCGAAAGATGGAATTTTTCCATTAAAGGTCATGCTCATATTTTAGATAAATATTTTCTTTTTGGTCGTTTCATTAAATCATTAAAATTGCATTCAGTTATAATCACGGCTTGGCATTAAAACCATTTCTGCAAGCACATTATTTAAAGAAAGTATTAAGCGCTTAAACGACCAGATGTAAAAGTCGGCCTTTTCAATGCACAGTAATAGTTTACTGCTAAGGACCCACGATATAGCTCTATATGAATCAATATAATATAAATGTTTTTTTTCTCGCTTTTTAGGCTCTCATAAACAAGATTTATTTTTTTGTAAACACATAGAATCTTCTCCAGGAGCAGTTACTAATATTCACTTTTGCACCTATAAATGCAACATTTTCTGAGCACTCTTGAACAATGTTCATTGAATGCACTCACTTTTCAAAATATTGGTTTTTCTTTAACTGCCGTTAAAGCAGGTTTTTAATATAACGGTAAATTTCTCATGGGAAATTTTGCAACTTAACTCAAGGACTTTAATTTGGGACAAGGCGACATCTAGCGGCAATGTATGGTAAAACATAGCGCAAGAAGCTTTTTCGAAGTCTAAGTCTGTTAGTTACAGTTTATTAACAGCAGCTGGTAAACTAACAGTTAACTAACAGCGGCTGTTAATAGCAGCGCATGTTTTTTAACAGTACCACATTCAAAAAAACCTTTCAATTTTTGACTAACAGTAGCATATTGATGAAAGCGTTTCAATTTTAAAGCTTTACAAGCTCAACTGTTTCAGCTGTCGGTTAAATTTTGAAAAGCAAATGTTATTAGCAGTGACTACGTGGCTTAACCATGACAACAAGATGTCCAAATGACCACAACACGAGGCCGCTGGCGTCGCCCTGGGCAACCGGCAGTCCAAGTCAGCTGGCAGGCGCTCAGCTTGTAAACAAAACAAAGAAGCGTTCCAATCCGAGTGAAAATACAAGTTAATCAAATAAAATACAAAATTTCCATCAATTTTAGGCCAGACGAAGCGACGTATTCGCCATGTGCTAATGGGACTTGTGTGCGGTAAGCTGTGCTGCAGCTGCTGCACCTTCTGCTGCTGCTGTTGCAAGGAGACACCGCAGCTACCAGACACGGCGCGCTATAAGGTGCTGCTACTGGGCGCCACCGGCAGTGGGAAAACCCAGTTGGGGCATTTGCTCAGCGGCGAGGAACGCGACGCCAATGATATGGACGCCACCAATGGCGTGCGCTGCTATCGCCTGAATATGGCCAACGGCATGCCGGAGTCGAGCGCGGGCAGCCTGCTGCTGACCGAGGTGGGCGGCAGCCTGGACATGCAGCGCATTTGGCCGCATTACTATGCCAGCAGCCATGCGCTCATCTTTTGCTTTGATCTCAGCGCCAGCTACGACCAGCTGCTGGACAACTTTGCGCTGCTGCAGCGCTGCCTCGAGCATGTGGCGCTGCGAGGCAAGCCCGTGCTGCTGGTGGCCACGCGGCGCAGCGATGCCGTTCAGCTGTACGATGTGGAGCATGCCTTCCGCCTGGAGCAGCTGGGACGCGCCTGCGGCTGCCCGCTGCACATTTGTCATATCGGCGGCGAGGATCTGTGGCGTGGCGTTGCTTGGCTGCGACGCCAGCTGCATGAGCAGGCGCCGGCGCTGGCGCAGCGCATCAAATACGATGTTAATATGCAGGTGTGTGCATTAACTGTTCACTCTCTCTCTCACTCTATCGCACTCACTCTCTCACATGCTTTGACGCTCTCTAACTCTGTCTATCGCAAACTGTTTTCTCCGTATTTGCATCTTGCTCCCGCTTACACTTTGCCTTTCTTCCTCTCTCCCTCTCTCTCTATCCAAATACCTTTATCTACCTCACCGAATCACTACTTCACCTCCAACTCGCTCGTTTTTACATTCACCTCTATCACGATCTCTCTCCTCTCTGTTGTTTCTCCTCCGTCACTCGTTGTTTCTATCCTCATCTCGCTCTCATCTTGCATTCACCTTATCACATTCTTGCCTTTTTTCACATTCTTCCATTCTCTCCATCTCTTATATCTATTGTTTGCCTCTCTCTCTCTCTCTTTGGCAGTCTTGGCAGCGGCGCAAACGCGCATTGCTCTCCAGCAACAAATTGGCGCAGGTGCACCGCCAGCGCTTTCGACGCCGACAAAGAAAGGTAACGAGACCTGCCCGGTTAGCTCTATCCCGCTTCCACTAATGATTTCAACTCTGTTGCAGCTCTGGCCCATGCCTCTGGCCGGTAACGGTGACGTCACACAGCCGCGACCAAGCACTGCCCCGGCCGCCATATTTGTTGTGCGTACCCCACAGCGTGCAGTGCCGCCATAAAACTGCCTACGCTTTGAAGGAAATGTGCCAAAGATCAGTTAGTTTATGCCTTTTTTTTGTCACAGAATCAATAAATAGCAATAATATCAATTTTCTAATAAGAAATCCAGCAGCAACAAAAACAATCGTGTGCAATTAAAACATTTCTGTGCATATACATATGTACATACATACCTACATATATGAATTTTCCAGATTTGCCAGCTGATCTGCAGTGCTCGCTAAATGACGTCATTATTTACACACACACACACACACGCGCGCTAATTGTTGATTATATTTGTTAATTAATTGCACAATTCGATTTAATTTATCACATTATTTGGAGTTATATGCAAATAAGAAGCGAATTAGAGAAAACACGACGCGTACTCCAATAAGCGGCAAGTGTTGTGAAATATCGAACACGCACATCGATATCACTTTGGAAGAAAGCTATCGATTACATGCAAATCACGTGGCAAGTTTCATACATAACAATACAAATAAATGCGCAAATTGATATGAAATAGCAGAAAAATCATCAAAAATGAACAATAATGCACGTATTTACAGCAAATATATGTATAACTTGAAGCTGCATTTTAAAGGTGTCAGCGAACAAAGCCTGCTGCTAGCCATGTGATGTGCATTTGGCGTCTAACTTTTTGCGCGACAGCAGCAGCCGAAGCGGAGCGGACGCGCTGGCTCTAGGTCCTTGCAGATTCTCCCAGCCGGCTAACTGCCAGCCGATGATGTATTGCAGCGCAGCAATAAGTAAACCACAAGAGCACCTCGCACACACACACACACACACGCACACAAACACGCGCGCGCACGATATTCAAACAATTACCAACACTAACAGAGATTGCCACCCACCTATCGGGGCTGGTTGCGCGGGCGGAAGGCGCACACGCCGCTGACATTGATGATTGCGGCTCGTCGTTGTCGTCGGCGGCGTCATTGTTGTTGTCGGCGTCTAGAGACGCTCGAACGTGTGCTCATAATAATCCCCGATATATAAGCCAGCCAAAAACCCGCCGAGGCACACACATACATACATAAATAAACATGTGTCGCCGTGTGTTGTAACGAAAAGTGTAAAATAAGCATCAATCATCGCTTATTCGAGTTGTCATCAATCACACACACGTTGCACACACACACACACACATGCAGAGAGAGAGAGGCGCACACACTGCGGTGCCAGGCAAAAAGTACAGGAACATAAAGCAACAAGCGCTGTTATCCTTGGTGGTTAGTTGCCCTCCTCCTCCTCCTCCTCATCTTCCTTCTTGCAAAGCATTTACAAATTTGCTGGCTGGGGCAGCCTTTAAATTTGCAACCCCTTTCGTGCAACGCTCGCCACGCCGCACACTGGACACACACACACAACCCACCCGTCTAATCAGCTTTGCCGCCAGTTATTAAATCATCAGGTTGCACGATCAGGCAGCCGCACGCCCATCCCCGCTGTCACATGTCTGTCAACAGTCAACGGTGGACCCGAAAAAAAGAAGTATGAAATATATATATATATATTGTGCGTAACCAAATATCCTGCTGCTGCCCCGGCAGTTGCGTGCGTCAAGCCAGAAAATAAAGATTTAATCGGCATTTATGTATGTATTTTTAGGTTTTTATGATAATGCGCTCGTTTTTCTTTATTTTGCGATATGGAACCCAACGAGTTGTCAAACGAGCGGCCCTTCAACTGGATGATGGGCATGTCATTTGTTAGGGCCCCGGCCAAGTAATGTCCGATTTCGTTCAAGGCGAAACAGCATTCAAGCTGACTTTTATGTACTTGCAGAGTTTGTTAAAAATAAAAAAAAAAAATGTATTTGCCACTCACTGGATCGATTGGAAGCGGGCGACAGGGTGCAACTGGAACTGGGCAGCTGGAGCGTAAGTGAGAGAGGGACCACGAATCTCACCGAAACTATTAAATATGCTACAAATGGGTAAAGTTTAAAGTACGCCTTACTAAGCAAATATATCTTATTGATTGCGCTATTATCTAGATTAAGGCCAACATACGGTCATGGCTGGATCGACTCAGCTCGTCGTCCAAATCAACATGATGGGGTATGCTTTCTGTCTGCCTCTTAAAAACATCAACGATTTCCGGGTATACATAATTAGTAATAGAATATTACCCAAGTTTCTTTTGATTGTTCCCGGTGTGAGCTCTGTAAAATTTGTCGTCAGCTTTCATTTGATTTATCTGTTATACCTTGTAGATTCAGCGAATTTTGTATATGATACCAGAATTTTACACTGAGCATGAAAATCGAGCAAGAAAGAGGACTATTTATCTCTTATCAGACTTTTATACAAAGACAATCCAAATGCTTGTTGGACGACATGCAAAAGTGGAAGGAAGTCGACTAACTCTTTATGTTCAGTCGAAGCTGGGTTTTAAATTTACTCAATCGTCATCATCAGAAATATTTAACTGCTTTTTATAACTTGTAGATTAATCAATCTGGAAAAACAAAATGATAACATGTGACCTTTAAATAATGCACTATAATTGATTTTGGCTTTAAACGTATGCTGCAAGCAACATCGGGCTTTCGCACTAAAAGCTGGAACTAGGCAAAACGCATAAATAAAAAAATCATAATTAAAGGTTTTCCAAATAATTGCCAAAAATGAACAGGAAAAGTTGAAACCCTGAAACGAACTTCTGTAAAGTGATATTTGATACATTTTCTTGCCGAGTTAGGGCAGAAATAGGTAGAGTAAGGCTTTAAATATATATTAATTTGTATGTATATGTATATATATATATATATATATATATATATTACCAATTTATATATATACCAATTAAGCCAAAGTCTTTTAAAATACCAGCACACACAGAGAGAGCAGCACACCTACAACTTGCCAATTCAAATCATAACAATTGGTGGCAGCCGAAAGGTAATGTCAGCGCAATGGCAACAAATGGCGAGCCAAAAGGTTGGTTTTAATTTCAATTTGTACAACAATCCTGTTATGCTAAAAGGTGGGATCTCTACTGTTTTTGTATAATTTCAGAGCGTATCTAAAAACAAGTGAAACCCAAAAATGCCCGCGCGCCGGACAGACAATCAAATAAAGTCACGCCGCTTTAACATTTGCGGTTGCCGGCAGCAGACAGAAGGATATACGTTTGGAGGACAAGGGGCCAAGTGATGGACAGGTTGCAGCTGGGCAACTCGATGTGCGCAGACAGACAGGCACACACACCTCAACACTCGCACACACATGGATGCAGGCGAACAAACTTGCAAAAGGCTGCAGGACATGTACACGAAATTAATTTGCAACGAAGGGCACGAGGCGCGCGCTTTTAATCCAACATGATATCGCCCGCAAAATGTAAAACGTTGAGCTGGCACCCAGCTGCTGAACCTGGACCTGAATATGCCCCAGCCCGCACCCAGTAACGCTCGCAACGACTGCAACAAAAATCAGAAAGCGGATTAAACGTATTCGTGAGAATTCGTCAACGATTTCACACCTGTTCGACGGTCGCGCTTGGAGTGTGAGCTGTAGGCGTGGTCCGGCATAAAATGCCAATTAGAATCTCAAGTTCGCAGTCCGTTGGGCCGCGCCACTGTGACGCCTACGGGCAATAACAATAGCAACAGCATCCAGGGCGGCTCCTGCTCCTGCTCCCTGCCCACCCCGCCTGCCGGCAACTCGCACGACTTTTTCGCCAACGCAAATTGTTTATCGCCTTCGGGGCGCTTTATTAACTTTACGGCTGGCCGAGCCGAGCCGGACCTGACCGGACCGGGCCGTGGCCGTAGACTGGGCAGGAAGATCTGAACTCTCGGACTCTCGGCTCAGTTCCACTGACCTGACCTGCCTGTGCCCAGCCATGGGGAGCTTTGGTCAGCAGAGGCATTTTACGGACTTTCGATTTTCATGTGTTTCAATTCGATTTGCTTTGGTTTCGGTTTCCGTATCTTTGTTGTTTTTTCTCTCGCACCTTTCTGGACTCTTTTTCCTCCTATATTTTGTTTTTGTTAAATCCCTTCCCTTCCTCGCCTTTGGGCGCGTAACGCGGAAATGCACTCAAAATATTAAATGCTTCAGTAGTTTGCAATTATTGAGCGCCGGCCTTGTGCTTAATTTATAATACGGATCCGGCGTGAGATTCAGTAACAGGCCCTGCCATACCCGGACAGCTGTCCGGCTGCTGACCATTTGCTCCAGGTGGCCGCCGCCTCTTGCCAGCATGTTCAGCTCAAATTGAATTGGCATTAAAATTCTGGTAAATTAATTTTTGAACACATTTTGCAGCATTTCCTTATGTGCTTTAACTGAAATATTTGCGGTTTTTTCCAGAAACATCACAAGCAATTTGGATTACAGTTTAAGGGCAGCAAAATATCTCAACATGTGAACTATACATTAATTCAGTTGTAAATGTATGTGAATTTTCATTTACAAATTCAGCTGGCCCAATTGGAAATAATGTTGTGAAATGTGTTATTGCGAGCATTTTCGGGCCCGTCTATTAACATCGGACTATGTGTAGGATCCATCATAAACTGGATTTTTATGGCATATCCTTTTTGCTTCTTAAACTAGAAAAGTGCAAGCTTCCCTTTTCATCTCGCTTATCTTTAAATGCGTAGCGAATTGGACATCTATGTATGGTTTTTTATAGAAACAATCGCTAGTTAAAAATAATGCTTCAAGAAGAACATAAGAATTTCATAAACACGCGTTCCAGCGATTTCGGGAATTCCACCCGCAACTGTGGAAAACGTATGCAACATTTGTTTTACTATCCGATTGGCTTCTTACTAATTTTAATATATCATCATTTCAGACGTATCTTACACTCTTCGCAAACTTCATGTCTCTTGGATGGAGAATGCGGATTAAAGGTTGTATGGACCAAAGCTTATTTTCCGGCTTCGAGCTTCACACGACGGCCCTTAAATAGGCGGAAATCCTTGAGCTGAACATTTGGTTCGTATTTCAATGGGAACAAACTCTTGGGTGAGTATCTTTGTAAGACATAATTTGAGAGTTCACAATCGGGGAAACGGATGGAAAATTGAACTCTATAATTTGAAGCAAAAAGGTATTGTATAAAATAAATTTTTTATATACTTTACTTTATTTACAATAAAAAAGTAAATACTTTTCAATGCAAGAACTTATAAAGGAAAAACTATATAATAATTTTATGTCGAGTATACTTAAGCTAGGCACAGTCTCTGCTCTGATAAAATAGAACCAAAAAACTTAAGATGTGGATAATGAGATACATAGACATAGACATATAGATATCTATAGACACCCCAATGATATCTAGATGTCTATCATGCTTAGATATTTTAGAGCATGGCCAATTAAAGCAAGTCTCAAGTTATACAGCTGGTATAAAATGACATAAGCTTTCAGTTTCACTTAATATGGCTGTTGGACATGCAAATGCCGAGATTTGAGGCATAAATATAAATTCCGAGACGCTTAACAGGCATGCCAGAAAGGATTACATCGACATGCCGCAAGCAAAGCAAACGACTTTTGATAAACCCCAAAGAATCTATTAGATTTACGAGCTGATTTCAAAGAGTTGCAAATACATGTGTGTGGCCAAAAGGCCGGGCCTAGCCGGTGCTGGACTGGACTGGGGAGGGCAGGGAAGGGTAAATCGAAGTCGTCTTCAGTTGTTTGGCGCAAAACTTTCAATTGCGATTCTCGCCCAAGTTGTTGGTTGGGTCTTATCTTTATTATTCCCGCTTTTATTACACTGACCGAGGGTCGACGGGGGGTGGTGGGTGGTTTACTCGTAAAGTATGTCATGTGTCATAAATGACAGATTCTTGGGCATACTTCATTGATCCCTTTTTGGCCGCAACGATTTTTACGATGCCTCCGCTTACACACACACACATACAAGCACAGATCCTAGCTAAATTGTTGCAGTATCTGTCACACACACACACACACACGCATACGTAGTGCGTGTTTGAAGTTTGCTTTTGATAAATGAATGGATTTTCAAAGGCGACGTTAATGAAATACGCACACAACACAAAACACACACACACACAAGGCGAAGAGCTCAGACACAGGATGTAGCCTGGCGTCGCCAGCTAGCTCAGTATTAACTCTGTTTAAGTGTGTGTGTGTGTGCGTTTGCCTGTGTGCTTCCATATATCCTTCAATCTATCAAACTCACGTGTCCGTCGTGTCTCAATTTACTCGCTTAGTTTATGCTCAACTGGCGGCGCTTTTGCTGCCGGCTTCTTTCTGCCTTGCCAAGTATTTTGATAGAGTCCGTTTGGCATATTTATGAAGTCAACGCAGCGGGCATTGAAAGGACACAAACATCGTAGGACACAGAGCGATAGATAGTTGGGATACAAAACGTAGAGGAGACTTGTGACATGCACATACTTGGACACATGACCCCAATGGCCTTTTTGCTAGTCCTCAGACGCTGGGCTCTCTATTTTGTGCATAGCCAAAGTCAGGGATTGCAAATAACTAGTTTTTCTTTAGCTTTTAACAGAATGCCCCTAATGGAAGTTCCTTCCAGAACAGACGCCGACGCGTTTCCATAACTGATGAATTTGCAGAGAATGCGCCAACAAACATGCGGACATATAAAACATAAACCAGTTCGATTTGGGTCTATTTCAATGATCTTCCATTCTAAAAATATCTAAATACAAAAAAGAAAAATCGAAACAAATCGATTGCCGATACCTTTGCGAGCTATTTAAGCATTAATTCCTATAGTAAGAATTACTACAATCGCGATGTAATTAGGTTTTATTGCTAAGCTGTTATCGTTATCGATATCGAGTCGACTATCGGTGAATCGCAAATCGTTTGCCACAAATGTGGCTGTAAATCGTGGCTTATAACACGGCCTTGCCAATGCACTTGGCACTTGGCTTAAGCCACTTAAAAGCCACAGCTCATCAATGGAGCTGGCATTTGAATATATGCTCTCTCGCTCTCGTACTAATGCTCGCCATATAGGGCTCTCGCTCTCTCTCTCTCTCTCTCTGGGGCAATCCAAAAATACTTAGCATCCACGTCAAATGTCACTAAATAATGCAGAGAGCCAATTACCTTGGAGAAGGCGAAATCAAGTGATCCACTTGCAATTGCGATGTGTTGTTGGGCCAGTTGTTGGTGTTGTTGCGGCACAGATTGTTGTTGTTGTTGTTGTTGTTGTTGTTGTTGTTGTTGTTGTTGATGCTGTAGCTTTAGCTGTTCGACACTTTGTTTTCGCCTGTGCCGCAGGGCGCTGAAAAGTATGCCACATAAAATCGAACAAGCAGCAGCAACAGCAGCGAGCAGCAAAAGCAAAAGCAAAAGCAAACGCATTAAAAGCAACTTAATAATTCAGATCGAAATCACCAATCAGCGCAGCTGACATGTTGACAAACGACGCCGCCAACGCGAACGCCGCCGCCGCCGCCGCCGCCGCCGCTGCCATAGACAACGACAACGACAGCGACAACGGCGCGAACAGACGCGGAACGTGGCCATGGCAAAGGGGGCAGTCAAGTGGGTGGCGTCCGGATAGGGGGCGGGGCACATGGATGAGGACAAGAGATTTACATTTTCAAAATCGAATGGCGACATAAGCCACCGCAAAGCAAAAGACACGCAACCACAGCCATAATGAAATCCATGATAAACAAGATAAACGAACACAAAAAAAATATATACACACACACACACACACACACACACACACACACATGCACATCTAGCAATATATGTGAGGGCAAATGTATTTGTCGCATTGAATCACACTTTATATTGTACACCCTTCTAAAAGGATTTTATAGTTGCCTTCGTATAGTTTTAGTTGTTTCAGCATTTCGATCTGAATGAGTAGTTATTGAATCATTCGAATCATTTATTGCCATTTACCCAAATTCCCCTGCAATATTCCCAAACTGTTTTGAACTAACTGAATATTACTTGCAGCAAAAGTGGTCTTCAGACTAATTGCTATACAATGTGATAGCTCAACCAAAACAATCAAAACACCCGAATCATTTGAAACATTCGAAACCACTTTAAACGTGATTTTCATGCAATCTATTGATAATGTTTGTATCATCATTTGTTTTCTTTTGAAATTCAATTCAAAATTGAAATTAAAAAGCAAAACATTCGAATCTATCGAATCATTTTCAATACTTAAAACCATTTTAAAAGTAATTTTTCATAATTTCTTTTATGTTCAAATCACTAAGAAATAAATGCTTTGCAAGTAAATCAATGTTTCTCGTTGCGCAATCAATATGATTAAATATTTATTCAAATTGTTTGAATTTATTTTACGCAATTTTATATGAATAAAAGGATATGAATATGCTTTTAGTGGTAATGGAGTGGCAATCGCTGGCAACGACTTTTCACAGCATACAATTTTCCAATAGCAATTTTCAGCTGAAAAACAGTCGAAAAGCATTTGTATCATTCAAAAAATTCAAATCATTTGGTTGAGGAAGGAGCACTAATCAATTTTGTATTGTTCGTTTGACTCTTTCTAAATCTAAATCACTTGAAACATTTTTCAAATCATTTGCTTCATTCTGATTAATTTGCATGATTTCTAATCATTTGAATGGTTTTGAATCATTTGGTTAATTATAGAGTAGGAATCGAACATTCATTTGCTTTACTCCTACTCGATTTTTGGATTGAATCATAATGAATCGAATCATTCGGTAATTTTCAAGGCGTTCTATTTTCTTTTTGCACCTCAATGACGAACGAAATTAAAATTTAACAAACAAACAAACAAAGTTGAATGCATTCATTTAACTTTGTCTACAAAAAAATGAGTATCCATTGCTCATTTCGGCTGTGACAATGTGGCTAGCTGTCTACGCTAGTTGTTATACCCTCTAGTGAAGGGCATGCAAAAATAGGGAAGAGCAACAACGTCGTATTTACATTTACTTATATCTATTTCAGCTATGCCGCTTTATACAGTTTCTGTTTTGGCATATCGGCTTGCAACCACCACAACGCAAGGAGCCACCTTGTGGCACTGACACACACACACACACACACACACACACACACACACACAAACCCCTCCATCTACCACAGGATAAACCAGCCTTGGTTTAGCTACTACTGCATTGGCGGCTCATCTTGGTCGTTGTCAACGTTGTCTTCGATGTCTTCGTTTGCAATCAATGAAAGATTTATGACAACAAATATACACACACACACACAGACGCACATATTTGTTGGGGCGCTGCCTTTTTTTATGTCACATCATTATTTTTATTATTACGCTGCCGGCGGCGGCGTCGGCCCGTTATTCGAGAGTGATTAGTGACTAAAAATGACAACAATAATAATTGCATTGTGTGCGCGTGTGTGTGTGTGGGTGTGTACGCGTGAGTGTGTCTACGCGTGGGTATGTGTCTGTGCTGTTTGTGTGTGTGTGTGTGTGTGTGTGTGCTGGCCACATGAATGATGGCCCATCGATGATATTCGATATGATTCACAAATAAGTACAAATATTTGTTATTGTACACCGCTTCGCTCCGGTCGCCAACAAATCTTTCCAGGAAAAACTGATTGGTTTACGCCAATTGCCGTCGCTAGATGGCGCCACTTGTCCGCCAAAATGGGATCAAAGCTTCAATTTGATAAAAACAAATTTCAAGAGCGCCTGTAACGATCCTTGCCATACCAACAGCTCAATTTTGACAGAAATCAATTTAAAATACAGTCCGACGACTTATTAAGCGGAAGAGCTGCCGCCAGGTTTTAAATTCAAATTCAAATACCTTAATCTGAATTTGCATTGCAGCATATTTACGAAACTCAAACCCATTTTAAAACAATACGATTTGGTTTTAAGAAATGCTTCGCCTAATCTGACCAATTACTGGATTCCACACAATTTTCGACTAGTCGAAACCGTTTATACGGACAGACCGCCCGTCTGTCAGCGAGACGAACATTGCACTTAATTAATATACTCTTTTTTACTTTATGAATCGAGTATAGAGCCAAGAAAAATCTAGATGGGCAAGAAGACTGTTCTTAAATATAATTTTCACCGATAATCGTGGCTCGATTTTAAGAGAATTTGATGAGAAATCCACTCGACTGTTGATACTGATTGAAAATATATATTTTTAATAGTGTTAATATTGGACGAGGAGGCGGCATCAATTTTACCAGTGTCTATTAAAAATCTGGTACGTATTGGAAACATAGCTATTACTTATCATATTTAAAATAAAAGCCGCAACCATCACAATCATGTGATGATGCATGTGTGTATGCATTTAAATATAGTTATATTTATAAATATTGCACTTCTACGCGATTCTCAATAATTGAAGTAAGGTTTGGCAAGAAATCTTTGGTTTTAAGCCAATAAACATTGTATCTGCCTTCTTGTTCTTTCAGTGATGTGTTTCTGTAGAAGTTAGTCTCCCGCCTACTCATAGATGTCGATCGAATAATCGTGCGTGTGATTTAACAGGTGAGTACGTAATTACAAAAAAAAACTATTTATCTATAGAATATTTTATGTAAATTATTTCTAATTGCCTCTTTTTATGCTTTGGGGGCTTGATTTGCCTCAAAAGCTTGGATTAGGCTAAGGTTTGGGGTACAATATAAACTGAAATTTCGGGCTGAGGACGATTGTGTCAAATTGAAACCAAATATAGTTTGGCTTGGGTTCCGGTTTCGTTGGATTTGGTTCGTAGTAAGAAATAAATTGGAACTTTGAATTCGAACCGGTTCAGTTGAGCCTGTCTTCATGAATCTTTTGTGCTCTGCGCTCAGTTGTTTAGCAACTTCTAAGCCATTTGCGTTCAGCTTGGGAATTTTCTAAACTGCGATGCAGTATATCGTGTGTGTGTGTGTGTGTGTGTGTGTGTGTGTGTGATGGGCTGTGTGTGTGGGTATTTGTGATAGTGTGTGTGTCTATTATCTGTTGTCTGCTGTCTGTTGCTGCTCCTAACTCACATTTGACACTAACTGCATTTTGTAGACTTTTAGCCACTCCCCCAACACCTACCGCCGCCCCCCCCGCCATTCTCCCCGCCCCTTGCAGCTCTGGCTTGCCGCTCGTCCCGCTTGCCGCGGAGCGCTGACTGCGAGCTGTAAGTGAAATCTTTCAGTGCGTGTAAAATGCCGTTGCTCGGTTTTTGGGTGCCACGCCCACACACTTGCCTGATAGTTGGGCGGCAGCAGCAGCAACAACAACAACAACAACAACGCCAAGCAACGAGTTGGACAACAATGAAATGCTTTTAGCATCGAGCTGCGAGCTGCACAGCGCCAAGCAAAATTAAGTTAACAACACAGAAAAAAAAGTTTTGTGCACTGTTTTTATTGAAAATTGAGTTAAAAAACAGAAAGTGTCGACGAGTCGACGAGTCGTTTTCTGCGTGTTGTATTTTATTTTAACATGCTCCTCTGGTTGTTGTGCATGCACACACACAAACACACACACACACACTCGCACAACAAACCCAGAGCAGGGTGAAATGCACTCACATAAAATTGTCCCTAGTTTACTTTGACTAGAACCTAATCGAAAGCGGCCATCAAAACGTATTTAAAAACTCTTTAAACTAACATGTTTTTTGGTTTTTCTTTTTTTTTTGCTTTAGTTGTGTTTTCTTAAAAAATCAAACTTATTTTCCTTAATGAGATCAGTTTTTTAGGTGGGCCCAACTCACATACAAAGCTAAACCATATTTTTGACATGTTTTTTTCTTGTTTGTTCGTTTTGCCATTAACATTCGATTCAATTAGAAAATGCTATTTGCTTTTCAATGTTTTTGTGTTATTTGACTTGTCAAGTTTTTCAAAATGCAGAAAATGATATTCTAGCTCAAAATCAATACACTGTCATTAGCGGACATGTTTTCTGGATAAATAACTTTGTGGTCACAATTTGTCCTCTGGCCAACAATTTTTACAGCCAGAAACATGAAAGTTTTTCAATTATTTAAAGCAGACAACTTATTGGTACAAGGAAATAAAACTTTTTTCAATTAATTCAAGTAGAAACTTATGTCCGCTCACTCCACTTTTTATATTTTAAGATATTTTTTTCTAATTTTTAAAACATTTTTATGGAATATTCTTTCTTCCTCATTTTTACTTATATTAACTTGACATCAATTATAAGTATATAAAAATATATATATAGAGAGAGAGTCATGTATATATGCAAAAAAAAATATAAGAGGAATAAGTTTTTATTTAAATTAATTGAAAAATATTAATTTTCCTGGACCAAATGGTTCTTTTTTTAAATAATAATAAAATTATATAAAGCAATCATAGTTAATGTTCTTCCCAGACTTTCAACTGCCATAATTTTGTTACTATTTTTATACCCTTGTAGAGCGTATTTTAAGTTTGTTATGAAATGTGTAAAGCATAGAAGAAGACATCTGCGACCACATAAAGTATATATATTTTCTAGATCAGCATTAATAGCCGACTTGCTAAAGCCTAGTCTCCTAGGTATAAAGCGTTTGCATTGAAAATTTGCAAAGGTTCTTCGTCTTTCTGTTGCATGCAGTACATATGTCGGAACCTGCCGGATCGGAACACTATAGCATATAGCTGTCATAGGAACAATCGGTCATTAAGTTGGCTCTGACATGAAAACCTGTCTTTATATTAAGATAACTTGATTTAACTCGGGAATAATTAGTTCCATTATAATGCCTATATATGTATATGCAAAATCTTATCAAGACCACCAAAAATCGGTGGAATAGTAGGATCTTATAAGGCAAAATATTCTATTTTCAAAGATATTTCAACTAACTCATCATTTTCGAGCTTCACTATTATCACATATCTGCAAGACCGATAAGCAAATGTCTGCAAGGGTATTAAATCTTCGGTGTGCTGAAGACATCCTCACTTTCTCTAATTTTTTATGTTTTTGTAATCTATTTAGTTTTTGCTCGATTTCATTTGGACTCCACTGTAAATGGGTTTTTTAGTCATCTCAGACACATTAGTTGATCGATACTAAAATATCTTCCTGGGCAATAACTAATTAGTCAAGTCTGTCCTCTAGACTAATTAACAAATATTTCACATAATTTTTAGAATTTTAGAAAATAGAAACTTTTCTCTTTTTAAACGCCAAATCGCATCTAAAATTGCCTGAATTTTTCGACAAACAAATTATGCATAAAAAGTTTCACACCAATCAAACTACAATCGGACATTGGTCAACATTTTTAGCTACTAGGCTTTAAACGTTATAGAGGAGTATGTTATAGTAGTGTTTGAAGTATATATAGTAGTGCCTCCTTGATTAACCCTTAAGTATCCTTACCTTGTTGATTGCGATGTGCGCTCAATTAGCTAAATATTTGACATTCCAAAAGTTTATTAAAAGAAATTATAACCCAAGTGTGCACTTGGCATTTTTAGCTGTTGGCTTTCATCAGGCGCATTATAAATATATCGAAGTACTATATGCAACATAATTAAATGAAGATTTTCTTAATTTGTTGATGACCAACATATGATGAGCCGGAGTCATTGGCCAAGCGGCAAAGTTGGCGCAGCTGTAGTAAGCCAAGGGCGTGAGGGATGGGGCGGTGGGTGCAGGGGGATATGTGCTGCTGTTGCGAGTCAAAGTCTCTCGAAGGTGCTCAAGGAATCTCAATAAAAGTTGTCGACAGGGCAACAGCACACACACACACACACACACAGAGAGAAAGACGCTCTTTAGGTCTGCCAAATCAGCGCAGAGATCACACAGACATAGGTTCTGCGTGTGTGCGTGCGTGTCCGTGTGTGTGCGTGTGTGTAAGCATAAAATTTATAAATTATTGAATCTATGAAAATATGAACATCACGTACGCGACGACGCGCGCTTCAGCTGCTTTTTGCCAGGACGAACTATTCACAGCAGCAGCACAATTACAGATACAAATGCAGGCTACAGATACAGCTACAGCTACAGATACAGATACAGATACAGGCTATAGATACAGATACAAACAAGACAATCGCACAAAACGAACATACAGCTATGCACAAAAGGCAAAGTGTGTGCGAGTGTGCGTGTGTGTGTGTGTGCGTGTGCGTACGTCAGAATATGCACAGAATTTCATTACGCTGCCTGCGTTCGTCGTTCGTTTTTATAAATAAGTTAGTTGGCAACCCTGCCAGCCTGTTTATTTGTTTGTTCGTTTGTTTGTTGTTTGTTAAAGTTTGTTCATCTGTTTCGTCGCGTTCGACGTGCTCAACATTATTGGCGGCTTCGCTGGTTACTACTACCACGACATGTTGGTTGCTAGGGGGGGGGCGCCTCCTCTCAATCTCACAATCTCTGCCCACGCTCATCTCAACCATAGTTTGAAAAGGCGTCTGCCAGCAATAACGGTGCCAACTAGAAAACTTTTCTAATAATTCGTTTGATGAATTTCTTTTCCACGACAAAAAAAAATAATAATATATAAGAAAAAAAAACAAAAGCAAAAATATATCTGCTGGAAGCCATAGATATAAGTGCAGAAATATTCATTGCCTAACCGCAGATGAAGCAAACAAATCTGAACTATGACGGGAATGCATAAGAGCGTTTTTGCATATTCCAATAAAGCTGCGGTCGACTTGCGTTTAAAATTGTCGCTTGATTTGCCTGCTATTGACACAAGCTCATTCAGACCTTCTCCCATATACATATGTCAACTGGAGAGTTCGCCAGCGTCAAAAGTCTTGGTCTTTGTTGAACGACTTACCTAATCTCTTACCTAATCTACCAAATAGATACCAAACTTGGTAAATTTGGCACTCACATGGAATTGAACCGAATATGAGTGGAGTATGAGGTCGCAGAGCCTCTCGCCACAAAATTGTCGTCCTCTTAGAAGACCTTGTTCATTTATCTTATGGATTAGGGCTTACAACATCCAAAATATTAATGATTTTACAACACTGGTAGTCCTCATGAGGACGCTGCTTACCACTAACTTCCTCAACTTGATAACACTAAAGAAAAATCTCTAATATGAGCAATTTTTCAGCACTTACTGCAAATGTCATTTACCTACACTACCCAAATAAAAGCTTAGTAAGACATAATTCATATTCTCCAATTGATTCGTATATTTTTAACAGTAGGTAAGTACTTTCTTTGTCTAATATAGACGCCATCTACGCGGTTCGCCCTCGCGTCTTGTGATAAAAAGAAAGTTTAAAATGACATCAACATTTCATGTCCTCAACTCACGTCTTATGTTCTGGACTAACCAGCTTGGAATGGATGTGAATTACAATTGCGATGTGACATAAAAATAATTCGAGTGTTTGCAATATACCGACTAAGAACCTATTGGGGTCTATCTCCAGGTTTAATTTAAGTTGAAGTTGAAGCGATGCCGGAAAAGAGAGTTTGTTCTTCACCTGATTAACAAGAAATTTAGAACATGCATGTAATTGGTATTCTTCAAATAATTAGGCAATTTATTGGCATAGTTGTTACAGTAAGCAACTGTAATTAAATTTAAAATATACGTAATCTACGCGTCCCTCCCTCGAGCCTGGGGCGTGGTATCGTCCTGAAAAAGGAAGAAATCTTAATAAATCATATCAATTTGATCTCTGCTTTGTGTAACCAACCTGTAATACTAGTTGAGATTTACAATTACGATTTCACAAAGAATGTTTCCAATTTTCCGACTAACAACTTCGTAGGGTCCTTTAGCAATTTGAATGAACGACATTTGTCGGTTAAACTGATAATCAAGTATGTGTTGAGCCTCGTCTTCAAAAATTAATGGATCGCATTCATTTAGCTTACACGACGCTAACTGCAACGCCCATCACTGAGCGAGGTACCGTCCTGCTACGAGAGGGTGAATAAATTGGGAATAACCAAATAGGAAGGCACTTACGAGTTTACCAATCAGAGAAATTCAGAAGCAGGTTTAACAATATTGCTTGTTAAACATTCAACTGTAAAGGCAATCGAATGAGAAAGATTAACAAATATTTGAATTCGGGTCTTGAACCCACCCACAACATTTACGTTCGATCATGATTATATGCCCAAATTATATTCAATTAAATTATATATAAACATGTTTCAGCAGCTACTTACCGATCGATCTCGATCTGTTTAAATTGTGTGCTGCATGTGTAACCTATATGGAGTGGCAATCGCGTTGTAATATATATATATATGGCTATCTATATAGTTGTATTTGATATAGAATAAAGTTTGTGTCCTTTGTGCCGTGTCCGGTTATCATTGTAGACGGCTACAAGATACATCATAAATTGCTAGTAAATTAATGCTCGATGTGCTTTGTCGTATTGTTGAAAATCAAAGTGTAAGATTGTTAAGTGTGCTGAACAAAAAGGAATATATAAATCATAAATCGTAGTTAAAATAAATTTTAATATTTTACTAACCTGTTTAGCGTGACCTTAGAAACCGTCTCACGTTCCCGTGTGTGCGAAACCAAGGGCGACATCGGGATCTGCAAAATTTGGTTTGGTTTAGTGGCATCTCCAAAGTTAATTTAAATTTACTTGTACAGAATGTGTTTGGCGAAACAACATATTTAAATAGAAATTAAATCAAATATAAGGCTCAATTGAATAATGACGAACAAATGCTGAGTAAATTATTTGCTCAATTCCCTTAAAATACATATAAGGAAAACAACAATTGGCCAAAACATATCTCGAAACATAATTACAATTTTGGAATTTGGGTAAATTTGTTGTGTTCCGTATAAGATTTGATTGCCAACTAAATAGTTTTGGCAGCAGCTGCCCCTGCTCGAAATCTGGTTGAGCTTCAAATTTGCCCGGCCTGCCTAGCTAAACAAAAATTTGATGAGATTTTTTTAAGTACGCAATGCCGGAAAAAAGTCATACAAATGTATGATATTGTAGTTAACAAAACAATCAAATGAAAAGAGAAATATAAATTATTTAATGTTAACAAAGAGTTGCTGCTCGAGTTGAGCTGGCGTGCTCTCGCTGGCTGGTTCGACTCCTGGGTATCTAAGGCTCGTCACGTGAAAAAGCTTCATTAAACTTAGCTCAGGTCAATTTTTGTTGAGGGCAAACTGGCGGATAACTGGGTGAAGCACTAAATTTCCCTATATATATCAGTCATCTAACATCGAACTTCTTTAACGTATATATAGCTCTATAGGAAGAATCGGTTGTAATTTCGTGATGAGAAATGTTCTGCTGTTCAACATATTCTGACGGCAATTACGTGTTCGCTTAGTCTTATCACATATTTTATCTCTCTTTTTATACCCTGAACCTATTAAAAATGGGTAAAGAGGGTATTATGTATTTGTGCAAGTGTATGTAACAGGCAGAAGGAAGCATCTCCGACCCCATAAAGTATATATATTCTTGATCAGCATCAATAGCCGAGTCGATCTAGCCATGTCCGTCTGTCTGCCTGTCCGCCTGTCCGTCCGTCCGTATGTATGAACGCAAGGATCTCAGAACCTCTAAGAGCTAGAGACTTTTAGCTGTAGGTCCTCCTAGTGCCCGCGCAGATCGAGTTTGTTTCCGATGTTCGATAACTTGCCCCGTTTCCAAGTAATCGATAACAATCGATATCGAAATCCTGTTACTTGTACTTGTACAGAATGTGTTTGGCGAAACAACATATTTAATATTTGAATAGTGACTAACAAACGAAAAAGTGGAGATATTCAACAGAATTAAAGTTCAAGTAGGCGATGTCGGAGGAGCAGCGTGTTCGTCCTTCACCTGATTAACAAGAAATGTAATAAATATATTTGAATTATGCGCATTACTTGAGCTATGTGTGCGCGTGTGTGTGTAACTTTGTGATGCACATACACACACACACACACACACACACATGGCAGTATAAAATCTAGCTCTTTGGCAAATATCCTATCCAAGGCAACGTGTTTGCATTTTGTGCGTAGTCTCAGCGCCCGTTCTTGTGCCACAGCTCGTATACGTAATCTATTTAATTCAACCAAGCAAGCGTGTCAGTCATATGTGTGTCATGTGTGTGTGTGTGTGTGTGTGTGTGTGTGTGTGTGCGTATATGTATTGGTGGAAGCTGCGTAGCTTCGCTTTGGCATTATCAACTCATAAATATTTATTGAATTTTAAGAAATTTTCAAAAATTGGTTACAGAAGTAGCCAACGGTCCAGACCAGACCAGACCAGACCAAACCAACCCAACCCAATCTCTGACCAACATCTGGATGCGGCGCTGCGTGGGCGGCAGCTCTGACGACTTGGCTATCAACACATATCCGTCATCGATTCTTCTACCCGCCCTGCGCTGGCCGCCTGTCGTTCCGTTTGCATTCTCTTATTTGGATTATAATTTTTTCCATTTCACATATGAATGCGTTTTCCTTGGTGGCTGCTCTCGCCGCTCGCTGCTCGCCCGCTTTTCTGCCCAGTTGTCAATTTCCATTTTCATTTTCATTGCAAGCGGCAAACGCGCCGCCGCTGGACACAAAGTTGAGCAATGCAATCCTCGGGGCACGCATTGCCGTGGCCCCTGGATTGCTTAAGTGTTCGCTCGCAGTAGCTGTCTTAACTGAGTCCGGAAAAGATTAAGGAAAATGAATCAGCAAATGAAAAATGTTAAGTTTATATTAGATATCAACTTATTGGTTAGCTGGAAAACCAACAAGACAACATTACTAAAAACCACTATGGATTATAAATATATATTTATTATGTAAAAATTAATTTATTTCGTAATGGACTCCTTATTATATCCATATATTTATCAGATTCAGCTAATATTCAAACATCTATGCGAAAATGCATTGAAAGCGATTACCGAAACAAACATGTGCAGGTGAATCTGTGTATTTGTATGTATGTGTGTGCATGTGCATAAGTGTATGTATATATATTTCAACGTTTATATGCACGTGATTGCATGTGTATATGTATGTATGTATGTGTAAGTGTGTAAAGTGTGTATATTATCTCTTATAAAAACACAGACCAAGTTTACTTTAATTTTTAGTTTACTCTACCAGCTGTGTTGCACATTTAATAAACCGTGAGATGCCCTGCTATGCGATTCTCAAGAATTCAAGTAAGTCCCACGGGTTTTCATGCTTTCATCGTAAGTGTTATGATAAAAAGGTGAGTTGGCAGACTAACAAACATTCTTGTTTGAATGTAAGTATCTACCCATGTTTGTTGGTATCTATGTAAGTACATGTATGTTAGCGCGTATGTATTTATGCTTTTGTGTATGTTTGTGTGTCTGTGTGTATATATGTAGTTTTGTATGTATTTATGTATGTCTGTAAATTATATGTACGCTTTTATAAGTATTTATTTTTGTATGTATTATTATTTATGTTTTGTATGAATGTATGCTTGTATAAAAATAAAAGTATTTTTTGTATGGTTTATAATACCAAACTCAGACTTAATTTCATACCCGTTGCGCGGCAAATTAAAAACTTACTTATGCCCTTCTATGCAATTCTCACTCTTATTTAATCTCTCTTACACTCCATCGCATTAAAGTAAGGGACAGAGGAAGAGGCAGATATATTTCTTCCTCTTATTGCTTTTACTCTAAACTGCTCTCTATCTCTTTTTTCATTTAAGGTCCATCATCTTTCTGCGTGTAAATATGATTTCCTGGGTAAGTATAAAGAATTAAAATATGATTTTATATTAAAATGAGAATATATAATATGTTAAGCGAACTAAGACTTGGACATGGATACATTTTGTGAATAAATATTACGAATATTAATATTGAATGGAACTAACCAGATTGCTTTGTTTAATTCAGTGTGCTTATCCTGGCTTTGCTAGCAATAGCATTGTTAGATACTTAGCAAAACATATAAAATTTAAATCGTAATAATAAGAAGAGGTCTCTCACTAAATCAACGAAGGGCAACCTTTAGATACAAATATAAAGCATTCAGCTAATTAATAGTGACAAATAAAAGGCCAATTAGCCAGAATAGGATATACATATAAGCTCTGTGCTATATGGATTGTAAAGGCTTTGCCATTTCCACTGCTTTTCGTTCCGTTTCGCAACTTAACAACATCTTTCGCACATGCAACTGAACACTTTGGTGCTTGTAATTATGAAATGAGCTTTGACCAGGTACGCGACCAATCTGCTCTTTGCCCTTTTAATCGCATTAAATGCTCATATTCCCGTTTATTCAACTATGCCCCAACCCAGATATGAAGCTATTTGGAGTTACGCTCATTTTGTTTGTGCGGCCACGCCCACTGCCCACTGCCCACAAAATGCAAAATTAACTTGTTGATGTGACGATGCAAAACGAATGGGTTTAGGGTGAGACAGTGTAAAGGTAAAGGGGCAGCGGGGCTCGGAGCTTGACTTGGCTTGGGTTCGGTTGGGTTGTGGTGGTGTTTGGTTATGGGGAATACCCATTTGATGGCAGTTTGAAAATCGTTGCGTGTTCGAATCTTATTAGTGGCTTATAATTACAATTGTATACAGGCCAATTATGTTACGAGACAAAGCGAGTGCGACCCACACACACACACACACACAGTCTCACACACAGGTGCGATTGTGTATGTTGCTAATTAACCAACGTCAGAAATGGCCGTTAAGTGCTTGAGTGTGTGTGTGTGTGTGTGTGTGTGTGTTTGACTGTGTGTGCGTTGCAAGTATCTCGATAATGATGTTCATTTTGCAAGCAAATCTCATAATACACAAACACACACACACAGAGAGAGCTGTATTTATGTAAATGGAGACAGCAGTTTATGCATATGTATTTGTTGCATAAGTTAGCGCTCAGATAATTAAGCAACCAACAGCCCCTCACAACATCCGCCACGCCCACCACACCGTTGCCACACCGCCAACGAACGCTTTGTGCAGCGAGGCAGGAGTCACCACTTGAGTGTATTTTGTAATTGAATCCACTTCTGAAATCCGTCTGTGGTGTGGTCGATAATTTCATTTTAAGACCCATTTTGAATACAAATTATAGCGCACGGACGTCATGGCAGCACGTCATGGACCTTATCCGGGAAATCCTACACCAAGACCCTAACACCTGCATTGAGCCAGCTCTGAGTTTTCCTGCCAGTCTGATCGATTTTCATTTTTCCAAGCAGCTGTTGGATGTCCATATGCTTGATTATGGTTTCTATTCTTATGTAGATCTTTCATTTTTGACATGTCCAGTGTTGTACAGCGAACGCGTATTGCTTTACATATACTCTTTACCGGTAAAAGCAGCTGATCTCATATGTATAGCTTTGCCCAATTGTTATTCTGAGCCTTCCATGGCAGCTTTGCATTTAAGCTTTGCAGAACATACATGCTGGCTCGAACCTCTATATCATACATCTCTATATATAAAACAGTTTGTCCTGACTGACTGACTGGTGATCGATAAATTGATCACTGTAGTTACTTTATGTGTTGAAGGTGCACGTTCAGACGGGGCTTCGAGAAATTCCACCCGATCGGTTTAAAACTCATTTTCAAAGATCTTTGAGAGAATTTATTTTAAACGCGCCACGGTCAAGGCCGGGGTATACCCTATTTTATAAACAAAGGTCAACATTTGTTCTCTTTGTTCATGGTCTGGCCTCTAAATCAATTTGGCATCTAAATCTGGTAACATTATTCTTGGTCCAAATTTATGTAAAAATGTTACCATCAAATATCCTATATAGACATGGGTCAATATTTCCCACCCTTATAACTCGGTCAGATCTCATCAGATTTTCACGAGGTTTGGCTCTTTGTTCATGGTTTGGCCTCTAGATCAATTTGACTTGTAAACCTGGCAACATCATTCTGGGTCCAAATTCATGTAAAAATGGTAACCTCAAATATCGTATATAGACATAAGTCAATATTTCCCACTCCCATAACTGGGTCAAATCTAATCAGATTTGCATGAGGTTTGGATGTTTGTTCATGGTTTGGCATCTAGATCAATTTGGCATCTAAACCTGGCAACATCATTCTGGGTCCGAATTTATGTAAAAAATGGTACCCTCAAATATTAATGGTATCCAATCATAACGGCAGGTCTTCATCTGCCATGTATTATATCAGTTGTTTTCCTTTAATTAATGTTAATTTTTGTCAGAGTTTCACATTGTAATTCTCATATTCATCTTTTCCATTAATTGCAACATTTAATTCCTATAATTATATTCTCTCTAGAACTAAGACATGTCGACCGCCGATAATAAAGTTTTTATTGTTTTTTATCTACTTTATTAGCTTGCGTTCAGTTGTTTCTTTTTTCCGATTTTCCTAGAATTTTCTGGATTTTGTTTACTCAATTTTAAAATACTTATCTTTTATTTAGCTAGAGCTTTCCACTTATCTAACACGTTAGTTGGTTTACTTGTTTGGGTTGTTAGGCATTCCCCTTATTTAAGATAGACTTTATTGGCTAAGGCCTTTATCTCTGGTTTTTGTAGATCCGCAATTTGTAGGTCAAACTTACATGGTAAATATTTATCGTTACATGGCATTGTTTAGGATCTATGTAATGAAGTTTAGATTCTTTTTAAATAACAGAGCGCTGGAAAATCAGTCACTCCGAAGCTGTACAGAACTCTTATAACTTATAAGGACTGCCATAAAAAACACTCTTAAGCCCTCATATGCAAGGAACTGCGCCGGCGTCAAATGCAAAGAGTAAACTGTAAGTGTTAAACAGTCAAGGAGTGATTCGCTGTTAAATCGGTTAGGTTTAAGGAAAATAACGCTAAGCATCCTGCCTCTATGATAACTGACAGACAGTCGTATCTCTTATACGCAGGGTGTGTGTCTTGGCTAACCATGTTAGAGCTACACGGGGGTAAATTAAATCAACTTGGGGTTGGTTAGCCATTTGTTTTCTATAGTAAATACAGATTATCGAATAATAGCTTAAACTGGAAAATAATGTTGTTAATAAATCTAACAGCCCCTTTTATGGCGGTCCTAATTCTGTTATACATATAACAACTGTTATACTCGCACATTTTCGACTCTGACTGAGCCCAAAGAGCACGTGGTTCTCTTTGCGCTGCCGCTGCCTCTCTTTCTGTTAAATCTCGCTGCTAAGTTAACAGCGCGTGTGGCACTTACAGCTCGCAATATTTACTAGCTATTACATAACTGTTATACAAGCCGCCAAGAACTTACCGCACAAGCCGATAAGCAATACGCCAGGCGAAGCCATTGAACAAAATAATGCTGGGGGTTTTATAAAAATGCAAAAAATAATGTAACATATCGATTGGCTACACACGCACACAGCCATTTAAAACTGGCTTGTAAACCTCATTGTAAGTTAAATTAGCATGTGTTGAATATGAATGAATGAATATAATATGAATATTAACTTATTTAAAAGATATTGAAAAGCGCCTTGACATATTTCCACCAACTGAAAAAATAAAACTAAAGCCAAAACTTGTTGAATACAACGGCAGGTCGACTCAAATGTTGGGCATGTTTCACGCCCTAACCCGACCCCCGCACTATCAAGAAAATTTCGCTTAGAAATTCAATATCTGCCTGTGTGCGTGCGCGTTTGTCTGAGTGTGTGTGTGTGTGTGTGGGCCAATTGCCTCGGCTGCCTGAGCGCCTAAAAAGCAGACATAATTAGTTTACGACGAGATTTTTGCTTCCCTTTTGACGCAACACTTGGCTGCTGCATGCCACAAAGTCCTTGCGACACTTGCAAAAGAAAATACTCATATTGAAAAGAAATATTATTAAAGCGCAATTGCAACAGATACCCAAATTTCTTATTTCTTAGCTTTATCCGTACGTTAATAGGCTAATTGGCTAAACTTGCCAATCTCTAAAACTTTAACAGAACTACAAAATTGGCATGCGGGTGCTTTTTTACACTTGTATACCCCTTGTAAACACAATGTAGAGGGTATTGTTGTTTTCGCATAAAGAAAGACACCTTTGAGCCAATAAGGTATATATATATTCTTGATCAGCATCTACTGGCATGTTAATATGTACGACTTATGTCCCAGTTTTGTAGCTAAAGTCATGAAACAGTACATATGTACATATGTATGTATGTTCGAGTCGACCCGATCGGATATCATATTATATAGCTGGCAATGTTTCTATTTCATATTGGATTGTTGTGTGTGTGCTTAAACCCAGATTCGAGCATACAGGATATTTGCTTGTCATGCAAGCTCCAATTAGTTATATTGAGCAAAAAGGAATAGAGTTTAGAATGTTTTCGCACAAAAATTTCAAGGAGATTTAGTTTTCTGAACATTCTTTAATTAAATGTAAATTCAACCGGATTGCAAAATTGAACGTAAATGTAACAGATCTAAAAAAAAATGCTTGGGTTATGCACAACATATTTATATTTTAAAAAGAATATATGCTTAAAATATGCGTAAAACTTTTTAAAAGTGCAACACTTCTTAGCTTAAGTACTTTTTTGAGTCCAGTCTTTGGGAATTTGGGCATTATAAGGAATACTGTTGACTAAGGAACTTGGAATTTTTCAACACGTCAGTACTTTAACCACATTTGTACTAGATTTGGGCTTAAATATTGAAGTTTTTTCTGGAAGTTATTTTTTTGGTATGATATATATTTAAAATTGGTAAATTTCCGTTCCAATTCCTTTTATTTCGATGCAGCCTATTGAATTGCCTTAGATCCATATATCTTGCTGTACATTAAATTCTTTGACGCTTTTTCCTGATTTCTTAGGGTATTTATGCCAGATTTATTAGGCTCAATAATTGTAAAGAATGGACATGTATTCAAAAACTTCTCACATTTGGTTTCCCTAACAGTTTTGATGTATAAATCATTCATTTGCATGTGCTCACACTCCTTTCTCTCCATCTCAGTCTTTGCTCTTTCTATCTGCCTGTTTCCTTATCCGGTTCGTTATTGATGTACATTATGAAAAGTTCTAAAATATTAAAGCTAATTGTATGCAAGATATGATTTTTATTCGCAACGCGAGCGCCTGTGTGTGCGTGTGTGTGTGTGTGTGTGTGTGTGTGTGTGTGTTAGTGTGGGTGGTTGGAAAAATCAAAATTTTACGCTCTGTTACACATTCCTAAAGGCTGCACAAAGTTACGCCAAATGCGAGCGGAGCAAGCGGCTCGCGGGCAGAAGGTAAGGGGCTAGTGAATTGGGCTTGGGGCTGCGGTGCGGCAAGAGGTGGGTGGGTGGCTAGGCAGCGTTAAGGGGCAGTGCTTATGTGTATGTGGATATGTGTATCTATGTGTGCTTAAGTGCGTGTTTATGGCGCAATAAAACAGACCCTAACAGGCTAGCACACACGACACACACACACACACACGGATGACGAGGCAATCGCAGTGGCTGCTGTTGCATGCCGCCAGCCAAATGAAGCAACCAAAACGAGCGGCCCAAAACGCAGAGCCCGAACCCGAACCCAGATCCACAGGCACGAGCCAAAAAGAGCAGCCAGCTGTCTGTCTGTCTGACTGTCCGTCCGGCTGTCTGGCAGTCTGTCTGGAAATCTGGCAGAGTCGTCTGGCAGCCAGCATCTTTGGCTGTGTCTTTCCGCTTGTCTGCGGCGCATTTATGACTTCCACACACACACACACACACCCACACACTCGCTAGCGGCGCAGACTTTGGCTGCATATCCTGCATATAGGCGCATAGACATATGTCTTATCACACACACACACACACACACACGCGCGCGGCACTCTGCCCTGCTGTCAAATGCCATACTAAACCGATAATCCAATCATAAGTTATAGTCAAATGAGTTTGCTCTTCAATAAATTTTCGCCAACATCTTATTTTTATGCCCTTCCTAAGAGTTTCATGAAGTGCTCACCATATTTGCAACACTAAATGGCATACATTATATTCCCGTCTATATATATAGATAGATGTATATATATATATATATATATATGCTATACTATATAATATATACACTGCCAAGTAGCACAAACCGATTCCAAATCTTTTCTATCCAAGCTATTCGCACGAGTTGAGCTTACATATGAAACAAAAATCCGAAGTTCTGGTATAAGCATCTATCTGAACGCAGCTCTCCAATTCGCTAGGCCGTTGGGATTTGAAATATCTGTTTAAAGTGTACGCAGGTCATGTAAATACTTGTATAGTTAGCTTTGCCGCTTAACAATATTTTAAACTGTTTAAACTATGGGTTAAAATTGAAGGCTTGTTTGAAGAGCTCAAAAAAAAGCATAGCATTAGTAGTAGTTGTAATTGTAGTAATAGTAGTAAAAATAGTAATAGTAGTAATAGTAGTAATAGTAGTAATAATAGTAATAGTAGTAATAGTAGTAATAGTAGTAATAGTAGTAATAGTAGTAATAGTAGTAATAGTAGTAATAGTAGTAATAGTAAGTAATAGTAGTAATAGTAGTAATAGTAGTAATAGTAGTAATAGTAGTAGTAGTAGTAATAGTAAGTAATAGTAGTAAAAATAGTAGTGGTAGTAATAGTAGGTAATAGTAAGTATTAGTAATAAAAATAATAAAGGAAATCAATCTATCAAGTATAGTTCAGTATAGAATCTATCGAATTATTATTTGCTGTATAGCAACATTTTTTTATTAAGGTCATATAATACGATTGCTTGGTATTCCCTTTTATTTTTGGAAATTTGATTGTGAATTGAATGATTGTATGGTGTCTAAATATATTGTCAGCTCTCAGTCGAGTTGTCAATCTATCCAAACTAACTACTCAGCCAAGCAATGCAGATGAAACTTGGTATATATGATATATGGCATATATACTTTCGATTTGAGTAAGTATGCAAATTGAAAACGAAAGGATTGCTTTACTATATCTTATAGCTGCTTCTGATTGTTCATGCTCGCATATCGGATATCATGACAGTGTATACATATATGCAGTATATTCAGTATATTTATGTACAATAAATATCTATATGTAACTAATTGTTAGAGCAATAAAGATACAGCACGCACGACTGTAATTTCATATTTGGTTTCAACTTGTTTTGGTGATTTGCAGCACTGGCAAAAACCTTGAGTTTGGTCTGTTTAGAATTCGCCAGTAGAAGAGAAAAATATAGAGAGATGCAGAAAGAGAGAGAGAGAGAGAGAGATGGAGCCTTTGCTCATCTAACACGTTTCATATAACACGAAACCAATTAGCCAGCCAGTCGACAAGTTGTCAGCTACTCAAATTTAACACACTGCACAACTTGCAACTGGCAACGCGCAGCGTGCAACGTGCAACGTTCAAAGTGCAACGTGCAACAACTTACCACAGTGCAACGCAAATGGCAGCCATTTGGCCAGTTCCACAAGATGCCAACACCACCTGCCCGATTGCCGGACCTGAACTATGCATGTGCCCAGGCGGAACTGTTGGACACTTAACCATTTGCCCGCCCACGGCAATGGCGGCCAACGACGCCCCGAAAGAGCTGCTCGAGTGTGAAATGAACCCATCTGCTGCGAAATCGCGCTACATGAGATGCCTATTACTTATAACTGTTTGATGACAAAACGGAAAACTATCGGAATTTATGCTTTTCGTATAAATTTGCTGTAGTTATATTTCAATTGAAGTGGTTCAAGCTTGGTGCCGGAAATCTAGTTCTTTAATTACCATGAACTGGATCCTAAACCGGGTAAGTTACAGAAAACACAGGCGAACCTGATCTGAGCGAAGTACACATAATTAATATAATCAATCTAATTTATATATGTATATAAAAGTTAGTTTTAATTGATGACTGACCTATTGACGATTAACAGCCCAAGCAGTAAATGCTAGGAAGCTAAAATTCTTGCAGTTGGGATTGTGGAAAATTCCACTCGTAAGTGTGGAAAATTGAATGAAACATTTTTATTTAGTCGATCCGTTTCAAATTAGTTTTTGAAGATCTTTGGGAAAAATCACAAAAATTTGTAAAAAAAACACATATTTCAATAACACCTTACTATGCGATTCTCATAATTTAGTAGGCAAGACTTGCTGGTTTTCGTGCTATCACTTTAGTTTACCTTCTTGAACTTTATGATTATCTCCATCTCCCTCTTTCTCTCTCTCTCTCTCTCTCTCTCTCTCTCTCTCTCTCTCTTTAAGATTTTCTGACTTTTAAATTCGATCTCCACTTCACTCTTTCTTTCCTTCTCTCCCTTACTTTCTCTTTAGAAAATTAGCTATACGAACTAAACCTTAGGCCTTGGCTTGAAGCATGAACCAAACCAGCGAAAACGTTGGAATATTAGGCAGAAAGAGTAGTGTACTATAAAAACAACCAACTCATCTATAAATATGAGCACTTGCTGTTGTTATATATGAAATCCATAGATTGACTGCATAACTAATTAGCTAAGGGATCTCGGAACTGGAGGAGGAGAGTTGGCCCTTTTGCGTGGTTGCTCCAGAGGACAATTTAACCAACTGGCCAACATTTTTCGCAGAAAATTTCATAAACGTGGAAAATAAGCAAACGGACACATGTGTGTGTGTGTGTGGGGGTGTGCGTGTGATAATATCTATGTATGAGGGTAAGTCTGTGAGGGTGTGTTTGTGTGTGTATGGCTTTTATTGAAAAACGTAATAAGCCCATGCCGCAGTCAACGTACATATGTCGCGGGTTTCCTTTTGTATTGTCATTGGCGTCGATGTCCTTGTTGTAGTTCATGTTGTAGTCCTTGTTGTTGTTGCTTCTGCTCCTGCTGCTGCTCATTTTTGTTGTTGCTTTTCGGTGTCGTTTTATGTGTATGTTGCCCTTATGCGTGTGTGTAGCAGCTATTAGAAAAGAGCAACAGCAGCAGCAACAGCAGCAGCCGCAACAGGAGCAACAGGATTGCTGCCGCTGCTCCGCCAAGCACCGCTCCGCACGCATTGTCCTTTGGCTGACTTTTGAAGTTTTGCGCTGCCCCCGCCCGCACACGAACAGCGGCTGCCTTGTTCCATATATATACTGTTCTTTTTTTTTTTTTCGTTCGACTACAGCCTGGACTGGCCTGCAAACGTTTGTGATGTCCTGCAAATGTCCCTTTTAACATTGCGCCCACTCTGCATGGGCGTGTGTGTGTGTGTGTGTGCGAATATGTGTGTGCATGTGTGCACTCTTCTTTTGTTACAACGATTTTTGCGCAATTTCTTTTGTGCTTTGTGCTTTGTGCGGTGCTGCGGCTCTGCTGTCATAACTGTCGCTCTTTCTGTTGTCCAGAACGACAAGGACAACGGGCACCACGGCCAACGATGTGGATGAGGACGTGCACGTTGCTCTTGCTGCTGCCGTTGCTGCCGCTGAGCACATGCAATTAGTGCCAAATGTTTCCATATTTTTGCGAACACACAAACACACACACACACACACAGACGCATGCACGTCGAGAGCAAGTGAGTGGTGTCCAGTCCACAGTTGACCACACCATTCCGAGCAGCGTGCAGCATTTACTGACAAAACATCGCATCCTACACCCTTGCACCCTTGCACCCTTGCACCCTTGCACCCACTCGCAACCGCAGCAATCGTCCAATGTGGCAGCACAAAAAAAAAAAAGTGCAAAGAAAAGAGCAACATTTTTCGTTTCATTGTTGCCAGGCTCAGGCGCAATAACAACGAACTGTTGCATATCCTTACTGAGAAATGCAGCAAATGGGCTTTTGCTTACTCCCACAAATCTGTATTTATATTACAAAGTTCGACAAATTTCAACAAAATATTGACTAAAAAGATACCAATAATACGTGCCGAACAAGCTATCGACTTTCTAAGTCTATTAATAAATGACTAAAATATAGGTTTATGCTATTAAAATCAACTATAACGAGCGAACAGAGTACATATTTCATACATTACGATCTATCTGTTCGATAATAAGCAAAATATGTGGATATTTCGTACATGGTACAACGATAATCACAAAGTAACTCATCGATTTATCGATTATTTCCATTATTGTTAGTTATTCATCGGTTTTAGACAGCTTACACCGGCACTTACACACGCCCAACCGCATGCGATAGTCGACAGGCTCCGATTTCGGTGGAGCCTCTCGTGTCCGGATGGAGAGTGGCCATAGTGCCGGGCGGCTGGCTGTGTAAACGGCCGTAACATTCTGCACATATCCTTTCAGTGTGTGCGTGTATGGTTAATTATACATTTTGCATACATGCATATGTGTGCGCGTGTGTGTGTGTGTGTGCACACACAACAATGTGCTTATGGCTGTATATGTGCACATATCCGATTTCGTATGGCCGAACCTCGATAACAATATGCGTTCGAATATATGTACATATATATTTCTATATATATATATACATATATATATATATATTTATTTTTGTTTTGGAACGAGGACTGCCTTTTGTTGCATGCATCGTTCACTTCATAATTTTGTAGCTATTTTTAGGCTTTTTGGCGCAGGAAGTGCGCGTGACGCTCGTCCTTATAATGGCTCCGGGACCCGTTCACTGGCCCAGTTATCTATTGTTAAGTATTCCACAACACACACACACACGCACACACACACATGAGTCGCTATACGTTTACGTATGGGTGCTTATTTGTAAGGCCTTGACATCTATTCTGTTCAGGCAACACCTAGGAGGCCGACTACCTTCTCATTTCCAGTTGCGCCGTGATGTATGCTAAACATATTTCCAACGTATTAATTCGTTTGCTAAATAGTTTTCTTAGACGTTTCTTGACTTTTCTAAGCATGATTATCTTTTGAAATAACAGTTAGTGTTGATGCTTAATAAACCAGTTCGTGGTTTTTCAATGGTTGGTTTATAGTTAGGTATGGCTACAATTTTTAGGCATATGCTCAACTAATAAGATCCATTTTTCTACTTTGATTTTAACATACTTGTCTACTTTTCTCTCATTCAAGATCCTTTTTTTAATATACATTATCTTCCTCTTACACCTGCTACTTCATTTCCACGTTCGTCTGGCTCTTTATGATTGTCTTCATGCCCAATCTATGCTCTTTTTCAGAACTATCTTGTTTTACTCAATGCACTTGTATTATTTTTCTTATTAAAACTTATTTTTTCATTGCTTATATATTTTTTGTTCTTCTTAATTGCATACGCATTCTCTCCTTTTTTTAAATACATTCTTTCATATTTATTTTCTTATACCTCCCCCTATAAAACGTTGATTTTCTTCTATTTGTTTACACTAATCTTCATATTCAATGTACTTCTCTTTTTCCTCATAAATATATTTATATATCATCTCATGCTTCCTCACTTCCTCACATACAAACTTATCTTTTACGTACTTTCTTTTCTTTCTTCGTATGTACACTTATTTTTTTATGCAATATTGCTACTTTTCTTATTATTCATCGCTTTTTTCTTCGTATTTCTCCAAAAACTTATTCTAATTTCTCTTACTCATACAAACTTATCGGTTACGTATATTTTTTCTTTCTTGTATGTGCACTCATTTTCTTATGCAATATTCGTATTCTTCTTTTACTCATCGCTTCTCTTCTTATTATTCACACTTATCGTCATTATCATTTAGAGACTTAAATCTTTCGTTTTAAATTTATTCATCCTGCTTTATACAAACCCTTTTTTTCTCAAGCATAAAGTTTCTCCTCTGTTTTTTATTATGCGTGTTCGTATCTTTTGATCTTCTTGTACGCACTTATCTTTCCCTTCTTATGGAATGCATCTTATCATCCAGTTTGTTTTGTTCACACTCCTAATTTATGGATGCTGGGGCAATTCTTCAATTTGTTTGTTTTCTGTGACGCCTTGGCCTAGGCTTATTAGGCTTGGATTGTGGCCCCAGTTTCCGATGCGCTACTGCTGCAGTCCCTTGCAATACCCTGGCATACCCTTGCCCCCACAGCATCAGCCGTCTCCAACCCCAAGCAACGTTTAGTCTGCTGCATCATTTATCATGTGAAATGCGCCAGACACAACAGCCAATCAGACCAGCCCCAGGACTGAAAGCAGCGCCTGCTGTTGGACTCGGACTCGATCTGGGTCTGTCTGGGTCTGGGGCTGGGGCTGGGTCTACCCCTTAGACTATGCACTGGACCGACAGCTGCACTGGATGTTGCCTGGCCGTGGCAATGGCCCTGCTGCTGGTCCTGCGTCCTGTTCCCGGCTTTGGCTCTGGCTTTGGCTTTGGCCCCCATAAAAACAAGTGCAAATGCAATTTGAAAACAACATTGTGTCTGGAGTTGGGCGGGCGACTTGCTAGCTGGCCATGGGCTTAACGGTATTTGGTAATTAATAGGCCATATAATGTACGATATGACCGTGCGTGTGTGTGTCTGTGTGTGTGTGTGTGTGTGTGTGTGTCTGCACTGTGCGCTAGGGGTTTTTATGATTTAAATTGTGCGCCTGAAATACAATAATAACTCCGGGCACTTGGCAAACAAATAAATTAATTGAGCTGCATGAATGGCTCTCTGCTCTCTCGCTCTCTTATTTCTATTTCTATTTCTGCCCCGCTCTCTTTTTCTCTCTCTCACCCTCTAGCTCAGGCTATCTCGCTCTGATTATGCGAAAGTATTTGTGAAAGAAATATGAAGTGATAGAAACTACAAACGCTAACCCGCCACCAACAACAGCAAATAAGTAAAAATATTGCAACGGATATGATCGACTGCGCAATACTCTATTGTCAGTGTGGAAAAACTGCTCAAAACGGAAACGGAAATGTAACTCTTGAAGCGAGTGTAACTGGGCGAGGAACCAATTTTAAAAAAATGTTGAATTGAGTTATAAAAAATAATTATTTGATTTTATAAGTAGTGCATTTATTATTACTATTAACATTATTAATTTTAATATTATTAATTTTAATATTATTATTATCATTATCATTATCATTATCATTATCATTATCATTATCATTATCATTATCATTATCATTATCATTATCATTATCATTAACATTATCATTATCATTATCATTATCATTATCATTATCATTATCATTATCATTATCATTATCATTATCATTATCATTATCATTATCATTATCATTATCATTATCATTATCATTATCATTATCATTATCATTATCATTATCATTATCATTATCATTATCATTATCATTATCATTATCATTATCATTATCATTATCATTATCATTATCATTATCATTATCATTATCATTATCATTATCATTATCATTATCATTATCATTATCATTATCATTATCATTATCATTATCATTATCATTATCATTATCATTATCATTATCATTATCATTATCATTATCATTATTATTATTATTATCATTATCCTTATCATTATCATTAACATTATCATTATCATTATCATTATTATTAATATTAATATTAATATTAGTATTAGTATTATTATTTTTAATATTATTATTAATATTAGTATTATTCATTTTATAATTATTATTGTCATTATTTTTATTATTAAATATTATAGAACGAACACCAAAGAGAAAACCAATATACCCCGTTCACTCTTGCATACAGAGCAAACAACGTTCAGTCATTCAATCGGCCCGCATGCATTGAACAAATTTAATTGAACAACCAGAGCAGGAGACGAGCAGAGGGGAAACTGGGGCTGCCAAAGGATCAGACAACTATTAGCAGAATGTGCATGGATAGGGTAACTAGCCGGAGTGCATACCGAGGTGTGGGTAAGTGTATATGCTGTGTGGCATAAAAGGCGGCTTTTTATTGCAAAAACATATATGTATTATCAAATGCAGCTGTTGCAAATTTATTTGTTGTTGTTGCTTTTGTTGTTGTTTTAATGCTTACGACGTCCATAAGTCAGTTAAATAAATCATTGGAGCATCTAAAAATAAATCTATAAACAATATATATCTACAAAGCTGGAAAATAAAAGAGTCAAGAGCATGTTTATGCATCTGCTTAGGTCAAGAGACCAGTTTCCACTTCCACTCTATCGATTTGTCTATTTAGTTAGTTGATGTTAGTTGAGTTAAGAAAAAAATGAAAACAACTGAGCCTAAGCATCTTTTTAGTGTTGCTAAATGCTTAATGTAAATAACACGAAATTTATTAAAAAGTTATTTTTCCTAACGAAAATACTAAGAAAGGGCATGATGATTGTAAATGTTTGGGAAACCAAACTGGTTTTGTAATCTTAACCACTTTTTCGCGCGTTGTACAACACTGTGTGTTTAAAATGGAATGTTACTGACGCTTGCCAGCACTGCCCAATTAACAACAATGTCCATCAAATAGGACAATGAGGAACGAAAATTAAACATATTCTGTTTATTGTCCTGTCCTTAAACCTGTAAATGATTCCGCATAAAATTGATATGTCAAATATTCTAATTGCATCTGAATTACTTAATACGATGGAAGTTCTTGTCATAATAATTTAACTAGACTTTGAGTTTGACTACAAATTTTTGTTCTATTTAGTTTTAGCATGCATATTCTGCATATTCATGTCGAAAAGTTTTGTGGTAGTGTCTGGCTAAGCGGCTTTGCAACGCCTCAGTTGAGAATTCAATCCATGAAAGTTAATTAACATTATGCGTACATTATTATTTTGTGCCACATACTTTATTTTACAATGCTGAGCAAAATGCTTCTTAAAACTTTAATTATGGATGCACAGGTGCGTCTAACACACACCTGCGAGCACTTAATAGCTTCAACTCCTTGTGGTTTCCATATTCAAAACGGTTGTAACTTATATTCAAACTAAATTAAGAGGATTAAGTCAGGCAATTAGCCGATATTGAAAATCTAGTTTTGCAATTAGGTTTGCAACCAGACTGTAACTTTACAATGTTATTTTAAAAGCCTTCCTTGATGTTTGGTTTTATTAATAGTAATTATGCCCAACCTCCATTGGCAATTCTATGCTATTAATTCAAACTTAGTTATGAGGATTCAGTCGAGCCAAATAACCAATATGGGAAATATAGTTTGCAAGTTGGTTAGCATCTACGCTGTTACTTTACCATGTAACTTTAAATCCATCCACTTGATGTTTGGCTTTACTGATAGTTATTATCCTTTTTGATTATGAATTTCTATTAATTATTTTATTCCATAAACTGCGCAACATATGAATAGAATTTGCTGTACCTCATGTTAAATTTGTTGTTTCATGCGTAAATCTTAACTATGCAGCTCATTTCTAAATTTTATGAGCATTCAATATAAATTTTAATGCCTTTTGGCAAAATATGGCGAGTTATAAAAGTAGGTGTGGCAACGAAGATGCCCTTCGGCGATGCTTGCGCATTTGCGTTTTAATTCTATGAATTATAATTAAGTAGAATAGGAAAATAATGCCGAGTTTCAACTTGTTTTAATAGTTTTTGGGCTATATAAAACGGGCTCAGGCTTAAGTAATCAGGCAAACGGAGAGCCAGAGGGGTAGAGTGAGGACGGGGTTGCGCGAAGTTTCATGAGGCTGCGATTTGGCTGGGCTCAACAAGGCTAAGCGAAGCGCTGCGGCTCTTTTGGTTTTCAAGGATTTCAAGGATTTCATGCGCTTAATGGATAGCCCATACATATATATATATTTATATATATGTATGTATGTATATTTAGCCGCACATAAAAGCTATTGAAATTCGGGCTGCTCTTAATTAATAAGTGTGCGCAGCATTTATTGTTGCATTTCACACCCTTAAACCGCACACGCCCCCTGCTCTTTGCCCTGCCCCTGCCGCTTCTTATGGCATACACAGCATTTTTAGCGATTTTCATTTATTGGGCAAACATTTGCAGCCATGTGGTGCTCCAAGTGTGTGTAGTTATGTGTGTGTGTGTGTGTTTGTGTGTGAGTGCGCGGGCGTTGTGTGTGCCAATAAACCCATCAAATGTTTGTAAATTAATTTTGTGCTCATCACTGCTGTTGTTATTGGCTTTTAATGCGCATTTGGTTTTGTCTTTGCCTTTGGCAATGGCTTCGGCAACGGCTTTGGCTTTGGCTTTGGCATTGATGACTTTAATCATTTGCGCCATATGCGCTCCAATAATGACGTCACATTGCCGAATCGACAGTTTGGGTAGCTGCACCATGGAGCCAATTCTGGTATGTGCAACGCCCAGTGTGTTGCATGGCATAAGCGAAGTGGTTTTGTTTTGTTGCTCCAGCTTCAAACTTGTGAAGTTCTGGTTAGGAATTCCCTCAAAAATAAAAACAAGGCAATATTTGGACATAAGTATATGGCCAAAATATGCCTAGTTATTGAGGTATCTCTCTCTCTCACTCTTTTTGCTAAACTATTTTAACTGAAGAGCTACATAACCTAAACTTAAGTTTGGCAAATAAAAAATCATTTTGAAAATTAAAACAGGTACGCATAACTATTTTCCGCATGACCATGTTTGAAAAACTCAAAATAAGTTAGAAATAAATTTCATTCCCCAATGAGTTTTACAACAATATAGAAAATAATTAATTTAATAACATTTACTTAAACTTTTATACTTGTTAAGCACTCAGCTCTGGCAAGATTTTTGGTAAAATATTTAAAACGCAGCTAATATTTCTGTCTATGTTCCTCTGTAAACTACACGAGAAAAAAGTTCGATATGGATATGTTTTTATACCCTGAACCCATTAAAAATGGGTGAAAAGGGTATAATGTATATGTGCAAATGTATGTAACAGGCAGAAGGAAGCAACTCCGACCCTATAAAGTATATATATTCTTGATCAGCATCTAGCCATGTCCGTCTGTCCGTCCGTCCGTCTGTCCGTCCGTCCGTCCGTCCGTATGTATGAACGCAAGGATCTCAGAACCTATAAGAGCTAGAGACTTTTAGCTGTAGGTCCTCCTAGTGCCCGCGCAGATCGAGTTTGTTTCCGATGTTCGATAACTTGCCCCGTTTCCAAGTAATCGATAACAATCGATATCGAAATCCTGTTTTTGAGCAATTTTGGCAAATAGAGTCACCAAACTTGACATGTAGCTTCTAGAATAGTATATATATATATATAAAGTATTTTTCATTTTATATCTATCGCCTGTCGGAAGAAGAGGGTTCAGGGTATCCCCTAGTCGGGAGCTCCCGCCTAGATCCTCTTACTTGTTTTTTATTGTGATTGAAATGAACTCACAAGGAGCATAACTTCTCTCTCTCTCTCGATTTCTTTCTTCCAATCTCGCTCTCTGTTGTCCTTTGGTTGTTGTTGCTGCTGCTGGTGATAGTGAGGATGATGATGCATCCTTAGGTTGGCTAATTTTAATTATACCAGCGCCTAAATTGCTGCTATCATTTTTAATAATATGCCGTGTCGCTGTGAGCCCTCTCTCGTTCCCTCTTTATGCCTCTCTTTCTTTCAGTGTGTGTGTGTTGGGGTTTAACTTCTGCTCTGGCAACAGCGGCAGCTGTTCTCATTTGAACTGTCTGTTGCTGCTGAAGCTCTATGGCAGCCGGCACGGCCCAGCACAAAGCCAACAAATTATGCACTTACACACACACACACACACATATAGGCACATATATGCATAGTTGTGTAGCTGTTTGAGTTATGTGTATGTGTGTGCAGTGCTGAAGCACTTGACTTTTTACGTTCCTTTGAGGCACAGGACTGGCTGCCCGGCTGGCTGCCTGGTTGCCTGCCATGGAGTGTCTGCCTGGCTGACATCTTCTTGCTCCATTTGGGCGCGCTGTCGTGTTAATTTAGCGCGAAATATTTGACAAGATGACGCGCTGCCTGTTTGGTCCTTCGGCACAGGCTCCGCACACTCAGACATTCTCACACACACACACGCGCGCACACGCTTTCCGCCGTCTTCATCCTTGCCCCAATCGGCGAGACATGCAACGTCTGCTGTGTAATGATCGAACATAGTTGCCGGGGCGCCCGTCTGTGTGGCTATATATATATGCTCTATGTATGCATGTGTATGTGTGTATGTGCAACAGACACTCGTATCGATTTATAAGTTGCAACGCACGCACACACACTGACACATGCTGACATTCGATAGCGCCTCGCATCAGTCGCTATGGCATCCTTTAAGCACTCTCCCCTCTCCCCTCGCCCCCGCATCGCTCGCCTGTGATTGAGCTGTGCGCTCTTTAAGTGATTCGATCTTCAGCTAATTCACAAACAATCCACAGCAAAAGCCACAAGCGCCTTATGACAGTCAATTGCCATGGACAATATTGCATTTGCTTGCCGGAATTCAATCGAACAGTCAGCATTAGCTCATACTTATCCAAGATATCATCCATCTATTGGGTGCACGCTGTGAGTTGAACAAATTAATTTAACAAACGCATTTACTACATAAGCATCAGCTCACTTCGGTTTTATTCACTAGTTTAATATTGCTTACTATTTACTAAGTAGTTTAATTAATTATAATGTGTATTTACGTATGCATGTATGTATGCAAGTATGTATGCACTTATGTATGTGTGTACGTGTGTTTGCATGTTTGTGTATATATATGAATGAGTTTATGTGTATATATGTATGAATGTGGGTATATATGTATATATGTTCGTATGTATTAATATTTGTGTGTATGTATGTGCGTATATATATGTATACATGTATGTATATATGCGTATGCATGCGTGGCTGTGTTTGAATTTATGTATGTTTGCACGAGTAAATGCATGTGTATATGTATATATTATGTATGCATTTGTATGTATTATTATATGTACATAAATGTATGCATATATTTTGTATGTATATATTCATGATCAAGTTTGCCTTTAGCTGCGCTGCAAATTAAAATAAAAAGTATTCTTAACTAATGCCCTACTACGCGATTCTCAGGAATTCAAGTAAGTCCCATAGACTTCACTGCGAGGCTTCAACTATGGAGCAGACGGCGGCTGTTATATTGAAGTAGATGGCAGCTTCAACTATGAAGGAGGAGGCAGCTTAATTAAAGGAGGAACCGGCGGCAACTTAAGCAAAAGAGGCGGCGGAGGTTTTAATATTGGAGAAGGTGACAGCTTATACAATGGAGGAGACGCAGGTTTCAATATTGAAGGAGTTGGAAACTTAAACAAAGGAGAATACGGGGCAAAGGAGATTTCCGTGGCTATAGCGTTGGCTTGGTGGCTATTGACAGAACTATTATTTATTATATTTAAAATAAATGTTACAACTATTACAATTATATGGATGTATGTTCATTTGTAAGTGTTTTTGTTTATATGTGTATATGTTGAGCATGTGTATAGGTTGAACATGAGAAAAAAACGTATTTTTTGAATATTGCTCTACTACGCGATTCTCACTGATTTGAGTAGGGTTTGGCAAGCAAGCTGCGTTTTTAAGCTAATTAACAATCTTTCCGCTTTTCTTTTCTTTCAGTGATGTGTTAATATAGAAGTTCGTCTATATTCGTCTATAGTTCGTCTCCCGCCTACTGAGTGATGACTATAAAATAATCGTGCGTGCGAATAACCAGGTGAGTGCGTATAAATATATATGTTCTTCAAAATTTAAGGGTTTCCTTGCTGGAAACGGCAGGTGATATTTCCAGTTTCCACCAACCACAAATATAGCTTAATATGTGTTACATATAAAAAAACGTTTGGCATTATTCGACTTTTAATATTCGTGTCAAAAATTAGAGCTTCTTTTGAGCCACTTTTGAACCATTCCCATATTAGTTCTGATAAAGCACTTAACTCTGCAATGTGATGCCGAATGCATTCAATTATTCAGTAGTTCGGTTCAGGCACATGCACAAAATCAGAGCCTATAGGAACTGCTAACTGGAACCAGTGAAACACTCACACACATGTACAAGCACACATAGACGACAGACAGAGTCATTTATAAAATTTCTAGCAGAACGTGTTAAATGGCGTCAATATTAAAAGTTCAAATATGACGCTGACGAGCAGAAGTAAAAGGGTAGGGTGGGAGAGCGGAGAGGGGAGAGGAGGAGAAGTGCCAATTGGTTTGGGGCTAGAGATTGCTGATGACGATGGCGATGACGATGGTGTTGATGATGATGATGATGATGATGACGACGATGGTGACGATGAGAACGTAGACATAGACAGCGAGAGCGAATCAACAAATGTTGAAGCTATTATCGTAGTCGCAACATGAGACACACACACGTACACACACACATGCACACACACGGATACACACAACCAACGTATACATATGCTGTACGCTATTGCTCATCATCTTTTGGCGTTAGCAAGTGCTTCGGCGGCAACTTCCAACTTCTAATGGCGGCATTATGCAGCCACCCGTGCCACCGCTGCCCGTGTTGCCGCACCGCTCGCACACACACGCTGGCTGGGTGTTGGCATCTCTTTTGGGCCAAAATGAAAATGAAACTGTTGCAAAATCCCATAAAACGGCCAAAAAGCTTTTGTAAATGACGCCAACAGCTGTCGATGGCTAAAGGCAGACAACGGCGCCAGTCGCCGCCCCCATATAACACAAGCCAATCCCCACTCCCTCTCCTCCGTGCAACACCTATTAGCCATATGTGTATGTGTATGTGTGTGTGTGCTTGTCCTGCGTTTTGGCGCGTTTTAATAAAGCGACAATGACATTTTATGAATTTTCCACTTTGTTCTTGCCTTTGCTGGCGCGGCCCTCCACGTCCTCGTCCACATTCGCGTCTCCGTCCACGCCCACGCGCACGCCCACACTTCACGCTTCAGCCGCCCGCCCCGCGCCCCCCGCCGCGCTGTTGGGCAGGACAACACGCGGCGTCCATTGTTTGTTTGTTTGTTTGCCTAGAGTCGCAGCGCAGTTCCAGCCCTGCCGCCAGCCACGACTCCAGTTTCGCCAGCGGCTTCAAATGAATTGTCATTATCTCTTGGCGAGTGTTGGGGTGTCTGTGTATATGTGTGTGTGCCTGTGTGTGTGCTTGTGTATGCTGCCTGGCGTTGCACAAAGGCGCGTTTCAGTCGTCTTTGATATCCGATTTCATTTATAATTAGCTGCAAAGTTTACGGTTGCCATACCTTTGCTTGTGGTTGGTGCGGCCGGGTCAAGTAATTTAGTGTCATCCGTGGGGATGTTACTGCTCCTGCTCCTGCTCCGCTTATTTGCTCTAGCCAGTCCTCCAACCATTCTCCATTCAATTCTCACAGTACACACAGCGCAAAATAATTAAACGCAGATAAAATCAGGAAAAGAAAGAGGCGGATTATAAACAAATCAAAAAACTTAACTTATGTTAGAATCAGGGCAATTTTTCTTTGAGAAAAAGAGAATAAAAAATGATCAACTACTTTCATATACATATACTTAATCCAAGATAAACGGAAAATCTTTGAAAATTTATATTCAATCATATTTGTCAGAGTATAAAATAGAAAATATTGGTAGTAAAACCAACTTTTCATTGCAAATGCGAAAATTCGACATTTTCGGATTCTTTGCCCCGAAAAGTATGCTAATTAAAATTGCTTTCAATGGTAGCGCAATCGAAAACGGGAAGAAGCCCCAATAAAAGCTATAGATTTCTTTACTTATGCTATTTGTAGCACTGAAATTGATTTTAAAATGGCATAGTTTAATATCTAAAAGCTTAACTAAAGCTAGAACGAGGCAATTTTTCTTAAACGAACACTAAGAGAACAAAAAAAAATCAAATTATTTCATGAACTTTTAAAATCCAAGACAAGCAAAAATACTTGAAGGATAAATAATAAATAAAAAATATATATTATTATAGCAGCAACCAATGTGCAAATTCGAAATTCTCTTATATCTAACTCCGAAAAGTATGCTAATTAAAATTACTTGGAATGGAGGAAGCCCCAATTAAAGCTGCAGGCTGCTTTAATTATGTTGTTTGTGACATTTAAATTGATTTTGGCATTTAGTTCTAACATAGTTCTAAGTTTCCAAAACAATCAACATAATCAATCATTTGAATACAGCATATATTTCAGCTCGAATACTATACGATATTTTTCTTTTATAGCTATATAGGAACTTTTTTGTTCTTAATTTTATTTGTGTTAAAGAAACAACTTAAATTAAACTTATATGAATAAATACTTATACAACTTATTCTACAGTTGAGTCTAACATAATTAAATTAACAAATATCGGTTGGTTATAGAAATCGATCTGAGTGATCGATTGGATGAGTCCTCCGCAATATGTCTCTTTAGAAAACGTTGACAGGAACTTTTGATGCATTTTATGGGAAACATTTGGCATAGCATTTAAAAATGTTTGATATTTTAAAACGAATTAGATGCATTTCGTAAAGGGTAAAGCTAAAAACTCTGTTTGTAAATGTTGAAATTTATAACTAACCCAATAATATTGGTTGTGAATGAAGTCTGTGCCAGTTCCGTATATTTGATTTTTGTTGTTAGACGGTAACTGCAGACTTGACATTTGATATATATTCTCGCTTATTATATGCAGAACAAGTTTATATTTTTATTTTTTTTTTATCTACTCTAATTTTCCTCATATCGGTATCGTTTTAAGAGTTAGTTAGAGTTAGAGTTACTAAAAACTAGATCTATGCTAACTATGTGTAATTCGATCTGACGAGTGTCAACATTTTTTAACTTTTTAGTGTCCAATTACTTACAGTGATACCTCATTATAGTAAATATAGCATAGCTTTTCAAGAATGCATAGCTTAGCGCTGGTTATAGGGCATCTGCCAGTCGGGCACTCTTGCTTATTTTCAGCTCAGTTTATATTTGAAAGATTTCAAGTGGTTTCTCTTCATTTATTTCTGTCTCGGCCCGTGTCAGTGACCGTTTTTAGCAAATTGCGTCAAGTTGAAGTCAAGTGGAAAGTAAAAGTCGCAGCTCGGCGGGGAGCCGGGGGCCAAATTAACAGCTAATTACGTGCGAATGCCAACTACCAAAGAATTCCAAATGGCACCTGCTGTAGCCGGGGTTGGGGTAGCGGGGCGCGATGTGTACAACACGGACAGGCATGGCTGGACAAACTCGAACGCACAAAATAATAATACAAAAAAATATATATATATATTTTATACAAAAAAAAAAAAGAAATAGGGGCTAAAAAAACGCTCGTCGTACACGTAGCTGCCAATTGCAAGGGACAACAAAAACGTCAAACATTATTTGAATACAAAATTTCCTTGAAAAGGGTTGGCAGCATATGCTGACAGGGGATGGCTGGCGAGGGGGGTGTGGGTTCGGTCTGCAAATCCAGCGCCCAAGTGACAAAAGTGAGAAATTAGTCGATGTGCCCGACACCAGAAAGCGTTACGAGTGAGAAGGGCGACCAAAGGCAACCGCAACCCTTGTACCGAGGCTTTAGCTAGGTGGGATTTTCTATCGCAATAATTTTGTTTAGGCAAAAAAATGTCAAGTGTCGGAGCGGGGTCAACGTTGTCCTTGTCGTCAACGCAATTAAAATTCAAAGAGCAAAATGCATTTGCCACGCTCACGCACGCAGACGCAGCCCAGTCGCCGAGGCTTCTGCTGTATGCTGCCCAATCCAGGACTCAGATTTCCAGTTGGGATTGTAATTCAAATTGTGTTTAAGAAGGCACCAGCCGTATATATGCATATATATATATATATGTATATATTTATATGTATATATAGATGCCGGCGCATAATTACATGCTAAATTGTGCGACACAAATAACGAGGCATTAGAAGTGGCTGGCAAAAACGTATCATACTCAACGGCAGAGCGATGGACGCAGTGGGTTCCACTCGTTTCTTGTGGCTTTTCCCTTTTCCCATTTTATTTTGTACTCGTTTTTAGTGCAAGTATCTCATGCCTTGTTGCTCATTTGTCGGGGCGATTTGCATGCACTGCGTCTTATCGGCTGGCAAATTAACGCCCAGATGTCTGGCATTTTGTTGCTATTTGCATTCCGGACTTCTGATTGCGGCACATATATGCCCAGGAGTTGGCTCTGCCCGGGCTAGCTGCCAGCTTGCCATGTATATTGTTTTCTTTTTTTGGTGGCTGCTTTAATTACGGCATTTGCTCAACTGCGCAAACTAGCAGCTGGAGCCACGTTCTGTTAGCTCAGCGCAACAATATTAACATTCCAAATCAATTGCTTTAATTGAAATCAAGTGAAAAAGCGCTAACTGTGGCACACCGAAGCTCCAACACCCTTCTAGGCATAACAATTACAACTGATTTTACGCTGTAGCTTTATTTACAAACGATTATTCCAATATGAGCCACATGATATAGTAGTCCATATTGGGACCTTGCAGCTACGTTAAAAGAAATTTGAACCAGCTCGCATCATTATTTATCTTCGGTTTTCGGGGGTTTCTGCTACCCAATATTTAACTTAAGATTTTGTTAAATACAATTTTAAAAACTAAATAAATTGAAAAGCGGAAAACATCGTATGCCGAATTATCAGCAAATCAATTTACTTTCTAATCCACTTGTTCGTTTTATTGAATAAATATGTTTTGCGGATGTTTTTCAAATCTCTAGACTTAACACCAGCCGAAATGATTACTTTAAAAGCCGAAATGACTTTCTTTGTCGCTAAGAATTAGTATTGGGCTGGAAGATGGTTAAAAGACATTACTGGACTTGGGCTTTGCTCAGGTGCTAGAAAAGCTAGCAAAGCTTCTCATTGTCAAGTTAGAAGAAGCTCTCTACAAAAAAAAAAAAACAGAAAATGTTTCAAGCAATTCTTTCTATTGAGCTATTTTGCGCAGAAATGTGAGGATTTGGATTTTTGTGGCAGCTTTATGATAGAGTAAACCGATCTGGCCGAATCGACTCGGCTGTTGATGCTGATCAAGAATTGATGCACTCGGAAATGTCTACTTCTAGGCGCTGAGCATAACGTGAGACAATTTGAACACGCTCTATAGTAAGGGTATAAGAACAGGCATCAATACAAATTTCACACTCTGATTACTCAGATTCTTTGGATGATTGTCCAGTTGTCAATGGATATCTGTAATAATAAGCAATAATTTCGGATTTATTTACAACAGCTTATTGAATACACAAATCCAGATATCCGAGAGGGAGACCTGCAGCAGCAACTATCGAAATAACATTTGCAAATCAATTGATTTAATTCGAATTGAGAAGCAAACACAAAAGTAAACAAATATGCGCAAATTAAGTTTGGAACACATTGATTTAAGCCCGACGCATTTGTTAAACAAAAGATATGCAGGTGACAGGTGAGTGACATGTTATCGAATTTAATCAAAATGCAAATATCGATATATGCAAATAGGCAATATATATTTAAATTTAAATATTAACGGCTACAACAGTTAATTGAGCTTTTTAAATGAGCCTTTTTATTTATTTACATGGCACCTCAGTTCCGCTTGAGTGCCCCTGCAGCTTTGTGGATACAATTGTAATGCCACACCCGCACACACACACGCGCACACACACACACAACCAGAAAAATCAGTTAGATAGCATGAAATGTGGCGCGAGATGTTCCGAGAAATTCCATCAGGTCGCAAATTCCAGAAGGGAGCAATGCAGCGAGCCAAAAATAATGAACTCCAAATGAAGTAAAACAAAAAGAAGCACACAGCATTAATTATTCATATTTCATTAGTGTGCGCCACTCACCGTACCGAGTGCCTCCTCAAGGGTTGGCGGCGGAGTCAAAGAAAGGCGTGTGCCATATAAAATTTATAAAAATCAAAGTAATGTTGCTAGCGTGCGGGCAGGCGGGGGAATGTCAGTCAGGGCAGCGCCGCAATGAAAACACAGAGAGGGGGCACGGGGTGTGGGTTAAATACTAGCCCAGACTAAGAACAGCGGTCCTGGTCCTGGTCCAGGCTCTGGCCCTGGTCCTGGGTACCTGCTACCTGCTACCTGTTAGCTGTTGGCTGTTAGCTGAAAGCCAGTAGACCGTGGTAGACATCATCATTTGTCTTGGCCTTGCCATCGTTTTGGGCCGCGGCGCATTGATGAATGAAGTGCGTATATGGCCTGAAAAGGCCAAAAGGTAAGGCGACATTAAAAATGCACACGCAATCAGAAAATGTTTCATGCTGGCCCCGACGGCAGTTAACATTTAGCAGCCAGCAGTAGGCATCCAGTTGATGGATCAACAGCGCCCAGATAAGACAGCGCTGGGCGGGCTAATGAGCGAGTTGAACTGGGCCAAGCACAGCGACGCTGCCATCGCCCATCAACTTTTCTCCACGCTTAAGACCCTGAGCCACCGGCTTAAATGTGTGAAAAAAGGGTATAATGGTTTTGCTGGCGGAAGGCACAGCATCACCGTTCCCAGAAGGTAGATAGATATGTTTACATATACGAATCGATCTGGCCCTGTTTATTGAATTTTTTGTCGATATTTCCTCCATTATATCGATAAATATCGATTTTGAGACTTGTCTTTTTTAAGCACAGATGTTGAGAGTCAGATATTTTACGTTTTGAATACATTTTTCCATTTTCCCTCATTTCCATTATATCGATAAATATCGATTCTTTCTTCTTATAAGTATAACCCAAAAGATGTGAGAGTAAGATGCTCCAAACTTGGTACGCCGAGTCGTGGAGTATACTCAAATGAAGAATATTTAACTTTATGGATACCTTTTTCCATTGTCCCTCATTTCCATTATATCGATAGATATCGATTTTGGAACTTTGTCTTTTGAGCAAAGCCCGATAACTATGAGAGTTTGATACACAACATTTGGCACGCAGATTATGAATTTTTTACTTTTTTAGATATCTACCTTCCTCATGCATTTCGATTGCATGGACCGCTTGAACTCAGGGTATCTCCTGGTCGGGGACGCTTGCTTGGTTTTTTTTTCGTACTTTTTTTTTTTTTGTTTTTTAAGCCTTTGAGCTGGGGCTAACGCAGTCGCTGTCGTCGTTGACGGCAATTTATAATTTGTTTGGGCTTTCAGCGGCCGTCCAAAGCAATTACCGTGCTCAAGGTGCAGTTGCCCAGTTGCCCGTTTGCCCAGCTGGCTGCGTCCACAGCCGACACCTACGCACCCAAGCAATTCGGCTTGACTTGAGGCGAACTTTTGCCCGTGCCGTCCCGTCATCTTATCGGGTTCACTTACTGGGTCAACTTTGTCTCCACCCCAATGATTTATTAAGCCAAGCGCCCAACTTGTGCTTCTCCTGCTGCCGCTGCTGCTGTTGCTGCTGAGGCTATTTTCTTTGGCACGTTCGCGCTGAGAAAACAGGCGCCTCGCATGGCAGCTCTCATGTGTGTGTGTGTGTGTGTGTGTGTATGTGTGTGTGCGGTGTCGTTGGCTGTAGCCAAGCGTGTTGACCCGTTTGACACCCATTAATATGCACAGATTCGCATAGCTGATGTACTCGGCATGAAACCTTCAGTCTGATGATACTTAACTTAATGTATTTGCTTTTTTTATGGATTCTGTTGGCTTCTGCCCTTGAACAGCATAAACAGGTGTCTGTGTGTGTGTGTGTGTGTGCGTGTGCATTCCTTGGCAATTGCTTTCGACAAATTTTGGAATTATCCAAACACTGGCGATTGCAAAATAAACTTACGCTAGCATTACACTTTTATTTTAAAATCTAATTCTGGCTATTCATGTATTTAATACAAAATGTTATTGCACTGTCTCGTCTGTCATATCCTCATCGCCGCTGCTGGTGTCGGATAGATTCAACGTTGTTGCCACGCTCGACTCATTGACAACTTCGTAGTCGACGCGCACAGCTTCGCTGTCCATGCGTAGCAGGTATTTGACCTCTCGCAGGATGTCTGGCTCGGGCGGCTCTACGTTCTTCTCTTTCAGTGCGTTGTTCAGACGACGTCGGCGCAGATTTCGGCAGGGCGGCGTCAGGCCGTGTGGCCATAGATACTTTTCGTCCACTTTTAGTATATCTCTGGTGTCCTCCAAAATGGGCGACAGATTTTCCTTGTCATCATCCCAGGGGGCATCCGATTCGGATTGCGTATTGGCTTGTTTGGCCGCATGCTTTCCCGCCTGTTTTCCAGCCAGCTTTCCAGCCTGTTTTGCCGCCTGCTTTCCAGCCAGCTTTCCGGCCTGCTTTCCGGCCTGCTTTCCAAGCGGCTTTCCAGCCTGCTCATCAGCCAGCTCATCGACCTGCTCTTCAGCCAGCTGATCGGCTTGCTTTTCAGCCAGCTTTCCGGCCAGTTTTCCAGCCTGTTTTCCAGTCTGCTTTCCAGCCTGCTTTCCCGCCTGCTTCTTAGGCTGTCTTCCGGGCTTCTTTGGGATCGGCTTTTCGATCTGTTTAGCAGGTTGCTTTGCGGCACGCCTTCCGGCCTTCTTCGGGGGCGTCTTCTCGGGCTCTGTGTCTGAATTTGACACAGCCCCAGCATCCAGCTCCTTGGCCTGTTTGGCACGCTCCCTATCGAAATCCTTTGGGCGCTCCCTACTGCACACTAGCAACTGGCAAATGTCGGCTGTTTTGTACAAATTCGTATTGTCAGCCGTTTTGTAGCTTTCAATAACTGTGGGCAGATCAACAAGTTTGGCGTGCAGCAGCTGATTATTTAGGTGCACCTCACCGTATCGCAGATCGTTATCAAGCTGAATGCTTAGCTTCTCATTGATGGTTTCCGCTTCTATAGCTTCGTGCACTATTTTGGCGAGGTCCTGTGCGAAATGAAATCAAAAATATAGCTGGGGTTCGCTAAAACCTATCAAATACTTATATTTTTACCTCCGGAAACCGAATTATAAACTGACTCTCCAGCTCTAGCTTATCAACTGGGGAATTTACCTGTGGCTGATTATTTTTTTTGGACATAGTCAGCTTTGTTTTTACTAACTGCAAATGAAGCACCTGTCAAAGTGGAAATTTTCATTGCAGTGCCTACAGTGTTGCTCAACGTCTGAGGCATATCGATAATACGCTGCGTATACGATATACTGGGGCTTTTGCCTCACAGCCTCACATTTGACAGCTTCCTTGCCTTCTGCTGCTGTCTCCTCTGATTGTTATACTCGTTCAGGGAGTGTGAAGAGCATATTAGTTTTGATGCAGAACATTCAGCACTATTGAAATTGCAGACTAAACTTGGTATATATGTAATTCTATTCGCGGATATCTCGCATTCAATTTGGCACATAGTCTGTTTAAACTGTTTTTGGATTTAAGAGAGCATTACGCAGTCAGTTACACCCGACTGCAGCACTCGTACTTATTATTAATTTCTATTGTCATTTTGTCACTTTTCAATCTGAATGCGTTAACTTTTCAGTTTCTATTCTATTTCTATATATTTTTCGATACACAACCGAGTTGCTGTTACATCTTGAAGCCTTCAACAGCTTTCCATTTTGCTCAACTTAAAAGGCAACGTCTCAGATGTGCTGTAATATTAATGAGGAAGTTTAAAATATCTTTATATCAGGATAGTGAGCTTTCGTTTTCAGCTGGCAGCACGCCTTATAGCCCATATAAATATGGCATTTATGAATGTTTTTCCACTTATTTGCATACAAGCTGAAGTTATTTCGTGCTATTAATATTCCATTGCGTATTCGCGCGAGAATATATTCCATTTTTAATAACACAAAACTTTATAAAAATTTTATAAATAAAAGGCAAGTGTAACGCCAACAGCAACAACAAAAATCCATAGCCAAAAGGAGAGCTCAAAAGTCAAAGCAAACAAGCAAAGGGCAGAGCATAAGGCGATGCGGGTTGCAGGTTAAGGACTCCCAGAACTGCCAAATGGGATACACAGCGCCAAAGGAGGTGGAGCTGGAGCTGGGCGGGTTTGGGCAAAGCAACGGGATGAGCCCAGCCGAGTGGGTGGGCCAAAAAACAATTGAAATGTGAATATTAAATATACAAGTACAAGATTTTTGTATCCCTCCAGCAAGTAGTGCGCTGCCAGCAGACGCTGCGGTCTTTTCAGGTGCGGTTCGCACCGTCTGACGCCACACCCACCCCCCCATAGAAGGCGGCAACTCCCCGCGGCGTCATTGTGTGCATTGCGAGTGGCAACAAAATAAACCGTTTGATGGCATCCACGTTTGGCGCAACTGATTGATGTCGAGATTTGCTGGTGCTAACCAGGTGGGCGCATACCCTTTGACGCCTCACCACCTCTCTTATCAGAGATTGGCAATCAGCTTGCCAGATGCCGTCAAGCAAATACATCGAGATGATAAGCTGTAAGGCTGGCGCTTAAACATATTGTTGCCTGATCCCGTCAGCCAGCAAAGAATAAGTGTAAAATCATCTAACTAGATTTTGAATTTAATATCCGGGATGATAGTCCAAATGTCAGAAGTGTGTTTGAAATATCTTTCGCTGAAAATATGAAAAATGTTCGTATCGAGTAATTGTGTCACTTTTGCTCTTGTAATGGGCATCATAGTCTTGCAGTGAGATGTCTAACATATAGAAGAAGACGTAAATGCACATCTCCTGATTCCTGATATCATATATGTGTGTCATTCCACAATCAGACTTTATTTACTCGAAAATAAAATGTTAACCAACCCAGTTTTAACGGAAGTTGCGGGGTAACCCCTTGTCCGTACTGCCAATCGATAGTCTTATCCGTACTAGGTATATTATTACATAATTGGACTTTATTTACCTGAGATATACCAAAAATATGATGCAAAATCTGTGGGCTCAGAACCAATCCATTTGTGGCAAATCTTTTCTTTCAGTTTCGAAGCAAATTTTAGCACAATCTCGTACATTCTCGTATTAGCAGGATATGTCCGCAAGAGTATTTAATCTTCGGCGTGTTGCTATTTCTTGCATTGCCCATACCTTTGCAGAGGATATAACTACTTTGTCACGTGTTGTGTAACGCATTGAAGAATAGATATTTGACCTTAACATATAAGATCGTATACGTCCATCTCAGAGGTTGAACCATATCATCATGAGCTTTGGCTAGCTGTGCTCTAATGCAGGGTTCAACTATTCTCACAAGCCAAATGATGAGCTTACTCTGCAGCTGGGATCGAATTGTTAGCGAGAAACTGGCCCGATTTAACAAAATTTAGCTGACATACATATAAAACGTGATCCACAATAGAAACTAATTGCAGGCCAAGCAAATTGCTTACAGCATGTTCCACTCTATATGGTTGTATGGTATAAAAGCCTGGGATGTTTTTCAACTGGTACAGCCCGGCCATATAGTGCTCGCCCTCTGTGCGTGTGTGTGTGTGTGTGTGTGTGTGTGTATGGCATGCAGCGAGGCACATTAATTAAATAAAAATTGATTTTTCAAGCGCATGAAATCCAATCAACGACCAGCTCCAAGTAGGGACAACAACGAGTGGCTCGCACATAAAGCTATGTCCTGGATCAGCGCATCAGCCTTGTAGCACCACCGCATCGCAATACCAACCCCTCCCCACCGCCTGCCCACTGCTGGTGGTGCTGCCGCTGCCGCTGCCGCTGCCGCTGCTGCTGCTGGTTGTCAAATGAAGTTAACAAAGTTTACGATTTTTTATATATTTTGCGTTCACTCGACTTTCAATTTTTTTTTGTGTATTTTTTTTTTGCTATATTTTTTGTTGTTGATTTTTTCTTTTTAACGTTTGCATAAGTATATAATATGAACATGGGACAGCTATTGTGGCGCTGGATATGCCATGCTTTATTTCTGGTATATGGTGCCGCATGCCGCATGCCACATGCCACATGCGTTTTGTATCGCCTTCAACCATTGGCCACAGTTTAATGTGCGCTGTCGCCCTTTTTGTGCGGGCGGTATTTAAACCACAGCAAGTCATCAGGCAAATTGAATTTTCAACGTATGCTCGCACACACACAGACACACACAGGCGGGCACGCCCACAACTACAATGCCTGGCTTAAAGCTCTACTTGTTTTATATAGCACTTATAGCAACTACTATGCCCCAGTCCAACCGACTGCCCCTCTGGTGCCTGGTCAACGCCATTTGCCGTTTCGCTTCTTTCGTTTCTCGTTACAAAATTACCCACGATAAAAATTGAATTACTTCGTCGGCGTTGGAGCTGGAGCTGGAGCTGGAGCTGAAGCTGGCATCGCATTCTAGTCTTACGTTTGCCTCCTGGACATGGCGAGATCTGGGTCTGGGTCCTGGTCCTGGTCCTGGTCCTGGATAGCAGCGTTGTCGCTGCAAAGTGTTATGCTTACTCTTGACGCGCCCACAGCCACGCCCACGTCTCAGCGAGACTACTTAGGCGACGTTGAAACTGTCGCCGAGCCTGGTCCTGCAGCCTGCACCCTGCACACTGCACCCTGTCTGTAAGCGCCACCCTCCCCCCGGCCCCCTGCTATCATTGTGTGTGTGTGTGTGTGTGTGTGTGTGTGTGTGTGTGTGTGTGTATGACTTCATCTAATGATAAATGAGCTGCAATGGATGACAGCGAATCAACTTAAGTGTATTGCTCTGCTTCGGTGACACTCTCCCCCCAGCCCCTTCTTTTCCCTTCGGCATACTTCTTGCACTCCGCACCCGCCTGCCTAGCGTTTCGTGCCCCTCTTCACTCCATGTCCTGCTCTTGGTCTGTGCTTTTTCCAGCACCCTGTCATCCAATGCACTTTCCCTTAACGCTTTTTGCTTGTGTTTACGTTTCACTTCAAATTTCTATGCTACACTAAATATTTACATAGGAAAAACTTTGCGCGTGTAAGTGAAACGCTTTAAAAATGCTCGGGGGAAAAACTTATGCGAATGTTTCGCCACTCATTAACTTATCGAAACTTATTTTATAGCAGGGCTAATTAGAGAGATTGCTATTTAATGATTCCAGCTGCGACCAGTTCATAAAAAGAGACAGGGAGAGTGAGAGAAGAAAGTGATAGCACTTGTGCCTGGTAAGGCTTAAGTTAGTTGCCAATCTGTTTAAGTGCATTGCTGTTCTTTTATCAGTGACAATAGTGTGCCAGTCTGGCAACGCTGCGTTTGTGTGGCCATATGTGCAATGCAAGGTGGCAACACTAAACATCTAACGTCATCTTAAATTAACAACATGTTCCTCTTAAAGTTTAATTATTTTTTTACACTACAAAATCGACTTTGATAACAGGTTAATTATAAGGTATGACTGGGAATAAAAGATAGACGTTTTTTTTTTTTAATTTGCGCTGGAATCGATCAGTGCCTTCTAATCTCTACCAAGCGAATAACTAAGGGAATGTTGTATAGTTATGGATCTATTATGTAACTTACATGATAAGAGTAAGACTTTATTTTGGTTGCTGGGTTGCTCATGCTATTTATGAGTTAGCTTAAAGCATAACGTTAAGTCAAAACAATTATTTCCAAAGAGCAATTTACACCGGACTTTATTATTAAATGCATATATAAATTATTTTTTATTTGGCAAACTAATTGTTAAAATAAATAAACAAAAAAAAAAAAAAAATTTAAGTACATTATTGTAAATATATCATTGCTAATATCATTGAATTTATTTTGAGATTATATATTATGAATGCTACAGTTTTCGTTTCCGTCTATTTGGTTCGGCATTGTCGATAGTCGTCTCTACTTGTGCAGACACGTGGCATCATCCTTAGACACGCACTTAAGAGTGCGGTAGTCGAAACGCTCCTTGTTATCGCAGCGCAGATGCACGAACCTATGCTTGCCAGACTTCTTGATCTCGCAGCGGTAATACTTTCGGCAATCGCGCACATCTGGATAGACGTCGTCCTCATCGCATTCCTCTTCATCCTTCAGCTTCTTGATAACGTTCTTAACGAATTGCTTTTTCTCCTTGGAGTTCAGATCGTCGTTGTCATCATCTTCATTGGATTTTTTCAGTTCGCTGTCTTTCTCCTCATTGGAATCCTTTGACTTTTTGTTGTTCTTCTTGTCATTCTTTTCCTCTGTAGAGCTATTGGGTTTTTTCTTATCGTTGTCCTTTTCCTCCTTTGAATCTTTCGACTTGCTGCTGTCCTTCTTCTTATCCTCTTTCGATTCTTTCGGCTTGTTGTCCTTATCCTTCTTCTCGTCAGAGCTGTTCTCATTAGAGGCAGGCTTCTTATGCTCCTGCTCCTTGGACTGGTCCTCAGCAGGCTTTGGCTTCTTCTTGTCCTTGTTGCTCTCTTCAACCGAGGCATTCTCATTGGAGATGGGTCCACCAGATGGTTGCTCTACAGACTCATTTGTTTCCGACTTGTTGCTGTCTGGAGTCGGGGCTGGTGTGGGAGCAGCGGTGGGCTGGGCAGGCTTTTTAGATGGCCGCCAGCTGTTGACCCAGTCATGCCAATTCGGCCAGAAGGGCTTTACAGTCGGTATATTCTGGCCATTACCATTGTTACTGCCATTTCCGTTACCTGGTTGCTGGGGACGTTGCGGCCATAAAGGATGTTGGGGAATTGGTCGAATGGGTGGTCTTGGGTGTCCTGGGTGCACAGGGTGAATGGGTTGATTCGGGCGCCATGGATGTGGCAATGAGCCCGGACGACCTGGATACGCAGGAACTGAAGGGACAGAGGGGACAGATGGGATGATGGGTATATTGGGATCAACTGGAGAGTTGGGGTTCACTGGGGAGCTGGGATCAAGCGGTGTATTGGGATCAACTGGTTTGTTGGGATTCACTGGCGCGTTTGGATCGACCGGAGCGTTGGGGTCAACTGGTGCATTGGGATTCACCGGTGCGTTTGGATCAATAGGTGCATTTGGGTTGACCGGCGCGTTGGGGTCGACTGGTGCGTTGGGATCAACTGGTGCGTTGGGGTTAACTGGTGCGTTGGGATCAACTGGTGCGTTGGGGTTAACTGGTGCGTTGGGATCAACTGGTGCATTGGGATCTATTGGTGCGTTGGGGTCGACTGGTGCGTTGGGATCGACTGGTGCATTGGGATCAACTGGTGCGTTGGGGTTGACTGGTGCGTTGGGGTCGACTGGTGCATTGGGATCAACTGGTGCATTTGGATCTACTGGTGCATTGGGATCTACTGGTGCATTGGGATCTACTGGTGCGTTGGGGTTGACTGGTGCGTTGGGGTTGACTGGTGCGTTGGGGTCGACTGGTGCGTTGGGATCTACTGGTGTGTTGGGGTCCACTGGTGCGTTGGGATCGACTGGTGCAGTGGGATCAACTGGTGCATTGGGATCGACTGGTGCGTTGGGATCTACTGGTGCATTGGGATCGACTGGTGCGTTGGGGTTGACTGGTGCGTTGGGATCGACTGGTGCGTTGGGGTCGACTGGTGCGTTGGGATCGACTGGTGCGTTGGGGTCGACTGGTGTGTTGGGGTCCACTGGTGCATTGGGATCGACTGGTGCATTGGGATCAACTGGTGCATTGGGATCGACTGGTGCGTTGGGATCTACTGGTGCATTGGGATCAACTGGTGCGTTGGGATCGACTGGTGCGTTGGGATCGACTGGTGCGTTGGGATCGACTGGTGCGTTGGGGTTGACTGGTGCATTGGGGTCAACTGGTGCATTTGGATCAACTGGTGCGTTGGGATCGACTGGTGCGTTGGGATCGACTGGTGCATTGGGATCTACTGGTGCGTTGGGGTCGACTGGTCCATTGGGATCAACTGGTGCATTGGGATCTAATGGTGCGTTGGGATCTACTGGTGCATTGGGATCAACTGGTGCGTTGGGGTTGACTGGTGCGTTGGGATCGACTGGTGCGTTGGGATCGACTGGTGCGTTGGGGTTGACTGGTGCATTGGGATCTACTGGTGCGTTGGGATCGACTGGTGCGTTGGGGTCGACTGGTCCATTGGGATCAACTGGTGCATTGGGATCTAATGGTGCATTGGGGTCGACTGGTGCGTTGGGATCTACTGGTGCATTGGGATCAACTGGTGCGTTGGGATCAACTGGTGCGTTGGGATCGACTGGTGCATTGGGATCTACTGGTGCGTTGGGATCGACTGGTGCGTTGGGGCCGACTGGTCCATTGGGATCAACTGGTGCATTGGGATCTAATGGTGCATTGGGGTCGACTGGTGCGTTGGGATCTACTGGTGCATTGGGATCAACTGGTGCGTTGGGGTTGACTGGTGCGTTGGGATCGACTGGTGCATTGGGATCTACTGGTGCGTTGGGATCAACTGGTGCGTTGGGATCGACTGGTGCGTTGGGGTCGACTGGTGTGTTGGGGTCCACTGGTGCATTGGGATCGACTGGTGCATTGGGATCTACTGGTGCATTGGGATCGACTGGTGCGTTGGGATCTACTGGTGCATTGGGATCAACTGGTGCGTTGGGGTTGACTGGTGCGTTGGGATCGACTGGTGCATTGGGATCTACTGGTGCGTTGGGATCAACTGGTGCAGTGGGATCTACTGGTGCGTTGGGATCGACTGGTGCATTGGGATCAACTGGTGCATTGGGATTAACTGGTGCGTTGGGATCGACTGGTGCGTTGGGGTTGAGTGGTGCGTTGGGATCAACTGGTGCAGTGGGATCTACTGGTGCAGTGGGATCGACTGGTGCATTGGGATCAACTGGTGCATTGGGATCTACTGGTGCATTGGGATCTACTGGTGCATTGGGGTCCACTGGTGCGTTGGGGTCCACTGGTGCGTTGGGGTCGACTGGTGCGTTTGGATCGACTGGTGCGTTAGGATCGACTGGTGCATTGGGATCTACTGGTGCGTTGGGATCAACTGGTGCATTGGGATCTACTGGTGCGTTGGGATCGACTGGTGCATTGGGATCAACTGGTGCATTGGGATCTACTGGTGCATTGGGATCTACTGGTGCATTGGGATCTACTGGTGCATTGGGGTCCACTGGTGCGTTGGGGTCCACTGGTGCGTTGGGGTCGACTGGTGCGTTTGGATCGACTGGTGCGTTAGGATCGACTGGTGCATTGGGATCTATTGGTGTGTTGGGATCGACTGGTTCGTTGGGGTCGACTGGTGTGCTCGGATCAACTGGTGCGTTGGGATCGACAGGTGCGTTGGGGTCGACTGGTGCGTTGGGATCAACTGGTGCATTGGGATCAACTGGTGCGTTGGGATCGACTGGAGCATTGGGATCAACTGGTGCGTTGGGATCGACTGGAGCATTGGGGTCAACTGGTGCATTGGGATCTACTGGTGCATTGGGATCAACTGGTGCGTTAGGGTCGACAGGTGCGTTGGGATCAACTGGTGCATTGGGATCGACTGGTGCGTTGGGATCGACTGGTGCGTTGGGGTCGACTGGTGAGTTGGGGTCGACTGGTGAGTTGGGATCAACTGGTGTGCTGGGATCGACTGGTGCGTTGGGGTCCACTGGAGCATTGGGGTCTACTGGAGCGTTGGGATCGACTGGAGTATTGGGATCCACTGGCACGTTAGGGTCGCCTGGAGCATTCGGGTCCACTGGGGCTAAAGTTGTTCCCTCTTGATTTCCAGGGGCGTTGGGGTCAACTGGTGCGTTTGGATCGACTGGTGCATTAGGGTCTACAGGTGCATTTGGATCAACTGGTGTGCTTGGATCGACTGGTGCGTTGGGGTCCACTGGAGCATTGGGGTCCACTGGAGCGTTGGGGTCGACTGGAGCATTGGGATCCACTGGCGCATTAGGGCCGCCTGGAGCATTCGGGTCCAATGGGGATACAGTTGTTCCCTCTTGATTTCCAGGGGCGTTGGGGTCAACTGGTGCGTTGGGATCCACTGGTGCATTAGGGTCCACTGGAGCATTGGGATCGACTGGCGCATTCGGATCGACTGGTGCGTTTGGATCGACTGGTGCATTAGGGTCGACAGGTGCATTTGGATCAACTGGTGCATTGGGATCGACTGGTGCGTTGGGATCCACTGGAGCATTCGGGTCCACTGGGGATACAGTTGTTCCCTCTGGATTGCCAGGGGCGTTGGGGTCAACTGGTGCGTTGGGATCCACTGGTGCATTGGGGTCTACAGGTGCATTCGGATCAACTGGAGCGTTTGGGTCCACCGGTGCGTTAGGATCAACAGGTGCGTTGGGATCGACTGGTGCGTTGGGGTCGACTGGTGCATTGGGGTCTACCGGTGCAGTGGGATCTACCGGTGCACTGGGATCTACTGGTGCATTAGGGTCCACTGGAACATTGGGATCGACTGGCGCACTGGGATCGACAGGTGCATTGGGATCGACTGGAGCATTGGGGTCCACTGGAGCGTTGGGGTCAACTGGAGCATTGGGGTCAACTGGGGATACAGTTGTTCCTTCTGGATTCTCTGGGGCGTTGGGATCAACTGGAGCGTTGGGATCGACTGGTGCATTCGGATCGACTGGTGTATTAGGGTCCACTGGTGTATTGGGATCAACTGGTGCATTGGGATCCACTGGTGCGTTGGGATCCACTGGTACGTTAGGACCAACAGGTGCGTTGGGATCGACTGGTGCATTGGGATCCACTGGGACGTTAGGATCAACAGGTGCGTTGGGATCGACTGGTGCATTCGGATCAACTGGGGATGCAGTTGTTCCCTCTGGGTTTTCAGGTGCGTTGGGATCAGTAGGTGCGTTAGGGTCTACCGGTGTGTTGGGGTCGACTGGGGTGTTGGGGTCAACTGGTGCATTTGGATCCAAAGGAGCGTTGGGTTCAGTTGGGGCAGTCGGGTCAACTGATGATATTGTCGTTCCTTCTGGATCCACAGGTGTGTTGGGATTAATGGGTTCAGTTGGGGGTGATGTCGTTCCCTCTGGGCCGACTGGTGCATTTGGATCCACGGGTACGTTAGGATCTACTGGTGTATTGGGATCAACAGGGGATGATGTAGAGCTTCCTGGCGTTGGTTTTGTTGGGCGTGTTGGGGCACTTGTCTCCCAATTGGGACCGACGGTCGTAATTGGATCCAATGTGGCGTCAGTTGTAATGTCCGCCGGCAGTGTTGAATCAGGTTCTGCGGGTGCATTAGTTGTTGTGTCAGCAATCGGCTCTGCAGTTGTCTGCAGGGTAGTATCTGTAGTTGCCTCCTCTGGCACATTGGTCGTCTCAACGACAACAGGGGTTGTGCCAATAGGCAGCTCTGTTGAAGTGGCAGGAGCTAGACCTTCAGTGCTGTTGGTAAGCACATTGTTTCCAGAGCTGGTGGTAGACTCGATAAGTGCCGCCGAGCCACTGCCACCAATTATTGGATGGTCGGTGACTGTTGTCATCTTGGCCACCGCCGCTGAAGATGCCTCACCATCCGATTTGACGGGCACACAAATCTCCAGCCCATCGTTAATACAGAGCGTATTTTCTGGACAGGGAAGGACCTTGCCGGTAGCCACATCTCCCACGCAGGTCTGATAGGTGGCTGGTCCCACGCAGATGGCCGGTTGGCCGCTGCAGTTGATGTTTATGATCTGCGCACTGGTCTGTACGGCCTGTTGTCGGCTGCCGAGCAGTGCGGCTAACTATAGGAGACATGGGGAAAGAAAAAGAGGAAGAGAAAGTAAAGAATTTAGTATGATTAAGCTATTGGTCGCACTGGTGCACTGTTTGTCACAAGTCGGAGTCTCGGGACCGTAACAATTACACTGGTTTAGTTTCACTTGCATAAGATACTTTCGAGTCGCCGCCGAGTGCTATATACGATATCCAAAGTAGCAAGATTCCCGGCAGCTTTTGTTAGTTTGTTTGGTTTTAGTCACGCGTATCCAAAAGCCCGTAAAGTTGCCACACAAAATGGTTAATAAAATACAACTCATCAGTAACAGAAACAAAAAATATTAATTATTATTTCAAATTTTGATTTGAGGTTCTGGCATGACGATGTGGGGAACGGGATAATCGGGTTTTGGGTTCTGTGGCGCGTTAGTAGAGTTTATGCAATTACCACAAATAACATCAAAAACTTGAATATTTTGTTCGTCATCGTCGAAGTGTAATGTATTTGGTTCGAAAGAAAAATCGTTACTATCCTCTGTATGAGCAGGCGAGTCGCTTTTATTCGAAAACTTCCCATCCGCTCTTATCTCTAGCGAATCTGTTTGACGCTATGTAAATAGCCGATGATTATCTTTGTTTGTCCCAGATAAGTTTGCGACCAATTTATGATATTGCAGCTAAAATCTGAAACGGCCTAAAGCTGTTTGCGGCTGTGTGCTATTTTTCTCCGACTACACTCGGTAAATCTATTTATTTTTTTAACAGATATTTTTCAGTTTCGTCTGTTTTTTTCCTCAGCTGACGCAATAGCATAAAAAACAAATTCGTTGTATGGATAAACACATTGGAATGTTTTTCGTTGTTTTATGTGATAAATAATAATCACACTCGGTAGATATCAAACACTAAGCTCCGACATTCTACAGAAAACTATTTTTAACAGGGCTTTATTTATTTATTTATTTTGCTGAATTACCTTTTATTGTACATCTTAATACGTTAATTTTAAAATTCAGCATTGAGTGAACAATAATTTATATAAATAAAATATTGCATTACAGAAAAGGGAAATTTGTGTTTATATAAATACAGACCCTGCTTCATAAAATATTCACGAGCAGCCAACTACTTGGGCATGTCTCTATTGGCGTCGATTGATCGACAGTCTCAATATATATCAAATAAACTAAAAGGTAAAAGTAGGAGCTATAAATCAAAGGGAATTATCTGGGCTCAGTTTAACAAGCTGTGAAGAAGACCTTGTAACTTTGATATGGATATGAATTTCTCAGTAATTAAAATCATTTTTATGTGTAGTTTTTAATGCTAAATTCTAAGTGGGCTATGCGATATGAGTCTGTGCTCGTGCAAATAATAATAATTAAATAATCTAAGCTAATAAACGTTATTATCTCGTTAGAGCTTCCGATGGTCATTAAGTTAAGCCAATGATGATATTTCACACATTTGTTTAACTGCCGTACGTAATCCTAATCTAAGCAAGTAGACCCTAGAGTTGAACTTGATAAACAAAAAACAAGAAATATATACGAGAAGGCTGCGCATTTCCTGTGACAAATTTGCGCTATTTGCCAAATTTTAAGAAAAATAATAAATAGAAGGTACAGTTTCTTGGCGCATCGAACATAAATTACCCTAATGAACTAGACACTCAAGTCTTTTTGAATGGTATAAAACAAAACAATAATAATTAAGTGTAGTTAAGGCCGAGGCATTTGACAATTAAGCTAATGGGAAGCTTCTTAAAGCCATAGTTTATAAAGAATACAGATCTTGAATATGATTAAAGATAACACTCATTTGTTTATTGCTTGAAGGGTATAATTATAGGGCATAGCTTGAATGGTCGGATAGTTGTTTTTAATGCGCAACATATTTTTGTTGCTAACATAAAAACACCCACGCATAGAGTATTGGAATTGAGGTGCGGTAGTGCTTCGTTATTCTGTTCCACTGCTGGACTGGCTGGAGATGTGCCTCAGAGTGGATGCCAACATAGATCATGACTCAGACCGATTGGCTTATCTGGCGGGCACATGATGCACACACTGATCTCACACTGATGTAGCTTTGTGTCTTGTGTCTTGTGTCTGTGCGCCAGCTACTGTTTGCCAGCGGGTCTGCTAGCACCATTTTATGACGCAGGCATCGCAGGCACCCCTCGACCAGGGGGGGCAGTGCGTCCATCCAATTGAAGAGTTTTGTATCTCTTTTGCGTATGTTTTTGCAAGCATCATGATAAGGCCGAAGGTTGAGCGCATTTCATATGCCAAACAGTAGTAACAACAGTAACAATGATCATGATCGTGAATTCGAGTGTGATAAGCTACAGCAACCGGTCCAAGATTACAAGCGAACACAGAGAATGCTGTCCAAGTAATCCTTATCGCACAGATGCAAGATCTATCAAGATAAGCAAACCGCTAGCGACGTCAGTTATGTGAATCCACGAGCCAACTCTGGACAGTCGCCGGCCCATCCGTAAATTGTCGTTCGGGTTGTATAACACACAAGCGCATGGTATTAGGCATTATTTATGAGCAAAGGTCCAAAGACCTTTTCACTCAGGCCATACTGACTAATTGTGGGCATTGGCTTAACATCTGGCGATTCCCAAAAGCAGGCACTGTTACGTTACAATATGTGCCGGGTGGAAGGGGAGAGTACATCAAACAAAAAATTGAAGAGCAATTTGTAGGCTCTCGTCCATATTTCGCATTGCGTATGCCCTTTGAAGCCGGCAATTTCATAAAATTGTTAAATTAAACGTCTTTTTTAATGCCCAATATCCAATGAACAATTCTTGAAAGGGTCTATTGGCAATCATGTATGATATGCACCGACAACATGTGGTATACTAAATATGTATTCCAGATTTCATCAAATCTACACTTTTTGTGTATACAAGAGTTTTGGCATAAGCTGATCAGATTTGCGATTCAATTAGCTCTCAAATTGGCATAATCCAAATTACATGTCCTTTTTATTAAGATAAAGCGTTCATTTATAGCAAGCGCATATTTTGTAAAGTTATGTAGAAGTTCTCAGGAAATAAATTTTCAGAAGAGCCCACGAATGCCACTGCACATACAGGGTATCCACGCAGCTCATCACATTTACCTGGATTATGCGTGCTTTCTTTTTTGCCAGTTGCTTCATTTAATGCGGTTAAACCATGAAATAAAAACGCAAATGCAATGCAGGCACTGCGGTTTTTCATGTCTAGACAATACAATAAATACAGTTAGCCATATATTTGTATTATCATACACATTCATACACCCATGCTCTCTATAGCCGATACATATATTTTATAATTGGCGTCAATTTGCTGGCTTATCGCCTGGCGGTCTGTGTCACAAAGTGTGCAACATTATGCACAAATGAGACAACAATTTTTTTTTTTTTTTTCGTATATTTGTCAACCGTTTCAATGTAAGACTCAGAATCCAAAGCGGGTGACCCGAAAAAAAAAACAATATAGAATTAAGGCTAGTTACAGAATTTAAGCTTAGTTTTCAGGCCTGTTTAGCTTTATTTCGAGTAAATATCACACATACGCAGTGAGCATATTTTTGTTACTTAAGTTTGTTATATGTGAAAAAAAGGTCATATTATAAGAAAATTTATTAGATATGCATATGTCTTGAACTCTTTCTTCGCTTATACTTAGCTGCCAATATATGATACCTTCGTAGAAGGATGAGGCAACACCTGAGCTTGGCATTACCCAGCCCAAACTTACCTCAGCTAACTGAACTGCAGCCCCCAATTCTCCGTGTGCAATGCTTTTGTCGTAGTATGCGTATATAACCACTTTACCAAACATATTAAATATACCACTATAAAGTATACACTGCTCTGATAATCTGCATGGAAATCTCTTGAGTCGATTAACCAAGTGCTTATTATGGTTGCATTTCTGTTGTTGCAATCCTGATCTGAATCCTTTCCTTGCCACGTCTTCTGCTCCTTCGGTCGGTATATCAGCAGCTGCCGCTGACTGTTGCTCTGCTTCGCGTTAGTCTGGGCACACTTTGCGCGCAGCTGAAGGCTTCGCTTTGACTGGTGATGAGGCAAACAGTCGACGTGCTAATTCGTTGCGCACCCAGTTGAGCCTGTGGCTGCCGGATCTGGCAGGGTCCCCAGTCGACAAAAATGTAACCAGGACGCAGCGAACACACACACACACACACACACACACACACACACACACACACATGCACATAAGCCGTTGCTTGCAAATCAAGCAAAGGCTCGTTGTCAAGCGAGGGCCAACTCCTGGCTCCCCCACCTCCTCACTCCGCTGACCACCACCTTTCGCTCCAAATTATGCAAGTCGTGTCGGTGGCTCCGGCCGCGCTGCATCGCGTTAATGTTGTTGGCGTTGCGGCCGCGACTGCGGCGGCTGCTGTGGCTTTCAGTGCAGCGCTCGTGCCTCATTGGCGTTGCACAAAGCGGGCGGCGGTGGCTAAATTTGCATAAATTAACAATGTTTCGCAATTGCAGCCACTGATGCAGCGAATTCTTGTGACCAGCCACCCAGCGACCCACTCATTCGCGTCGCCGTCGCCCACATGCCCGCACATGAAATATATGTGCGTTTGTGTGTGTGTGTGTGTGTGTGTGTGGGTGTGCTGTCCACCATGTGCAAAGTGCGCGTTTTATTGATTTGATGCTCCAATGCACTTATTATCCCTCAAGCAGCCAGTGCCAGTTAATCCCGTGGCGATGCGGCGCCATTTTACACACAAAAACGCACACACGCACACACACTCGTGTATATATACGCATTAGGGTGTGACCGAAAAGTTGGTCAAGTGTGTGCAGGAGGAGGCTCATTAGTCAAACCAAGTGGAATTGGTAATGCGTGTATTTCGCAAACAAGTGGAATGAAGCACAGTCCCTTTATTATGCCAAATATATAACACGTATTAGTTTTATAAATAGATTTTAAAACAGTTTTTCGAACAGAAAAAAAAACTAAATAAGAATTTCGATTGACAATTTTCAAAAAATATCCTAAACTGTTGTTTCAACATATTTACATTCATTTTAATGCATTTCAAGTATTATTTAACCGCATTTCTCAATACACTTTGTCATGGATTTTAAAACTCTTGTCGACTTTTAAACTTGGGCCAATACGATCTAGACGCTTGAATATTTACTAAGTATTTTAAAATGTGCATGGCATTATTTAAAGCACCTTAACTGTGCTTTAGTTAAGGCATAGCCCTAAACAAAATTCACAAAATCCAACCTCTATCGCTCCATAGTATATAGAGAAAAACTTGAATTTGTTGGTAGAAATTTGAATTGCTAACTCCATGTGTGTGTGTGTGTGTGTGTGTGTGTGATAGATTAAAAATGGCTGCATTATGCTGTCAGTTAATTAAACAGCTAACAGCTGCGCACGCCAGGTGGCGTTTCGTGCATGCCTACTAGTTTAAAAGCTGATCGCGATTGACAATCGCTGTCATTCACAATGGACACACTTATCGATACATCAGAAAGTGTCGCATTTGCTTGTGGGCAGTGTGGCCAGCTATCGATCGCTGAAATATATATATGTTGTTGTCACATATTTGAAAGCAGCTTAATTGCAATTACTTTGATTTTGGGTGCGTAATGTGAACACATTTGAGTGCACTCATTTGCAGCATGCAATGCTTTGAATTTAGCCTTGGCACGCCCTGGACAAGTGTCCCACAATTCAATTTGCATTTTAGCAACTAAAAATGAATTTCTGGTAATGCTTCAATAGACCCTCCAACTCCAGCGCTGGACTTGGAGTTCATCCTCGTACTCGTTTCCGTCTTCCTCGTCGTCGTCGTCATCATCATCATCATCATCATCATCGTTGTTCTTATTTGTTTATGTTGCGCAAAGTAAACAACTAATTTTAATTTGCCGCAGGAGCCGCAGACGATGACGACGACGACGACGACGACGACGACAACAAGAAGATGATGACGACGATGTCGCCGGTCGAGGTTGCCAGTCGATGCCAGTGGGCACAACTGGGCAGGCAACCAGACACTGGCGCTGGCATTCAGCGGGCGGAGCACTGACAAAGGATTGGATCAGTCGAATTAAATAAAAGAAAGAATCACACACACACACACACAAGCAAATGCACATATATACACACAGGCACAACAAAACCGCAAACAAGCAATGCATATCTCTCTCCATCTCTCTCTCTCTCTCTCGCTCTCGCTCTCTCGTTTTTAGTGTCTGTCTCATTCGTTTGTGGGTATTTCTTATGTTTTATTTTGTTAGTTTGCATTTTGTTTTGACATTTCATTTATGTAAATAACAGCAACAATAACAACGACAACTGCAAACGGGCGCCCAGTCAAATTATCTTTAAATAATTTAGATTTGTTGGTTGTGTGGGCAAGTGGGCGTGCCCGCCTGGCCATAACATAAATGCAAAGCCAACTCGGCGAACTTTTGCGATGATTTCAGATTCTGGCATTTATTTTATGCTTTCCACTGGCCAAAGGACAGGACTGCTTAATGCACCAGTATGCGTGCGTGCGGGTGTGTGTGTGTCTGTGTGTGTGCTGGTTGAACATCATGAAAGCGGAAACGGAAGTGCTTACCTTTAGCACACACACATTCATACATACGGTCGGCCACACAGGCATACATTATTATATATGGCATGCAAAAAATTTTTGCTGCGCCTTCAAGTGCTCCCAAAACTCGCGACCGGAGGCATGGCTGTGGCCCTCTTGGTAGACTGGTCCACACACACACACACACACACACGCACACACACACATGTGCATGTATGTACACACATTCAGCCAACTGAGCTTTAAAATATGTCCACAGGTGCACAGGCTGAAACTGGGGGCTGGAATTGACTTTCAGCTTTTGACTTGTGTGCCAAAAGAAACACACACACAAAATTGCCATTGCCCGAGGGTCGATCAAGTTGTTAATAATACGTTAATGTATGCTTATTTGATTGTGAAATAATTCATATTATCAAAAATAATGAACAACAATGTTTTGTGACTAAACTTTAAAGACCTGTATGCCTTTTAATTTGTTTGAGGTTCAATTAACAATATCATTTTACAAATAATATAATATGCATATTTATGCATCTATCTGATTCGCAGCAGACTTTGTTTAGCAATTAATTGTGAAGGCGCCTGAAAGTATGCCATAACTTTTCTATGTGAGGTTGATCTCAAGTGCATATAGAAGAATTAAGATGCGCTGATCTCTGAATCTGATCTTTTGCTAAGCCAGCTGGATATTCGCTGTCTTTAAATATATTTCTTCAGTCTGATTCTTTTTTTTTTGTTTTAATTTGACTCTTATTTTGACTGTTGACTGTTGACTGTTATTACTCTACTGTTAACAATATCTAAATCTTACATAAGACTAATCCACAATCTCCTCCGCAATCTCCTCCGCATTCAAACTTCTCCAATGCATATGCCAAACCTTCAGGGTCACAATATGGAGATTGCGTTCTCTCCGCGAATAGCAGCTAGACTTCTGGGCAACTTCTCGATTGACCCCTGCCTTGTAATTTGAGTTCTTGGTCTGTTGCGTTTACTGCAAAAGGCTAATTGAAATTTGCCATTAATAATGCAAAAAGGTCTCGGTGAGAAACTTTTAGGTCCACCCACATGGCACACTACACATTTGGAGTGTGTGCGCGAGTGTGTAGCCGTGTGTGTGTGTGTGTGTGTGTGGGCGGGGTAGGCGGCTGTGCGTGGGTGTACCTTTGCTGTTTGCACATGTGTGCGTGCTATTTTAAATATTTCAAATATTTGTAACATTTGCCGGTGCCGCCACTCAAGTAACCAAAAGTACACTACACACAGCGGGCTATGCCAACCATCCGCTCCCGCTCCCGCTCCCGCCCACAGCCCACAGTTTCGGCCTCGCCATTTACCGCACGCCAAAAACATCAACGGCGAAGGTGAATGCTTATTTTCTGGTCCGTCAGCCGCCGGCTGATGTCGACGTCACAATCACCACATGTAAAAATGCTGCCGTGTTAGCCGTGTCCCGGCGCCCGGCGCCCAAATCCCATTTACCTGAAGCCCCATATATAGAAGTGGAGTGTGTGTGTGGGTGGGTGGCGGATGGGGCGGATGGGGTTGGGCTTCACCGTGCCGGGGCTGCTGCGCGAGTTATGCCGTGATTTCGCGATCTGACGGGGGCGAGTCCCACTGTGTGGACTTGTGAGTGGGGAACCGCTGGCCAAAGGGACGCACAACAACAAATAGAGGAAAAGAAAGTAAAACAAACTCATGATAAAGATGAAATGATATAAAATACGAGTATGTGCAGCTGGGGCAGAAGCAAAGATAGCGCCGGGTAAAGGGCATCGGCCGGTAGAGCAGCCTATGCCACCCAACACACACACACACGCACACGCACACACTCACACACACGTGAGTGACAGCAGATATGTCGCCGAGTGTTGAGTGAGTGGCAATGGAAAGATTCGTATATTTTGGGCTTATGCAGAATGGGATACTGTCTTCAAATGTCAGCCAACTGCGCTACAAAGCGGCTCTAACGAATCTTCCAACAATCTGAGCCTTATGAAAACAGGTAAAATAAGATAAAGTAAGAAACAATTAAATACCCTGTAGATATGTGAGGAGAATTGCGATGTTCAAAATAACTGAGTTTGGTAAAAATGTCTTCGAAAATAGAAAACTTTTCCACATTTCAACCGATTCATCCTATAGCGCTTAATGATATATGATGTAAAATTCGCAATATATCTGTGGACCAAAGGGGGTGAAGATAACTCGAAAACAAACAGGAATAGCATACAAGAACTTATTTCGGGTAGATCGATCCTCTGACAGGTATATGATATAGTGGTCCGATTCGGGAATTTCCGACATATCTAATGCCTACAACATAAAGACGGATCTCAGCAAAGTTTCATGACGGCAGACGATCGACTCGTTTGTCACAACTGATCAAGAATATATATAAATTGTGTATGGGGTATGGAAGATGCCTCATTCTATGCATTGCACATATCATGACAAAACTATAAGGGTCTTACTTACAAAATAAATGAAACAAATTATGTTAGTTAATAAGGAATACTGGGAAAACTTCAAAACGATCAAGATTTTGAAAATATATAATATACTCTCTGATTAAAGGGGTTCTATATTAATAATCAATTTTCATGACAATATCTCTTACACCTATATGAAACCTGTGCCGCCAGGTACTGTAGCGCATTCAAATTCCAATTGCGATTTTTTTTCTTGTAACTGACTCTCACCACATTTTTATTTGTTTTTTTTTGAATTTTTTTTTTAGTATTTTTGGTTCATGTCGTTTCGCTTTTTTATTATTTATTTCACTTTTTATTTTGTTGATTGTTTTACAAAACAACAACAGCGACAACAACGGGAAGCAAACCGAAACGAAACGAAACGAATGCCAGCGCCCTCTCCCTGGCAAGCCGTCTCCAGGAGCTGGGCGGAGTTGGGGGTTTTGGTAAAGCAAATGGAAAAAAAATCTCTTGAGGCTACTGAAAACTGAGTTTTCTTATTTTTTTCTTCCCTGCCGCTCAGCTCCGTTTTCTGTGGCATTCCCAGTCAGTTGGGTTCGGATACGGTTTGGCTCTGTATTTTTCTTGGCCAGTTATTTCTTATGCTGCTTGGTTTTTAGCTTTGCAACCGCCCCCCCCCCCCCCCCTGCTGCCTACCGAAATGATTCACGGCCCTCTACGCTCGGGGCACGGCCGCCCGCACACGCTGCTCGTAGTAGTTGGTGGCTTAAACACATGAAACAATTATAAAGTTAGCAAGAATTGTAAACCCGAAGAGAAAACAATTTAATTGAATTTAAGCAGGGGTTGTCATATCCTAATGGATTTAAAGCAACAACAACAAAGCGCACAAAATGTACAACAACATCAAATACAAATAAAGCATAATACATAAAAAATGAACAGAGGCCAATTCGAATGGGCGACTACACAGAATTGAGCTTTGTGTGTGCGTGTGTGTGTGTGCGAGTGTGTGGGTGTGTGTGTGTGTGTGTGTGTTTTTACAAACTTGCTGGGCCACTAAATGGATGTTGGACCGACCTTTTGTTCGTGTCTGCCGCGCAGAGCCAAAGCAAAGTTTTGGTGGTTGTCTATTTAATATTTCACGTGTGAGCATCTCTTCTATGGCTCATTACTTATGTAGATATTTTTAAGCAGATTATGTAATCAGCCAGATAGGTGCTCCCCCATGAATTATTTGAGGATAGAATAAAGCTAGCTCTACAAATGAAATATGCTATACAAATTTCTGTTTTATTTTTGAGCATAACATTTAGTTTTATTGGATATCATTGTGAATATGTGTGCATCTGGCAACTCTGGCTAAAAATATATAAAATTAAATCGATTCATTTGAGCGGCTACTGCTTATTGATGCGCGTCATTTTGATTGTTATAGTTCGAATATCTTTTAAGCTGAAAACTAAAATTCGCATACCTTTGACGCAGCCAACAGCCACGCCCACGCAGCATGTGTCGCTTTATCAGAATTTTCTTTGATTTTTTCCTTCTTTTTTTTTTTGTGTTTTCATTGTTGCCGCCTAACGCCCACTGTGCAGCGTGTACTTTGAATCAGTATTTGAAATTGAAATCCGTTTATTGTGGCGCTCAAAAATAAAAGAAACCAAATACCAATACGCAGGGAAAGCTCAGTCAGTGGTGCGAGGAGGAAAAAAGCATGCAGCAAACGGCATAAATAAAGCAAAGCAATATTTTCCTAATTTTCGCGCGCGCACGCGACCAAAGAAAAGCCAAAAAACCAAAGCAAAGAAAACTGTCAGCAACAGGCGGACGCTGTCACGGGGGCGGCAGCGGCAGGAGATTGCACTCTGGTCGGGCCGACGGGTGGGCAGGAGCACAGGCAGGGTATACCAATAGACAAAGTAAATGCTAGATGACGGGCTAGAGGCGGGTGGGGTAGCTGGAAAGTTGGGGAGTGGAGGTTGGGAAGTTGGGTAGTTGGTATCTAAACCAGCCAGTGTCTATGGGCTGTGGATAAAGATGTGGATGCAGCGAAGCGGCTATTGCGTTGCGTTTGCTGCCTGTTTGGCTTTTGTTTGCTGTTGATTTCCGCTGCTTCCGATTGCTTTGTTATTATTGCTGCAAAGAACGCATAGCTCCAGGTGACTGCTGGCAGATAGGCAGCAGTTTGCGTACCTCTAGTGATTTAACCTTGATAGAAATAAAGCAGACAAATGCGCTGAATTTACTTTTGAATTACATTTTGCTTTATTGCATTTAATTCGCTTAAAGCTCCCTCCCAACTGAACGCAGCTCAGGCGAACGAACTGATATTTCCCCTGTGTTATCGAACCCTATGCTTCGATCTCCTCTGCCGTCAATCCAATGGCTTGTTATGAACTGTAGCTGCTTATTACAGTTGCTGGCGTACGAAATGAACTTGTGAAATCGGAGCTAATCAGTTATCGCGCTTATTTCGGTAATTGCGTTTGCCTGGGCAACAGTTGTATTATCTTACCTCGGCATAAATGGCATAGGGGCGCCTTTCCCTGTGTAATGGAGGCTTCTCTGGTGTCCGAGATTTAATTAATATCTTGTGCTCTGTTGCGAGTGCAGCTACGTGTGCTCACCAATTAATCACACCCAGGAATATGATTACACCTACAGGCTGTTGCACGCATGGTTATGTGCATGGCTCATCGTTTATAAGAATGTGTATAGGTAATTTATTACTGATAAACTATCAAATACCGCAAATCCAATATGTGGCCAAAATGTTCTATTTACACAGGAATTGTTTGCCTTGCGAAATATGAAAATGTTTTGCATATTTGAATTTGTTTCTCATTGCTATTGTTGCAGTTCTTGTTGTTGTTGTTGTTGTTGTTCTTGTTGTTGCTGCTGGTCGCATAGCATATTCCAGAATTGATTTATTTATTCATTTTCATTTTCATTGATTTGTTTGCATTTATATAATTTAATAAATTATTTCAACTAAATTAATGCACGATTCACCCAAAACCAAACCAATCTCTGCAACTGATTCACAGTCTGACGTTTCAAATCGTTCGCCTACACCTCATTGCGACCACTGCCCCCCTCCCCCCCCTCACTCCTGCACCACCCCTCCCTTGATTACTGCCTGGATACATTTTAATTTTAATCAATGCATCTGCCGAAAGCATATTACACGCACACACACACACACACATGGAAAACAGAACATGCTTTCAAACAAACTGATGAATGCACACAGATCAACATCATTATTTCAACATTTGATATAGGGTCAGCATAAAGGATTAGCCGGCTTAGAGTAACCACAATCATTTTGGAGTGGAAGGCAAGCAAACAATGTTCGAGCTACTATCAGGTAAAGTTATCCAGCAAATTAGACCAAGCAAATTAAAAAACAATTAATGCTGCTGCTCAACCATAATCCATCTAACCAATCATCGTTAAATGCAGGCACAGACAACTAATTGGAATTTCCATTAAAAATAAAAAAAAAAAAAAAAAAGGAAACTAATAATTCCATATGATTTTTTATATCAGTTTTCACGTCCAATTTAATTCCTGTTCGAATATGTATGTGCATAATCCGATATGTTGCGGTCGAAATAGTTGCAGTTCTTTGAGGCCATTACATTGGCCCAAATGATAATTACAAAATGGCCAAACTACAACATTTTTGACATTTTTGTGAAGCGTTTGGTATTTTTGGGGCAAGCCAGCAAAATTTATCCAAAGATTTGTGTTTAATCTCATGACATGACCATGAACAGGACTTCAGACTGGCAACACATTGTCCACATACGTGCATACACACACACACACACATAACTATATATATATATATACATATATATGTATATATGTGAGCATTTCTAAGGCGTGGGCACAGGTGTGCGTATGTGTGTGTGTGTGTGTGTGTGTGAGCAACTGGCATGTTTTTGGCTTTTTGCAGCTTGGCGGCATGCATGTTGTTAATTTGTTGCAGCTGTGCATTGTTGTTGCTATTGTATTTGTTGTTATTTGAATCCAGTGCTTTAGGGATTAAAAACACGCAACATATATATGTGCACACACGCACACACACACACACACACGCGCAGACAAACATAAAAAGCATTCATGTATTTATGCAAATTTAATTTTATTTGTTTTCAATATTTTGGTAACTTTGTCGCTGATATTTCCGCCACACAAATAAACAAAAATGCCAGCCGTCAGCCAGGCGCAAATGTGTTTGTTAAATTTCACACACACACACACGCACAGACACACACACACACTCACGTACACATACATCACATCAGATGCCTGTACATGACGGCGCATTATTTTCCATTTTAATAATTCAAATATCAATTTGTTGTTACATTAAATATTTAATTTGTACTAAAATGTGTTAAATTCTTTGGGGTATTATAAACATATAACACACACACACGCGCACACACACTCATATACACACACACACGCGCACGCACGCACACTCGCACGTGCAGTCATACACACACATGTGTCATGCAATTTTTGCTTTGTTTAATTACAGCTTAAAATCTTTGATTAAAAAAAAAACAATGAATCAACAAAATAAATGCGCAAACCATTTGCCTCGGCCAATTTCTGTTCTAGCTCTAGTCGCATTTTAGCTTAATTATGTAAATCCGTGGGCTTTATTGACTTTTTTTTCGCAGTTTAACGTGTATTAGTTTTCAATATTAACTTAAACAGTTCTTAAATCTATTCCAACCTCAATCTGATAATATTATGATAAAAGATTTTCCGAATCTAAGTATAATATTTTAAGCTTTTATCAATTACACTTCTATTCAATAAGACTTAAGTAATCTCAGCTATTGGACTCTGTAAAATAAGCTTCAAGTAGACATTATCAAAATATCTTAGATCTGTTCTAACCCAAAAATCAATATATGATAACTGAATATGACCCACAATAAATATAAAGTCTCTTTAGCTCTATTCGACAATATTCTAGTTCAAAAATGTACCATTAATATACATAAATACTCTATATAACGCCCTTTTCATGTGCATTACGCAGCTTCAACACTTCCCAACTTTTTATTGGGCATATAATTAACACTTTGTCGGACAGTTTGCGGGGGATTAACGCAAATAAGCAACAGCCGTCGAGCAGATGAACAATGTGCCCGCAGCAAACAATATAAACCCCATAAAGCCCTTGATCCGATACTTTAATACACATACATACGTATTTGAGTGCTCATTAACTAAATATTTGCACTGGTCGCAGCTATTCAAAACCCAACAAACACAACTGTACTTCCACAGAACCAGATTACGATTATTGTTAAGTGTTTTCTGTAAATGTATGGAATAGAGAGAAAGAGAATGTATGAGAGAGAAAGTGAAAGATAGAGAATAGCAAAAAAAAAGACAGACAAATAGAAAAAGACAGGTCGAGCTAGCGAAACAGCTTGTTGGTGTATGCTGCCGGTGAAACGATTACGAATGCGAAACAAAGAATAATCGAAAAATCAAATCAGCTTGTGAGACGGCGCTTCACTTAATTTCGTAATATGTATGTATCTGCGTTTGAATAGAGTTTATATACCTTTGTATACTATGGGCAGGATATTTGGTCATAAAGTATCCCCCATCGCCCTGTGTACACCCACGATTTGTCTAACAATATAATCAACTAATATATGATATATGTACATCGAAGGTTAGAATAAGTGATATGAAAAATTAGAAAAACGAAAGTTTTTTAATTGACCCTACTTCCAAGAGTACTTTATGACTAATTGGCTATCAGGGCGGTCCTTACGCTAGCTTTGCACAGCCCTTAGCTTTGGGCTCGTCCTCGTCCATATGATGCAGTTGTTTGGTCATGTTTGCAGCTAAAGTTGAGCCGCTTTTAAATGCTCAGCTGAACACTGAACACTGAGCATTGACTGGCCGGACGATGAGGCGGCACCAGCTGCAAATCCCCAGCCCGCATCGCAACAGTTGTCGTAAACGTTACCTTGGCGATTCAAAACGCAGCCAATCAAGTGTAAAATCATAGAATTTTTAATTGATTCCGGCGACGCAACGCAGCACAAGTTAACATTAGTTTCTCCCTTTTTGTATACCCTAGCTATGGGTAAACGAGTCATGTGAGGCTTGAAATAATTGCTTATAAGCCTATAAAGTAAATTTGAACTCAAATAATAAGACTATTCTTGTTATTTTATCGATGATTTTATATTATATTATGAAGTTATAAAATATATAGTATATATTATATTCATTCAGTTAGAAAACAAATATTTTAAAGCTTAAACCTGGAACTTTTATGCAACAGAGCTTAACCAGGTTTAACATAACCGTACAATACTATCTATAGGTCTTATGACTTTACACATTCGATTTTTAGTTGCTCCACGTGGCATTTTAAGGGGTATCTCGAGCGCCAGCAATCCTAAGATATGACTGTTCCCCTCTGATATTTTTTTCTTTTCTATACTATGTCCACCTTTTTGTGTATTTTTTGTTTTTCTTCGTCTCTGCTCGATGGGTCTGGGCACTTCTAATGCATCGGTTGGCGTAGCCATCGCAGCAGCTTTTTTCAGTTAATTGGCAGTTTGTGTTATTGTTGTTGTCGTTGCTGCTGCTGGCTGGCCCAGTGCGTCATGGTGCAGTGTCATCCTAGCTGCTGGGTGATTGTACGGCCACGGCTGCTTGACGTGTCGCAGTGTGTGCTCGACATTGGCAAGGCTCGTGTGCAGGGGCTCAATTGCCAGCACCAGGTGCGGACCACTCGGCCAATTGAATTGTTCTGGTCCTGGTTCTGGATGACGCACAGCGTTCAGTTTGTTGTTCAATTTTAGTTGGGTTACATGTGCCTCTGCCTGCCACCTCCACTAAGCGCTGACGTTCCACTTAAATCCTCCTCCATCTCGCCGTTCAGTGGCCGCCCGAACGACTCGTTGATGTTGAACAAATGCCACTCAGCTGTGAGATGTAGGCGGCGGCTATAGCAGGCGGCAGGGGGGGGGGGGGGGGGGGGGCGGATGTTGGTGCGGGTTATGCCGGGCTCAGACAACTGTAATCAATTCTGTGCGTATGCATGCTGGCATAGATGATTTTTGGGCAGCAGAAGGTAAGCGGTGAAGGCAGGTTGCCAAAACAACCGGAGAAAATCCATGAATTCTCAGGAAAAAAGAAAATCCTAGCCCCTTATAGTCCAGGTCAATAGAGGTCTTTCCAACGCCCAACTGCGCTATTATTGTGCAACAAATGAACTGAACAGATCAATAATGTTGAATACAGAATGCAGTTCGGGAGATATCGGCTTGGAAATATTTTCAAATAATCTGCACTTATGACTATGCTGCGCAAACCCCCAAAGGTTTGTGCTGCAGAAGAATGCCCCAAACCCTAAATGCATTAAATGAATTCTGAATTGATTAAGAAAAATATGCCAAAGGCTGCAAAAGCTTATTCCACGTCTTTATTTATGGCTTGGTGAGCAAACAAACTAGGCCCAGCCCTAATGTCTTTCAGCTAAGTTGTCGCCATGGTAAAAATAATATTTATCAAAAGCTCAGAAATTATTTAAGAATTTGATGAAATGCAAGTTTTAATCTTCTGCAGCTCAAGCTCGACTCAAGAATTAAGTCTACTTTTTATCCAAAGCTCAAAAAGCTTCTTTTATTCGAAAAGCCTCCAACCTATATAAGATTTGAACAGCAAACTTAAGGGTCTTCGACAGAACTAGAAGTAAAAGTTCAATAAGCTTTAATTTACAAAACTGCCAACAAAATTGCTTTAAAAGTATTTCTCAGTATTTCTAAAGTAAGGCTTTCTGCATAGACGAAAACAATTTTAAGAAATATTGAAAGAAACTTTTGAAGACAATCAAACTGTTTTCAGTCATATACTTAAAAGAAATGTCAATATATCTTTTAATTAAATATATCACAAAATATTATGAATTACATTTTATTTAATTATTTTGGGAAGAAAGTCAACAGCTTTAAAAGCTACATATATGCTGAGCTTTCCAAGGAGATTCTCAAGATTTCCAAAGTTTGATTCACTGCAAAAACCCTTTGAGATGCGAAGGCTCTGAAAAAATGAGAAGTATTCGAAGATGGTATTTTATTACTCTTCGACTAAAGAATTGAAGAAATGAAAAATGTCCAGTTACCGAAAACTCTTTCAGTCCACAGCTTGGCTTGAGCTTTTCATAGCAGTAGATGAAAAGTCAAGGGAAATCTGGAACAATCTTGAAAAATCTTTAACTTGCCAGCCGTTGTTCTAATGCATGCCGCCAATTTGTGCGCTGTCGTAGCGAAATCCACTCAAAGGCCATAAAAAACCAGCGTGCCAAATTCGAGTTGAGCTCGAGCTTTAACAGCAGCTGGTGGAGGGGGCGGTGCGGTGCGAGGCGCGGACTGCTGGGAGCCAGGCCCATTAAAAAGATGCCAACAAGGCAATTGTCAAATGTAAATGGGCAAGCGTAATAGATGTCCACGAAAGGACTCTCGCTCTCGGCACGAAACGCAATAATTTGCAAATTTGCTCAAATAAATTCCCATGCAGTGCGAAAGAGCGAGAGCCTAAAATATTTGCCCAGCCAAGCCACTGGCAAATGTATGCAAAGTCCCAATGGAGACGGTGCTATGGGGGCAGGGAAGGCGGATGTCCGATGCCATTTCTAAGGCACTGTCTCTCCCTTGTCAGTGATATGCAAAACATTTGTAACGCCCGCTCCTAGCGCGACGCCCACAAAGCCCGAACGCCAACGTCAGAGATAAGCGCCAATTGTAGCCAATTGAAGGCGGCACAGCGTGGCATAAATAAATAAATAATCGATTGCAGTCGAGCAGGCGGCAGCAGCAGCAGCGGCAACCGGGCGACTGCCTGGCTAGAATCGATTGCTGCCGGCTCTGGCAATTAATTGGCCATTTGTTTGGGGCGTCGTCCATATCCGGAGCCCAGCTTCAGGTTCAGCTCCTGCGGCTCTCTAGCTGCAGTCACGCACGTTGCCGCTTCACGCACGCGACACTTGACAGGCGCTTCAAAGGCGGCAAATCCCCAATACGCTGATGAGAATGAATGAGCTGCCGCCAGTTACACATGTATATCTATGTATCTATAGCAACGCCTGCCATTGTCTATAACCATTTATTTGGCCCCCGGCATTGGCCAACTTTAAAGCCAGCGACCTGCACACTGCAGCGCCAGCCATTAGCTTAGACGCTGTCCCAGTATTGGTGAGCTTTTGCAAGCTCGCCATAGCAGCATGTGCTTAGCGTAAAGCGGCGTAACCAATAAATGCGTACGTGAGTTGTGTACGTGTGAGTAGCTTTTGCATGTGTTTGCTTGAAAATTTACAATTTATAATGTGCCATCTCGAAGCAGCCGCCTTTGAATAGACATCAAGGAAGTTTGCTTAAACAACATTTCATTGGAGATTTAAAATGATCGACTCAAGAAAAATTCTATAACATTATTTAGAGGTGTGAATGAAATCAATTAGGATGGATTTTTATTCGGCAAGCTATGCAGAAAGTGCTTATCTCAGATATGTATATGGCTGAGCGGTATATTTTATGTATTAAATTCCAATATGAACTCTGTTTGCAACTCAAGCAGACTAGGTTCAGCTATGATATTTCTGACGCGTATGTTATAGGCTTACAATAAGTCCGATATCTGAGGTATAACCAGGGTATATACTCTATGGCCAGTATAGTTCCAAAGGAAGACGAAATTTTTACTATACTTACCTTATGTGATCTTACTGGGCGCTTAGATGGGTTTTCGGGAAATTCCACCCACAAGTGTGAAAAATTCGCGGAAAGCGTTAGATTTCGTCCGAAATTTCTGAAAATTATTTTGAAACATGGGATTGCAGGCGGTTTGGGTAGATTTAAATCTGCCACAATCGAAAAATGTGTGAAAATGTAATGTCTAAAATGTAAAGGGCGGGGAAACACCGCCTAGTATGTATAAATACTATAATAATACTTCATTAACGTGCACTTTAAAGAACTCAGACTTATGCGATAAATATATGTGCATGGATGCAGCTATAAGCAGCTTTCATTTGTACTCCGTGGAACACTTGAAAGAGATTTCAGTGGTTTCTCATTGGTCTGTTCAACAATTTGATTCGTTGTTGAGGCTAAAAACTTTGGCAACTTTTGGGCTTGTGGCCAGAAATTGTGCGACTGTCTAAGTTTCAGGCTGGGACGCTGTCTCCGGCTGTGACGGCTGCTCCTGCTGTTGCTGTTGCTGGTTGCGGGTGCGCCCCGTCGGCGAGGGGCGCGTACGGGGGCGTGGGCGTGTACGGGGGCTGGGATATGAGAGGACTCCGACTTGAGAGGACTGACGTCGTTGGCACAGTGCGGAAGACAGACGACGCTTTCATTGCCACAGTGACTTGAGCCAGAGAGAGGAAGTAATTAAAACACAACTCAAAGGACATTTTAATTTAATCCCTTTGAGCTTGTCTCGCTGCTGTCTCGTCGCCATCAGAAACATGCGCCGACCGCCAAGCCCGAAATTTTATTTGCACGCCGGAAGACGGCGTCAATGTGAAGCAGTCCCCCCTTTGCCTCGCTCCAGATCACAGCTGCCAGTGTCCTTTTGTGGAGCAGCTTCAGCTGCAGCGGCGCATAAATCATAACGCTTTGGCGCCCGTCCGCCCGCGCTTTCTATTTTTATTTGCCCAGCATTGGTCGCCAGTGTCCTGCCTGCCTGCCTGCTGCAGCTCCTGCTCCTGCTCCTGCTCCTAGGCTGCGCTGCTGCTTCTTGCATTTTATTTATGCCGACAGTTTATTAATGTCAGGCGCGGCGCTGCAAGTTGCAACGGCCAATCGCCGCGTTAAAGGACGAACATCTCCAGCGCCAGCGCCAGCTCCAGCTTCGGTCTCCAGTCTCCAGTTCGGGCTGCGTCGCCAGCTTCAGTTCAGACTCAGGCCAGGACAGGCCCGGACCGGGCCACTGCTTTGCTTGACTTGTATTTGTATTGGTTTATGGCTATGTGGGTGTGTGTCTGTTTCCGTGTGTGTGTGTGTGTGTGCGGTTGGGTGGCTCATTTCAATGCCGCAACTTTTGATTTGCGCCCACAAGCCAAGTGAAGGAGAGCGTGAGCTGTTGGAATGGCATCGAGAGCCGACCAGACTCTGCATACAAGCGGAAGCGTCAAATACTCGCACACACATGCAGCCAGCGAGTAACTAGGTTTGCCAGCACCACTTGGCTACATTCCATACCGCCAACCCTTTCCACCCCCCTATCCACCACGCTGGCCACCCCTTTTGTACGCTTTGTTGCTTGTTATGCTAATTAGTTTTCGACGTTGACGTTTGCCAACAACGCCGGACGACAGCGAGGTTGCCAACGATGTCTTTAATTGGTTCTCATGTTGCCCATCGCCCATCGCCCATCGCCCATTTGCCAGACTACCCTTGGCCACCGGGCTGCTGCTGGTGCAGCTGCAGCATCAGCTGCCACTTGGCAGTTGCAACTGGCTCCGCTGCCTTTTTTCTTGCCACTTTGGCACTGGCAATTAAGTGCAAACTGCATGCAACTTATTTGATTTGCCATTGTTAGGAAAGCAGCCGCAATTTGAGTCCGGCTCCCGACCCGCTATCAACTTGCAACCCTGCCTCCAAAATGTGTTGCAACTGTTTCTTTTGGTGCAGCACAAAAGTCGCCAACTTAATGCAAATTGTGTGTGAACCGCAAGGCCTCAACGATAACACCAGCTCTTGAAGTCCTCTCTCAGTGCAAGGCATGCGCCTAAACCATTTCGGAATTACAACACTGTATATTTAGATCCTTGCCTGGGAAGATTACAAATAATCTGAGCGCAAGTTCGACTAATTTTCGATTAATTTGCACAGATTGGAGCCTTGATTTTAGTTGAGAGTCCAAGGGTTACATGATCAAGAACTTTTTCTGAGGATTCCAACTTTCAGTTCTAAGAAAAAAGGGGATATTTTGACTAGGGAAGTGTAATGCGTAGAAAAGTGTCACCATATCAAATTATCTTACCATAAAGCTCTATAGGAAGAATCGATCGAAAAAAGTTTGAAGAACAAACAGCTTTTCTGTTTTTCAAGGAAACTTAACCGAACTGAGATTTTACAAGGTTCACTATTCAGCTAAGATATCTAAAAAATCTTAATGACATCATATTACTTTATCGTATAGCTGCTCGCATAGGAACAATCTGGTTTTCTTCTGAAATACTTTCACATATTCATGAAAGGGAGCTGAAGAAATTCCTAAGTTGAATGTTGATTTGGCATTAAAGCCGTATAAACATATACAAATGTTGAGGCTCCTCACAGAACACACATCTGGTACTCATTCTGTTTTGCGGTTTGTGGCTACTAGAATATATTTCTAAAATGGATGCTTTGCCCTGCATTCCAATTGTCAAATTCAAACTCAGCACTTGATTCGCTCGCCGCCCTTCCAACCCTTCCAATGCTGACCAGCTACTGCTGCCAGCCCGCAATTGTGTTTTGTTGTGTTACCCAAAACTGTCAACATTTGCAGCCGGTTGGCAGGCCCGGCTGTCCAGTACAAACGTTATGATAATCACCGACAGCGATGCGGCGTCAGCAGCAGCAGCAGCAGCAGCAACTGCAGAAGGACAACAGGACGATAGGGGCCATCAGGTGGGGGAGAGACGAGGCCAGGTAATAAACAATTCCATTTACCGACAGCTGTCAGCAAATAATGAAAAATTTAATAAAAATATACGCACACACGAACGCATGAACGTAGGGGCAACAGCAACGGAAGCGAATGGCAAGGGGCGACAGGCGACGGGCGAGAGGGGAGCGGAGCGGAGCGTGCCACATGGCGAGGGGCCAAAGGACATCAGTCAACTTTCCAACGGAGGATGCCGGTGACCACAACCAAACCATCCGGCCTGTCCACAAACTGTCCAAATATGTTTGGTTTTGTTGCCGTTTCATCGTGCTGGCCGCTGAGTGAATCGTTCACATCGGGCATCGCAGTGAAACGAAACGGAATGGAATGGAACGGCGGCGGTGTGCGCAACGTTGCCACCCGGGCGCAATGATGAGCGAAAAATTGACATGCATGTAATTAGTGACACAAGGACATCGACCATTGCCTGACAACTGACGTTGTCTGGATCTGGATCGCTTTATTCCAACGATTGTTGTTTGCTTGATGACCTCCACACACACACACACACATACACACGCGCAGGCACACATCTATATATCAATTATGGCGCTGATGTCCTCGCGAACAACCAACTCTGACTTTTCGTCTGTGCAAAAATTAATTTTCGGTTACGCAATCAAAAAATCCACCAAATAGGAAAAACAGTTGCAAATAGACGATGCATGCACTGAATCTATAACGAATTGAAAATGATCTACAAATAATTGCTTAAAAATTATCATGATTGAGCTAGAAAGCTGAAGGCACAAAGCCTATGATTTGGCTCGAATTCGCTAGCTAAAAATGTTTCATTTCAGCCTTACATTTATACATAATCTCCTTCCAGCGTGCTGTAGCACAGTTTTGTCTTGGCTCCGCAAGGTGTTCCATTCCAGCATTCCATATGATTTCATATATACTTGCATATGCATATGTTATAAAAGCTTGAAGAAGATAATTTCGTATCTTCAAACTCAAAATGTTCTCGTACGGTATTCATTTTAATCAAATTCCATTAATTTCTTTCGATTCTGTACACATTCAAAGACTCAATCATGGTTTGAGCTGCTTCGTCACAGACGCCTTCTGGTTCCATTTTTTACCCTTTTTTTAATCATTTTAAATAGTTTCATTTCCACAGACACTTTGTGTTCTTTTCCAGCATTCCATGTTATAAGAATCAATTGGCATCCTTCGAATGGCTTAGCTTCGTTCAATGATGCAGACGCATGCTGTTCCATACCAGTCCATTCCATTCTAATTAGCTTGCTTTGTATTGACTGTTCTATAGAATAGTTCACGAGCTGTATTCGTATGTTCCATTTCAGCATTCCATAGCATATTATGAACTGACACGTATGGAAAGTTAATATAGAAAAGTAGTTACAATTATAGCTTTTATTTTTAATTAACTTGCAATCATTTTGAATATTCTCGAGCCAAGCGAGAACCGAGCACTTGGTTTTCGCAAATTGCCGACCTTGAGCGAATCGTTCGATTTAGTAAGCGAATTTTGCAAATCTTGAATGAAATGCAAATGCTTATGGCCAGAGAGCTGTAACCGCATTGTGGCGTAGGGCATATCAATATTTAAGCGAAAATGACGACAGCTACAACAAAAATGACGCAATCCAGCCGCTGTCCAAGTGTCCAATGGAGCAGGAAACCAGCAACTCAGTCCAGTCCAGTCCAGTCCAGTCCAGTCTCTTCAGCATCCGCGTCGGCATCGCCGTGGCCGTCGCCGTCACTTGTGACATTCACGTTGACTCTTTTGACACGTCGACAAATTGTCAACAACGTTGCCACAGCGTTTACCATGGCAGAAACGAAGGCGTCGGGCAAGAAACACAACCAAAGTAAAAAAATTAAAAAAGAAGCGCGACAAAAAATAGGAAAATTGGTTTGGGGGCATGGCCAAAAATGGTCATTCACTGAAACCATGGAGGTTGTCCTCTATTAGCTGCAGCTCCAGCATTTGCACGCCGGATGACGCAACATTTTATGCCGCTCAGTGGATTTGCAACACTTAACAGCAGCATCAGCAGCAGCAGCAGCAGCAGCAGCAGCAGCAGCAGCAGCAGCAGTGGCTGTGACACTGGCCCTGGTCTAGTCCTGCTGCAACTGGCGTTGGCGTCTGCCACATTTATCAACGCCTCGTTCAGCAGCAGCAGCAGCAGCCCGAGCAGCCGGGGCAACCGGAGCAGCCGGGGCAACCGGAGCAGCCGGGGCAGTTGGGGGTTTACGTTAGCAGGGTGCTGTACCGAGTGGCGCCAGTGCAACTATTCAAGCTCGGTGCCTATAAAAATGTGCAGTTTGAATTTTGCTCGCTGTTGCTACGAAAAATGCAATTCAGCACGATTTGCATTTTTGGGGGCTAACTCTGGCGGCCATGGCCCACTACTTGGGTCACTTCACCAAGTGCATGGCGCGTGCCGAGTGGAGAGCGCTGCCAGCTAAATTGTCCATGTGCCAGCCCTAAGCTTTTCCCAAAAAAAAGCAAAAAAAAAAAAAGCAACAATGTTGATTGCATCAACTGCTTAAATAGTTGATTAAACCGAGTATTAATTGTAATTAGAGTTAATTTCGGACATGTTTTTTAAGTGGAAATTTCAACTCACGCTAGTTAATCTTGAACTTCTCTTGTTTCATTCTCACCATTCCCTTGGTGATCAGTTGGCAGCACTATATCGACGGGTTGGCAGCGCTGCTCGAACTTAGTTGTAAGGTGGCAACGCTGCCAGCATTCAAATTTAAACATGCAGAAATGCTAAAGTGCTTGTCAACTGGAAGTTAACAGAAAAAACTGCTATCTTTGCGAGCTCATTTTTGCTTTCAGGGTATTTAAGCCAACGATTACTATTACTGCGACATCAAGTTTCTACGAGAGTGTCTTATAGATGAATACACATTCCGCCTTTCTTCCCAGACGTATTAGTTGCAATTAGTAGTAATTGAATTAAGCTTAAATACAATTCAGACTCTCAATATTTATATTTTTAAGTACCCACTACCCAAACGAAGCTGTCAAAGTTCAAAAGTGGATCTCAGCCTACAAACTGATTAAGATAGCATAAATGGATCGCAAGTGTTTTACAGCATTCTCTCGATTAACTCAATTAGTACGATGAACACATTTACCAACACTACCAGTAGCACTATACAACATTTGGCATTCCCATAATCACTTTAGCTGTTCGTATTGATTAGTTCACTTACCAACAGTGATTGGCGAATTAACCAACACTTTTATTAACATTTAGTATCTCTTCTTGCCCTCATGCTTCTTCTTGACATAATCAAGAAAATATATGGATAAAGGTTGTATTTACCGACACCTTTTTGAATCATCTTTCAAGGAGTGTGTATTTACCAACACTGACACTTATATTTTAAAGTGCATCATAACTCAAAAGAATTGAAATCGACTTAAAATGCAGAAAGCTTTTCCTAAAGTTCGATCAACAAATGTTGCTGATGCTCGACATTAATGCAATTGAAATCTGACAAGAAGGCGGAAACGGAAATGCAAATGGAAACAGTTGTAACCGGTTTTGTGGCAATTTCAGCTGCAGTGGCAGCACGCCACAAAACAATTGAAATTTTGTTGCCTTCGGTAAATAATTAAGTGGCGCCTTAAAGGAGTCTCGATGCCTCTCAAGACTGGCAGACTGGCAGACAGGCAGACGGGCAGACGGGCAGACAGGACGCTTCACATATTTTATCACGAACGATTCTTCCGGCTCGGCCCGGCACATTAATCAAAGCAAAAATGCAGGCAAATTTCCATGCGAATGTGTTTCGAGTGCCTTTTACAGTTATAAATTTTTGCACACACGCACACACACACACATGGGGGCACACTGTAGCTGCTCTGCCAGCAGTGTGTACGCTACTCGAGGCATGCCACACGGCAATGGGGAAAGTGTCAAGTTAATGCCAACAACAACAACAACAACAGCAACAACAACATCAGCGTCAACACCGTTGCAGACACATACCGCCTACTAGCACTGGGCGTGGCTGGCAGCCAGCTACCCAACCATCTAATGGCTGCGTTGACGGCGCCATTTGCTCGACAAAAACTCAACAGACAGACACACACACACACACACACGCATAGATATTCACATGGACACACACAGAAATTTGCACCTGCATAAATTTTGGGTCGAATCGGGCCACATTCGGAAGAAACAATTATTTTCGTAGTGCCACAGACTAAACACATTTGCCAATATACGTTTCAGCTAAAATTTGTTTTTATATTTACAAGCACAACAAATCAGATTTCCGCACTCGAACTGGTTCGGTTCAGAACCGGCTTCTGCAGCTTCTGTGACTGCATAAAAGGCAAACCCAACTTTTATACTGTCGGCAATTTTATTCACGGTTCGCGAACCTGATTTTTCTACAAGGTTTACGCAATTTGGTTCGTTCACATTTTCGACAAACTAAACTGAATGCATTTAAAAGAGCGCCGTAAGGTTCTGCTAAGGAACTCGCTAGCTCAAAAATATTGTTGAGCATCGTACTAGAATATATATATTTCGTTGTGCATCCACAATCTATATATGTGGCCATCCAAACCTATCGGTAAACCAGTTGAGTGGAGGCTTCTAAGGAGTCCAAGTCCATTGTAATCAATTTATAGACCTTGAGCTTGGCAAACTTTGAGGAAATGTCTTTATATGAATATACTCTCCGTAAAATCTATCTTACAATATTATATTATTTTTAAAAAAATAATTAATATTTTGATTAAGAAGAGTTTCCTAAAGAAAAAAAAAAAAAAATTGTTAAGCATTGCACGTGTGCATATAGTTTTCTCAGTGTACGCCCAGCTTATAATGATGCTGTTGCTGCTGCTGCTGCTGCTGTTGCTGTCGTTTAGTTGCTAAGACGATGCCGACAGTTGGACCCGAGTCTTTAGACAACTCAAGCGAACTGAAGTTGAGTCACGGGCGTGCACTGACAATGATATGTGCCCGAGCTGAGAGTACTATGCACACACCTATGCACACACCTGTACAAACATATATACACACGCGAGCACACACAATCAGAATGCTGTCAAGGCCACACATATAGCATACATGCGCGATGTTGGCGGCTGGGAATCACCGTAGAGACACTTTGCACCGGAAATATTGTTGACAGTTGTGGCATATTATCATACGTCGGGTGTTCCAGGCGCGCGCCTCGTAATTGCTCAACATTTTTCGCTCGACCTTAAAGAGCAACTCGAGAAGAAAGTGAAGCGTAATTTCCCGCTCATCGCTAAGCCGTCGTTATGGCAGCTCTAATCATTTCGCCAATTATTCTACGCAATAACAAATTCGAAAAGCAGCATATAATAGAAGTTCTTAAATTTCTTCAAAATAAATTGCGATACGCACAAATGAGCACACAGGGCGGGCCACTCTTTGAACTTCTGTCACTTTGTTGGGGGCTAAGCTGTTTATTATTCGCTTTTCAAAAGGAAAATAATTTACGCATATTTTGTATAATTGTTATTTGAAATTGTTAGCATCAAAATGTTTTTTTTTTTATTCATTTGTTTACTTTATTCCCGTAGATCATCGTATGCAGAACATATTTATCATTTGTTTTTCGATAGGTCTTCCGATTTTCATAATATCGATAAATATCGGTTTTAAGACATGGTTTTTGATTACAAATTGTAAAAGCTTTTGTAGAACAAATACATATTAATAACTCAGGTTTAGATACTCCTCATTCACCCCATTGATTCCTAAAGTTTCCTTAAATTTCCGTATGCTCTTCCAGTGATAAATCAATCATAACTAAGTTAATTTTGATATCGAATATCAATTTTGACATGGCTAATTCTCCTTAGAAAGTTCAACTCTAAATTCAAAAAATTTAAAATTGCCCCACATTTTTATTTAAAAATGTTTTGGTTTAAGCGAAATGCTTTTAAAGGAGACCCCAATATCTAAACTTGGGACCCATCTCTATGTTTATCTAACCATATTTTTTTTTAGAAAAATACCCATTATTGGTTAAAATTTTTTTTCGAAATTCCTGTAGTAGGCCTTAAATTCAACCCGGATTTTCCAGATATTTTTTAAGTTTTTTATACAGTTTTATTCAGCACGCACACATCGAAAGTTCAAATAGACAACAATAGATATTTTGATACTTTTTTATAGTGGAAATTTGATTAAACAATTTACATATTAGATATATTAGTTATCAAAGAATAGGTTGAGGTTGGGATGGCGTTGGAGCGGATTTGCGGCATAGATAAGGCGGACTTTATGCAGCCCTATAATGATCTGAATGTCGCCTATGCACAAGTGGAAGTCAACACGGGCAGGACCGTGTTCGATAGTGCGTATTCTGTAATCGCGCCGCCCTTTGAGGATCCGAAGAAGAGGATTAAGAGATCGCTAAAGAAGAGCAACTTGAATCTGGAGATGTCGCACGGAACGACCACATTGGGCTTCAAGTACCAGGGCGGCATCCTTCTCTGCGCCGATTCGCGCGGCACAAATGGCGAATTTATTGCCTCGCAGGAAATGAAGAAAATCATTGAGGTGGACAAGGGCATATTGGGCACCATTGCCGGCGGCGCCGCCGATTGCGTCTACTGGGATCGGGTGCTCACAATGGAATGCCGCCTGTTCCAGCTAACCTATGGACGTGCGATGACAGTTAAGTCCGCGGCGCGCATCATGTGCAACATTGCGTACAAATTCAAGGGATTGGGCCTCTGCATTGGCATGATGCTCGCCGGCTACGATTTTGATGGGCCCCAGCTCATCTACGTGGACTCCGATGGTCAGCGCGTCGAGGGCAATTTGTTTACGATTGGCAGCGGTGCACATTGTGCATTGGGCATCTTGGACAGCTTCTACAGATGGGATATGTCCGATGAGGAGGCCTACAATCTGGCATTACGCGGCGTTTACCATGCCACCTATCTGGATGCCTATACGGGCGGACTCGTTCGCCTCTATCATATGAGACCGCACAAGTGGTCAATTGTCACGGTCAAGGATTGCATGGAGCTGGGCGAAATATTTGCCAAGGCACAAAAGGAAAATCCAACCGGCGGACCATCTAGTATACTAAGGAAGGGCTTTAGAGCGGATCCAGAACCGGATGAAAATGAGGTAGAGTCAATGGAAATGGAAAGGGAAAAGATTAGGCAAAGGGAAATAGAAAAAGCAAAAAATAAAGAAAAAATATTATTTAGTTGAGTTTAATACTCAAGTTTCTTGCGGCTTCGGTATCGATTTCATATCACATTCAAACGAATCAAAATTTTGAAAATATTATATAAAAATATCTTTTTACACGAAACATCACATCAAGTTATGCTGAATTGCTACCTAACTTCTAGATCTCTGCAAATATATTTTGCTTTCTTTCCCGAATTATTTCTACACTTGTGGCTAACTTCAAATCTTCAAATCCACCAAATAAGTTATCCATTCACTCTTCCCATTTAAACGTTATGCCCTTGCAGTGCATATATCCCTATATCCATACAAATCTATCCTATTCGATATTCATATAATCGAATCGCTTATTAATATAATCGAATCTTTATTAAGATCTGAAAGAAAATGCTGCTGTCGAAAGTGCATCCAAGCCAAGCTGATTTTGATTAGAAATATAATAGTTTATATTTTCTTAAAATGATTTTTAAATTTGGTTTAAATGTATCTGCACTTAAAGCTAAATTCCAAGTAGAGAGGCAAAGCTCTCAGTTAGCTTTGACAAACGTAAGCTGCCGTTGTGGCGCCATCTGGTGGCCAACTTGCAAATGGTTGAAGTCTGCGCTGTGCTCACAGCAAAGCTCTGTTTAAAAGCACAAAATTCAAATAGCAGGGAAATTTGTTGATGGGACTTTTTTATTAGTATGGACACGTAAATTTCCCTAGCACAAGTAGATGCTGCAGTAGGCCAAGCAATTCACAGAGAAAGCAGCCCTGCTGAGCTATATAAAATGTGTTCATTAAGAAAGCAAAACAGCAGCAGGACAATTCGGGCCAAAGCAATTGCACTATTGAGCTGCTACAAAATAAGGAAGATAAATCGAATAACTGAAAACTTGGAAAGATGTTGAGCAGACAGGGCCTCATATTGGATGCACTGAAGCACAAGATACAAGTGGCCAAGAATGATCTGGAACGCTACCGGGAGGAGTATACCCACTGCCAGACAATGCTGCAACGGGAGCTGAAGCGTCGCAGCCAATTGGAGGAGAGCTACATGGACCTGCAGCGTCGCAATGTCGAACTGGAGGATGAGCTACAGCTGGCCCTGACGCACGTGGCCCATCATCAGGCGACGGTGCGCGAGGCACGCGGCGCACTCAATGAGAGCGATCGCCTGCGCAAGGCACTGGAGCATCGCGACCAGCTGCAGTCCGAGAAGATCGAGCTGCTTGTCTGGGAGCTGGCCAAGCTGAAGCGTCAGGCCAAGGAAGCCGATCGCACCGCCCAGTACAGCGGCCAGCGGGCCGATCAGCTCTGCGAACGTCTCACGCACAGCGAGCAGCAGCTGGAGGCCAGCCGCACCAGCCATGCCGTGCTCCAGGCGGAGCTGGATGCCGCCGCCCAAAATCTGCACTGCGTGGAGCGCGCCTTTGAGCGCTCTGCTCAGCAGGTGCAAAGCTATGACCGGCAGGTGGCCAAGCTGAAGCAGCGCCTGCACGAGAGCGAGAAGCGGGCCCACCAGGCCGAGCTGAATGCCCACCAGCTGCAGCAGTCGTCCGCCAATCTGGAGAAGCGGCTCGAGGAGCGCGTCGAGCAGCGCTGGCTCAAGAAGCTCCACAAACTGGACCTGCAACTCGTTGCCAGGGAATGAATTCGCCCAACCTCTCATCCCAAATTCCACAAGTTTAGCTTAGCAGCCCATCTAGCATATCGTTTAAATATTATGTACTAGTCTATTTAGGTTTAACGAAAATTACAGCAAAAAAAAAAAAGAGGAAAAAAAAACACCGGAGAACAATCAAATTCGGCATGCCGAAATTTTAATACCCTGGCGGAGACTTATATATTTTTGTTATACCAAACAAATCATATGGCATGTGAACGATAAAGTATTCCCCTTCTATTTCTCAACTATCTGTCAATCAGAAATTAAAAAAAGGTTGTTGGAACCAAAATTACATTTTGTTTAGATACCTTACACAGCCCAAAAGTTCAAACCAGCTCGAGCCCGGAGCCAAACCCTGAACCTGAACAGTTGACCGAATCTTAATCGGAACCAAATGCTACGAACGACAAACCAATTCCAAACTTTTCGAATCGAAGAGCAAGCGATTAGTTCCATTCGCGAACCGAACCACTAACAACTGGTTCGTATTTATAGCCATGATACTAACTATAATTAATTTATAACAACTGCGCCTTAAACTATAATTAAATTTGGTCAAACGAATTAGTTTTTAAACAATGGGGAACATTAAGCATTGCCTAACGAACTCTGCTAAAATTCCAGCAAAGAATGTAGAATGATCTTAGTTAGAATGGAATTTCAAACAAAATAGTTTTTCCTACAAATAAAATTCCAATTTCAGTGATTGGACATAAAAAGTTAGTTTAAAATTGCAGGCACTAAATAAAGTACTTAAACAAACTTCATGAGCATATCTTAACCCCGGAACTAGTTTGTAAGACAGACGGACATTAAATATAACGTGTGGATATACGTAACACGTGCTCAGCTATGCTAAATATGGTAGACTCGGCCAGGGTATGGTAGGCGCGTTAATATTATGAACTCTTATGTGGCTGTATTTGGAAGAGTATCTCGTCGGCGTTGCGAAACTTTAGAGAGATGCCCTCGACGAACTGCAGCTGCTCCAGTTGATGATCGCTGCCAAACTCAAAGTTGGCTATCAGCTTGACCAGAAAGACCTTCATAATGAAGAAGCTGTAGCGACGACCTGTAAACATATTGTTTAACCGTTAAGCACATAACTATTTAAGCAGTTAATCAAGGCCAAAAGCTCACCTATGCAGGTGCGCAGCCCCTTGGAGAAGGGCAAAAAACTGTACGAGTGTCGACGCTGCTTTGCCCGCTCCGCGCCTGACTGCTGCTGTTCCTCCTGATGCTTCTCCTGTTCCGGCTCCTGGTCGGCATCGAGCTGCTGCTGCTGCTGCTGCTGCTGCTGCAGCTGCAGGAAACGCTGCGGATCGAATTGCTTGGCCCTGTCGCCCCACCAGGCCGCGTCGCGTTGCATGTTGAACGTGTCCATCACAACTATCGTATTCTGGGGCACAATCGCCTCGCGGCCAGCCAGCTGAAAGTCGCGGCTCACATGCCGCAAATTCATCGGCACCGTCGCCAGCAGGCGCAGCGCCTCGTTCACGAACGCATCCAAGTAGCGCAGCTGCTGCAGCTGCTCGACGCCCACATAGCTGGCATCGTTGCCGTGCGGCAGCACGCTCGCAATTTCCGCACGCAGTCGCCGCTGACAGTCGCCCTTGTGGGTGGCCAGGCACAGCAGGGCAATCATAATGCTGTTCGAGACCGTCTCAAAGGACTGGGCAAGTAAAATCGAGATTATATAGAATTGAGAGTTAACAGAGATCTATGTATACTCTATCTTTGGATAGATAGACAGCTGATGTATATAAATATGCATTAAAAATGACATTTAAATATGTGCATGTCATCAAAATAATTCCGAAATCTCTTTAAAAGAATATACCCCTATCATATCGATAAACATTGATTAAGATCATTAATAGATAGGTAGGTGCTCGTCTTAGAAAACAGAGATTAGTAATATTTGACTTGTTGAGTACCTTCCACCCTATTTCAACCAGAATTGTATTATGCAAGGAAGCTATAAGCTAGGTTCAGGGTAGCTCCTAGTCGGGCACTCCCCACTAAAGCACTTCTACCCTTTTCCATTTTAAGGCAGCTAAGCTTAAGCTAAATCTTTCTTCAGCTGTGTTCATCGATAACTTTGCAAAATCGATAAAAATCGGTAAAAACGATATTCCGATTCAGGTTTTATAATTTGCAAGATATACATGTATATGTATATACTGGCGGGTATAACCCGGCCTTGCCCGTGGCACGTATGATAGAAAATCAAAAAAAATTGTAAAAAGAATTTTAAAACTGATCGGACCGGAATCAAACAACTTTTATGCAAATCGGAAAACTCTTAAAATTCACCAAAAAAATCTTAAAAATGCGTCACCCACCAAATCTTTAACCTCCATTTCCACCAAGGAGGAATGGGTTTTCCGAAAAGTGCGAAACACCCCTCAAATGAATTTGAACAAACATCTTTGAAAATAAGTTTGGGGCCGATCGGATGGTAAACAAAAAAGTAACATACAAACGTTTTTCGCGATTTTTCCACACTTGCGAGTGGAATTTCCCGAAACCCCGTCTTAACGTGCACCTACATCACATAAGGTAACTACAGTGAAAATTTCAGCTTCCTAGCTCTTACGGTTTGGGCTGTGCGTTGATCACCAATCAGTCAGTCAGTCAGTCAGTCAGTCAGTCAGTCAGTCAGTCAGTCAGGACAAACAGTTTTATATATAGAGATAAAAGGAGGCTAGTTAAACTTAGTGATCCACTGTCTACATTTAAACTTTGCAAACCCTCGCTTGCATAATACCTGAGATCGAGATTTAACGAAATTTAACGATCTGTAGTGTCTGGTACTCACCACCAAAACCATGGACTGTGCCTCATCCTCGATATCCTGAAGCGTTAGTTCGCCATTGGCCGCCAGCTGGAACATTTGCTCGATGAAGATGCGTCGTTGCCAGGGCACATCCTCCTCATCGTCGATGGCATTGCGTAGCTGCCAATTGCGATGCTTGCGCTGCACGATTTGTGCCACAAAATCAACCAGCAGCTGGTTGCATGCCTCGGCCTCGGCGTACAATTGAGGCGCCAATAGGCGATGCAGTAAATCGATTTGCAGCCAGGGCTTCACAATTTTAATAGCCGAGATTTCGAGTAGCCTATTAAAAAGTACACACACACACACACGCACATCAACATTAGTCTACGGCTTTTGTGCCGCTGGGGCTGAGACCACTTACCGCTTGTAGGTGGTTGCGATGTGTGCGTCATCCGCTTGCGTGAAATTTGTCGGTGTTCCCATAATGGTGACTGCAATAAAAGGCAACGAGGTGTTAAGCCGCAGACAGTCATAGAGATAGAGATAGCAACAGCGAGAGTGAGAGAGAGAGAGAGAGAGATGTGACATTCAAATGTTGCCCGCTGACAGCAGGCAGAAAGCCCTAACATCAGCTCCCGAAAACATAATTCGCCCCTTGCGACGCGCTGAGCTTCAGCTAATGCTCTGGGCCAAAGAATCCCACCAAACCTCCCCCTACAAACCAGCTCCCTTAAGCCGCCAGCCAACTGCTAATGGCCAGCGCTAACTGTTTTATCCAGCAAAGTGTCAAATGTCAAGTAATTAAATTTGGGCCAAAAATTGAAACGAACGCAGCCAGCGAACGCCTCAAGCACAGTCAGCCAAAGATGTGTGTAATTATAATGGAACACGCCACATAGCTCTTCTTTGGCCACTTTATACTAATTCGCTAATATGAGTTGGAAAGTTACCACAAGTTCTAGGTAAAACAGTTCTTAACTTAAAGTTTAATATTACAAAGTATAGCCATATGCATATATGTATGTTGTGTGTATGCTTCTATGCACGCATGTATGCATGTCTACATGTATGCATGTCTACATGTATGCATGTATGCATGTCTGCATATATGCATGTATGTACATATGTATAAATGCATGTATGTTTGTATGCATGAATGTATGTATGTACGTATGTACGTATATATGTATGTATTTATGTATATATGTATGTATGTATGTATGTATGTATGTATTTATAAATGTATGTATGTACGTATGTATGTGTTTCTGTGTATTTATGTATGTATGTTTGCATATACATATATATGTTTGTATGTATGTGTGTATATGTTTGTATGCATGTGGGTAAGTATGTATATATGCATGTACGTATGTATGTGTGTATATAACTGTGTATGTTTGAATATATTAATGTATGCATAAATGTTTGTTTGTATGCATTTTTGTATGTATGCATATGAATGTGAATACATGGGTGTATGTATTGATGTGTGTACGTATCTATGTGTGTGCTTTTACATATATGTATGTATATAATTTGTAAGCATGCATGTATGTTTGTATGTATTAAATAATGTTTGTATCAACGTTTGTATGTGTTTAAGAATTTATGTGTGTTTGCATGTGTGTATGCATTTGTATATGCATGTATATATATGTATTATGTATTATATATGCACTTATACATATATGTGCATATATATGCAATTAAAAAAAATGTCTTCTCAACTAATGCCCTACTACGCGATTCTCATAAATTCAAGTAAGTCCCATAGGCTTCACTTCAAGTAGAGAAAGCGGCTTCGACTTTGGAGGAGGCACCCTTAACTTAGGAAGAGACGGCGGCTGCCTTAATACTGGAGGAGGAGGCTTCAACTATTAAGGAGATGACGGATTCAACTATTGAGGAGGCAAGTTGAGCCAAGGAGAAGACGGCGGCCTTAACTATGAAGGAGGCAGCGGCCTTAACATTGGAGGAGGTGACGGCGCCTATATAGTTGACGAAGAAGGCAGCATCTATTTTAAATGTGGCCATTAAGAAAAAACTGGTACGTATTGTGAACATAACTATGTCTTATGTATTAATGTTTGATTGCATGTATTTGAACAAAAAATAAGCTAATAAACATAATCTCTGCCTTTCTGTTCTTTCAGTGTTGTGTTTATACAAAAGTTCATCTTCCGCCTACTAACAGCTGACGATAAATAGTCAAGCGTGTGAATTGCCAGGTGAGTACCTAATTACATATAAATATATTTTTCTTTTAAAACGTGTATATATTTTACATGCATGCATAAAGCTGATGTTTTCAATTATAGCTGTATATGTTAAAAGTCCATGAAATAGATATACTTTCTTCCTCCCCCCTCAATTTGTAATAGATACGTGTTTGAATGCTATGATCGGACTATAGGCACCGGCGTATTCGCTTGTATGTATAGAACAATGCTGGAATGTTTCTGCGAATTTAGCTCAGCGTGGGGCTTAGGGGATCTCCTAGTCGGACACACCCGACTAGGGCACTCTAGCTTGTTCAACTTGTGCACTTGCTAAGAAGTCACTATACCAAGTTCGTTAGCGATGGCCGACTGAGAGCTGAGCTCCAGTCGAGACAGTCGGACATGCGTATATGGGTTAATGTGTGCGCAAACGATTCAGAGTTACATGCAACATGATGAGTAACAAAATGGAAATACCTTTTGCTGAGGCAGCAGCTAAATGATAACAGATTTTCGTGCCTATGTCGAAGCAATCAATATCCAATCGACTAGTTACTGCATACGGCTTATCATAATTTACAGCTCAACATGCCGCCCCTCCCCTCCCCACCGCCCAGCCGACCCAGCAAAGCCGAAAGCACTTCTAGTGCTGGCCTGCAGCGTTGAATGGTGACCCTCGGGTCTATGTGGCCCTGTCTCAATGGGTTCCGCGTACGTGAGCCGCATGGAAACTGGACAAACGTGTCGTGCGAGGGCAGCTTTTGGGCAGCGGCCGTTTTGACTTTCTAGCTGGGATTTGATTAAAGCATTCAATGTGTGGCTACTCACGGCAGGATACCTCCAGGACGGCGCGGCTGAGCATATCCTCGGCATCCTTGAACTTAACTGCCGTGCCGTGCAGATGCGACTGTGTGGCAAACTGTTCCACCAGCTGATTGCCCACCATATTGAAGACATCGAAAAAGCTGATGACAATGTTGTGATTGAAGGCGGGATTCAGCTGCTTGCGACGCAGTTTCCACTTTTGACCTGCAATCCCGACAATTAGTGGATGGCTCGGTCTCGGGCTCAGGCTGGGCGTGCGCTGGGTTGGCTTGCTCAGCAATTAATACTCACCGCGAGCGTGCAGAAGACCGCGACGTGCAAAGAAACCCTCCTGCATGAAGGTCTTGTCCAGACACTCGGGCGCATTCAATATGCATTCCATGCCCGCCGGATCATCGATATAGAGCAGGGCGCGCGTGCCAATCAATATGGCCAACGGGCGCTGGAAGAGCACGCGCAGACGCGTCACCTTGTCCAAAATGCCTGCGGCATGAGGCATTAACTGGCATTAAGTGGGCCGAGTCTTAAGGTAAATTTTATGAGCTACTCAACTGTTTGGATGCAAATTGATGCAGAGCAGAAACCAGAGCACTGGCTGCTGTGCCACGCCCCGCCAGCCATTCAGCTGCCAGATGAGGCGCCAACATTTCCGCTGCTGCCAGCCCAGCAGCAGGGCCAGCAGCGTGCCACACACCCACAATGCCACGTACAGGTGCATTGTTGCTGTTCCTCTTGTTGTCTTTATTGTTGTCGTCGTCGTCGTCGTCGTCGTCTAATGCGGTGCTTTATAGGCAGCTCAGAGCTGGCACGTTTACGCAATGGATTTCCTATTCCGAATCCGAATCCGTCGCTTTGTCTCGATCCGTTCGCTTGGCCAACGAAAACGCAACTAAAAAACGCGTCAGCAAACCGATCGAACATTGGCCAATAGACAATAAAGAAATAATCATATTTTTTTTATTCATAATTCGTTTATATATGTATTCTTTTTAATTACACCCGCACAATGCACATGCGGCGTTCACTTTGTATGCCCTGTAGCAAATAAAACATAAGATATAAAGCCCCAAGACTAATAAGCACATATCTTACACATATTTCCCAGTGAACTCAGAGACCATAAGAGTTAGAGCTAGAAAATTTGGTATGTAGACTCTCTTATGTCTCAACTGTTTATCGCGAAGGTTTCACAACAAACGCATGTGAAACACAAAAGTTATTGAGAAATATATTTTGAGTATTTGCAGACTTGCCTAGATTGAGTCCAAGCAGTTTAAAGAACTAGTTGATTTATTTTATTTATGAAATATACAAAGTACAGGGTATATTCGAGTTGGGTTATTAGCATTCGTATTTGATTTTATTAAATTTGTCTATTTTTATACGTATTTTTTATATGTTGTTTAGTTTTGTTTTTATTTGTATTTTTGGGCAACGCTACGTGGACTTTGTGTCGTCGACTTGAGGCTCGAACCGAGCGTAGTAAGTACATACATATTTTCAACTGTAATTGGTTCGGTTCGTTAGCCAGAGTTGCCATTAGCTATGCGGATAGCAATAACAAAAGCTTGGCAAAAATTCAAACACAAATCAGCGACGTCTCCAATTCCCGATCCACACAAAAAAGCCAAGTCTCTCTCTCTCTCTTTCGTCTTGTTAGTCGTTTGGCCATTAAATTATGTCACGTAACGTGACGTATTAGCTTTTAATAATTTCCGTTAGCCGAACTATTAATTTGCATTTACCATAAAAAAAAAACGAGATTTTGGAAAAAATAAGTGCATGCATTCCATACGTGTTAACCAGGAACCAGGTTTCAATAGACAAAAGATTGAAGAAATTGAAAATGCTTTCATTTTGAATATTAAAATTAGATGTTAATGCGTGTTCATGGAATTATTTGACTAAACTTTCTTTGCATATTTTTTTCTTTAGAATAAAAAACTTTTATTTTCGATTTTATACAGATTTAACCTTAACCTTTTACACTTTTCTGTATATCTCACCTATTTAAATGCCAACAATAATAATTATGCCATCAAGTTTCCTTTCTAAGGTTAAGTTTCCTTTCTAAAAGGTTGCCAACACATCTTGAACAGCGTTGCCAGATGTGAGCGACCTCTTGTCAAAGTCAAAGTGAAAGTCAAAGTCTGCGTTAAAGGTCAACTCGGAATTCAGAAAACCTTTCATTAGACATAGCTGCAGGTACTCACTATTCGCAATTAATCGAAACACGTAACTTGCGGCTGTCAAGGATTTTTATAGAGAAATTTATTAAAATTCCTATGCAAAAAGGGAGCTGCAAAAAATGCTGAACCGCAAAGAGGCAACGGAATGTCACCAAAGTCGCATTCATTATCAAAAACAAAAGGCACGAAAGCACAATAGAAGCGACGGGCATTAATGCCATTGATGAGATGGCGACAGGGGCGAGAACACATAAAGAAAGGGACAAAGCATCACTAAAAGGGCGCGCGAGAGGGGGTGAGGTGGGGCTACGTGGAAAGCAGAGTCTGAGATGGCTGCATAAAGAATTTCTTGATTAAGTTATGGAGAATGTCGGGCACGAATGTCATGAGTGTCGCGCGCGACTCTTCTCCTTGTCACTCGCACACTCTCCCTCTCTCTCGCTCTCTCTCCCTCTCTCTCGCTCTCTCTCCCTCTCCCTCTCGCTGTATCCCAGCCGCTTTCTGCTTGTCGAGCAGCCATCTCTTTCGCTCCTTAGTTGTGTGCTTGGGTCAAGTCAATAAAGCATACTGATTAATGTCAAATTGTTGTTGTGTCTCTTTTTGCATAAATTATGCATAAATCGCAAACATTTGCCAGCCGTTGTCCTTTAAAGCACAAATACGGATGCCAATGACGATCCCGTTGCCACGCAATGTGTTCTTGCCCCTTGCCCCGTTTATGCACCGTTTCCCTCATCTGCCTGTTGTCGCCGCGCACATTCCAACCTCAGAGCCAGACCCAGACCCAGACCCAGACCCAGTCCCCCAGATTTCAGCCTTCATCTCACTTGATGGCACCAGCGCCAACATTTAAGCTGTTTTAAGTCGCTTAACACACACTGAAAATAAAGAAATCAATAACAAAACAGACAACGACTGTCAAATACCCTGTAAATCAAACAATATATGTGCATATATATCAGTTTCCATATGCACTTATATGCTGCTGAGTTAACTAATGAGAACTCTCTCTAGTTCCTATGCTCAATCCATTTTAATCATAATAATATGCCATTTATAAACTATGGTTATACCCTTATATTATTCTTCTTATTTTCACTTTATAATTTTTTTCCTTTAAAATTTTGATATATTTTTTATTTAACATAGGTACCAAATGTTATATCGGTTAAACAAAGATCTTACAAAGTCTCAACTAAGAGATTCAGAATTACTTACTATATCACCAATACTAAAAAAATGTAAACATAGAATCTAGATCATAAATGAACTGCAAATAAAAAATTATATTTTCTTTTTATTCCTCCACTGCTAAGAACTTTTGGATTTTTTTTAGAATATTGTCAGTACAGAAAATTACATTATCTTTATTACAATATAATTTATTTTATGCTGGGGATTTACAAGAACTCTTAAACACAAAAAATTTGTATATAAAATATATAAACAAGTCTTATTGCAATACCAGCTAAAACCAGATACCGCCACATGATAGCTTATACAAAATATTATGTCAAAGTTTTCAACAACTTTTCGTAAATGTCTGGCAACTCTGCACGTGTCAGCATATAGACATTGAAACTTTAAAACACTTCAACAGTATTTGGATGTGTCTATTAACATTCTTATCGGGTATAAGAGAACGTAGCGGTTACGCTGAAACTGAAGCCGATGTAGCTCAATTTGACTGGCTGAGTGAATGTGTCAGTAGCATGTTGTTCGCTTTCTAATACCCTGTACTAAACAAATGGTTCAAACAGGGCATGATCGAGAACTGTAAGCAAGCAGCAGTCAGCCAGAGACAGTCGGCTATTGAGCTGTATGAAATATGTATGTAAAGATCATCTTTGAAAACGGAGAGAACTCAGATATTATCGTAGCTAAAGCCACCCAAAATTAATGGGTATCATCTCTTATAGCACACGAAGTTCTTATTATAAGTAAGTAGATATGCCAACCGATTTTACAACAAATACAATAACTATATCTTTTAACTGTAGAGCTTACAGGGCAGCTCGAATTCGTGCTTTTGTTGCTAGCATATAATTTTCTTCATGTTTTTGTTTTCCGCTCCTTTTCTGCTTGATGCCGAAAATGCGGAAAAGCCGTCATAAAAAATGAAAATGCGAGACAGCGGCAACAGCAACAACAACGAGAAGCAGGCACCAAAATTGTGAATCTGTGTATAAATTTAATTTCCCCGCATGAGAATTCCACATAATCAAATTTTTTAAATGCAAGCGATTTAAGGCCACACTTGAGAACAAAAAATCAAAAAAAAAAACGGGTGGATGCCCACAAAGGGATGAGATGTGTGTGCGTGTGTGGGGGCGGTGAAGGGGGGCAGGATTGGGTTGGTGGCTTGGCTTTTGCGGCATGTTGGGACGTTGCTTGCGTTGACATATGAAATATTAACGGGTCCAACGCACATCATACAAAAGTCAAGTGCATGGGCGTGGCAAAAAAAGGCACGGAGCAAGGGGGCGCTGGGATATGGCGGGTGGGGGGCGTGAGTTGCGCCCAATTTGCCATCAAGCGTAAAAACAAATTTTCTTTAACGAGCCAACGTCGCGGCAACAGACATGTGAAGCCCTATAAACTGGGTACAGTCAAGGTGACAGAGTTGCCAGACTGCCAGAAATTTTAGACGGACTACCAGACTGACAAGCCAGACTATCAGACTGACAGACTGTCTGTCTGTTTGTATGTGAATTAGAGCACATCAAAAGTTTGTGACATTAAATTCTTTTTCCTGTCTGTGCGTGCTTGTGTGTGTGTGTGTGTGTGTGCGTGTGCGTGTGCGTGTGTGTGCGTGCGATTGGTGAGCAGATAAATGTTTTAGCAAAATGAAGACGAAACTGACTGGAGACTGTAATGATGCCACACGTTTCTTCACGCATGGCATAGTTCCACAAGCCAGGCATTGAGAATTCTGACACGGGCACATCAGGGGCGTGGCTATTAAGACGTCCTGTAGGTGGAGGGGGCGGTATGTTAAGGGCGTGAAGCGACTGATTAAATGTGCTTTGCATGCGTGTGCGTGAGCGCAAATGCAATGGCAAGCAGCCAAAAAGGCGATTACACAGACACACACAATCACACTCTCACACACACACACACGCACACACACACGCACACGTACATGTCACTTGCAACGCCTTCTCACGTATTATTCTGAGCGTTTCGCTGCGTTACGCGTGTTGCCACTTGACTTTTTGCGCGCCACACCACAAACTTTGATTCGCAAAATTGCGAATTGCTCCACACACAGACACACAGACACACACACACACACACACACACTCGCGCACGCTCGTATGCATGTGTGTAAATGTAAACATTTAATCGCGAGCAAGCTTTGTCCAGGTCACGCTCCGCTTGACTGCCTGGTTGGGAGCCATCGCTTATCAGCTGCCTGTGGTCCATGGAATAACGCTAATCGAATCACAATGTAAATAACGAAATATTCGTTGAGCATAGCCCAGCCAGATGGCGGATTTGTTTCACCATAAGTTGCCTTTTGATGATGCCAGAAGCTTACGTGATGTCCTTGGTGACATGTCAGCGATGATGTCATGGGTATTCCGGCTTAAGAGGGTGGCACTCGAAGACAACGTTGCTGACATATCATTCAGCGTGTCTGCTCACTTGAGTGCAGCTATTCCGAATAAACGTAGATTTCTTATTGTTAAACTTACCTCTTAAACCAATCCATGCTTATTTTTCGCACATTTCCCATATGCTGTCAAAATACTATATCTAATATATGCTAGTAAATATTCTGATATAAAGTCAGTTTAAACAGCTTGATATAATAATGATCAGTTATTATAATATTTACATATATGCAATGCAGTTCATTGGACTTTAATTATTCCGTTCAAGTCGGAACGATGGGAATCCCCTTTTGTCTATCATATTAATTTTCTGACAACAAAAATTGAGAATTGAATTTATTCAGCTTAATTAGCACATTGTTTGCTTGAGTTTCTGCTGATTAGCTCACATATGTAAATAAATACACACATCCACAGATGTGCATACAAGAATATTGTATGATTGGCAGAATAAGATAGGAAATATAAATACAAAGAATATTATAGATTGAAATGTATTTCAAAAGTTGCAAACAGGGAATTAAACCGAATCGGATTTCATTTCTGGTTTCTGAACCAAAGCTTACTTTTCGATAAAAAGTTATTGGTGCATTTAATTGTTATCGGTTTACCGTTCAAGTACTTTAAGCCCGAAGACAACAAAATTTGTGTTAATTCTGAACTTTATACAACAAATACAAATTAACTTTAATTATTAACATATGCTTGCGTTCGCATAGAACATGCATGGAAAAGAACACATAAAAGAGAATAATAAAAACAACAACAACAATTGAAAGCGAAGTTTGTAAAAGAAACCGTAAAAAGGAGCAAGTGAATTAATTTGAAGCCATAAGCTTGCACACATACAAATACAAATACATTGCCATGCTTAAGTAACGGGAACGGCATCTACGCTGGGCCACGCTGTTGGCAGCGCTCTCTTCTCTGCTGGCAGCGCTCTCTTCTCTGCCGGCAGCGGACGCTCTCAAAACGGAGAGGACAAAAAGCCTTGTCGACAGCATCAGTAACGGTTCCGGTACAACGGTTACGGTTCCGATAGAACCTTTCCGATAAAAAAAAGTTTGTAATTGTGTAACGGTTCCGTTTCCAGTTCTGAATTGAAATCGGTTTGGTTCTGGTTTTGGTTTGATTCCCCGATATACTCAATAAGATAACGAATTAACGTGACTAGCTCACGATATTTATGCTATCTGCCAACACTCACGAGTCACGCGCTCATCTCAGCCGTTTGAAGCTGCGCGCTCAGCTCAAGATCAGCGCATCGATCAGTGTCAATCGCGAGCCGAGATGTTGCGGACGTTCTCAATTTGGCTGCTGTTCGTGGCGGGTGCTTTGGCTGTTTGCGACCTGAATTTGCAGGAGCCGAAGCCGATTGTGGTGAAGAGATTCGGCAGTAAGACGGCCGTCGTGAAGCGCGCCTTGGCGAGCATCCAAATGTCCACGAATGAGACGGTGACCTTTCACTGTCCCACGGGCATCAGCATCAACAGGAACACCGGCCAGGCGTTAAAGATCAATGCGGCAACGGCGGAGCTACTGTGCACTGAGGATGGCGTCTATCTGGATGAGCGCCAGATAATCCAGCAGCGCGGCGGCGCGTTCATCAGCTGCAGCGCCGGCTTCAGCCAGGCGCTGTACGAGAGCAATCACAGCCTCTCCGGCTGCGATGCGGATGCGATGACGCTGCTCGTTGGCTATCGGCTGCAGGCCCTGCCGGATGCGAAGCTGCTGGGCATGTGCTACGATTTGGGAGCGTCGCGTTTGCGCTTCGTCAGCTTTCTGGCGTATGCGCCGCGCAATGCGCTGCTCGAGATGCAAACGGACCACGAGCTGGCCGCACTGCAGCTGGACAGCTACATTGGCAGCCTGAGCAAGTATTTTCGTTTCCCCACCAAAGCGGAGTTCCAGATGCAGGTCGATCGCCAGAAGCGTTTGGGCGAGCTCTACGATGGCAAACTGTTTGAGTACGAGAGCCTGCTGCAGGATGCGCAACAGATCCAGGAGCTGACTGGATATACCGATATGCTCAGCATTGTGTGGCTGCGCGCCCTCCGCTCGGGCAACTGGCTCCACTGGCTGAACGCTTTGCGCGCTGCCGGCGTCGGCGTCGGCGACGATGACGACGTTGCTGGCAGCAGGTTTGATGTGCGCGTGGGCGTTTCGGGCGTGGCAACGCTGCCCGTGGCCCACAGCTGCAATGCCAGCCGGCCGCTGCTGCTGGAGGAGATCGGCGGCAACACATTGCCGGTGCCTGCGCACATTTGGGCGCATGTTCGAGCGCTGCAGCCGTCGAACACTGTGGCCGATGAGTTTGTTCTTGTCGCACACAATTCGCCATACGTAAGCTTTACTCTCTCTCACACTCTCTCTCTTTCTGTCTTAAGCCGTCTCTCTTGCTTGCAGTTCAATGTACTGGAGCTAAGCTCGTTCTGTGAGGACATCTGCGCCGAGATACCTTGGCTGAGCAAGAGTCTGTTTGGCCAGCTGCATTTGGTGCCGAGCTACGGAGTCGTCAACTGCTGTCGCATGGATCAGCTGCAAAAGCTCAGCGACTTTCCGCTTGCGCCAGCAGCGCTGCCCACGCCGACAGCGGCGGCCTCAACGCCCATATCACTTATCTAACTTCGGCGCTCTGAAAGCTTTTGCTACGCGTCGATCTTCTAAAAATAAATTTGCTTCATAAGCTTCACCTTTTTTTTGTTGTCGTCTCTTGCGATTCTGCCTGAAAGCTTCGAGCTGCTTGCTTGTGGATTCTTACGGAGCTTTCAATAAGATGCTCACGCGTCAGAATCTTCCAAAGGTAAGTTTAACTTTTTTAATATTTATGAGGTTTAAGCTATTTGTTTCATAATCTGAGAATATACTTGAAACAGAAATTGATAAGCTAGTATATTAATATACACATATAGTCTTGATCAGGGTAACAATTTGTTGTATTGACGCGTTACTTAATAAACTTTAAATATATACAGACTTTAAATTAAAGCTATAGGCTCTCGCAAGGCAAACGTTAGGTAATTTATTTTTCGATTAGTCTCACTAATCGGCAAAAATCGATAAATATTACATTCCAGAACATTTCATATACTATGTGATGAAGTTGCACGTTAAGACGCGGTTTCTACCCGTATTTGTGGAAAAATCACGAAAAACGAAAAACTGGGTTAAATCTCATAAGATTTGCACTTGGTTTGGCTCTTTGTTCATGGTTTGGAATCTAGATCCATTTGGCAACATTATTCTGGTTCCAAATTCATGTAAAAATGGTACCTCAATCCTATATAGACATAGGTCAACATTTCCCACCCACATAACTCGGTCAAATCTCATCCGATTTCCATGCGGGTTGGCTCTTTGTTTATGGTTTGGCTTCTAGTCTTCAATGCTTCAGTTCTGCATCTAAATCTGGCAACAATATTCTTGGTCCTAATTCATGTAAAAAGTACCCTCAAGTATCCTAAATAGACATAGGTCAACATTTCCCACCCCACCTCTTTGTTCATGGTTTGTCATCTTAATCTGGCAACATAACTCTGGGTCCAAAATTATGTAAAAAATTTTACCCTCAATTATCCTAAATAGACATAGGTCAACATTTCCCACGCCCATAACTCGGTCAAATCTGATCAGATTTGCAGCAGGCTTGGCTTTTAAATATGGCATCGTTATTTCTTATCCAATTTCATGTGAAATGGTACTCTCAAATATCCAATATAGACTTAGTTCAACATTTCCCGCCCCTATAACTCGGTTTAGGTCTTTGCTTATTTATTTTATACGTACCACGGGCAAAGCCGGGGTGTACCCGCTAGTAATATACATAAATTTGTATATATATCACAAAGGATTTGCAAGTCAAGCACTCGTAATGGTTAATGGTTATGTGCTTTTAATCCTGTAAAACCTTTTTATAAACTTAACTCGCATCTTTCGTTCGTTACGATAAACGTTAATAAACGCAATGTACTATAGTTTCAGCTACGTAAATGATAAAACTGTGCCCCAGCCGCAGTTATGTTAAGGGCTGCGCGTATTACGAGGCCGCTTCCATTAAAAATCCTGCCATAAAATACTAAAGAGACAACACTCTGTGGGTTTTTTTTTCGGAAGTGAAGGACCAGGGCCACTTAAAATGCATGCCGATGATGAAATGTGCATATAAAAAACGCATCTGGCGTTTGTAATAGCCGCGCACAGATTCGAATTTAGTTTCGGGGTTAAAATGTTAAAAAGGAAACGGCAAGAACGGCTAATAAATACCCTTACAGGCCCGAATTCGGCTTCCCTGTGCTTTTATACCACATTTCCGATCGATTCTTCCGTTGGTATCCATATGATAAGGCAGGCCGATTCGATGGGGTCTCACAGTCAGGATAAAACAATAGTGAAGAAAAGTGTTCATGAAATAACTAAAATTTCGACTGATATTCTTTAACTGTACATACAGCATATAAATACTCTATGGGTTGGTCACCTTCGTCACATTTCATGAAAATATAAAGTATAAAATAAAAAGATAATGTAGGGATATCCTCGGCACGCCAAAGATTTAATACTCTTGTAGAAATTTGTCTTACGATTTTACAGATATGTGTGAATAGTGAAGGTCGTTAATGCTGAGCTTGATGAAAATATCTTGGTAAACATACAAGAACGCAATTTTCGATCGATCGTTCCTATGGCAGCTATATGATCCGATGTTGACAATATTCTGCATATATGTAGGGAGCATGGTGAAACTAATGCCCAGTTTGGTCAAGATCTCTTTAAAAATCGATCGTTCCTAGCTGTTTAGTCAACAGCTATATTATATAGTGGTCCGATCCGGCCAGTTTCGACAAAATATGTATATACTGCCTGCAACAGAAGGTCGGACCTATGCAAAGTTTCAAGACGAAAAACCCATAAGAACAGACGGACAGCCAGTAAATCGGCTTTTGATGCTGATCTAGAATATATACACTTTACGGACTAGGAGATGTCACCTTCCATGCGTTACACATATTGTGACAAATTTATAATACCCTCTAAAAAAAGTGCACAAAAAAAAAAAAAAAAGAAAGAAGAAAACACAGGCTCATATCAGTTTTGATTCTTTCGTTTTTTGTGTGACGCGCGCCAATGAATATTAAAATATTTGTGTGTGTGTGTGTGTGTGTGCGGGGAGTTTTTTGTTGCATGATTTCGTTAAAAACTTTTAATTGGATTGCAACCGCTTTAATACTTTCATAACGGCAAACGCACGTCCTCTTGGTCGCACAAAACAGAAAATCAATTAAAATGCCGCTCAGTCAACGCGTCGAAGGCTAAAATATGCGTCCAGGCCAGGACAGACCAGGCCAGGACAGACCAGGCCAGCAGAGTCAGCACTCCGGACCACGAGCCATCAGGCAATCAAGGGGCTTGCCAAATCGATGCGCAACAACAAAGTATCATCCAATACAAGTAAAACAAACTATCAATAACCGATTTCAATGGCCAACATTTTACATTGACGCTTCGCTGGCGTCGAGCGTCGACAGAGTCGTTTATACGGAAGACGAAATATTTATTAAATTTCATAATCGAATTGTAATTGGGCAGGTGGAAAAGGCAATGTGTTGGTTGCATAATATTTAACTGCTGAGCGCACCAATTAGCGCTAATACACGGCAAATTTATTTTACAAATATCATCATTTTCTTTATATGTACTTTTATTTATTTTGCCCAGAATCGGCAAACAATTTTGGCTATAACATGACGGGTAGGGTGAATATAGAGGCCGCGCTTGATCAAATAGATAATGGACGATGGGATGATTTTGTTCTTACTTCATCCCTCACATTCACCTGGAACTGTCGCCCCTTCAGGTATGCTCCTTTACGGTAGTTGAAAAATAAATCCCAAATGTATCCCTTAACCAAGCAGATGAACTCTTTATAGTTTTCTTTCGTTGAATTAAAACCAATTTTTGCTTCATACTGGTATGGTGGTCATTTTTTATTAGATACTTTTTCGATTTTTTTTCAGCGTGAAGGCTCTTGTATATATTTGATTTTATATGTATATATATATAATATTTTTTGTTGTCTATTTTTTTGTGTATTTTTTTACATTTTTTTCTTATATTTTTTTTTTGTTTTGGTTTTTGCGTTTTTCTATATAAATTTCCATCTACATACATAGTTTGTTTTTTGTTTAGCTGTAGAACAATTATCACATCTTAATATATATGTAGCTACACTTAAAATTATCCATTACATGTTTTGTGCATACATATGTATTTTGTGTCCGTCCAAATGTTTCTGTCCTCTTTGGTTTTGTATATAAATCCTTGTAAAACTATGCAAAATCTTTAGCATACCCAAAACTCTCAAGTGATCATCAACAACATCAACAACAACGAAAGGATTATTGGATAATAAGACCAAATAGGGTAAGCTCAAAATATTTATTTATATCAAAACCTTTTGTAAACCTTTACTGTGTTAAGTAACAGAAGGGATAATACATAATGTACTCATTTAAAGTGCTGAGGGGTACTCAAAAGTACTCAAAACCATCGATAGTATGCTTTTTTAAGTCTTAAACATTTAATCTAGAAATGGCTCCTAAAAAAGCATTCGAATTTGTTAGCTTAAGAGCCGTTCTTGGTACGAGGTTACGGGTTCAAACCCAAGTGCAAACCAGTTCAATTAAAAAAAAATTTTGGCTGGTAGCTTCTAACCAAATCCTATATATACTAATACAAAAGTAACAATTATAACAAATAATTGTTATGCCTATGGGCTCTTTTAAAGTTTGTAAAGTATTTACTTTCAAACATTAGCCTAGATAAGACAGACTGAGATTCTGGTGTAGCCCATGGAAAAGATTTTTTTTGCTTATTTCAGTGAGATATAGTTCCAGATGTGGTGCTATAGAATTTTCGTATGCTTTTATGTTCTCGCCTTTCCTGCAACTGTCATCATTTTCTTTCATTTCATTTAAGTAGTACTCAGATTATATACTCTAGTGATCTTATACTCATTTCTTCTCGTACTCATCTGATCTTATACTCAATTCTATACACACATCTTTGCTCATACCCATTTTTATAAATATTTTTGAGTACTTTTTGCATAAATCTATGAATTTATTCCTTTTTTCTTTTTATTCTTTTCGTCCTTATCTATACTCATACTCACCTGATCTTATACTCATTTCTACTCATACTCGTATGTACTTGTACTCATTTTTACTCATACTCATATGTACTTATACTTACTTCCATACGAGTCCTATGTGAGTCCCTTTTTGCGTATATTAATGAATTTCTTCATTTTTTCCCTCATTCTTGTGGTACTTATCCACACTCTTGCTCATCTGATCTTAATCTCATTTATACTCATACTTATCCGATCTTATACTCATTTTTACTCATACTCAAATGTACTTATACTCATTTCTATACAATATTATGAATAGTTTTTGCTTATGTCTTCGAATTTCTACATTCTTTATACGCATTCTCATCTTATACTCATTTCTACTCATACTCATCTGCACTTATACTCATTTCTACTCATTATTACCCGCACCCCAATTCATTAGTTCATTTCTTGAAGTTCGTTTACCCATAATACTTGTACTACTTTTTAAGGGGACCGGTTTGAACCAGTTCCAGCGTCTTGAACCAAACAAAATTTGATTTATTTAAGACAAGCAACTATCGATAGTTTGTGGCAATCGATTTGGACATTTGCCTGGCTGTCGGCTGTCCAAAAATGCGAAATGGCAATAAACACGCGGCCACTCGGCTACCTTGCTGTGTAGGTCGATGGGTTGATAGGTTGATAGGTTGGTTCGTACTGTGGCCATCCTTTTTATCTTACACTCATTTCGACGGACTCAAAGTTGGCTCATTTATATTGTATAAACAGTGCCGTTGGCTTGCATTGAAAACTGTTTCAGTTGCCGCTTATGCTGCTACTTATGCCCCCGCCCGGCACCGGCAACGTCCCTGGCACCGGGTGCGGCACCGTCCCTGGCCCCGGGGGGGCTGTTGGCTAGGTAACCCCCCCCCTTCCTACTTTGATAGCTGTTTCTCATTTATTTTCCTTACGGGTTTTTCCACATTTCTTTTACATTTTCTTTTCTGTCATTTGCCGCTTTAAGCTGGGCCGCTGTGAAAAGCGTGTGGCCGCCAGTTGTTCTGCAGAATCGTCGGTACATTTCAAAGGCCAACAATTCATTAGTTATTTAAAGAAAGTTTTTGAGCCCCAACCATGCCAGCTGACCTTTTGTCTCTGCCATTTCAGTTCACAATAATGTGTACGTTGATGTTGATGCTGATGATGACAATTATATACTATATATGTCCACAGAAAAACAAAACAAAACAAAACAAAACGAAACAAAAAGTGGAGAGGGCCTGACAAGCCCTTTGCCAAAAGCATGCCATTTGTAATCCCGTGCCGTCTCTCAGTATGTGTGTGTGTGTGTGTGTGCCGTGTTACTGTCCCGCCCCGACGGAAATGCAATCAAGAATACAAGAAACAAAACAAAAAAAAACAAAATGCATTTCGTATCCTTGCATAACTCGCCTAGTAGATGCACTCGCCCAGCAAATCGCATTCACCCTTCTCCAGCGGCTTCAGCCACAGCGGATTGTAGTTGGGGCACAATTTCCGATGGATGGGAATTTTGATTTGGACTGGCGTCGGCGCGACACCCTCCCAGTTGTGTCCATCGAAACGCTGGCCATCGGATCTGTTGCATTGCATGCTAAGCGGCTCCTGGATGTACATCGTATACAATTGGTCAACGTGCGGCTTTGTCCATTCGATAGTCCGATAATTCGCAGAACGTGCCCCGTTCAAGTGTATGCCATGCTGATGCTCCTTGCTGTACGCACGTAAAGTGCGTGTGTGTGCAGCGGTTCAGGGGGACGGGGGCAAAAGAGAAAGAGAGCAAAAGATGTATAAAGTCGTGTAATTGCCTTCGGTTAGCAAATTGTCGTTGCTTTGTATGTGCGACCATCAAAGCCATTTTAATGAGTTAATTCCCCGTTTCCATCTCCCACGCTCCCACGTTCCCATTTGCCCTATTCCATTCGCGTTCAAGCCTTGAATCAGTGTTGAAAAGTGTATCGATTTCCTGAATTTTCTAAATTGCCAGTCGCTGCCAGTGTTGAAATTACGATATTGGCGATTAATTGCAGATAAACACTTTTACTCTTCTGTATATATTCAATTCCCATCTAGTTAATACTCTCTTGCACCAAACTAAAAGTTAAGCTTTAATAATGGAATAATGGAATGGAACACTAAAACAAAACAAAGATTTTACATTTGATATTCAATTTTAGTATGGAACTGAGTCAAACAATATAAATCCAATGACTTGAAAGCGTTTTGAGATATGTTTCAACTACGCAAAAGTGAAAGGAAATTAAAATATGAAAAGTTAATACAAACAAATTAGTTTCTTAATACAGAACATTTGGTATTGGCAAAAACAAAATAAGCTCGCCTAACCTGATGAGATAGAATGTTGAATTGAAATGTTGGAGCGGAACACAAAATATTCATATTCATATTCATATTCTGTAATGCTGGGAAGTAATTCCAATGAAATGAAACATTACGCTTTTGCAGTTGAAACATAGTTGGAATGATTGAAATGAAACATAACACTTTTGCAAACTCCAAGCATAATTAAATTATATTATATGGAATGCTCGAACGAAACTCTGAGAAAAATAATACAATTTAACAACACGAAATGGAATGGAATAAAACATTTAAAAAATACGTGCTCTCTCTCTCTCTCTCACTTCCACTCTGTTTTTTGTTTTTAGCATGAGACATTGAAACTTTTTACACTTTGTTTTGGCATCATAAATTTTGGAATTGTATTTGTTAGCTTCTTGGCCTTACATAAAGCTGACTTTAACTAGTTCAAAAGCGCTTTAGATGTCTACATTTTGTTAGCTAGGCTTTTTCTAAGGTCCCTTCAAGTTTGCAATAATGCGGATTTTACCTTTTGCTATGCTGAACAGCCCGTAAATTTTCATAAGTTTTCCATTTTTATTTTTGGGAGGGGTGGGGGTGGGGGTGGCTCATTCAATCAGCCGCCTTTTGTCTGGCGCAAACCTTTAAGCCCACTTTTTGGCCCTTTTTGTAAATTTGGAGCGCAAACGCTCAAGCGCTGTCGAAAAGCACACAAGTCTCTAATCTAATGTACAAATTTCTACTTTCATTCTTCTAACGTTGCCCTCCAAACACCAAACAATGCGACGCGTTTCAAGCACTTGGGGAGTTGGTTCTCTGGTTCTCTGGTGTTCTCTGGCTTTACTTTTGGGCCGGGCCCATTAACGCCGGCAATTAGCGTGCACCTTGGCGTAGCATTTGCTGCTGGCAGGAAGCTGCAGACATTTCCGTTATGAATACGCTTAGGGTGCCGCAAGCCGCAAACCGGAGCCACAACAAACGCCAGAATGCCAAAGTTTTGCCTTTGATGGCACAGCCAGGGTAACGAGAGGGGGAGGATTGGGTGCACAAGCACAAGAAATACCAACTGGCGCAAAATGTAGATTGAAAAGTAACGTAAAACATTAACGACGCCCACGCAGTGGCCGCCGCCTCAACCGCTTACCGCTTCATATAGATAAAGTAATCCTCGAGCGTCTCCTCCGAAACGGAACTCTTGCACACCTCCAGCTTGGTCGCCGGATAGTAGTGTATATAGTTGACGCACATCTCATCGCTAATGGAAAAGCCGCCCAGCGTGGCGTTCGTATCGGCAAGCGTATTATAATAGCACGTTGTGACCAGAGCGTCGCCCTGCATGTCGACAGGGAGAGGAAGAGGGAGGGAGAGGAAGGTTGGGTTGAGGCGAACATATGTAGTCCATCTGGATTAAGCAAATTCTCAGTCACGCATCCTTACCGGCAGCACACGCGGCTTGTAGTGCAGCGTGCGTATCTCCTGGAAATGATGCGAATAGTAATCATCGCGATTCACCTCGCGCAGCTCCTGTTCGCCGCGAAAGTGTCGTGTTAGGATGCGAACGCCTCGCAAATGCGTATGCAGCTGCGATCCAAAGATGATGATGCCCGTCCGCGGCAGTGCGGCTCGTGTACAGTCGGCCACACAGTAGCCACTCAGCGGGAACGCCGTCTGGCCAGGCGGTATGGCCATTTTGTCGGTATATTCCAGACCCAGTTCCATGACGCCGGCGTCGTATTGCCGCAGTGTCTTTGATAATTTGATGCGAAATCCAGAGCTATCCACCAGACCTGCAGGTCGTATGATTAATATTAATGCAATTGCTGGACAATTGTGTGGGGCGGGGAGGGTGAAAGGGGGGTGGTTCGAAAGTGGATGAACTGTGTGTGTGTGGAGCTTGACTCAACACGACGTGTTTGTGTTACATAAAAAATGGCCAAATTTCGTGCGTGTTCGTGTTTCACGGATTTTCAAGGAATATGCGAAAACAATCAAGTAATTTTTTTTTTATTATTCTTATTTTGGGTAATTTATTCTTTTTAGGAAATTAACAGAAAATAACAAAAGTTTTTTGCACCCGCCCTTGGGAAATTTCAATCCACACTGAACACCCAATATCACCCAGCAAAGTGAATTTTTTGAAAACTGTGAATTACGTTTTAAAATAAATTTCGAGGAATGCAGTAAAATAATCAGGCTACAAAATCTTAGCTTTATTTTCATTGAAATTTTCCTATTCCACTCTGAACACCTAATTCCGCTCAGCAAAGTGGATTTTCCGCAAACTATGGATTACGTTTTAAAATAAATTTCGAGGAATGCAGTAAAATAATCAGGCTACAAAATCTTAGCTTTATTTTCATTGAAATTTTCCTATTCCACTCTGAACACCTAATTCCGCTCAGCAAAGTGGATTTTCCGCAAACTGTGAGTTACGTTTTAAAATAAATTTCGAGGAATGCAGTAAAATAATCAGGCTACAAAATCTTTGCTTTATTTTCGATTAAATTTTCCCATTTCACACGGAAAACCTAATTCCGCTCAGCAAAGTGGATTTTCCGCAAACTATGGATTACGTTTTAAAATAAATTTCGAGGAATGCAGTAAAATAATCAGGCTACAAAATCTTAGCTTTATTTTCATTGAAATTTTCCTATTCCACTCTGAACACCTAATTCCGCTCAGCAAAGTGGAATTACGTCTTACGTCTATTTAAAACACTTGCACAAAAAATAAAAGTGTTCAAGTTATATGAATTGTTTGCGTTTCCTGTTATGCCATTTAAATCCACGAATCTCTATCCCGTGCTCAGTTACAGACGTTGAGCTGAGTGGTGCACTCGGTATGCTTTAGCCATGCCCACACTCGTGTGGCCATGTAATGCGCAAGACGATGCCATCGACAAGGATATAAGGGACACAAGGACACTTCAAGCAGCAATAATGACATTTTGCTCCTGTTTGTCGCAGTCACAGCACTCGCTCTTGCTGTTATTTATACAAAAGTTTTAATGAAATCACCCCAATGTATGTATATATATGTACATATATACATATATATACACATATCTGTGTACATATGTGCATTTTTGTACACTGAGCCACTTGAGTGCGGGCCACCGAAAAGGGGGCGGCCAAAGGTTGTGAAACGAGTCACACAAAAGCAGCTCAACAATCATCAAAATCGAATTACCCCGGGTACATTCCCATTGTCAATGTGACCAAATTTTCGCCCCTTTCCTTTTCCGAGACAACAAAGCAGTGTTGGTAAACAAACCAGCAAAAAACAGAAGCCTTTTGTAAAGAACTGTGCTCAGCAACTATTATCATGAGCACCGCAGGAAGCCCAATTAACTATTAAAATCTCCAAGCATGTCTGACATGGGAATAAGGTTTGCGAATTCAAAAATTCTCTTTGATTCCGGTAATAAAAATGTTTGGTTATTAAATCAGTATTTAAAAAGTATTTTGGGCATAAAAATGCAATTGTCATATCGTATTTTGTCTTACTAAAATAACGAATTTGTTCAACATTTTAAAGAAACATTGATAAGATAAATATAAATTGTGCTCTAGTCGGGAGTGCCCGACTGCGAGATACCCTGAACCCTGCGCCTAGCTACATTAACAAGCATTCCAGCTTCCACACACTCACACGCAGTTTAGGCATCTGTACTTCTGCACTTTGCTTTTCACGCTGAAAAACGTGTTCTTGAATAACTTCGGTGTTTATAGTCCGATCTTTATGCAATTTTCAGGCCATAATCATGACAGCCAAGTCCCATGAAATACTAAAGCGCAATGTTATAGCTGTCACAGTTTTAGAGTTTTGCTATGAATGGGTGAAGGTATCTACAAAGTGAAATATTCTTAGTCTATATACACTATACGAGAGTTGGCTCTATCAAGCTCTAATACTTTTTGAGTTTTGCTTAAAAACCCAAGTCTCAACAGCAAATTTATCACTTTTTATTCACATTTCTTCCCACTTCCATAATATATGTCCAGATGGTAAATAGAAAACTCAATTCGTAAATCGTAAACGCGAAATTTAAACCGAATATCAACTGAAACTTTACTCACCAGCCTGCAGCTCCGGATTATTGAAGTGCACCTCGAGTCGAACGTAGGGATTAAAATCGGGTCCACCGACTGGCAGGCCAGCCTCTGGTGGATATGTAAAAGTGCTGGCACCCATGGCCCACAATGACATTACCTTCGAGCAGACCTTGGCCTCCAACGGCAGCTGTTCGCAGTCGCCATTGTACAGTGGAATCTCGACGTGTGCATCCGTTTCGCAGTGGAACACCTCCATGTGATGTATAATGCCGGGCGTCTTGATAATCGGCTCGAATTGTACAATATGCAAACGATTCTTGATGATGTCATCCAAACGCTGCACATGGCACCAGTAGGTGGTCTCCTGCTTGGGAATCGGCGCCTGTTCCAGCGTGATTTCAATGTGCTCCAAATCGCTAAATTGGGCGCGGGGAATACTTAAGATCGTAAGATCCACGGAAAGGTGAAGCCCTGAAGCACTTACGTTTCGGGTATGAGTATCTTGTCGGCGCGCAGCAGCTGGAGCATCTTGAGACCCGCCTCATGTGGTGCACTCACATTGGGCAGCGCGAACTGATGATCCTCTAAGGCGAGCTCCGATTCACCGCGTGCCCAGACCACATACATGGTGCCCTCCTGCAGCACGTTAGCAGAATTATCATCGGATGCATAAAAAAAAAAAAAAAAAAGCCACTTACATGTAGTCGCAGATCGAGCGGATCGCAGGTATCAAACTTGCGCTTGAAGGCCAGCGTGAACTCATCCATTTTGAAGACCTCGCAGTCCTGCTGGTAGTCCTTGCGCACCCAATGGCCATCGGGGCTGGTGTACGTGTCGGTGACCACATTGAAGAAACCGTTCTGATTCTCAAAGAAACAAATATCCGCATCGGCTAAATCGCCACGTTTCGAGAAGCCCAAATAGAACCAACGATGCTGCTCATTGAATGCATTCTGCAAATGGAAGAGCACCTCCTGCTTGTACCAGTCCACCATCCAGCTCAGCTTGATCTCCTTGTCATCCAAATAGACCTCATGTAGCTTCGTATCCGAAAGACCTGAAAATCGAATTAATAGAACGCTTTACATATTTTCTCTTTTTTTTTGATACTCTTTACTCCTTGGCATTTGCAAGGCTCAGAGCTATTTAAATAAATATAAACAAGAGTATAAAAAGATTTTACTCTGGTTTAAAATCAATCAAAATCAAAGAAATTTCATTATCATTTTCTGATGCACCTACTTTGTTTATCTCAAAAAATGTTAAGAACTGGTAAAATGTAAAATAAAAAATGTCTCCAAGCGTAACCCTATTAAACAAAAAACTTGGTTCGAACCAACGACAAGTTGTTCTTTTAGTCTAAAGTTTGTCCTGGTCTGAAGTAGTCTAAAATAAAGACGCAAATAAGAGTTTTAAAGGATAATATATTTGTCGAAATTTTTAATGGATCAATTTCGTATAAAATAGGAAATATCTGCAAAACAAATTTCCTCTCAACGATTGTGCAAAACCAGATGCACGAACCGACCGAAGATGCAGGAAGCTGGTTCGAATCAGCGACAAATTGTTCTGTTAGCCGAAAGTTTGTCATGTTTGATGATGTTGTTTAATGTTGTTTAAATATTTAATAAATCAACTTCGACTCCACAAGGGGAAATCCTAGAGGCAGGGAGCTGGCTCCAACCAACGACAAATTGTTGAAGTCTTAAGTTTCGTTAGTTTGTTGAATGTCTCAGTCCGTAAAAAAATAAGAAAAAAGGAAACGGAGTTAATCTGATAAATTCAAGACCCAAGGCCTGCATTCCGAGCGCTCTCGACTGTTATTTGACTCTGGCTTTTTGCTATTTACTGACAAGTCCGAAAATGAATGATACCAATAAGAGCACGATTACAGTTGCGCGTCGAGTGGAATGGTCAGAAATGGGCGTAACGGGAGAATTTGTAGTACATGGAGCGATAATCAAGTTGCCTCTGCACTAATTACCAAAAAAACAAAAAAAAATAGAAGAGAAGCAGAGCCGGACGCAAGGCAAAGGAAACGAATTCAATCTTTCAGCCATGTTATCTGCTCTGCTTCGAACCGCACTCAAATCCTGTGCAGCTGTACACGGACCAGGTCATTAGATTTATGTTACCAAAGGACTCTTGGCCAGGCAACCGAACATCAATTACAACTACAACAGCGTCTCGTCTGACTTGTGCTGTGGGTTGGGCCTCATTCAGTGGAGCGGCAGTAACGAGAAAGAAAACCCAATAAAATGTCAAATCCAATTGGCAAACACACAGACACACAGCAGCAGCAGCAGCAGCAGCAGCTATATCGTGTGAACGTAGTTTGCAAAGTATATCAAACTGTTTGACAGCAGCAATATAGAGCTGAGGGGCATTTGCCAAGTTGCCGAAGGGCTGTTACATGGAGTGCAAAAAAGCGACGGTGGAAACACTCGATTACAATCAGAAGTGACAGCGATTCGCTGCGTTTCGCCATTCGCATCGCATGAGACCGACGAGTTTATTGAGATAAACCAGGACTAGATCTGCGCCTGGAGCAGGGGCTAGAGTCGGGTCCAGAGCTTCTTTTGGGCTGAAGCTGGAGCTGAATGGGATAACTGCAGCTGATGTCCATTGCTTTGCTGCGTTGATGAATTCGGCTTTCTACCTTTTTTTTTTTCGTTTTTTTGGATTTTTATCGCAATTGGAGTTGGGAGCGGCGTCTAGGGATTTCTGATGTGAATCGCAGCCAGTGCACAATTCGTGAGATTGCAGATCTGTCCAACAATTTTAAGGCTACAAAAATGGTTCGCGCAATGAATTCCAATTTGCATTAATATAAATCGCACCTAGAACCAAATTGTTGCTCGAAAATGAGTCAAAACAAAAGTTGAACCAGCTATTTTTCTGGAAATGGTTTGGTTTGCATCTGCTGAGTCGATTTAGTTGTGACTATTTGTTTGTACTGCCAGATCTAGAGACTTGAAATTTGCATCATTTATATTCAGGCTTATAATATATTTCGTGTATCGATAATTATCGATTTTCAGACAGCCAGTTGGACAAAACCTGGCATGTAGATGCTCGTTTTGTCTAGCTGGCTGCAGAATGTTTCACTTCTTGGGACACCTCGCCCCATGCTAAGCTCAGCGGAAGTAATATGCCCCAACAGGATGGAAGCTAGCGCTGAGGTAACTGCGCTGAGAGTTTTTCCTAGTTCGATTGTCCGGCACTAAAATTGATTTGTGATCCTACATATGTCCCACTGCCAAAACACAAACGCATACATACCCTTACACACACACACACACACACACACGCACACACGCACAGACAACAACCATTCACAGGCCCTCACATATATCATAGCCAAACGGTGTCCGCGCCAACTCGTTTCTGTTTGCTCTGCATACGAGTCAGAAAAAAAAAATGAGTAATAAAAAAATGAAAATGCAAAAAGGGAAAACAACGTGTTCTCACAGCAAATTTCCATTTAGAAATGGCGTTGTCGTCTCTGAAGTGGAAATCGCAACGGCAGCGGTTAAAGGCAACAACAAATTGCACTCATTGTTCGGTTTTGTCAATTTGTCATTTGTGCAATGGCAACAAAATGCGCCAAACTTATGAATAACTGAATAATGTTTAAAGTTTTCGGTTTCTGTTGATTTTCATTTTATGTTATCATTTGACAGACATCTGAGCACAGCCCATTTATAAACATCATTTTGCATTATGCAAAAGTATGCACCCAGTGTTATCTAAATTAGTAGCGCAGCCGGTTGATATACACGACATTTAAATACCCTTTCCATGTGCCTATTTATAGTCATAATCATAATCAAATCATCAAGCTTACAAAACTTGTCAGCTTATTATTAAACATCTATAAATGACATTTTTCCGATTTTTAGTTTTTGAATACCAAAAGGTACCTATGCATATGTTATATGGGGTTAATTACACTCAATTATCCTTTAAAATATTGGACTATTTTTAGTGGAGGAGGTTTATTTGATCGCCTTTAAAGGTTCCCAGAAGATAGCTTGTCCTTAGTACAAAAGAGTTTTCAACATTTCTTATGTATATTTTCTTTTACCGCAAATGTATCTTCCGCGCGACATCAATGTCTATTAAGCATTCTGGAATATTTGAGGATTCCCAAGTGAAACTAACGAATTCATGAGTGTGTGCTTACACACACACACACACACACACACATGTGTATGCATGTATTGTACAAAAGTACTTCTTTAATTTATGTAGCCTACTTTTGAGCTGATGCACTGTGACAGTCCAATAAGCGGCAGTAACTATCTTTTAAATTAAATCTAAATATGTCAGATGTTTAATCTTAGCTTGACACACACACGACCACACACACACACACCACACACACGAGCACTGTCAAACGGCACTCTAAATTCAAGACACAGCGCTAAAAGTTTTAATTCTGTTGAAATTCGATTTGTGTTGCCCACTTTTCAGCTGAAGCTCAAGCCAAAAACTATCTATGAAATTTTTGGACCCCAACCCCCCCACCTGCTCTTCCTTCCCGCTGCCTGCCAGCTTGCCTCTACCATCGGCCGTATGCCGTCTTCAGTCAGAGTCGAGCCAGTGACTCGATTTTCAATTGCTTTATTCTCGATTGCTTTGTCTCAACTTTTCAATTGCATTTTCATTCACACTTAACAGCTTTTACCCGGCGGCACTTTAAGCTCCAATAACAACAACAACAAAAATACATTGCACACATAACTGTAAATTTAATAAACTTGTTCGGAGTTTATTGCATTTGCTTGACTGCTCTTTAGCTGTAAGGCTCCCAATACCAAAAAATATTTAAATATATATGGTATATACATACATATAGATACATTTATATATATATATTTGGAAAAAACTAGAAAACGCGGCTTTCTTCAGCACGCCGCAGCTTAAATACTCTCGTAGACATTGGACTGGGTAGGTCGATTTGATATGTTCTTGAAGATATGCAAAAAGAATTGTGAAGCTGGTAATGGCAGAGTTTGGCTTGAAGATGTCTTGAAAACATTTAAATTTTTGAGACAAGAACTTATTTTTCAAGCGTTTCTTCCTTTAGGTCTTTATGATAATATAGCATGACTCCGACAAACTTTAGCTTATATATAAGGAACATAGTTAGTAGATATATTATGAAAGGGAAAATGGTTGTTCATACAATATATTTATGCTCGACCGATCTTGCCTCTAGCAGCGCAAACTGACTGTCTAGTTTACATAAAATGTATAGATGTATAGATATGGGCTTTGGCATACACACACTTTAGCATGTCATATTCAAGCACTGAAAACTTCCCAACGATCGGACAATAAGCACCGAAGTTATTCAAGCATGCATTTCCCATGCATAGAATAAGTTTAAGGTGTACAGCTTATGTGCGTGTGTCTTTATGCGTATATAAGGAAGTTCGAGTGCTTGCGTCAACAGCTCGGCGCTGGGTTCCGGGTATCCCCAAGTCGGGCACTGCCAACTAGTTTTTCTTTTTTGACGCTGAACTTGAAATGCCAGTTTGACGCTTAGCTATGCATGTATGTGTGCGTGTGGTGTTGCTGGCAATGGTGCTGCGGTGGCTCGCATCTATATGCTTAGTACGTGAATGTTGTGCTGAGTACAGCGCATAGTTGAGCGTTTTTTTTTGCCTTTTCGAAAGTGAAGACGGTCGACGACAAGGACGCTTACGTGGGTAAAGGCGAGGGCGAGGGCGAGGGCGTGGGCGTGGCTGATGATGAGCATTCGGCATGCCAAGGCGCACAGGAATTTTCTTATTATCCACTGCATGCGTACAAATTTGAAGGAGCTTCGGTGGGGCGCCACAGCCCAGAACCGCCCAGTCGCATCCTGACGTGCTCTGCTTAGGCTGCTGCTTGAAAATATTTTTAGTATTTGTGTGGACGGACGCATTTGCTTGTGCTGCCATAAAATAGCTGATGTCATTATTGTAAGCGCTAGTTGCACAAATCTTCAATTGCTTTAGCTAGCCCCTGCCCCACCCTGCTGACCAGTGGATCCCAGTATCCTACCCAGCCCCTGCTCCTGCTCTCGTCACAACCTTGTTCAGTTATTTGCCATATATACAGAGGGGAGCAAAAGTGTTTCCATAGTTGACACTTTGAACTTTGTGAGTCAATAATATCCAAACGAATGAAGCAAATCAAAAAAACTTTTTTTTCCAATAATATGTATTCAATTCTTAACAAATTGGCGTATATGGCAAAAACACAAATAAATCAGCCAAATTTTCAAACAATTTTCATTCTACACTTTTATGATCCAGAAAAAAAAAAAATTTAATTTGATTCAAGATCAATATTTTGTCCACAGACCCTTATTAGCTATTACACTTTTTATTCGGTTTGGCATACTCTCGACCAACTTCTCTATGGTTTCCTTTGGAACTCGTTTCCACTCCAGTTCGGGGACTTTGAGCTGACCACTCCATCAGCATAAAATCTTGGTTTTGTAACCATTCGCGGACAATTTTGGCAGTGTGCTTCGGGTCCCCATCTTGTTGAAAAATGATTTCCTTTACGGGGTATGCACACTTGTCCAGAAAATTGGGTAGATAGGTTGAGATAGTCTTCTTTGAACATTATACCATCAATGTTATGCAATTTTTGGACAATGCAACATTGGACCCACCAAGTAAAGCATCCCCAAACTTTGACATTGCCTCCTCCATGCTTAACGGTTTGCTTCACTTGGTGTTTTTGAAGCTTGTCCCCGGGCCTGTGCCAATAGTATTGCTTGCCATCCGACTGAAAACGGTTGAACTTGGATTCATCCGACCAGATGGCACGTTTCCAATCATCTACAGTCCAGTTCTTGTGTTCCCGGGCGAATTTCAATCGAGCCTTGACATTCTTCTCGGTTTATTTTTTTTCACACTTGCCACATATCCAACCTTAGCTAGTGCTCTTCTAGCCGTCCACCGACTCACGTCTTTTCCTATGTCCATAGATGCCTTCTTCGGTGTTGGGAACTTATCAGTTCTCATTTTCGACATCATAAGTCTGGCGTCAGAGTCCTTTAAGAGGCGTTTGCGGCCTTTAATAGTGTTTTTGGATGCAACATTGCGTCTTTTCTGGACCTTGGACACCGCTGAATGAGAAATATTAAGCTGATCTGCAATACTACGAGTCGAACAGCCACTTTCAGTTAGGCTAATAATACTATTTTCGACATCTGACGAAAGCTTCTTCATTTTTTCGCGGTACTTTATAGACTAATTGCTAAAATCAACAAATCTGCTTCGAATAATAAGAAACACATGATTTTCTGGATCATAAAAGTGTAGAATGCAAAAATAAAACATATAAAGGTGAAACTGCATGTCTATTGCCGATAAGAGAATCAAGAAATCAAACCAAAGTAAGAAAAACGGAGGGTGCAAAATTGTACACATGCGTTTTGTTTTAGTTTTTTTTGTTTGAAAATTTGGCTGATTTATTTGTGTTTTTGTCATATACGCCAATTTGTTAAGAATTAAATACATATTATTGGAAAAAAAAGTTTTTTTGATTTGCTTCATTCGTTTGGATATTATTGACTCACAAAGTTCAAAGTGTCAACTATGGAAACACTTTTGCTCCCCACTGTACATATATATATATATATATACATATTTTTTTAAAATATTTTTTGTGCCTCTCTCAAGTGTCGCTTGGGCATCCTGGGAATGCTTGGCTGGCTGCTGCACCACTGAACCACCACCCGCTTTCTGCTGGCTCCTCTTAACACCCTCTTCTTAACCAGCTGAACACTTTATTGAATTCCCTTTTTAGCGCTTTGCTCCATTTCGATTGCCATGTCGACTTGTGCGAGTCCTTTGGTCCAAGTCTCTTAATATAAATTGACTGCTCTGTTGTCCGGTTCTTGTCGCATTGAGTTATGAAATGGCGGGCCATCAGGGAAAAAGGGATAGGAAACCGAGGGCGGCTGGGGCGGTGGGGCGCGCGGCACACACCACTTATCGAGCAAAAATTTGCCCACACTTTTCCACGGTTTTTCGCTTGATTGAGACAAATATTTGTACAAAATTTTTGCTTTCGTTCGGGTCAACGTTGCGGTCGCCCAGCTCTATAAATTATTGAGGATTTATTGTGGCCAGCTCTTACATAAATCAGCAAATACACACACATATATAAATGTATATACAAATATATATATGTATATATGTATATATGTTGCCTGCATTGGCATTGAGGCTGTTGCCATTTTGATGGACCGCCTCAAACGAGCTCACGTTTCATGGCCAGGTTAATATAATTGCAGTGCAAAGTGCTTCGCATTCTTGCCGCCCCGCCTACTCTTTCCGTTCCCACATTCCACTTCACGTTGACATTTCTGAGTAATGGCGCTCTCAAGCCGATAATTTACTACAAGAGAGCAAAGCAGAAGCAGACGCAGAAGAAGATGATGAGAAAAAAACTCTCCACAATGTCAGTCAATGCATTTTGTGTGCCTACACAAAGAAACCGTTCGCGCAAAGTCAGCGTAACTGGAAATGTTGTCAGAGTGAAGGCGACACGAAGCGAGAAGCGCTGTGAGAAGTTATTATGCGAAAAGTCGTCTGAGATAAGCGGCGTTACAGTTTGTTAAAAGAGCAAATGCTGCAAGGCGGGGCATGAGAAATGAAGCGAGAAACTAAGCGATAAGTTAAGTTAACAAAAAAACAGGAAGTGAAACGAGAAGTTAAGTGAGAAGCAAAGCTAGGCTATGGGGCAAATGCAAGCAGCCAAGCACAGCGATAAGATAGATTGAGAAGAAAGACTAAGTGAGAAGCAAAACGATAAGTTGTTTAACCATTGCAATGTCCAGGGTAAATTAAAAAAAGTTGCCAATGAGAAAAATAAAAAGAAAGAAGAGAAATGAAGCAAGAAGCTATGCAAAAAGTAGGATAAGCACAAAAGTAAAAAAAGCAAACTGAAATCGGAGTTAGAGAAATGAAGCAAGAAGCTATGCAAAAAGTAAGTTAAGCAGTAAAACAAGCGAAGGCAGTAGTAAATTCTGAGGCAGAGTTAAATTATAAAGTTAAGGAGCAGAAGCGAGAAACCAAGAGAGAGTTTTATTAAGTTCATAAAATGGAAGAGAGAAACAAATAGAGAAATCAGCTATGCAAAAAATTAGATAAGAAAAGTAAACGAAGGTAGTAGAAATAGATATTAGAGATAGCAAAGTTTAATTTAATACGTTAATTAAACCCAAAAGAGAAGCAAAAAGAAAAGCTAGTTTTGCAAAAACCAAGATAATTAAAAAAGCAAACGAAGCGAATAGTAAATTGAGAGGCCAAGCTAAATAATGAAGCTAAGAAACAGATGCGAGAAGCAAAGTTAGAGCTTTAATAACTGAATAAGAGCTAAGAGAGAAGCAAAAAGAGAAGTCAACTGTGCAAGAAAGAGATAAGCAGAAGAGCAAACGGAGGGAGTAGTAAATTGAGAGGCATAGTTAAATTATAAGCCTAAGGAGCAGAAGCAAGAAGCGAAGAGCTCTATTAAGTTAATAAGAGCTAAGAGAGAAGGAAAAGAAAAAGAAAAAGGGAAGTCATTATGCAAATGTGTTGCAAGTAGAAAAGCAAACCAAGAATCATACCGAAAAACTAAAATTGAAGCGAGATGCGAAGACACAAAAGCTATAGCGAGAAGCGCAGCGAGCATACAATATGAAGTAAGGGTACGGCTGAAGAGAGAAGCAAAAATAAGTTAAAAAGCAATAAAATAAAGCAAATATAAGAAGAAAAGTAATAGAAAATGACAGTTGCTATATCACTTACATCAAAAACTTCTCTCTTTGCCAAGATTGAGACTATGCCTGTCGAGCTTTTATAGAAAAGCAGATATTGAAATGTGTATAAAGCAAGCCCCGACTGAATATCGATGAATGTGATGTGTGAAAGTATAAACCAATTATCGAACGCTGAATATAATTAACTGCATTTCAAATAGCCCTCTTTCGGGGCTGTACTGCCGTCACGGCATATGTGATCCATGAAAACTGTGTGATGGGCGCCGAATGCTGCACGGGACGAAGCAGACACGCACACGGACAAACAGACACGGACACAGAACAGGCACACAAAGGATATATGAAGGATGTGCGTACGGCCAGTGGCACATCCCATGTGAGGCACAGCAAGGCAGGTTAACGTGACTCCAGCCACGAGCTGGCATCAAGAGCCAACTAAATTGGCCCTAGCCATGTCCAGATTCAGGTTCTGGTCCAGGTTTCGCATCTATCGGGCCAGGGCCATGCGCTGCCAAATGGCCGCCAGTTGGTCGGTACACCGACTGCGGCTGCGGCTCTGGTTCCACTGATAAATAAATTAAAAGGCACACGCGAAACGCCAGGATACCCAAAAACTGCCCAAAGCCGAACGCTGCCTAATAAAGCTGACCAGCCGGCCGTGAGTGTGGGGCAGCATGCGGCGGCAGCTGGGCATGTGGTAATGTGCACCGAAAACATAAAAAAAAAAAAAAAAAGAGAAAAAGAAAAATGAAAACCAGCGGCTTGTGGCCACACTCAGACCCGTAATGTGGACACGAGGCAGCGCAATGTGAACTGGCAAGCCACATAGCCCGAAACCAAATTGGTAAAAAAAAAAAGGAAACAAACAAAAAAAACCATGTTCACAGCTGGAATCGGGCAAAGGGCCTGGTCCGCAGCGGGGTGGGTCGACAAGGATTCGACATAATGTGTGCCGTGCTTTCAGTTTGGAAATCCAAATCCAACGCGCTAACAAGCATCGTGCGTCGAGGGCATAATTAAAATTTGATATTAAAGCTAAAGGCTTCTCTAAAGCTCGATATATATCGATAATTATCGATTTTAAATGCAGTCTGCACACCAACAGGAATTCCAACTTAGTTTTAGCTGTGAACACAATGTGAACCAAAACAGTTGCCTAACCAACAGCCGAACCGAACTTAAGTGAACCATAATTATCTTCATGGTTCAAAATACAAAACAGAGCCTGTCATAGCGAAGTCCAATACAGTAACATATTTTATGCTATATTCGAATTATCAAGACCCGAATCATACAATGAATTCAAGAGTCCTGTTACCAGCCGGTTCAAAAGTTTTGTGAACCGATTCAAAGGTGATTTCAATTCATATTTAGGCAAGTAAATGTTCTGATCCTTATCGATTTTGGGTGTGTTTAAAGCCCATAAACTATTAATAATTCGCATATATATTGGTGTGGGGAGCTTAATGCCATAACCGATTTAAAACCGTTTCATATTCAATATTTAAACTAATACGTTATGCTCCAAATGTGTGTGAGTCGTTTGCCAAACGTTGCGTGAACGTATGAACTAGTTTAATAACAACTTTAAAAGATTGTTAACTGTGAACCGACATCAAATGTTTCGCAAATATATGTTGCTGTAAGGAGATCAACGGGATAACCGATTGTAAACCGATTCAAATTCTATTTAGAAACTAATATAAGTCATGCTTTAAGTGCGCGTGAGCCGCTTGGCAAGCATTGCTCGCATGAACTAGTTCAATAACCACTTTGCTTTTAAGCTCAATTGAAATGCATTTGGAAAATAACGCATAAAATACAAATGCTGCATATGCTATTAAGTTGCTAAAATTGTACAGCTGTGAACCGGTTCATAAATGGTTCAGATGTAAATACATGAAATTGGAAATGTTTTTTTGATTGAACGGCTGCGATACTTTTGTCGCCCGTGCAATTGTTTTGTCAAACTTCAACTGTGAGCCGATGCGGCCCATTTGCCCGAATATCTGTACAGCAGTTCGTCGGCCAGTTCACAAAAGTTCGGTTCATTACAGTTCAGTTCAATTCAGTTCAGTTCGGTTTGGTCCTGATTTGGCCGGGTATTGTTTCAGGCTGTTGCCGACGCGGCGCAGAACAGCAGCCACAACTACATGCTACAGGCTTTTGCCCCCTTTTCAATTTGGTTGTGGCAAACATTTCAACTGGATATGTGGGCGTGTGTGTGTGTGTGTGTGTGTGCGAGTGTGCGTGTGCTGTGCCGGGTTCAAATTAGGTTTCATCTGCCAGTTGCCTTTTTCACTCTGTTTGCAAACTAATTTACCGTTAGTTATTGCGATTGTGTGCGTGTATCTGTACACACACACGCACAAACATTTATATATATAAATATATATATATACGCATTTATATATATATATATATATTTCCATCTGTATACACCAACCCCCCACCAACACACGGTCTTTGGGCATGCATATGCCGGCCATTTGTCTGCCACGCCTCGACCATAAATTATACGCTCTTGGCCCAGGCAAGATGAACACGGCAAGATGCCCAAAGATTCACACAGATACGCACACACACACACACACACACCCACACGAACAACAAAGTTGTCACTTATAAATGTGTAGTTATTTCCATTAAATTGTTGTCATCACTCTGACATTCCTTTGAGTCTCATCTTGCTCGCCTTCGTCCAGGGCCACTTGTCGAAAATGTTGGCCTTCTTAGCCCCGTCCCCACAGCACTCCTGGTTCACGTGGACCACAAGCAGCTAGGTAATCTACGCCTTAAATTCGTTGTCATGGTCTTGGTTTTTGGGAGCAGGGGCAGTGGCAGGGGCAACAAGGCCGTGCAGCTTTGCGGGCAACCCGACTTAATCACAAGTAAACGAGGCCTTTGCCGCTCGTCGCCCCGACCAAATCTGCAGCGTCAGCCATTCATTTGGTTAATGACATTGTGTGGTGGCCGCTGCGGCAAAAGTAACACACACATAAAACAAACAGACACACACGCACACACACACACATAGACAGCTAGAGTTAGAGAGCCAGGCGCAGGCCAAGTATCTCAAAGATACTTTTGCTGCTGGCCCATAAACTTTTTGCCGCTGTCTACTGACAGGGGCCAGCAAAATGCTTAAATGAGACCCCTTGCCACCTTGCCACCTGACCAACCCCTCCCACACACACTCAACAGCTCTCCTGTTATTGTGGTGTAACTGACAGAGTCAGCAACACTTTTGCATTCAACATGCAGCTGGCCGCTCGCGTTTCAATTATTTTAGCCGCAACAGTCGCTCAGCTTTTGTGCTAATGCAGCATGTGGCATGCCACAGACACACTGGCCCATCCTCCTTCACTTAGAGCACATGTGCGCCCCTTTTTATCAGAGACCACACAAAACATGGCACAACAAAATTAAATAATAATAATAATCAAAATGCAAATGGAAAATGAATTTGAAAAACTAAAATAAGGAAAAAGAAAAAAGTTGCATTGTGAAAATGTAACTAAATTAAATTAAATGTAGCTATGTACAACTGAATGTGTGTGTGTGTATGTGTGTGTGTGTGTGTGTGTGTGTGTATGTGTGTGTGTGTGTGTGTGTGTGTGCTGTCTGCATTGTATCCAGCAGCTTGTTTTTGCAAAATTTACATACACTCGCTGTCAAAATAAACGTCGCACCCGGAATTTGCATCGCAAATTTTAACAATTGCTTCTCGTTTCAGTTGCCATGTTCCACTTGTGAGGCAAATTTGAATTTGCGAAAGTGTTTCATTTAAGCATTCCCCCGGGGGCTAATGCGCAAAGGCTTTAGCGAACCTGCCAATAAATGGTTTTAGAATCCATTTCAAGGCACATTGCAGAAACATGGCAATAAAACAAGAAAGTTATCAATCATTACTAATTACTTCTGCATGTGCACATATGAAATAGAAATATCGTTCATTTTAACATTTTACAAGGTAGCAATGGGAAATGGCAGCGAAAGTTTTTTACATCCAAGTTTTTATACCCAATTTTAACAACTAAGTTCCAGAACGAGAGGCACCTGAATATGACAGTTGGATAAGTTATATCATGCCTAAATATGTTCCATTCTCGCGTTCCACGGATCTAGTGCGCTAAAGTGCTTTAAATGCCACAAAATTAATCACAAGCAATACCTGACCTACCTAACCTAAGAGGTTATCAAGAAGCGGTTGAAAAAAGCTCACTAATGGCGTTTTCATTTATCGATAACAATAATCGATAATATTTCAAATTCAATTTCACGCTGCTCAATATGTGCAGACAACATTGTTTAGGTCGCCTGTGCATTGCGCTGATCGAAGTGCGCGTAAGTACCTTAATAATAGCTTAACATTAGCATAGATTATATCCGTGTGTGTGTGTGTATACACACGTACGCACGCACACACACGGACACACACACACCAATTTATACACACGTTCTATATGTAAATACAAATCGCATATGCAGCACTTTGATTCAATTTGGATCAAGTTTTTATCACCCGCACGGCAGTTGGGCCTAAGAAAATAACACACCAATACACACACACACATACACACACACATACACACACACATGCACACACTCTCTCACACTTAGTCAGTTTGTACTAATGAGTTTGAAATGTAAAAACCACTCGACACTTTCGCCGCTCTTGAGGCTTCTCCCCACTTGGCACTTGATGCATTGCACTTTAACGTTGAATCCGAATGGTTTTCACATTTTTCACATCTATATATATATATATATTTACGCTTTTTTTTTCATTTCTAATGCAGCGCATCGTTGACCCGATTCGACGATTTTTTGGTTATTATCAAACGGGCATCGACATCAGCGATAAATTTAAATGCAATGTGTCGCCTCCAACAAAAATGAAATAGGGCTAAAAACTAAATACATTCAGATTCAGAATGTCGAATGCCCTCAAATAGTTTAAAAAAAAACTGATATATGTATATATCATATATAGATATTTGTATATATATATATATAGATATTTGTAGAATCCTTGTATATAGGCATGTGATTACAAATAATTAAAAAATAAAACTATTTTCTGACGAATTTAATGGGATTTTCTGTTAAAACAAAGATTTCTTTAAAGACAGATTTCCTTTCCATGTCATTTACCAGATGTTTATTATGACGTTACAGTCGTTATAAATTTATATACTTTTTCCAAACCAAGGCAATCTCTACACCAAATTTCAGAAACGAAGCTATAGTAAGAGATAAGTTCGCTGAGGAATTTTAATATGCCACGTACACTGGGCATGTATACTAGACACACACAAGATCTATTATAATATAAGAAACGTTAGGAAACGATCTCCATTCCAATCCTTCAGGCGTCGCAATATGTTTCGAAAGGATCTTGTGCGTTATTATCGAATAGGTTTATCTTATCAAGTCTAACATAATCTTAACTCTCCCAGACAACACCTAACTCACCACATCTAACCAAAACTCACCATACCTAACCTAAACTTAACCTTGCCTAACCTGAGCCAGTCCCAACTCAGCCCAAATTTCATCGAACTTAAACCTTACCAAGCCCACCCTAAACCTTAAATAACCCCAACCCTAAAACGTTACATATTCCAATTTAAAACTAAAATAACCTAATTTTTGAGTATACTTTCAGTAACCATTCAAAATGTGGTCACATGTCAAAGACATTGGCGAAGGGAAACTGAAGAGTTTTGCAATGGACAGACCCATTATTCTAGCTCGCGTTGGCCATGCCAAAAAAGTTAAGCACCTACACAAAGAACAAAAGAGTGTCCGAAAGCCGAACAACTGTGGTAAGCCGCGGCTAATGAGTTGAGCATTTTTTTGCCACTGTCATTTGTGAGAATTGAATAGAAAGTAGCCCCACAGCGCCTTTTGTAATTGGCTGGATATTATGCCGGGCAGCTGAAATGGGGACCAAGAATGAAAATGAAAGTGTAAATCAAATTAAATTGCGCCACAATGCGGTCAAATGAAATGAATGTATTTATGTGTGTATGCATACTAAATATATACGAATGGCAATGCTCTTGCTGGGATTGATGAAGAGCAAGGAAGTGCAGCGTAATAGACTAGAAGACCTACAGTGAAAATGTTTAAAGATATTCCAACAAATATTCTCCCTGCTCAGTCTAAGTTTCTCTTAAGAGGTTTTTCTCATTTATTAATAACTAAAAAATGCGAATATATGTGTGAAATTTGTAAAAAGATTAAACAGAATTTCATGCTAAGGAAGCTGCATACCAACTTTGCTTAGCCTAGCTCAGCTAGTCGCCGAGTTAATGCATATACCCTGTTTTATTGTTGTAAAATTGTCATAGGGTATATTATAAGCTGTTGCTTGACTGGCGCCGTTAAGGCGGCGCAAATTTAATCAAGCAAAAATCAATTTAAAATAGATTCACTTTCCGCGCTAATTGATGTGCCGCCGGCAAATTAACAAATATTTGCCAACAGGCAACAGCTAACAGAACAGCAGCTAATTAAATACTTTTCGCCTCATTCGGGACGGCTAAAAATGAAGCCAAGTCTTTGGATCGGCGTCTTAAACATTTTCAGCATAAGCAAATTGCCTGGCAAAGGCATTTTGACACTTGCCTGCCGGCTTTCCATGGCGCCTTTGATGGGCCCTTAAAGTGTGGGCTGAGCAACTAGTTAATTAAAGCAATGTAAATTTAATTGACAGCATTTGTGGTCTCACATTGGCAAGCAGGCTGGCATAATAAAAGATAAATAATTATAATTAAAGCAAAACAAATTAAGCTAAGTCAAAAATGTGCCCAATGCCCTGTACTCAATGGGTAGTCGCACAAATGGATACGTTGAACATTCTTCTAACTATTTCCAGCTGTATTCATGTAAGCTCGACAGCTGTGTGAGATCTGAATAACGCTCTATCCATGCTATGAAATAACGCCCTACTATGTGATTCTCATGAATTCAAGTAAGACTTGTAGACTATCATGGGTGGAGGATAAGTATTAAATAAATTGTGTTAGTTAAAGCTACTAAACTTTATCTGGGCTTATAAACCCTATCAAACCCTATCCCTTTCTCTTCCCCTCTCTCGCTCCATGTCTTTCTCTCTCTCTCTCTCTCTCTCTCGCACACGTTCTGTATCTCTTTCTTTCTAAGTAGCGCCCTACTATGCGATTCTCATGATCTCTTTCTCTCCTCCTTTCTCTCTTTCACACACATTCTGTGTCTCTTTCTTTCTACTGCTCTTGCTCTAACTCACTCCCCACTTATTCAGTTCCTTAAGCGATATGCATCTATCAATTCAGGCTTCCTTCTCGTTAAGTAGATGGCAATAAATAAGCATGCGTCTGCATGTGAATTTGTGGGTAAACATATACATATTTAAGAGCAGAGTATAGTGTTATATTTCCCTTAGTTTATTTCATACAAGCCACGCGTTAAGGGACATATCTGAAATGTTTCTCAAGATTTGATTTATATAATTATTCCTGGAAATGTCCAGGCTTTTCACATTCTGGCGCTAACGTTAAGTCGCCACAAAATATGTGACAGCCAGTTTGTCAAACTGTTAAATATTTAACAGGAATATGGTGCTGCCACTTTGTTATGCAAGCAACTTTTAACAGCCGCAACTTGTGTTTTTTGAGTGGGCGATTAATAAAAGTTTTCACATTCGGCCCCGACTGGCAACCCCGGCGACGCAATGTCGTCAACTTAACGACATGGCGTTGCCACCTGTTATGAAAACTTGAATATGACATTGTTGTTGCTGGGCAAATATGTAATGCCATTTTGTGTGCATGAACTTTGACAGTAAGATGCGAAAAGACGCGTACGACTGTGTGATGCCCGCTGTCAGAGTAATATACGCAATATCCACGCAAAGCCACATAAAGCCGACATAACTTGTGAGTGTGACCAGAGCGATGAAAAGTCTTGCGCCGCATTAAACAAATCTCAATTTGTATCCGAGGAAAACATCAAATAAGTAGATAACGCGGGTCGAGCTGCGCACCCCGCAACCCCGCCCCCCCCTTCGCCCGCTACTCGTGTAACATGTCACCTGGCTGTCCCAGCAAAGTGGTTTCCGTAAGACCCCACTAAACCAACTAGTGAGCTGGCTGAGCAAAAATACGCGCCGGCTTCGCATCGATTGCCAAAAGAAAAATTCAAAGAGAGAAATCTTTTTGGACAGCATTTGCTTCAGCGCACTTGCCGTGGCAGACACGCCTCATGTTGCCACATGTACGAGTGTGTGTGCGCGTGTCTGCATGTGTGTGCATGTGTGTGTGTGTGATTGGCTGTTTGGGACGAGCAAAAAGTGACTGGCGCTTAATAAAGCCACACGAAGCGGAAATGAGCATGTAATGTTAACGGAAATGCGTTGAATAACGGAACGACGCCATCTTGCCAAACGAAAATCCGTTGCACGAAACTCCGGCAGACAACGCATGCAGCACACAGCATACCGCATGCATTGTGCTCGCATGTACCAGCGCGGCCGGCGGGGGGTGCAAGTGGCCGGGCAGGTATTGCTGTTGAAATTGAAATTGGCTTGGCTTACTCTAAAATACCCCAGAGCAACAGCAAAGTGTTAAATTGTGTAGCAAGCGAACGCGCTTCGCAAAAACAAAAAACATAACAAAAAAAGATGACAAAATAAGGGCGCCTTAGTCACAGACACTCGGTCGACTAGCTGATACCTTGTATTGTCCATTTGGATGCTCGTTTTTCCTCTGTTTTTATCGCCTGAACAAAACTAAATAAGAATTCATGAAATTTGTTTTCTCAGCTTCACGTATTTATCGGAATGCCTGATATGTTCGACATATGTTTACGAACTTAACTGCTTACAACTTCCAAGCAAAACGATATATATCGATTTTGAGAATAAAAGAAAATTCTTTAAAAAAACATAAAAAATTTGCTTGGGAACAAAGTACTCTAAAATACAAAGTTATTTATCCTTATATGCTTTACGTATAACGGATATGTTCGAAATATGTTTACGAAACTTCCAATTTCTATGGCAATCGATATTTATCGATTTTGGGAAGAAAGGTTGTTCTACATAAAAAAAAAAAATCATGAGATACGTTTATTAAGCTTTGAAAAAATGAGAGAATTTAAAAAATTATATATTCCCTATATTTTCCTTATACTTCTTTAGTTCTCTATATGTTTATACGTCACGCATGTTACCAAGGGAAATTTATAGAAAAAACAAAAAAAAATAAATAAAAAGAACTCAATTAACGTATGTTATACGCGAATTCACATTCCAATTAAAACGTCTATATGTACTTAGACTGTGAATCTCTCTCTTAGTCTCTAGTCTCCAAGATCGACGTGTTCCGATCAGCTCACCTCTTCTATTTCATCTAATATAGGTATTTAAAGGGTTGTACATTTTATAATCATAACTTTTTAGACATTTTCAATATGTGCAGAACGTAAACAGGCTAGAAATACGCTGGCAAATACTCTACAAAATATTCACTTTAGCTTCAGTCTAGCAATATTGTTGGCTGAACATAAAATTAGTTTATTTAAAGCTCAATTTCAAGCAATCGTACCAGGGCAGCTTTAAGATAAATGTTATTTAGACAAATGTTATCAAGTCTAGATTTGAACATATTTTAATCAAGACATCAATGAAATGAACAACATTATCATAACTTAGTTGAGAGTCTATTTAAGATAGAAAACTAATTTAGGTCCATATACATAAATCGGATTTAGCATTTGGATATATATCTGTACTATTTTGCCCAATGTGTTGCACAATTGCTGAAAATTTCATAATGGCCGCTGCGCGAGTAGCAGAAAACGAATAACATGAAATGGCATGGAATCAAATGGAATGGAAATGGGACGGGGAATGGGAATGGGAATGGGAATGAGTAGAGTGCAGTCAGCGTTGCACTCTGGGGAATCCCCGACAGAACGTGAATGCCAGGCGCTAAGAGCGTGCGAGGGATAAACTACGCCAGATACGATATTACATATACATACACAATATATATATATATATATATATATATATATATATATATTTATATATAGAGAGAGAGAGAGAGAGAGAGAGATTTAGGACAAGGTGGAGAACGAGATGCGAGTGCATATATCCGACACACTCAGACGCGGACACACACAGACACTCGTACATCATTGGTTATTTATTGGTTTCCACTAAATAAATCGACTCGAAATTGGCAAACGTCGCAAAATGGACATTATTGGCCTCTCTATTGGTGCCCGCCACGTTCCACATGCACGTCAGCCGGCTCGCACGTTCAATATTCGGAATCTGGGGCACGGCATGCTCCGGACACGTTCTACTAAATCAAAATGACTCTGTCGACACGAGATCCACAAACTTTAACCCAAATACTAGTGAGTAAAAAAATAAATATAAAACAAAATACAAAAATAAACGAAATGCTGTCAAGTTTGTTGCTTGCCCGAACAGCACGGACACATGTTTAAGTTTATTATTCATTCAGTCAACTTTTTACTTGGCACAGTGGGACACATCGATGCCCAACGCTGCAAAATTTCAGTACGCAATTAGAGCTCGTTCTTTAGAACCGTTTTCCCGTTTTCTCGCCAAGTATTTAAATGACAAATGAAATTGTTTTCGGATATTTTAATGTGGGAATTTCCCAAGTTTAATCAAAGTCCAACTTTTACTTGGAGTTAGCTTTTGAGTGTTATAATCGATCTTTTTCAAAATGTTTGGCAATACAGTTGGACAATTAACCTTAACTTAATGTTGAGCATTTATACTAAAATAAACTGAAAACAAGTAAGAGGTTTTAGTCGGGAGCTCCTGACTAGGGGATACCCTGAACCCTCTTCTTCCAACAGGCGATAGGTATAAAATGAAAGATACTCGATATATATGTATATACTATTCTAGAAGCTACATGTCAAGTTTGGTGATTTTAGCTCATTTAATTTACCAAAATTGTTAAAAAAAACCGAATTTCGATATCGATTTTTATCGATTCCTTGGAAACGGGGCAAGCTATCGAATATCGGAGGACCTTCAAGTCTCTAGCTCTTATAGGTTCCCATTTTCAATGGGTTCAGGATATAAAAACACTAAATAAAATTCCCAAATCTATCAACCATATGAATAAAATGCGTGTGCTTTGAGCTGGTTGATTATGAAATCAATCATCAAGAAGCAGAAGAAAGACAGTTCGGGGCAGCCAAGTGCCACGTTTGCCGCAATTATGAACAATTTAGCCCATAGTAGTTGGGGCCCGGCACCCACATATGGCACACAAATTCGCACACGCCCACATATACAAATAGATTTCTATGTATTAGCTAAGTGGGTGGTCTATTTGGTCTATTTGGCCTATTTGGCTGGGCTATTGATTGTCGGCATCTTCTGACATGGCTCGGCCGCCTCATTAGCCAAAATGCTGTGGCTTATTTTGCGTGTAATTCGCTTGATTGTCGGCTGATTGCAGGCGGCAGAAAATACTTTTGCATACTTTTGGGCCATGGGCTCGTCCCCAAAGATTATGGGGCCACGATTATTAGACAGCATTTACCGATGTCACGTGAAGTTGAGCCCCGTCTCCACACCCCACACCCCACCCCGTTTGAAAACTTGCTATGAGCAAGCAAATATCTATATATATACTTATAAATATATGTATTTTTTTGTGCTACTGTCAAGGGATTTGGCTTTGACAAGCCAGAACAGCCGATGCGAACGATAAGAACGGCAATAACTTTAAAAGTCGCTGCGGGCTGCCCTCCGACACGCCCCAAACTGGCGCATTCCAAATGCGAGCAAGTTGTGGGTGTGTGTGTGCATTGTGTGTGTGTGCGGTTGTATATTTTTTGAAAATCATTTGCCATTATACTTGTGCTACACTAGTCACTGCGCCCTGAGAGACCCAAACCTTTATTTACAGCAGATAAATAGAAAGAAAAGGTCATGGCATGATAAGCCTTGTCACATAAATACAAGCATTCTTCATCTTCCCGAGCTGATCAACTTTAGTGAAGTGATTTGCGCTTTCTAGTTTGTGGCGTGTTGAAACACTGGAATCGAAACAGTCGATTCGGAACAGTGGAATTGAAACCGTGGCACTGGAACAGCGGAAATTAGACAGTAGCATTGGAACAGCGGAATTGAAATAATATAGAACAAAAGTAAAACGATGGCATAGCAGCTTTAAGGAATGCATGGAACTGGAACTATAAAATTTAGTGCAACCAATGAGAAGAAGCCGCAAAATGAAAGTCAAGCGGAAATGGAACAGCACTTACACTGAAAAAAAAAAAAAGCAATAAAAAAAAATGATCTGTCTAGTGCTTTAAATCCGACAACTCTGTCAAAAGCGCAGCTCAAATCGGAACATCTTAACTTTACAAAATATTCAACCCATTTTTCGGAATTCTTTTTAATTTTTCGTTCATTTAAAAAACCATTTCATTACTTAAAGTTAAAAAGAAAGTGAAACACTTTGTGATGCGGTTAATTTTTTTCTCAATTTTCTTGCCGAAATTCAGAAAAGTTTGAATTGGTAAAGTTCTCAAGTCCCAAGTAAACACTCCTTCTCGACGTTAAAGCACCAGAACTATATTAATATGATTTGTGTTGGTTGCGCTTAGCTGCATAGACAAAAAATGAACGTGCTCTGGTCGGGAGTGCCTGACTAAAAGATACCCTAGACCCAGCGCCGTGCTGCTCTTACAAATATTCGAGCCTTCCTCTACACATATCTTCCTTTTCCAGCTGGTAAATGCTCTTGGCATAACTTCGGCGTAGAAAAAAATGTGTGGGCTTTAAAATAGAACTCAAACGAGCTTACCAAAAGTCACAAATGGGGAGCGATATCCAAACAGTAAAATATTCTGAATATCTGTGTTATAAACGAGAGCCTACATAACAAGTTTGGTGCATGTAGTTCATAGAATCTCCGCGTCAAAATCGATAATTATCGATATTATGCAAATGGCGAAGATATCGAAAGAATTATTGCCTCGCTCTACGTACTATATATGAGTATATGTATTTTACATTTTAAGTCTCAAGATCTTATTGCTTTCGAGCTGGACGCCTTCAGGAAGACAGATCGATTAAGCTCGTCCAGAATTTCGATACTTAAAGTTATCCGCGACTATTTCTGTTACATACACATGCCCAAAACTGTTATACCCCATTCTGACAGTCTTTCAATGAGTTCGGAATAAACAAAAAAGTACATGCATAGAGAACAGTTCAATCAACCGTAAATCTTGGCAGCAAGCTGAGCAGCCTCAGCTGTCACAGTCCCCACTGCCCCACTCAGTGGGAAAGGGGTGGAGATGGGGATGGGGACGGGGTCGGGGAATGGGAATGGGAATGGGTGTCGTGCACCCCTTAAGGTTGGTAGCAACGAACTTTAACGGGGATTTGCGCCGAGCCAGCTTAGCGTCAGTCCAAACAAAAACACTTTGCAAACAACAACAACAATAGCAGCAGCGGCAACAGAAGCAACAGGGGGCCGCAGAAGTGAGGGGCGGGGCGCCCATGCACACACAAAAACTGCAGCTGGGCACACTAAACGTGGCGCAAAACAATAACAGCAACAACAGCAACAACAACTAAAGCATAAACAAAGGCGCAGCTGGGACTGGGCACAAAACTCGCTCGTAAAGCTTTCAATTAAAATTAATAAAAATTTACGCGAATTAAATAAACACAGTAAAGCGGCAACAGCAACGGGAACAGGAACAACAAACACGCAGGTGAGCCCGTTGAGCCAGGTGAGACCAGTTGCCCAGCGGTGGGCGTGGCTGCTTAGTTGGACGCAAATGGAAATGTTTTCCATGCAAAACGCGTTGCGGGCGTCGGAAATTGACTGAATGCGGCGCCTAGCTTAACCCAATGTCAGCTCCGCATATAGCGAAGCCCATGCGTAAACCATCTATAATATACGATCTATACATATATACATAGATATATATACATATATATATATCAGCATATAGCTGCATATTTACATAGATGTGCAGGGTATATTAACATGCCCGGCGACTGGATTAAATAAATTGAATTGTTTGGCACAATATGGCCCCGACCATTAAACAGCTACCCAAGGCACACACATACACCAACACACACACACACACACACATCTAGATAGAACCGAGTTGTGACGGGGCTGGTGGCAGGCAGCAAAAACAAAGCCAAGTTAAGCCAGGGCAATCGACGATGCACACAGCGAGAAATCGCTGAGAACAAGAAGCAGCGCTGGCAAACAAGTCAATAAATCAAAAAAAAAAACAAAAAAAACACCAGTCGGGTATGCACAACTAGTAGATACCCTGAAAACAGCGCTGATTTACCTCGACTAACATTCAGGCTACCTACAAAAAACAGGTGTATGTACATATAGAACACACACACACACACTTCGCTTGGGCTGGAAATGTATTCTTGAATAGCATCGGAGCTTAGAGTCCGATCTTTACGAAATTTTCAGTGCATTAATGTAGTAGTCAAGCTTGTGTACATAGCAAATAAAAAGCATCTTTAAAAAATGAGTTCATGTCACTTTTGGACGGAATTATGAAGGCATTCAAAAAGTGGAATATTTTAAATCTGCCTATACTATACGAAAATCTACATGTCATGTATCTAGCTTTTATAATATTGGAATTATGCATACTAAAACAAAAGTCTCTCAAGCGATATTTATTGATATTTAATATATATTTCTCCCTTACAGTCTCTAGCTCTTGTATTTGCCAAAATCGATATGATATAGTAGCCTGTGGTTTATAAGATTTTACTCATATATCAGAAGTGGGATGAAATTCGTAACTGCCAAGTTGGTGACATAATTATAATACCCTCTTCAAGGGTATCAAAAATAGCTAAGAGTGTTTGATAGTGATTGATATAGATACACGACTAGAGCATACCCTATAGCCGAGCCGCAGACAAATGGGTTTCACCAAATTGGCTAACACATCTCTTATAAGGATTGAAAAGTATTTTAAGTGCTACAAAATTTTGAATGGACTTATCAATAATATCAACGATTTAGTCTCCGCCTTCCCAAGACTTACTAAGAATAATTTTTGTTTACACTAACGATAGTTTCTAATCGGAATATTATATTCGAAATCATAAGGTCCAAAAGATAAAAAGGTTTTTTAGTGTTGCGAAACGATCGATAATACTTATCAATGCTGCAGTCTTTAACAACACTATGTTAATCGAAATCTATTTATGTATTATCATAAATCTGTAGCTTCAAGAGTTTCTTATGGAATTGCTTTTATGTTAAATCACAAATTCGAAGGATTTTCAAGATTAAGTGTACCTTAAGTGTTGTAAAATGATCGACTGTGTCGATATTGTTTTTCTTGATTGTTTTATAAACCCTCGATTCCGAAACTAAGAAGAGATCAATAACTCAAAATCTATATTTATTTCAATACCAAAAATGTTATATCCTTTACTTCATACATTATCGAATAATGCTGGAAAAGTCGATGCTAGTTTTGCTGTTTTTATATCTCAAATTTAAAAATATTCAAAAATTGTATAAAATAGATTTAAAGTTGGCGCTTTAAACTAGAAATAAGGCGAATAAGTTTTATATATCAGCTCGATAGATGGCCACGAATATAAGTTATGCACTTTATCGAGTGGAATCCACGCACATTAGCAAAAACTTTATTGTACCCTTACCGCCCATTCGATGTAAGCGTACATATAGGGTATAAAAAAAATATAAAAAAAGGAAAACGAAAACGAAAACAAGCGAATAAAATAGAAAGTAAAATAGGGGACGAGAAGCACAACTAGCACAGGATATAGGGAGTCGAGCCAAGGCAATGGCAAACCGAAAGCCACATGACGAAGAGTCTGTGATTTTATTTCAGCTGAAGGACCATGTTATTGTGTTTATGGAGCACTTTGCCGGCATGACAAACACTGGCGTGCGGCTTTAGCCAACACTAATCAGACGCTCTCAACTAGTGGCATTAACGATGGCGAAGTAGGCTATCGGACCTATAACAATTTTATTATGAGGCCCAACGCATATAACTACATATATATACATATAAATATGTATAGATATATTCATGCGATTTGCATTGAGACATTGCGCAGTTCGATTGGGCATAAATATATGCATAGAGCAACATATGTCTATGCGAGAAATGGAATGAAATGAATGGTCGGGGTCGCCCATCAATCAAGTCAATCACGAATATGTTTTACGTTCGATTTTGATGGCTTCTCAAAAGGGCATGTCTCAACACTTGTTGCACGCACTTATGAGTTTTTTAAAATGAGGCGACACATTGAAAGGTTGTTTATCGATAACATATTAAATTAGTAACGTTTGCTACTATACAACTTGAGATATTCACTGTTATCGATTAACTACATGCACATCACTTAATGCGCGTTGCACAACACTTGAAGCTACTTTGTAGCATACTTTTGTGAGTTTATAGAAGTTGTAGGACATTGAAATGCAAGTACGGTTGTGAATAGTATATATTATATTAGTTTCGGCAATTTTAATCACAATGGTATCAATTTCAACTATTAACTATTACAACTATTTTTGCTGCACTCACATCAATAAATGTTTATTGCGCAACACTTGAAAGTTACTTTGTTCGCAGCAATTCAAATGTATCGCCATATAATCGTTATCGATCAATGTAAGAGAGCACACACAGACACACACATACGGACAGACACACCTGCACAGCTTCATTACATTTGTGCTGTGCAGCGAGCCAAAGACGGCGCCACAGAAGTGTGTGTGGGTGTTTTTTTTTTTTTAGTCTTGTTGTCCTTTTCAGCCAATGGAAGGATACATTTGTAGGTTCTATTGATTTTTAATACGCGTCTTGTTGGCAACCAACGCGCCGTCATTGGGCCATTGGGCAACCCGGAGCCAACTACTTTGAACTCGCTGTGGAAGCTGTCGTGCAGCTCCTTCAGTGGCTCTGCTTGCCTGACTGTGTGTGTGTTTGTGTATATATTTTAATGCTTGTTAGGAAGAAAAATACAAACAAACAAACGTGTCACAAACACACACAGACACCCAGTCGTGCTCACCATGCTCAACGTTTCTATTGCCTTGTGATAACTTAATGCCAAACGCATGCTTTTGCCTATGAGATCGTACAATGCGGCGTATGAGTTACTTTTTTGCAGCCATCGTTAAGTGGCAGCCGTCATTAACACCGACCGGCAGTATAACGGTTTAAAGAAAAACGTAACGAAGGAGTTGCAGGCAATACCAAGCAGCAGTCAATGGATTGCACTCCAAGCTGAGCTGTGCTCGCGACTAAGCTAGGCATTCACTCAAAGCTCAACATGCTCTCACACTCTCTCTCTCTATCTCTCTCTCTCTCTCTCTCTCTCTCTCTCTTACTCTTGTTCTAGCTGCACCCTGAGCTGAGCTGTGCTCGCGACTAAGCTATGCATTCACATGAGCTGCGCTCATATGTTGGTCAAGCACTCAGGCGATCACTCAAAGCTCGACAAGCTCTCACGCTCTAACTCCCTCTCTCTCTCTTTCCCTCTTACTCTTGCTCTAGCTGCACTCTCACTCCCTCTCTCCCTCTCTCCCTCTTCTTATAGCTACACTCTGCACTGAGCTGTTCTCGCGACCATGCTAAAATTGTACGGAGTTGGTGAAATGGCAGAGTTACTAATTGTCGATGTTAAAATGAGATGCGCACAAAAAAACTTTTTCAATAAAATTAATTTTGTGTAAAAAAAGTCAAATTAGTGCTGGATTAATAAGCTCCCTTACAGTTTAATAAAAACTGCAATAAAGCAGAACACAAATTGCTTTAAATACTTCTGAAAATGTTAAAAATGCAATAAACAGAATTAGTTTTTGTTTGTATTTTGCATATAAGCACATTCCAAGTGGCTGGCACATAAATTTGTCCATAGACCGGTACACACATTTTTCCTTATGTTCTAAAGCACAAAAGTTCCCTGTAAATGTTTCAACTATGCTTTTTAAATAAATCTAATATGTATGAGAAAAAGACAAACATCGTAACCAAATTAATATGCAAATGTTCAAAAACCTAACTATTTATATAGAGCAGGAAATGAAAACTTATTTTCATTAAAAATTCATTTGAAAGAAGTTCATAATAAATTCTTGTGCAAAAAATGTACTCTTTCGTGGAACAGAGTACGTGTGTAACACATTTGCTCTTAATTTATGTTTGAATTAAAGATAATAAAATGAAATAGATTAAAAGAAAGCAAAGCAAGCTCAGAGTAATATATCGTCGCCTTTTGAATTTCAGGCGATCACTCAAAGTTGAGTCTGCTCTCTTTTACGCTCTTCAGCTTTTGCTCTCTCGTTTTTCGTTGTACTTACGATTTGCGTCAACGCTCAGCGGTTGCGTGAGCAGCGTCAGCATCAGCAGCATTGCAATAACGGGCAGCAGCTGCATTGAGTGCCTTTGTTGTTTTAGCTGCTGCTGCTGCTGCTGTTTCCCTTTTTGCTGCTCTCTCTTGTCGACATCCGTTGGGCCTTTGCTTGGCTGCAGCGACATTTTTGACAGTTACGATAATCGCCCGGTGTTTATCGTTTATCGTTTATAAGTCGCGTTGCTGTCGTTGACTGCCTGTTCGAGTTGTTCTTGTTGTTGTTGGATTGTAAGCACACAAATGCTTAAAATAAAATTAAATATAAATTTAAATTAGTCACTTTTGTGTATTTTGCCTTAATTTATACGGCGCGCAATTGGCACAATTTGTGCAGCATACTTTGCTGCGCCGCAAGTCGCACAGACTCGTGCCTTGTGCCATGGTTTTTAACTCTCATTGCTCCGCAGTGGCTTTAACTTATTTAAAAAGTTCTCAACGTGCCACAGCTACGTGTACGACGCAATCTAAACTGACATTGTGACCAACCACTGGCTGACTATATCTCTCTCTCTTTCTATCTCTCTCTCTATCTATCTGTCTCGCTATCTCTATCTCCCTCTGTATTAATTGGCATGCCAAGTCAGTCGGAGTGCGGTGCATTTGGGCGTGTGATGTAGCCAAAAGTTTGACAGGGTGGCAACGCTTAATGTAACGATACATTTATCATGCCTAAAATGCGCCAATCAAGTGCAGCTTTTTATCTAGCTATCTCTCTCTCTGCTAGGATAGAACATATCCATCGCAACGCAATATGAAGTTGATTAAAATGGCTTTCAATTTGTGGCATCGCATTAAGCTGCACATTTACCATGTCAAACTAAAGTATAATCAATCAACCGGATCAAGTGCACACAACACTGGCATTTAATACACATATCAATTTGTCTGTCCTGAATGACTCACTTACTGACTGACTGACGTACTGACTGACTGATTGACTGTCTGACTGACTGGCTGACGAACGGAGTGACTGACTGACTGACGAACTCACTGACGGACTGACTAACAGACGTACTGACTGACTTACGGACTGACTGATTGACTGACTGACTGACTGACTGACTGACTGACTGACTGACTGACTGACTGACTGACTGACTGACTGACTGACTGACTGACTGACTGACTGACTGACTGACTGACTGACTGACTGACTGACTGACTGACTGACTGACTGACTGACTGACTGACTGACTGACTGACTGACTGACTGACTGACTGACTGACTGACTGACTGACTGACTGACGAACTGACTAACGAACTGACTGACGAACTGACTGACTGACAGACTGACTGACTGATTGACGAACTGACTGACTGACAGACGGACTGACTGACGGACTGACGAACTGACTGACTGACAGACGGACTGACTGACGGACTGACTGATTGACAGACAGACTGACTGACGGACTGACTAACAGACGTCCTGACTGACTGACTGACTAACAGACGTACTGACTGACTGACTGACTGACTGACTGACGAACTGACTGACTGACAGACGGACTGACTGACGGACTGACTAAGAGACGAACTGACTGACTGACTAACTGACTGACGGACTGACGGACTGACTGACTAACTGACTGACTGACGGACTGACTAACAGACGTACTGACTGACTGACTGACTAACAGACTTACTGACTGACTAACGGACAGACTAACTGCATTTCCTTTAAGAAGTAGTTGCATTTTCTAATGTTCACAATTAGGAAAGGTTTTGGATGAATTCCATACGCTGATCTGTTTTAACATAATTCCTTTCGTGGCAAACAAAAAAATTATATAATTTCAGCTGCACAATTAGCAAATATTGTCCCCATACATTAACCTATATATATTTAGACCACCTTTCCAATTAGGTTCAGGCCATCTGGCATAATGTTATAAGCTTCTTTTTTTTCTGGTTTACAGTGAACGAAATTGAAAGCAAATTAAAATGCAATTTCTAACGTGTCTTTTGTTGTTATTCTTCTTCTTCTTTTTCTTTTTTTTTTTGGGGTCCAACTTTTATGTCGGAGAGCCGCCCGCTAAACGAAATACTTGGGAAAGTACTTAAATTTGAAGCAAAACTTGGCAACTTTCTGTACGTGTTGCTGGGAATGCAATTTCCATTTTGATATCCCACGTACCGCCGTTGCTGAAATAGGAAGATTTTCTTGCGAAAATGACAGATTCAGACATTTGTGCAGTAATGCGGCTCAACGTTGCCTGGCTTGGCTTAAGAAGGACTTCATTTCAATTGGTTTTCTCTGTGGTCTTTTCACCCCTCCCCTACCCACCAGTGAAAAAGTAAATTGTTTTGTTAGATATATACAAAATATTCTATTAAGCTGACAAAAAAAGCAAATAGCTCGAAAAACTGCTTTAATTAAAGAGGAATGCAAAAAATCCTTTTAGTACGGAAAAGTCTTCACACATTTTACGGAATAAAGGACAAAATAAACTTTGCTAATATATGATTTAATTTAAATAAAAATATGGTTTCTAGTCGTTTTCTTTTTTTTTGAGTTGTTTTTATGTGTTTTTCAGCATACAAATTTTAATTGAGCTGAAAAAAAAGGGAAAGAGAAAAACTTTCAAAAAACTTTAAAAATTTTGAAATTCTTTTATGCATTTGAAGCAGAAGTTTTTTTAACTTCATGCTTAGAATATTTAAATAAACACAAACATAAGTTTTTCATTTGATGATTAGAATATTTAACTAAATAAAATATTTAATTTTTTTCATTCATATTTCAAATATTTAAATAAATATAAAAATCATTTTGTAAACAATTTTTGTTTAAATATATAAAAGTAAAGAATAATAACAAAATAAAAAAAATAAGAAAAATATGAATTCTTTAAATATGCAATAACAAACCTTTTTAGTTTCTAATATAAACAATATATAGTCAAGTTTTTAGGCTGTTTATCTGTTATATTAAAAAATATTCTTTGGAAAAGCAAAAACTAGTTTCTCAGAAAACATATAAAATATATTGAAATATTCTTTTCTAGTTGTTTTTAAGATCTGTGCCCTATTGACCTATAAACTGAACGTATTCACAAGAGAATACATGAAATTTAATAAAAAATGTCTTATTAATTTAATTTATGTTATTTAGTAATTTTTCTCAATTTATATGAAAATTTACACTTTAAAGAAAATATATACAAGTTGTTCAAGCAAAAATAATTCAAAATATTTGCCAACATATGAAAGATATTAATAAATACACTGTGTAGTTACAAGCTTTTTTGCAACTAATTAATTCTGCTTGTGTGCAGCGAAATTCAAAAGTTAGGTATATTTGTTTCCGAATATATTTATTTGCCGCGCAGGGCACTTAGTAGAGATTATGTTTTATATTGTTGCTTGGCAGACAACTCGAATTAGTTGTGCCTAGATTGCGATCAAACGAAAGACTAAAAACTATGACAATATGTAAAGCGAACGAAACGAAAACTCCAATCAGACGCTCGCTGGTTAGAACGAAGGGTAGCGGGAGTCAATGCAAAGCAAAGCAATGCAGAAAGAGAGTGGGCAGCAGCTTACAAAGAGCGCGCGAAAACTATTTGCTCTTAGGCTGTAATTATGATTGTTATTTTCTGCTTAGATGATGTCGGCAGCCGTCGGTGTTGTCTCTGCTGTTACTTGACCAAACATACACTTTAATAAAGTTCTCACAGCTGAATATTAAAAAAATTTGGGCAAAGAAACTTGTTCAATTTTTTGCACAGTGTATAAAACGCAATTTCCTTTTGCATATTGATAACACGAAAAGGCCGTAAATCATGAATTAAATGATTTTACGATGCAATTTGCAATTTGTTGTGGCCCATTTTGAAAAGGTCAACGGATATTGGCGAGAATTTGTTTATGGCCAAATTGCGAAATATATTGATGCGACTTGTCGGCAGCACCTGCGGCCATTTTATGCGGCGCCAAAAGATGCCAAATGTGGCCAAAATCGTTGAAGGTAACAGCGACAACAACAACAACAACAACAGCAACAACAACTGTGAACTGCAGACGACACGGAAATGCAACACTTTCCGTTTTCCTTTTCCGTTTGCAATTTTTGGCCGGTTATTTTCTTGGTTATGCACTTTGCACACTAACAACAACAAAATGTACAAAAAAAAGAAGAAAAGAAACACACACAGACGGGGCGGGGGGGGCACAGCAGAAAATAATGTTCTTTTTTTCGGTTTTTTTTCCTGTTTTTTTTTTTTTTGCCAACATCAACACAAACACAAACAAAGCGCTCGCCGGATTTATAATGGCAATGTAAACAGCGCTCAATTCGCGCGCGACTCTTGTGCCGCTTTTAACCGTTTTACATTTACCGTTCAAGCAATGCTTTTGCGCGCGCTTTTTAAGAACGCGTCTCTGCCAGTGCTGCTGTCTCGGCTCTGCCAACTCGCTGTGTATGTTATGCGCCCTACGCCTGCCGCACGTAGAATGCTGGACGGCATTGTTGCTGCCAGCGGCTTTTATACCAAGACGCCAACGGCTGGCGTTCGGCTTAAGTTCGTTCGGTTCGCTGCGATTCGGTTCGACTCGGCTCGCTTTGGCTTCGTTTTGCTTGTGTTGTTCGCTGGCGTTTAGCATATGTCCGTGTTGGCAGCGACAACGACAACGACAACGACACCGACAACGTCAGCGGCAGCGGCAGCGACAAAGGGCAGCGACGCTGGCAGCGATGCTGGCATTGTTGTTGGTGTTGGGCATCGCTGCCTGGTTGGTTGGTTGCCTGCATATTTGCTTTATGAATGTGTTTACCAGCAAACTTTTTCACAATGTTGGCGCGGTGGGGTAGGCAGCAGCAAAAAGCTGCTTGCTGCGTGCGAAAGTGCCAACACTCGCATTAATGACAACAAGAACAACAACAACAAGAAGAAGAAAAAGAAGAAGAAGAACAACAAGAGCAAAGGACAACAGCAATTACAAATAACAGTAACAAGAACAATTGTAAAGCCTGCTACAGCTCAATTAACTATGTATCTGTCCTGTCGGACTCTGTGTGTGTGTGTGTGTGCACGTCTGCCTTTTATACGCGTAATTACGATTATTCTGGCAATTACGGAAAATGCAATTGCAATGCTTATGCTGAATATTATTTAACCTGCAAATTTACCGTGTCAATCGTGCGTAACACCTATACACATGTGTGCATTTGCATGTGTCTGCATGTCAAGTAAATGCAATCATTTATTTAAAATAAAAAAAAAAAAGTACAACTACACCAATTAATTATGTAAAGTCAACCGCATGATATCCTGCATTTTAAATACCCTAGCATTTTCCAAAATATGATTAAGGCTAATTGCATTTTTAAACACAATTTCAACCAAGTTTGTTTGCAACTCTTTTAAAAAAGCTAAAATGCAATTAATATAAATTGAAAGCTCCGAAAAGTATGCTATATAAAATTGCTTGATTTCGAAATGCAGCGATTTTCGGTTCATTCATTTTTAAGTGCCTTGCGCTCTTACTCTGAACGTAATTAATGTTAATTTGTTTGCTAAAAGACTCTGCATTAACATAATATTTACGTAAAGAATCAATTTTATAGCATAGCAATTTCGGGCACTTCATAAATTATAATCAAATATTCCCATATTTTATTTTGCCAGAGATTTTTGCTTAATTCCTTAGTTCATGTTGGCGCATTGAACGCGAAGTTTGTGGCTCAAAAGCAGATAATATTACATTTAAAAAAGAGAGCATGTATTTAGGTATAAAAAAAATTTGAAATGAAACGTGACGGAAAATTGTTGGGGAAAATCTGCCTATAAAAAGCGAAAGTCATCCAATAAGCGTTTGGGTTGCTCAATGCAATTATATTAAATATAATATCAGAAAATAAAAATGCCAATTTAAATAAGTAATTAAGTTGTAATGTTTTATGCGAGCTTTAAATTTCTGCGTTGCGTGGCACGCGTACTTAATTATTGACTTGCGATTTTATTCATAATATTAAACAACAATTTGACCAACGTTCGAATTTAATTGTTATTTAATAAGATATTTTGCGAATATTTTAACAAACAGAATGTAGTAAAAAAATGAAGTGAACAATTTTAACAAAGGAATTTGTTCATTAAAATAAACTTTACGAAATTATATTCATTTGTCTACATGCTCTCAATTTAATTAATTTCTTTTTTTATCGTGAAAAAGTTGTTATAGAAGCGTGCTAAAAGCATATCCAACTAATATTTCGCTAATGAAAATACAAATACATTTTCAACTGAAAAATGCTATCTATATATATTTTCATAAATAATTTGCCAAGAAGCTGACCTTTAACAGTGAAAAGTGAAAGCGACACTGGCTTATTTAAAATTAGAATTGAAAATAAGTAGCAAAATTGCCTTTCTCGACAGGTGAAATGTCCAAGTGACAGCGTCATTAAGGCGACTAAATAACGAGGATACTTATTTAAATGCCAAGCTAGCCCGTGACATTTAAAGGCGGGCGGATGGCCCACAACTGTAACTGTAAAATAACAACAAGTAGTGAATCTTCCTCATACCCGAAACTCCTTGAAAAATGTCTAAAATCGGGTATAATCTTTTTGTGCACACATATGGTAACAGGCAGCAGGAGATATATCCCATCTATCTGTCCTATAAGTGCTAGAGTCTTAGGATTTGGAACGTGGCTCTGTCTATTGCACACGCAAATCAATCGATAAACGCGAAATCGATCAAAGTAATAGACACAACATTTAGTACATCAAATATTTAACTTGCCCACAAAACGGCTTCATTAAACTTATAAAACATATCCGAGGCTTAACCGATCACTCTACTAGATACTTAAGATTGGGAACGTATGTCCTTCGATAACTTTCTCTAACTCCGCGAAATCGATAAACAAAAAATCGTTATCGTACTACTGTTTTTTGAGCTTATAAGAGCTAGAGACACAAAATTTAGTACACACAGATACAGAATATTTAACTTCAAAATTGTAACAAGCTAAAAAGTTCAAGTTACTAAAATGGCCTTAGCTGACAGTTTCTGGGCCAAAAGCAAAGTTGATGTTTAATCGATAACGATAACCGATAAGCCCAATGTACAATTGTGCTAGACAAGTCTAAATAATGCAAAAGGTGCGATGGCAAGTGCAACTGTATCTGTATTTGTCAGCTGCTCAATCATCATTGCAACCAATTTGTGCAAACACCTAAACACAAACACACACACACACAGACAGACAGACAGACCGACACACACACAGGCAGACAGACAGCAACACGAGTGTGATTGAGATTGATCTGTGTTTATGTTAACCCGCATCGCGGCGGCTGCATGCCGACACTTGGCGCAGTTGCCAAACGTTTGGCGCCACATTAGCATCAGCAGCTGCAACTGCAACAGCAGACGACATGATGCCACATGCTGCCGCACAGCCGCACAGCCGCATGCAACAGCAGCTGCGAAAAGTATTTGCGCAATGTTTGCGCTGTTGCCACTCGCATATTTTTGCATGGCAGACAAAGTTTGCCGCACACGTTTCGGTTGCTGCCACAAATAGCGTTGACTACATTTGCTGCCTGCCACTGTTGCATTTGCTGCCATTTGACAATTGTTTTGACCGCGCCCAACCAGCCCATAGCTGCTGATGCTGCTCATTTTACTCACGCCATAAAATAAGTTTGAGCTGTCATAATGTTACACAGTTGCAGCTGGCAGCAGGCGGCAGGCAACTCGCAACTCGCAACGAGCAGGGGCAACTGGAGCTGCTAGCTGTCGTGCGGGGCGACTCGCATTTCACTTTCACAACTTGAACCAAATGGCAACTGGCAACCGACTAGATAAAGAATTCATGAAATACATCAAGCAGCAGCAGCAACAGCAGCAGGTTCAACTGCAAAGCCCGTCCAGAGGTTACCCTAGACGCAGCTCCAAATTCCATCCTCAGTTCAACAACAAGCAAAATTCATTTCTCAATAACTGTGGCATCAAATGATCGATTTTTGTGCCATTTTAAACATCTTAAGATGACATTCATGGGCGCCTATATTCCAGAAATCATCTGTATAGATGAGAGAGTGCGGTTATAATTGTTCAATTTTGCGCTTGTGACGGTAAGGAGGAGAAATATTCTTTGGTTTTTTCTTTTAGATTTCCTTTGCCAACAATTTTGGCTATAACATGACAGTAATTTTGGAGAAATGGATAACTTTTAGACCTTAAATAAATCCTAAGCAGGCATTATAACAATCTTCGAACTCTGAGATCGAAGGAAATGTTAATGCCTATCAAAAGTATGGACTCTCAGCAAAACCGCCTTCCGCAATTTACACCATCTTCGAAGATGTTCTCAATGGGTGCAGGGTATCGGGGTACAGGGTAGACGAACAACCCACAACCGCAAGGAGTAGGACTCCTGACGATGACACAGATAAGGATGACGCCACTTGCCAAGCAGTCAGTGGTTCGCTGCGCCCCGAAAAGTATGCAATGGCTATAAAATAAATATGCAGCGATTTGTATTCAAATTATGTTCACTTCCATTGCATATACATATACATATATATACACGGCAATATGTACAAATTGAACGATTTTCAGATGATTGCTGGACATAGTTTGCCCTCCGTCCCAGCAGATATTATGATACCCAAAGTGCTTACGATTCGGTCTCCCAGTTATTTGCGATAACAAATGGCGCAAAAATATGATTACCCATTTGCCTGAAAGGTCTTCAATCCATTTGGCACAGCTGATGACTAATTTATTGCCGGTTCACAACTGGTTCAACTTACTTCTTGGGCTTATATTAATGGAATCTAATATTTTTTGTCAGTCCATACAGAAGAGCTCTAGGAAAAGTTAGGCAAATACTTTGCACTAATAATTTAGGAATAATCTTTTATATCTTCGATATAAAATTTTCACTGTAATTACCCTATGTGATGGAGGTTCACTTTAAAACGGGGTTTTGATAAATTCCACCCGCAAGTGTGGAAAAATCGTGAAAAACGGTTAAATGAAACTTGTTTGTTTACCATCCGATGGGCTTGAAAATCATTTGCAGAGATCTCTGCTCAAATTCAAATTCCCACTCATTCGTATCTTCCCAGAGAAACACTTTCCTAAAGCAAAAAGCTTAAGTAATATTTATGTATGCTTGAATAAAGAGCATTCATTCTGTTATCTTAACTTACAGGCTATACAAATCAGGCATACAGATCCATAATATCCATGAACGTTCGTTCGCTTCGCGGTGCGAATCCAATTTCCTGGCTCGGAGCGAGCCCAAGGTTCGTGAAGCTAGGCATTAGCTCAAGCCTTTGTCATTTAAATTCTTCGAATTGTAATAAAACAATTCCCATTTTTTTTTTAAATTTATGTGCTGCCCGAGGGCATACAAAACGAGAGCCATTTGTTGTAGAGTTCATACAATTTAAATAGGGTCGAATTGCAGCCAAAAGGCTTGGAACAACTCAAATGGTAACAGAAAATTCATTAAAATGCAATATGTAAACGCAAATTGATATAGAAATATGTGGCAAGAGGTTACCAGGTGAATGGAGGTGGGGGGGGCTGAAAGGATGTGGCTGAGAGAGTGGCAGCGTGAAAGGAAGTGTTGGACCTTGCAACAATACGCAATACGCTACGAGCTGTCCAACGATGCCGAACGCGGGATATGGACACGGATACGGCTGAGCGGTGCAAAGGAGGAGACCGACACTGCGACTGCGACTGGGACTGGGACTGCGACTGGAACTGGGACTTGGACTGGGTCTGAGATGGGAGCCAAACCAATTGCATGGCCATCGTGTGCAAGAAAATCTAATAGAAAGTTTAGCTAGCACCGCAAAACCGGTAAAATTCCATTGACTGGCAGCTTCGGTCGGTCGGTTAGTTGCTTCGGTTGGTTGCTTAGCCGGCTTGTTGAGGGCTGGCTTCGAGTCCTTGCCATGGCCTCACCTGGCCTCGTCTCGTTGCCGTAGCTGGCAAACATTTGCAATGGCTGCCAGGCAAAATGGCTAAACATTTTTGCAGGTAACTTTTTAATTAAAGCCGATACCAATGTAGAGACAGCCGCCCGATCACCTCAATCAGCTGCCGGAGCCGTCAACAATTTTTGCACATTTGAACGCCGGACTCAAGAGTGCGGTATTATTCGCTCGCATTTCTCATTTTATTATATTGCATTCCCCATGCATGCATTTCAAATAATTGATTAGTTTATTGTAATATGCAAAATATCTGCATTTCATATTTCATGCCAATGCATTTATTTTGCATTTTTGCTTTTGTTTTTAGCTCTTTTTGTATGGATACAATTTTGACAACCAGTCAGCATTTATTCTCGTTGGGCAAAGCTGAATTGCCAAAAAAAATTCTTATCTCAATTTGAATTCCATTTAATAAAGTTTATTGCTAAATGCAATTCAAGTGCGACAACATAGCACGAGAATGCGCAATTAACTGGTAATTGGACAAAGAGCTTTCAATCTAGATCTTGGCTCATACAATTGCCTACAGTGATCGCTCGCAAATGTGAACGAGCTGGAGGAAGTTTCTCCCAGCTGACTCCTAGCATAGCTGAGGCTTTCTTCAGGGCTGAAAGTGAACCCTTGGAAGAGTAAGTGGTAAATTTGATCTTCAAGGAGGTCCGTCTGAGTGACGAACTAACAAACGGCAGGTCGCCGGTTCAAATAATTGTTCACAAATAAAAGGGCTATTACTGAGCATGAAGTTTGGGGATCTAAACACTTTGAAGACAACATATTTTTTAGAATATATATGTACTTAGAAAAAATCTACTTAAAGCTTGTGCACTTGAGAAACTTTGGCTTCTACCTGTCACATTAAAGCCAAAATTTCTCGCCGATTCTTGGCAAAACAAAGAAAATCAATGTTTTCTTAGTAAATTCAAACTAAAGTTTTTCTTTTGTGCAATTGAGGGCAAAAGCTTCGACATGTGTTGGGCATTTAAGATATTTTGTATGTGCCTGAAGTTGACGAAAATAATACAAATAATTTCTTCAGCACTTGTATTTTGAAACCTTACCCAGGTATGTTAATTTCTTATAAAACGACAAATTAAAATATACTAAATATTATATACGAATAACCAAATTCAGATCTATTTAGATGCCATCTTAACGGAATAATTTCGAATAGTTGAATCTAAGGATAGCTGTCAGCACGTGATTTAACAGTTAGTCATGTTATAAGATATAAAAAAGGTCAGAGAAGAAGAGAAGAATACATTAAATGCAGAGAAAACTCTTAAATAGATCAAACGCAACGCTTCAAACTTAAAGGACAAAGTCACTCACTGTAAAAACGAACAGCATTCCTTGCATGTCCTTTTGTGACAAGAAATCAATGAAAATTGTAAAGCTCTCTAAATTTAAAATTTTATTAGAAGCCAGTTGACAACATTGAATTATGACTAGTCAGAAGTCCGTCTGCAAAACAATAAAACTAAGCAAACAACTCGACCCTATAAATAGTTGAAAACCCAGGGAAAAAAACCGAGTAAATGCTTTTATCAAAAGTGCCCGACTAGGCGATACCCTGTATATATTTGCAAACTTCGAATCGATAGGAGGATAGAAGGGTCGATATGGAGTAGAAATGTTGATGATGAGTCCAAATGAGCCTATATGCAAAATTTCTAGTCTCTGGCTTTTAGTTTTAGAGATTGTCAGACGCGCAAGGCATTGAAAGGATCAAGAATATATATGAGACTGCAATGTCCACTTTCTTATCTTGGGTATAAAAAGTTTCAGAGAAACCCAAAAAAATGCAAAGCAAAGAGTGAAATACTCTCAAAATTGAGTTGATTTTAAAACCCCTTTCAAGAGGAATATATCGCACATCGTTATTAACCTGATTGAAGCACATACGATAAAAAAGCTCTTACGGACCACTTCGAATGCTCTTTTGTTTACAGACAACAAGAAAAAAATAAATCAGTTAACTGTTATATTATATGCATATAATCAGCATACACCGATGCACTTGCACAAGTGCAGGGTATAATAAAAAGCAGCTCTTCGTGCGCGTCCATCTCCCGCAAAAACTTACCCATGCACAACAACAACAACAACAATAACAACGACAACGACAGCAACAACGACAGCAGGGAAACTCGTCCACTGTCCACGTGCCAACGCGCGTGTGAATGTGTTCCCATTCGGAATGGCTCCATGTCCGTTTGCTTCCTTCGTTCTTTTACTGGTGCTGCTGCTGCTGCTGCTCTTATTGTTTGTTGCTGTTTTCATTTTTATTGCCCGGCAGCCACAGTCGAAGTGAAACTGAGTAGACGAAGTTGGACGCTGCGTGTTTGCACTGTCCGCAACTAATTGGATTGGCGTCGGCCATTCAAGAACGAACGGAGTTTAATATTTGCTCACTCACATGTTTGCACTCCTACATATATATATGAACATATGTCATGATTAATTGAAATGCGTAAAAAATGAAAAGTCACAGTAATATTGAAAATGGCAGCCATTTGCTCTGTCCGCCATTTTGCCAACACTTAGCAGCTGACGATCGCCCCATCGATATCAGCTTTAGCAGCAGCGATGAGCCGCGATGTCTCGAGCGATCGCCTATCGATATTATCGGAAAGTGTTAATAAATGTGATATCGATATGATACTTCCGCAATGGTACAATTGATGGCGCTTTTAATATGCAAAACCAATGTATGTTCTGCTTTGCATTTTTTTTTCTGCTTCAATAAATTCAAATACAACAACGCTGCTGACATTTTGTGGTTTTATTGGCACATAAATAAATAAACGAATGTCAAATTGCTGAGGTGTGCATTTTGTTGATAAATAGTAGATGTACATACATATATGCACAAGCGAAGGCAGTCGAATGAGCAGCGGACATTTATATAAAATAAAACATATCCACTGCACGCTTTCGATTAAAATGAAATACGCGTTGAATCCTGTATTTATGCACGTGATCACAAATTACTTTAGCTAACGTGCTTGATTAATTTAGTTGGATCGCATGGTATGTTTATCTGTTTAAACTGGGTTTAGATTGTTTTTTTTTTGAGAATTTCAGTTATATAAGATAATAAAAACTAAACGAACCAGCTTTTAATTAAGTTGAAGCCCAATGGGATTTTATGAGACTTAAATAAAAATAATTAATTATTGCACATTCATGAATTCGCATCATTAGCTAGCATCTCTGCCGCTCCAATGCATTTTTTATTATATGCCAATTGTGCAGGCGCTGAGAGTCATAATTAGACCATTCACGTGACCGACCGTAACAGTCCTGGCCGTGTTCCCATTACCGTTAACGAGCAGCATACGGACTGACAGGCAGACAGGCAAGCTGGCAGCCATCTTGGCCTGGTCCATGTCCACTTGTTGTGCGCAGAGTCTTCAACTTGTGTTCCACTACCGTTTTATTATTTTGTTTATTTTCTGTTTTTTTTTTTCTTTCTTCTTCGTCCCTTCTTTAAACAATCCTAGAAGGCAAAAAAAAAGCAAGTTAAAGGGAAATTGAATGCTCGGGGCAAAGGGAGTCAGACGCTGCTTGCTGCAGACATGAAGCTGGTGACTTTGCCAAACGTATTGGCTACTGCGTTGGGTAACGGCATCTCGTGGCAAGTTTGTTGCGAAATGTGCAACAAACAACAACAAAACCAGGAGCAGCAAAAGCGAGAGCAAAAAAAAATTGCAAAGCTTTCAAAGTTGCGCAGAGCAAACTCGTTTTGTGGGCGGGCAATGGGGAACGCTCCGCTAAGCGAAAAGGCAGCCATTGGCTTCATCAAAACATTTCACAACGTCGCTTCGTTTTAATGGCGACCAAGTCGTCAACATGGTCGCGCCGGCAACGGCAACGGCAACGACAGCCCAAGCGACCGACCTTTTGTTGCTTAATTGGCGCGCTGGCCGGTAGGGCCGTTACGCTGGCAGAAACGGTTTCTCTAATATAGAGATGGGCACGTGTCGGCACGACTATCGATAAATGCATGTTATGTCGACATATCATTGAAGAACAGCTAACAGATATCTTGGCTTAAAGTTGACGCTTATGTTAAGGGGCAATTTTTTTTTATTATGTTAGTGTTTAGCAGCTGTCTGAGATTCCATTTGCAGGTTTTGCCATAGTTTTAAATCATAGAAGAACCCTTTTAGTTAGGCTCTGAAGTTTTAAGTCGCATTGCTAGTATATTAAGATAAAATCTAAGACAATCTTGAAACCATTTTGGCGGTTGTTATCTACAAACTTTTCGATCTGCATCTTTGCAGCAATGCCATATATATGCATATATCCTTTCTTCTTTCTTCGTAGCTTTCAGTATTAAAACTTATTCTTAGCTTAACACCAATTGACCCATACCCCATTTGCAGATGCCCAAATATATGAACATAACTTTGATCTTTTTCAATTATTTTCGCTTGACTTTTTATTGTAAATGCCTTATGATTTCTAAGTTCTACTATTTAAGCTTGTTGGAGAACACGCACGATATTCAATTTCTTAACACGATCGGGTCGTCTTTAATGGCGCGTGTTCGTGTCACCGTGTTGAAAACACGACACGCGCTCAGCTCTAAGCGCAATGTGATGAGTTCAGCTTCCCTCGGCCTGCATATGTAATTCAAGAGGCAGCAAAAACATTTTGCGCCGTGTGCGCGATTCGTTCACGTCCACACGCCATTTGCATTCCATTGCATTGCCATTGTCCTGCGCCAACCGACGGCCTCGTGGCATCCTGGGCGTGGACTGTTGCCGTGGGGGCGTAGGGGCGTGTGCTGCTGCTGCTGCTGCTGCTGTTGTACGTGTGTGCCATATAACTTTGGCAACGGGCAGCAAATACGTAATCACAACAACAGCAGAAGGCGTCAGGAATGACAGCAACAATACAATGTGGCAAATGTGCAACGTGAGGCGTTGGCACTTTGGGACCAAGGGACTCAGACTCAGACTGCGACTGCGACTGCGACTGCGACTCAAACGGAGCAGCAGCAGCAGCGGCGGTCATTGCAGTTATGTCACATGGCTGACTTAATTCATTCATTTAGACGACTCTCGCAATTGTAGGTGTTGCACCCTCTGTCATTTCGTTCTTGCCACCGACGCAGTGCAGCAGTGGCAACAACACCAGCAAATATGAACGCTGTCGCTACCCTGTAAATCGTGCTTTATATGAAAGAAAACAAAAAAGCTGAGTTTCGCATTTAATAATAAAGAAAATTCGGAAACTTTACCTTCAAAACCGTAAATATCATCGATGTTTCTGATTTGCGATGACGGAAAGGGGCGTGGCAAGCCTTATTTGCGGTTATAACTGAACCTGAGAATTTGAAGTTTCGAGAATTTATAATTGTTTTGCAATAACAGGAACAGGAATTAATTGCAAATTAGTGTATATTGTATATACCCTTAACACCCGCGGCTACAGGGTACAACAATTGCTGCAGCAGTCAGTCAGTCTGTGGAGAGCCATTATGGCACCGACATTGTCAATGACTGGCACTGGCGAATTATTATTGCCTGCTGCAGGCAGTTGGACGCCAACGACGCCCAATGTGCTTGTCATTGTTCCCAGTCCCAGTCCCAGTCCCAGTCCCAGTCCCAGTCCCGCTATTGTGCATTGTGCATGCAAATGCAATGTGTGTGTGTGTGTGCGTGTGTGTATGTTGTACACGCATACATATGTATGTGTTGGCATGACATGTATGCTCCATCTTGTTATGACATTTGAACCATTTCGCGCAGGTGGGAATTGGGTTGGGCAACAACATGACTGTCCAACCATTTGTCAGTTAGTCAATCAGCAGCTTGGTTGGTCGGCTGACACATACTTAGTTTATAGCATTTTTGCCATACATTACAATGACGACGAAATTAATAAAAGCTATTAATGCTTTATGTAAGTGGCTAAAAATGATTGGTATGCCGATTAAGTATATGGCGCACAGTGTAGAGGTTTAGTACCAAAGCCTTGGGCGGGAAACAATTTTTTGTAGTACAGTGTTGTTAGATCGTCCGCAGATTATAGCCAGCTGATATTTTAAGTCTATGGCCAACTGTTGATAATACACCAATCGATATAAGTATCGATAACGGCACTTTAATTTTGTGAGATCAGCATACTCAGCTTAAGATGCACAAGTTCTTATATTATAGTATTATTTATTCATGTATGTACATGTTATCCAAATAATACATGTATAAATAGACTATTAGCACATATGTGCTATTTTTTGACCATTTAAATGCTGCACTGCAGATACATTAAAATGAAATTCAAAGAGCAACGGTCGCATTGTTGCGTCGACTGGCAGCACTGTAGTGTTGTTAGGCGCATGCGCAACGGCGTTGCCACACATTCATTTCAAATTTGACTTTTGCGCTAACGAACGTCGTGGAGAACGCAAGAACACAAAAAAGGGACGCTACAACGCTTAAAACTAAAAACTCAATAAAACAAATAAATATAAATCGTGCTAAGCATAACAGGTACGCAATATGCTTGGCGCTACAATTAACACACAAATGACAACGATGCGCAAAAGCGCCGCTGCCGTCGCGGCCTTGGCAAACAACAAAGGACAACAAGCAGAGAGGCAGCAACAAGTGCCGCAACAGGTTGCCTCCAATTTAACAGAAATTATAACAAAATTGCAATTGGATTATGGCAACTACAAGTACACTGTCTATCGTTGTGCTAGCAAGTTTGTGGCACTGCAAAAAATCTTTCACAGTAAGCAAAATGAATATCTGTAAATTGGCCCATTTTTATAGCAGTCTTGTTTACAGCTAGCAAGATACCCTATAAATTGGTGCTGGCCATACTGGAACGCCATGGGATGCCCGTGAGCAGCGGTAGTTGTAATCTGAATCTGATGGTGCCGCCCTTTCAGCTCACCTCGCTGCTGCACGACATTTATTTCGCCTGCGAGAAGCTGGGACACTTTAACAAAACACAAAGCTATCAGCTGGAAGCGGCAACAGCGCTGTTGGCCAACTTCTTTTGGAATGTCTACGATCCGTAGGTGTTTCTTATAATTACATACATATATTATCATTCTCATAATAATAACCTAACATGCCTGCAGTCAACGGCATCACTCCATCTCGCTGCTGGAGATCAGGGTGACATTTCTGCTGCTCTGCAAGCTATACAGCAGCGAGCATATGGTTGGCGACTTCTACAGCCTGCTAGCCGATGTCAAATCGCAGTGTGTGTCACGCTACGCCTTCGAACAGCTGCTGCACACGCTCAGCAAGCTGCTGAGCTACCTGGGCGAGTCGAAGGCCTATGGGCCGCACAATTTACAGCCCATGATGGAGCAGTCCTTCGCACGTTGTCATCACGGACTCGCTGGCCTCAACGAGCAGCAGTTTCACAATCTGTGGACGCACACGCAGACGCGTTTCCTCATCTATGGCAATCTGTTGGCGCTGATCAAGCGCATCGAGGATACGGAGCATCTGATACACAGCAATCACTGTGCCGGCTGTCGCATAGAGCACATCATTGGCATCCGGTTCAAGTGTCAGGTGTGCCGCGATCTGTCGCTGTGTTTGCCATGCTTTGCCGCTGCCGCGCATCTCAGCGGCAAGCATGAGGCATCGCATCGCATGTGCGAAGTGTTCGTTGAGGATCAGCCGCAACCGCAGCGCTGGACAAACTATTTGTCGCGCCTCTGCGGCTGGTTTGCCCTTGCGCAGAAGACACAACGTGCCGAGGCGGAGGAGGAGGAACGTCGCGGCTTTTGCAATGCTCAGGAAAGCGGCGCCGGCGTCTGTCAGCCCAACAATGCCACCGAACTGACGCCCATACCAGCCGAGACGCGCAGCATACGCAGCAACTCAACGCTGCGCCTAAAGGCGCCTCCAAATGAGAAACCACAGCAGCAGCCGCAGCAGCCGCAGCAGCAGTCGCCACCGCAACAGGAGCTATGTATGTCATTAGAAATGTACCCCATGTGCCCACTGAGTAAAAAGAGTATATTGCTGTTGGACAAAGGTATCCGACAGGCACAGAGAAGCATCTCCATCTACAGCAGATAGAAATAGGATATACGAAATAGAATACTTACGATTTGTCAGTAAAAAACGACATGCAATATCCTATTTCATATACCCTACTTTGTTTTCAATACGAAACAGAGTATATGAGCAGTCGGAATAGAATATACATACTCTACTTCCATACATCGAGGTGCTTCTCTGAAGCCATATCTTTTAAATATTTTGGATCCAGAATCCACGTCCCTCGAATACGCTTTAAATTTTGAATGTAGATTCTGCGACCTTCTTGTTATTGGGCCATTGTTATGGCGATTTCTAATATACTAACAATTCATCGTTTTTGTTAATATTCCAACAATTTTTCTTTCAGGCTCCTTAACGGGCCTGGCCAGCAATGCATCGGATCGCCTGCAATCGATCATTGACCGTCTGTTGCTGCAAAATGCGTAAGTACCGCCTGCTATTCACTTTTATATAAATCGCAATGCTCACATGGATTCTTTCTCCGCAACAGCAAGCTGGAAACGCAGCTGCAACTGCTGGCCAGCACGTCGAGCGCTCAAATATCCGAGTTTCTAAGCGCCCATCAGAGTTTCTTGCTGCACATCATTGAGGATATGCGTCAACTATCGGTATGCCCGGCACACTGGCAACCATATTCATATTGTATTAACAAAATTTGTATATATTCGCAGCGTGCCTCGTCTGCCGCGCCGCTGATCAGCTCCACGTTCTTAAATGCCAGCACGCCGCAACGCCTGCCGCTGCCCGTGGCACCAGCTGTATATGATATGTACGCGCCTGTGGGCGCCAATTTAACACATTCCAGTGCGTTAATGAATTTCCTTCATTTGTCAATGTTGTCTCTAAGTTGCTAACTCACTCGCTCTTGCAGTCAATGGCGCCGAGCTGAATCGCAGCTATTTGGAGGCCAACAAATCGGATTACTCGCTAAGCGACATTAGCCTGTGGTTCGATCAGCGTCGTTCCAGTTTGCTGCCTACAGCCGGCGCACAGCCGGCGGCGCTGGGTACGCTCCTGGAGCAATCGGTGAACGTGGACATGCGGGACACGGAAATGGTGAACTTTAAGCTGCTGCTAAACAAGGTCAGGGAAATTGTCGAGGACTCGTACAGTGACAATGCGGAGCTGTCGGCGGCCACACAGAATCTGGAGAATGTGCTCGACAACATCATCAAGAGCGAGGAGCAGCAGCGACGCAGCAGCTGCAGTGCCAGAAGCTCTCAGCGTGCAATGTCCTGAAAACACTTTTTCTTCTTAACTATGTGGACAAACTTTAACAAATCTTCGTTTGACGTGCTTTAAATTAAGCTAAAAACTGTATATAAAATAGTGTTTAAGACAAAACAAATGTTTCTTAACAATTTGACATATTGCTCAAGTTGTTCAAGATGCGATTCTTCTCAATTCAGCCTAATCCTTTATGGCATATACGAAGCATTATATGTATGCCTGGTAAGGATAAGCAGAAACATTTATATAAACATATCCGTCCACGCTAAGTGATCTGATCAATTTTTGTTCCTAACATTAAGCTGTAATTCGAAAAAAGCATGAAACATATACTTATTGTGCGTGGATGAAATGATTCGAAAATGTATACACTTAGAACTTGAAATAACTTCCTGTTTGAATAAAATAAAAATTAATTGACAAACTGTTTGGAGAAGAACTCAAAATGATATCTTAGTTAATATTTGAAGTATGATACAGAAATCATTTCTCTTTAAATATTATTCGTAGACGTTTTTCGGATAGCTTTATTTTTGTGCGATTTCTCTTTGCGTCGCTTTCGTTAACGTTTCACGGGCAACGTGCCTTTAAAACTAGCTCAAAATCATTTAAACATGACTTTAATTGAGTTCAGGCATAAAAAATGGTTCACAGCTCAAATGATGTCACATAGACATAATATCTGATTATAAAGATATGCCCGGAATAACCGTATTAATATCAATTTGGAGTACAAAATTAATGGTTTTCATTATTAATAAGCTAATATAATATTTAAGTCCAACTTGATTCAGCACCGTCGATAAAAAGGCACTAAGCGGCATGCAGCTAGCTTGCTTCCAACTGCGTTTGGCGCTTGATGTCAGTTACCAGCAAATCGGTGGCCATTTCCAGCTGATGGACACGCCTCAGGCTGTTCGCCCAGAGCTGTGACTGCGGCGATTGCAACTGAAACAACTCGGACTTTACCTGCAGTTCGTCGCGCAGTGCCGATTCCAGCAGCAGCGCTGCATTTGCGGGCACACTGCACAGATCCTCGTGCAGCTCCAGCAGCGAAACGTTGCAGTGCAGCTGCAGCAGATCCCTCAAGAGTCGGCGCAACAACAGACACAACTGCGTCTGGCTGCCGGCATAGATGTGCCAATATTGCTCAGGATCGTTGCGCAGCAGCATTAACTGCGATCGACTATTGTAAAATATTCGGTGGACTGTCGACGAGGAGTCATTGCGGCCATGCCCGCTGTTGTTGCCAAAAGCAAAGTCCTCTGCTAAGCAAGTGTCCTCCAGCAGCTGCATAGCTGTTAAAGAAGAGGATCTCATTAGGTTTGGAGCTGTTCAAGAGACGTTACCGAGCCACTTACACTCCCTTCGGGGCGCCTGCTCTTCCGGCACAGTTGTTGCAGCAAAGCCCAGTTTGTTGACCAGCAGTTGCTCGAATTGCATTTGCTGCTCCACGACCTGAAACTGCAGTCGCAATGCACAGTGCGACGTCTGCGTCATGATCACGGCGAGAAAATCCTGATGCAGCGTATGCGCTGCAAAGCTGGGCACATGAAGCTCCTGTTGCTCTAGCAGTGCGGCAACATTGATGCTGGCCAGTTGCAGCTGCAGCTGCCGCTTGGAGTCGCCATGCAACTCGTAGAGTGCTAGCAGCTGTATAGAGTCCAGCGACAGCAAATCCTCTAGCTGAAGCCGAACCAGCAGCACGGCGCTGCGTTCAGGCGACAGCTGCTGGACGCAGGCGGCGGGCTGCCAGCTGAGACTTTTGCTCTGCTGCTCCTGGCTGGCCCAGAACTGTGCCAGCTCATCGTAATCTTCCGGTGGCTGGCCATCCGCCTGCAAGGGCAGCTCATACAGGCGATGGACATAGTTGAGTCCGCAGCCTTGGGGCAGGTACAGTAGCGGGCGCACAGCATGCAGCGTGGTGGCACGATTGCTGCCCGCCGTATTTGTTAGCAGCATGCCCAGCACCAGCGCGTCACCACAAATGCGCGTCCAGATATCGCCGCAACGCCGCAGCAGCTGCTTCTCCTCCAGCAACGGCGAACGCTCGCCGGGCGCGCCGAATGTGTGCAGCTCGCGTGCGCGCTCAAAGTCCATTTGCGTTTGCGCGCGCTGTGTGTGCAGCTCGGCGCGTGCGCAGTGAACGCGCTGCATCAAACGTTTAAATCCGGCGGCGCTGCTGCTGCTGCTGCTGCTAGTTGCAGCTGCCTCAGGTGCATTGTCAGTTTGAAAATTTGTGCGCAGCCGCTTGCCATTGCAGTACTGCAGCTCGACATAGGCCTGATATTTGATGGGTCCCTTGACCAGCCTGTATTCCTGCACATTATCGTGCTGGGCAATCAGCTCGAAGCTGGCGCCATGCTCGTTGGGTCGCTGCAGCACAAGCAGCTTTTGCCAGCAGCGCAGCAGCACATAGATATGCTCACCCAGCCAAACGAACTTGCCAATGCTTAGCGGCAGCTCCTCGACGGCGTGCAGCATGCTGTAGCTGGTCTCATCGCCGCTGGTGTCGGCGAAATCGTCACGTATGAGAAAACTGCTGACGGGTCCGCTGTACGCCTTCAAGTCCGTGGCTAGCTGCTGTAAGCATGTGCCCCTGAGATCGATGTGATGCAACAGCTCCTTTTTTCGAAACTCGTAGAACTTTAGATTACGACCAAGCACCAGGCTGGATTTCGTTTTCTTAACATGCAGCTGACTGCAGAAAGCAACTGTGTCGCGCTGCGTCAGAAATTCGGGCACGTCTTCCTCGACGAGCGTCAACATAATAAATGTAAACAAACAAAAAAAAAAAAATACAAAAACAAATACAAAAAACCGCTAAAGGCAGCGTGCTAGAGATGAGCAATAATATCGTGACTGCTACTTGTGAAGCGATTCGCAGAGTTGCATTATCACTTAGATAGCTGACTATCGAACTGCACTGCCAGAATTCAATTATAACGGCTATGTGATAGTTGTTTAACACTATTTTTATTAAATTGTAAATTGCACAAAGCGCAAGTATTTTGACAAAAAAAAATGGCTTACAACTAATAATACCATAATATACACATTAAATAGGAACAAAGAAGTAGTTAAAAAAAAAAGGATTCAAAAAATAGTTTTCGTAACATTATGCACATCACAAGGCGGGCCACTTTGAGCGCCCCCTCAAACACTCTTCGCAAACTCTTAATGGGAATTTCAAATTAACATTTGTTCGCGGGAGGCCACCAACAGCGGCTTCTGCTGTACGCCAGTGGACAGGACGAGCGATCGTCGCATCCGATTGCGCTGCATGCTGCTATTGCGCTCCCGCACCGATTGGCGCAGCTGCTGACGACGTGCGGCCCCAACGCCGGCGGCATCCTTTTCGGCGGCGTTCATCGCCGCCAGCAAATCGAAGGCTGCGCGTTTTTGCTCCTTGGTCCACATATTGGTCAACTGTTGCGCCGCCTGCTGCGGCTGCTGCGGCTGCTGTGTGGCTGGCAACTTGACAGCCAATGGCGGACGTCGCGGCGGCTGATGCTGCTCATCCAATGCTGACGGCGCAAGCGCTGCAGGCTTCGCAGGTGCTGCCGGCTTCGCAGGCGCTTTACTCGCGCGACTGAGTCCAAACAGAGACAATATGGACTTGCGACGTGTGCTGGAAGCCTGACTCTCGGCGGACTCGTTGCTGGAGACGCTCGTTTGCATAGGCAGCGGCGCAGCTGGTGCCGCAGCCGTTGTCGGCTCCAGCGAATATTTGGTGCATTTGGGCGGCGACTGGAATGTGACCCGGCGCAGCGTATTGCTGTTGTTGCTCTGCAGCTGCTTGGGCGCCGTCAGCATGGCCAGATTCATTTTGGCCACCGTCGGCGAAGTCTCATTCAGCTCGATGCTGCAGTAGGTGTCGTCGTGGCGCGAGGCCAGCGGTTTGCGCGGCGGCACTGGGGGTACCTGCTGCCGGCACTGGCACGGACACTTGCTCTGTGCCTGTGCCTGTACCAGTGCCTGCGCCTGTGCTTGGGCCAGCTGTTCGGCCTGCTCCAGCTTGAGCCGCAACTCGCGTTCCATTGCTTTGACCCGCTCCTCGGCCGCTTGCAGCTCGCTGGCCCGCTGATCCAGCAGAGATTCGTGTGCGCGTATCGCATGCAAACGCTGCTGCAGTGCATCATTGAAGATGTTCTGTGTGATGCGCTGCGGACTCGGCTGCTCCCGGCGTATGCTCTCGTAGAGCGACGGATCCGATTTCTGCAGCTGTTTGCTGCCAAAGATGCGCCGCTTGGCCGAGTAGAAGAGCTCGCTGCGCAGATCGGGCGTAAAGACGCCAGTGACGCTCAGACGCCGCTGGCCATAGCCCTCATTGAAGCTATACTGCTCCGTGAACAACGTGCTGGATAACTCCGGTGATTCGGGAAACAGCTTGCCCACGCCGGGCAGCTGAAAATCCTCCCCAGCGTCGACGAGACGTGGAAACTCAGCAACCAACTGGTTAATATTGCGCACCAGCAGCGGATGACGTGTGATTACCTCAATGCCCGGACGCTGCTCATGATCCACGGCCAACATGAAGCCAATGATGGACTGCAGATCGCTGCTGTAGATTGCCGGAATGCAGCTGAACTGGCCGTGGGCAATATTCGCCGAGAGCTGCTCAAAGGCGCGTCCCCGAAATGGCGGACGCAATGCGCACAGCTCATAGATGAGACAACCGACCGCCCAGACGTCGCTCTTGCGATCGTACTGCCTGCCCTTGACCAGCTCCGGGCTCATGTAGTGCGGTGTGCCCACAAAGCTGGCGGCAAAGCTCTGATCCCGGCGCAAAACGCGTGCCAAACCAAAATCACCCAGCTTAACATTGCCGCTGGCATCCAGAAATATGTTCGCCGGCTTTATGTCGCGATGGAGTATGGTGCCGCTGGGTATCTTATTGTGGCACACCTGGAGCGCACGGCACAGCTGGAAGAGCACACGCCAAATGTACGGCTCCTCGAAGCGTTGCCGTTGCGTCCGTGCGCGCTGTATTAGCTGGGCAAGATCACCGCCATCACAGCACTCCATCACAATGTATATGGACTTGGCCTCCCGGTTAACCAGATGATGATAGTACTGCACTATGTTGGGATGCTGCAGCTGCCGCAGCACGCTGATCTCCGATATTAGGGATTCGCATTTCTCATCGTCCAGCTCGTCGTAGTTCATGCCCTTCCAGGCGTATAGTACGCCGGTTGTTTTATCCTTTACCTTGTAGCAAGTGCCAAAGGCGCCGTTGCCCATCACGGCCAGCACCTCGTAATCCTGCAGCGTTTTGTTGGCAAACTCTGATGTGTTTTTCTGGTGTGCTGGGGACTCCACGGCACTGCCCCCGCCGCCTAATTGGTCGGTGCTGCTCATGCTGAGGCTGTGATTCCAATAAAGGAGCAGTGACTGTTATTTACATAAAATTTTTTCACTTTTAATTTAGTTTTTATCCGCCCGCTCCCGTTCTGTTTGCATTGGATGCCGAAAACTAACTGAGCGTTGCTCCTGCAAACGAGTTTCGGCAAATTCATGCATACGCACATACACCGACGCACGCACACACACTATCATGCGCATGCGCACCCACACACACAGTTTTACCTGCGAAAACCAACAACAACAGCAGCAGCGCACACAAAACAAGTGTTGTATACTGCATACACATTAGAGATGAGCCGCATGCGAGTACCTGTGACTGTGACTGGCACAAGAGCGAATGAAACGGCGCAAGCTTTTAATAACCAAACCGAAAAATGTATAACGACCAGCCGCTAACACCAAGGAGAGCGAGAGAAAAAATGTGTCGCTGCAGTCGCGCATAGATATGTGAGTCACAGTAACAGTCACAGTTATGGAAATGCCTTCAAAAGTCACAACATAGTTCAACACTAAATGCATATCTTCTTACGTTCCTAGAACAGCCGCTGTTGCACTCAAACACACACACAGAGAGAGAGAGAGAGGGAGGGAGCGACGCCGACGCACTTTGCAAATCTTGCACGCTGCGCGGTCGCGCCGTTGCCTTCAGCCTGTGTACAAAATAAAAACCGTTGGATGTGCATTCAGGACAGTGTCTAAGGACAAACGTCCTTTGACACAGCACGCCCGCAATTTGAACAATTGTCTATGCTCGTTGCCCACACAGTGACCATAAAAATAAATTAGTTTTGTTGCGTTGGCATTTCAATTTGTGCGTCTGTTGTTTCACTTGGTGTCTGCGTTTGCGCCGCTCAAGCGGATTATGTTACACACACAGGCATACAAACATCAAATTTCAGTTTTTAGATCCTCTTCGAGCTTAGTTATTATGAATTTCAATACGCTATTTTTCATTCAGCAAAACACGAGCCGCTTTAAATCCTAACGGATTTTGTGCATAAAAACACTTCTGTTAATGCCGTCTCGCTCGCACGCAAGCTGCAATTATGCTAGTAGCTGAGATTTTCGTGAATGTGCATTCGTTGTGTATGTGTGCGTGTGTGTGTGTCCAGCACCAGGTAGAGCACGCCAAAAACGAGTTATCTTGGGCTTATCGTTAGCCCGTGTGTTGATGGTTTTATGGTTTTTCATGTGTAAAACAAACAATGGCCAAAAGAAACAGGCAGCAAACGTAATCCTTCATAAATAAATCAGGGTTCGACTATCCTACGATCCGTGGTTTGTGTTTATTGTCCACCATTGTTTGTACAGGCCAGTGTTGGCAACTCAAATTTACCTCAAATTTGGCCTTTTAAAAAGTATTTTCGGTCTGTTTATTTTTTAGTCTTACAAAAAGGTAAAAGAATTGATATCATCGCTTGGTAAAGTTCAGAAGAGAGTGAATGAATCCAGCAAGCAAAAAGAAAAAAAAAAAACAAATTTTCAATACTCATCAGAATTAGGTCTAAATGCCAAAGTTGCCACATAAATATGGAAAATGCTCGAAAAAAAAAAAAACCGATGGTGGAACTAAACAGTATTTTGAATACAGCATAAATAAATCAATGAACCAAAACAGTATTAAAAACATTTTTGTTAATTAAAAAATGTAGCCGTTTTCATTTTTTTTCTAGCTAAAACTAGCCTTTAAAAACAAAATTTGACAACACTGGTGCCGGCGACCGCAAGATGTTAGGCCAGCGAGATTGGTTTGTAATGCTAGCGTTTATGGACCTGCACTTTGCGACACAGGTACACGCAGAATTCCACTTAATAAGCCATATATCACATTTACCAGCATTTCACATAGCCATGTTACAGTTTATTTTAACGACAGTGAGGGGGAAAAAAAATTGTAGTGATAGTATGCAACCTTCATGCCTAATCACCAGGACGGCGGCTGGTCTTCGCTGCCAGCGGGGCGTGCGTAGAGGGCGCTCTTGTCGCGGAACATGATCATGCGTTCCGTTTCCTTTTTATCCAGAAAATGGCCAATCGCAAAGCCAAGCAGCGGCAAGGCCGCCCATAAGGCACGCTTATCCAGACCGAGCACCATTTTGTGTTGTATGTGATTTAGCTTTGACTCTTCAGCGCCGCGCTCTGTGCTGCTAGCAGTTGTTGGCGTTTCCACGCGCGTGTATGGGACCAGTCTGCGTAGATGGAGCCGACTGCAACAGTTGGAAAGAATATCACTGCACCGTACTTTCGCGCCAGCTGCAAGATGACGCTACTGCCCATATGTATGTGTCTTGGTCAATGCGAATGAACTGTAAACAAACAACAAGTAATGAGTGCAACATGAACGTGTTAAAAACTGTTATTTTTTTTTTTTTGGGTTACGTAATGGAAGTGTAGGAAACGACAGTACTAATGACATTTTAGTGTGTGCAATGCCAACAATTGCTTACTCTGTACGCACACGAGCAAAGGACGTATTCGTTTCAAACAGCTTTACTGAATAATATAAGAAAATTGCCCAATTCTTTGTTGTTATTAACTTACGCTTATGCAAAAGCCTGGTCGATTAGAGATGTGAGATGAAGATTCCTGGGCGATATATCGAAACAAGAAACAATATGTTAAGCAACAGACTTATATCGGTAGACAAAAAAAAAAGAGTTAAGTACGCGTTATAAATATTTTATTTGTTAATTTGTCACAGTAGTGCAGCACAACCATTACATTTTCTTTTGCCATAGTTAAATATAAAGAAAAAATACTTTAAAGTTGCTCGCCAGAATACCAATAATACCAAAATATGTATTTTTTAAATAATTTTACCTTGGCTATCGATACTACGATTGATGTCACATGCGGGTCCGATAACGATGACATTTCTGATACAAATTTGCCGGCGCGACAACAACTGGGCCGGCATTTTGGTTAAAGATTCCAATTGTCATATTGAGTACTTTGATTTTGTGTAGTGTGCGACTGTTTGTGCAACCAAGAAACTCGCAAATCTGGATGCATGCAATGAGATGATTGCCGTCGCAGAGCCGCCACTGGAATTCATTCCTCGCGGTCGTCAGGCGGCAGAGGAGCATCCCGGGCCCACAGAACCGCCGTTGCCCAAATATTTGCCCGCCGAGCATTTGCTGCTGCAGCGTCTACAAAATGTCAATATCTCGGCCGCCACAGAGGAGCCACAAGAATTCTGGAGCATACGCGAAATCTATGATGACTACGAGGCCAGCTATGAGCGCGCCCAGCGTCGCCAGCAGCTAATCGAGCAGACCAAAAAGTGCGGACCGAATGCCGCCGCTGCCACGCAGCTGACATCGCTGCCACAACAGTTGCTGGAGCCGATCAAGCAGCGTCGCGAGGAGCCCATGTGCGACTACATAGTGAACAACGAGGAGGAGCTGTATGTGAACAAGCACACGGTGATCTGGACGCAGGGACTCAACGATGACGATGATGGTGTGCAGCGGCGCATGTGCTTCACCTGCGACACGCCGGTGAAGTTCGCCTGTTTTCTGAATCGTCGCTTTGTGCGCGGTCGCTTGGCGCAATTGCGCGCCGCTGTCCAACCGGAGGATGACAGCTTGACGGCCATTTGTGTGGTGGATCAGGATGCACTGCGCGTCTATTGTGATGATGGTGATGATTTCTTGGCCAATCTTGATTTTCCCGTCTCGCATCTGTGGCAAACGGAGCACGGCTTGCTGCTGGAGAAGGACTCCAGCAATGCGCTCGTCTCGCATCTGTCCATACCAATGCCGCGTCTGTTCTCCATGTCGCATCCCTTGCACGAAGCCTGCCCGGTTGTGCTTAAAACATCCACCAGTTCCACTGGATACATGACCGAACCGGAATACAGTGTGGTCTTCACAGCCGAGGATTCGGACCTTGTGCTGCTCTACGATGCCAAGTTTTTCAAGCATTTTGCTGCCCGTCTGCGCAAAGTGACGCCCGAGGAGGTGAACTATGTGAGCCAACAGCAGCAACAGGAGCTGCTCAACCAGACGCTGCAGGGACATCGCGGCACACCCGGCACCAGCAGTGTCCATAGCTTCAGCTCCACCAAGCTGACAGGCGGTGGGTAAACCTTAAAAATATACACTGTAACACAAGGGGAATGGGTTATATCAGGGTATCTAAGCTTCGACTTGCTAATCTCACGATTTAAGCTCTCGCATCTTGTTTTGTTTTGCAGCTACGCCCAAGCTGAGCACCGCATCCCTTCTGGGACGCAACACTCCGGTTACGCCGGCAAACAATTTCTCCAAATATGGCCTCAGTCAGTCGCAATCCTTTAGCGGCGTCCTCGGGCAATCCAAGTGAGTAGCTACCGCCGCGTTGTATTATTTGTGAAGTCCATCGACTAATCCTCCTTCTGGCCTCACTCGCACGCAGTCGCGCCTCCCTGGGCACACCGCTTAGTCAGCTGCAGAACAGCATTAGCCAGCAGTCGGTGTCCGTCAAGGATATGCGCAAGATGACGCACGTGAAGCCGGCCAAGCCCATTGAGCCGGAGATGTGCTTGGAGCACATCTGGACGGAGAACACATACGGCACGTAAGTTTGACCAGACAGAACTGTTACCAGTTCTGGCATTTGAATACGTTTTGCCGTTTGCAGGCAACGCGAATTCTGTGAGATGGCGACCCGCGCCTTCATCCACACCGATCTGGTGGGTCAGACGTATTTGTGCTATTTGCTACCGCGCTCCTGCCGCCTGCAGCTGGTACTGATCCATGGCTACGACACCAGCGAGCTGCAGCTGTCCACGATGGCCTCCACGCTGCCCGCCAAGGATGCGGTGGGTCTGCAGCGCATGCATATGATTGCTGTGCTGGATCCGGGCGGCAATCTTATATTATACACCGGCACTGTGCTCATTTCCAAGGTGCACATAACGCCCCAGCTGACTACGACGGCGCCCAGTGTGCTCAGTGCCACGCCCACGCCAGGAAATGCGCCCGCTGCGCAGACGCCCCTGCAGGCAATGCTGCCATCGCAGCTGAAACCAGCGAGCAGCTCCTTTGTGGAGGTGCGTCGCAGCAGCCTGTTGCCGACCAAAGCGGCAGCCGATCTGAACGCCTTCGATGAGGAACTGGAGCTGCATATGCTGTCGCCCATACAGCCGCAGGCCATGTCCTATACGCAACGGCAGGCGCATAACATATGCAAGGCGCTGCGCGATCCGGCCGGCAATCGATTGACCCTGGTCTATGCCACCGGGCGCATGCTGCGCATTGCCCTGCCGCTGCTCAACGATACGCGCCTCATAACACGCTGCGTGGCCGCCCTGCGGCAGGTGCTCAATCCGACACAGTTTCTGCACTTCATCATACGCTGGTACAGTGCACGCAATCCGCCCGGTTCGCGCGACTACAGCATCGAGCAGGAGTGGCAACTGTTCCGCAGCACACTGCTCGCCCTCATGGGCTGCATGGGCATGGGCACGGGCACGGCGACAGCCAACGATCTGAGTGCCGAGGTGGATGAGTGCTATGCACGCTGTGCCACGCCGCCAATGCAAACGCCTCACATGGATGCATGTGGCGCGGCACAGGATGAGCCACAGAAGCGACGCAAATACAATGACTGCGAATCCTATACCGACGATGATTGGGAATTTATGCTGCTGCAAACTGCGCTCTCCGCCTGCCCAACAGATCCGCCGCATGCGTACAGTGTGGACGTGACGGCGCCATTGTTTCGCATGCTGCCCGCCATATTCTATGGCCTGCACATGCTCTACGAGGATCTCAAAATGGATGCGGTCTTTCACAGTTCGCTCCTCTATCTGGCTTCGGTAAGTGTGTTTGCATAATAATTCAAAATAAAATAATATTATTTTATATTGTATTTATTTGCTTGCAGTTTCTGCACCAACTGGCCATTGACATGCAGCTGGACAGCTATATATTTCACTATCATCTGGACTTTCCGGAGCTGACGCACAAGACGACCAAACTGACAATGCTGGGCAGCGAGCATGGCGCCCTGATGCTCTACCAGGAGCTGTTGCGCATGCCGGCGCCCAGTGTCCATGTGCAGCTGGAGCATGTGCTGCTGGGCCGGGAGGAGGTGCCGCCGCTCAGCTATTTGGAGTGCATCAATGAGCGTAGCCGGAATATGGTGCAGCTGGTCTCGCTGGTAATGCATGGACACACCAAGCTCAAGCACTGGTGGCAGCTGCTCGAGATCTTCGGCGCCGTACAATCGAACTTTAAGAAGCGGCCCAAGCGCAGCATCTCGGTGGATGTGCCGCGTTGCCATCAGGTGCTGGAGCTGTTGCTATGCATGCAGCTGACACGTCGCGATATTGAACGTTTGCCGGCTGCAGTGCATCTGGTGCTAGCCGAGTCGCTGGAACAGGCGCGTCTAATGCCGCCCATGGGCAGCAGCATGGCCGCCTATGAGCTGATACTGCGACCCGAGCTGGCGGCGCATGCGCAGCTGCCATTTCTCGAAACGACTTTCGGTCAGCCGCATTGTGGGCGCGTCTACAAGGAGGATTCACTGTCGCCGCGCATTGCGCCCAGCAGCGGTGAATGGCCCATGGCCGAGCCGGAGGCCGAACAGCTGCGACACGATGGCATGGACAATATGGATACAAAACTTTTGCGTCTGCGCTTTCCGGACGACATGCGGGTCGAGGAGGTGCGTCGTCTGCTCAACAGCGCCGATCCGGTGGCCATCGAGGTGCAACAATCGCCCGGCACCAGCGATCACGAGTTCATCGAGGAGCAGGAGAAACAGCTATTTGCGCTCTGTGCTCGGACCATGACCCTGCCGCTGGGCCGGGGCATGTTTACGCTGCGCACCCTCTTGCCCCGGCCGAGCGATAATATGCCCATGCCCAAGCTGTGCCTGGTCGGCCGTGAGCCGGTCAAGGGCACCACCATTGAGATGCAACAGATTGAGTTCCCAGCCAATATGCATATGTGGCCATCGTTTCATAACGGCGTCGCGACTGGCCTGAAAATCTCACCGCAAGCATTGGAAATTGATTCCACATGGATTGTCTACAACAAGCCAAAGACCCAGGCGAACAATGCACTGGAGCATGCCGGATTTCTGATGGCTCTCGGCCTCAATGGCCACCTCAAGTCGCTGTCCTTTATGAGCGTCTACAAGTATTTGGTCAAGTGCGATGAGATGACCAGCGTCGGCCTGCTGCTGGGCATCTCGGCGGCGCATCGCGGCAGCATGGACACCAAGACAACAAAATTGCTGAGCGTGCATCTGGAGGCGCTGCTGCCGGCGACTGCGATGGAACTGGACATACCGCAGAGCACACAGGTGGCCGCTCTGATGGGCATCGGTTTGCTATATCAGGGCTCGGCTAAGCGGCACATTGCCGAGGTGCTGCTCCAGGAGATTGGACGTCCGCCCGGTCCCGAAATGGAGAATAGCGTTGAGCGTGAATCGTATGCAATGACTGCCGGCTTGGCACTCGGCCTGGTCACCCTCGGCCAGGGTGAATCTCCGGCCGGGCTACGCGATCTTCAGCTGCCCGATACGCTGCATTATTATATGGTTGGCGGCATCAAGCGGCCCATTGGCGGCTCACAGAAGGAGAAGTATCGCCTGGCCTCGTTTCAGGTGCGCGAGGGCGATAGCGTCAACATTGATGTGACCGCACCGGGCGCCACATTGGCGCTGGGTCTCATGTTCTTCGACTCGGGCAATACGGCAATTGCCGAATGGATGCAGCCACCGGATTCACGCTATCTGCTGGACATGGTGCGTCCAGATTTTCTCCTCTTGCGCACCATTGCACGCGGCCTAATCCTGTGGCAGCAGGTGCAGCCAGACAACGACTGGTTCCAGGCGCAATTTCCCCAAACCCTGCGCACACACCTGCGTCTGCCCACGACGCGCGAAGATGAGCCGCCCGAGGACAGCGATGTCGACTATGAGGCCATCACGTAAGCCAGGCCAAGCATCAATTCCATATGTGTATTTATATTCCATCTAATTTGTAGACAAGCGTATTGCAACATTTTGGCTGGCGCCGCCTTCTGCATTGGCCTGAAATATGCGGGCACCGAGAATCCGGTCGCATTTACCACACTGCGCGCCGTTATCAAGGAATTTCTCGGCTTTCCGGGCACACCCATGGGCGAGTGTGCCGGCCGCACAACCATCGAGAGCTGTTTAATGGTGCTGCTAATATCCATTTCGCTGGTGTTTGCCGGTTCCGGCAATTGCGAAATCCTGCGCATCATACGCTATCTAAGGTCGCGCGTTGGTCCGCAATATCCGCACATAACATACGGCTCCCACATGGCCATACATATGTCGCTGGGTCTGCTCTTTCTGGGCGCCGGCCGTTTTACCATTGCCAAGACGCCAGAGTCCATAGCGGCGCTCGTTTGCGCCTTCTTTCCCAAGTTTCCCATACACAGCAACGACAATCGGTGAGTGAGTGCTCGACTTTATTTGCAGGCTGTGGCTAATCGAGCGACTCCTTAGATACCATTTGCAGGCGCTGCGTCATCTCTATGTGCTGGCCGTGGAGCCACGCCTGTTTTTGCCGCGCGACATCGACACCCATCAGCTGTGCCTGTGCAACATTTCGGTGCTGGAGGTGGGCGCCACCGAGCTGCGCCGCCTGCCCATTGCGCCGTGTATTCTGCCCGAGCTGAGCACACTCCAGCAGGTGATTGTCGATGATGAGAACTATTGGCCCGTGTGCTTTGAGCGTTCACGCAACTGGCATCAGCTGGAAAAGGCATTGGAGTTGAGTGCGCCCATTGACATTAAGAAGCGCACCGGTCGTCTGTCCCATCTGGAGGATCCGGATCGTTTGAAGAGCATGCTAGCCCAAACATTGACCATGGAGCAGAGCATTTGCTGGCAAGTGGATGTCAATGATTTGCAACAGTTCGCCAGCGAGCGTCTGGTCAAGCCATTTCTCAGCCGCTTTCTGAACACCAAGGGCATAGACCTGAGCTATACAGAGCTGAGCAAGCGCCATCAATTGATGCTGCTCTTCTACAATGCGGTGGTCAAGGATCGCATGCATCTGCTGCCCGTTTACTTAACGCTCTACGATGTGAGTGTGCGCCTTCCGCCTTACCCCTTTTTTTTTTATATATTTTTCGTCTCACCTTTCGATTTGCTTGCAGCATGTCACCAAGCAGGTGGCCAACAACAATGATATATGGCAGGTGAAGCTTATCGAAGCGTATTTGGGCAAAGGTCCCAGCGAGCATACGCTCTTTTCCGTGGAGCTCATACAGATGATGCAGGAGATTGCCAAGCTGCAGCTGGAGCAATGGACGCGTGAGCTATGTATACCGTTGCGTGAATTTGTTACCCAAAAGCGTCTGGAGCCGGGCTATGTAACCAGCATCTGTGCACAGGATCTGCAGCGTGTCTTCTGTGTCGTTAATTATTTCAATCTGCTGCCGGACATGTTGAGCAGTGTCGATCTGAGCAGCGGCCCCATCAACTACCTGCGCATCATAGTCGAGTTCAACAAGCTGCAGCTGGGTCCGCAAACTATATACGGTGTGCTCAAAATATTCCAAGCTCTGTCCACAGAAAGTGTCGAGCAACAGCAGGACGAGATTGCCTTTTAAAAAAATCAAATTTGTGCGCCTACAATTTCTTGTTATCGCACAGCGGCTTTGGCAATTTGTTATCGAATTCCCAAAGTCACAACTAGTTATCGAATATGTTTTTAAAGCTGACCTCAGCTAACGCTCGTGTGTTTTGCAGCACTTGCGGTACTCACCGAGCCTTGCAACACTGAGATTTCCAATTTAATTTGTTTCCTGCGCCTTGCAACGCTGAGATTTACAATTTTTATTGTTTCCAATAAGAAATATAATTATTATAAAAAAATATATGTAGTTAATATTTACATACACTTACATATTTGTACATACAAAAAGAATCTTACAAAATTGTAACCCTTTATTTGTACCCTGAACCCGTTGAATATAATTTTGTGAAATTGTCTGCAACAGGCAGCTAAAAGCAGTTCCAACTCCCATTAAGTATATGTATTTTTGGCCAAGACGATCTAAATGCGTCGATCTCAGAGCAAGAGCTTGTTTGTTTCCGATCATCGATAGCTTGTCCAGTTTTCAAGAAATCGATTAAAAATCGATATCGAAGTCCTGTTTTTGAGCAAATCTGTTAGGCCTTAAGAGCTAGAGCCATCAAATTTGGGGTTATGGGATACACAGATCAGATATATATGTATTTGATTTTTTTGGGAAATTGCCAAATTCCAATACTCTGTGGCTTTATAGGTTGTGCTCCGTAAAAATTTATGATTTATAAGTAACCAATAAAATAGGGAGAAAAAAAAAAGTATATTTGTTCGGTAAAGCTGGGAGATTTGGGTTGAGGGTATCTTCTAGTCGAATACTCCCGGCCAGAGCACTCTCACTTGTTTTCAGACAATGCGCTGATGCTCGCCGGCGCTGGGCTCGACAGCTTTGCGACGACAACAGCGCTGATAGAAATAAATGCCCAGCAGTGGCAGCGGCGTCATGATGGCCACCGACACGGGCACCACTGTGGTCAGATCCGCCTGCGGCTGTGGCAGGGTGGTGCGCAAAAAGAATATGGCAATGCCCGTATTCTGTATGCCCGTCTCAATGGCAATGGTCAAAGCATCGGCAGCATTTTGATGCAACAGCTTGGACGCCAGCCAGGCGACCGCATAGCCCAATCCGGGCAGAGCCAGGCCGGCAACGGCAATCTGTTATTGGGCGTTAAGTTAGTTAGATGATGGACTGGTATATGGATATATATGAGGAGCAGCTCACCTGCCACGAAAACAGCTGGAATAGATAAAAGTTGGTGACGATCGCAAAGATAATGATGAACAGTATAAGGCACGCGGAGATCGGCTTCAGGAGTCGGACCAACACTTGGGCCAAGCGTGGCAGCCAACGTTGTATGGCCAAACCGATGAGCAGGGGCACAATCAGGCTGGCGCAGTAGCTGGCGATCTTGCCGTACGGCACCTCCATGCCCGCCCGCTCGAAGATCAGCTGACCCAGCGTGAATATCCACAGCGGCAAAGTGGCAAAGGCGGCCACATTGCTAACCGTTGTCATCAGCACGGACAGATTGATGTTGCCGCCGAGCACCGCTGACCAGGTGTTGGAGGCGCCACCGCTCGGTGCAATGCCCGTAAAGAACAGGCCCAGCTGCATGGCCGGTGAGCCCGGAAATATGAACACGCCCAGCGCATAGCTGAGCAGCGGCATGGCCAGCACCTGGGTGACAAAGCCAATGCACGGTCCAATCGGACGCGTTATGATGCCCTGCAGCACATCCACATTGAGCGCGGCGCCAAAGTTAATGTACAGCAGCGACATCAGCAGTATTATGGAGCCCACGAAGACATGATCGATGACGCGTTCCGGTCGCACAACCTTCACCAGCAACGAGCTCGCATTGCTGCCGCCATTCTGTGGCGGCCAGCTGGTATTGCTGGCCGCATCGTACAGCCGCACCGTGATCTTTGCCTCGCCCAGAAAGTGGGCATCCACGCGAATGCGTCCTTGCCAGCCATTGTGCGACACCAGCTCCATGGGTATGCTCGCGTTCTCGGCGGCCACGCTGGCCAGCTGCTCGGCGGCGCTCTGCAGGCGGAAACTGTAGCGTCCCGTCTGCTGCAGTGCGTCGTCAGCTATGTCGGACAGTGTTAGCTGCACCTCGCCGCTGCGCTCCATTTCCAGCTGCAGCAGCTCGGGCTCGAAGCGCGCCTGCCAACTGGCGCTGGGCGCTGTCTGTTGACACAGCAACAGTGCCACAACCAGGAGCCAGTTCGTCATATTCATTTCGCCCGAAAATCTTCTAATATTTCTAATTGCGCAATCAACAAGCTAACAGATTCATAAAAAAAACTTACAGCAAAAACAAAACGTATCTAAGTGCAGCAGCCTACTCTGTTAATGTGCTTGTTGTTGTTGTTGTGGTTGGGTGCGTGCCAAATAGAGCGAAGCCTCAGACACAGACACAGACTCACAGCAACAATGCACGCACACATAAACAAAAACGAGTTACATTCGTACAGGTCGTCCAATAACATAGCTGCATGTGTGCATGTGTGTGTGTGGTTGCATGTAACTGTGTGTACATGTGTTAATTGTGATCTTAACAGCTGTTTTGATCAGTTGCTTTCTTCACACACTATTAACATTAGCTGTTAGCTGGCAGCACAAAACACGCACACATAGGCAAAAACGAGTTACATTCGTACAGGTCGTCCAATAACATAGCTGCATGTCGTGTATGTGTGTGTGTGTGTGTGGTTGCATGTAACTGTGTGTACATGTGTTAATTGTGATCTTAACAGCTGTTTTGCCCAGTTGCTTTCTTCACACACTATTAACATTAGCTGTTAGCTGGCAGCACAAAACACGCACACATAGGCAAAAACGAGTTACATTCGTACAGGTTGTCAATTAACGTAGCTGCATGTGTGCATGTCGTGTATGCATGTGTGTTTGCATGTAACTGTGTGTACATGTGTTAATTGTGATCTTAACAGCTGTTTTGCCCAGTTGCTTTCTTCTCACACTATTAACATTAGCTGTTAGCTGGCAGCACAAAACACGCACACATAGGCAAAAACGAGTTACATTCGTACAGGTTGTCAATTAACATAGCTGCATGTGTGCATGTCGTGTATGCATGTGTGTTTGCATGTAACTGTGTGTACATGTGTTAATTGTGATCTTAACAGCTGTTTTGCCCAGTCGCTTTCTTCTCACTCTTAACATTATCTGTTGGGCTTTGAGGAGGTTTAATGTTAAAGCCAGTATTGTAAAAATACAAAATTTGGTTTAACTTCAATTGTAATCAATGCTTTTTTTTTTGATATGTTTATGTTTTAAAGCTCTTGTTATAGCTAAAAACATAAATAATTAAAATATACTACATCAGAACATGAAAATTTGATTTGCCAGTTTATTTTCGTTTTTCAAAACTAACCTCAAAATCGAAAATATGCTTTTCTTTCTGTTTGTTTTAATTTCAATTAGAAACTACCACGTTGGTTTGTAAGCTGCGATTTTCTAATGAAAATTACAAAAACTTAGAAGGCTTTTATATACAAATACAACTTTCCGATGATACAATTATTTTATTATTTCCCATTCTACACACAGGGTTCAGACGGAACAAGTCTTGCTTCTGTACTCTAAATTTGTATTATTACAAATAACCACAAAAGGGATTTATATGAGATAAACATTTTCAGGAACGAACGATCTGAAGGTTGTGAGAGTTGTTTAGAAGTCTTGCCTTAAACGAATTTTGAATGAAGGTAAGCTCCTTATGCTAGCCCGAACAGGCTTATCAAATATTTTGCAATGCTCTTGTTCATTCTAACCTAGAAATGGCAGACAACGTATACAAATATATTACATCTAGAAGCAGATTTCTTATATATATGATATACCATGTCGATTGACGGCAATTGAATGTGAATGAGAGTAAATTTCATGTTTTGATTTTATTGAAGCTTACGATAAATTGCAAAAATACGTTCTTATATATAGTTACGTATATAAAAACGTGATCGCACAAAGATTTTAGGGGGGCTTGTAGTTGTGTATTGAGGGGTTTTCTTTAGTATCTGTAGTGATCGGGCTTGAAGGGACCCGTCTGCGGCACGCCCAGATATTCGGCCTGTTTGTCGGACAGCTTGGTGAGCTTGACGCCCAGCTTATCCAAATGCAGACTGGCGACCTCCTCGTCGAGCAGCTTGGGCAGCACATGCACACCGACAGCATACTGGGACGATTTGGTCCAGAGCTCAATCTGGGCCAGCACCTGGTTGGTGAACGAGTTGGACATGACAAAACTGGGATGGCCATGGGCACAGCCCAAATTGACCAGACGACCCTCGGCGAGCAGAATAATGTGCTTGCCATTGGGCATCGTATAGCGATCGACCTGCGGCTTAACATTCACCTTCTCCTTGGCATTGTTGTTCAGCCAGTCGACATCGATCTCGCAATCGAAGTGGCCAATGTTGCACACAATGGCATCGTCGGGCATGTTGAGCAGATGCGCTGAGGTGATTATGTCGCGGCAGCCGGTGGTGGTCACATAGATGGAAGCCTCCTTGCTGGCCTCCTCCATGGTGGTCACCTCATAGCCCTCCATGGCCGCCTGCAGCGCATTAATCGGATCAATTTCGGTGATAATCACACGACCGCCAAAGCCCTTCAGGGCCTGGGCACAACCCTTGCCCACATCACCATAGCCAGCCACACAGCAGACCTTGCCGGCGATCATAACATCTGTGGCACGCTTGATGCCATCAATCAGCGACTCCCGGCAGCCATACAAATTATCGAATTTGCTCTAAACAGATGATAAACGAGATGTAAAACCGATTGCGGCGTGGACACTTGGGGCGACTCACCTTGGTCACGGAATCGTTGACATTGATGGCCGGCACGCCGAGGCGACCGTCCTTGAACATCTTGTACAGATTGTGGACACCGGTCGTTGTCTCCTCGCTGAGACCCTTGATGCCCTTCAAATAATCGGGGAAACGTTCGTGCACCAAATTGGTCAGATCACCGCCATCATCCAGGATCATATTGAGTGGCTGGCCATCGGGAAAGACCAAAGTCTGTTCAATGCACCACATGTACTCCTCATCGGTTTCACCCTTCCAAGCATAGACGGGCACTCCAGTGGCCGCAATAGCAGCCGCAGCATGATCCTGTGTGCTGAATATGTTGCAGCTAGACCACTGGACCTGTGTGGGCACAAAATCAGGACAGTACATTTAGAACATTGGAGCAATGCTGAGTTTAGTCAGGATCAGGATACTCTTGGTAAGGGAGCATCGTTCAATTCGTGTCTATGCTACGAAATGAGTAGTCCGATCCGTCTTGCAGACATTCACAAAAGGATCGAAAGCCTTGTACTTAAATAGCTTCAAGTAAATTAAGTAAAATTGTATTTACTTAATGGGATCGGATATGCCTCTCTCTTAATGCGCTTTACATTTCGTGATGAAATTCATTTAGATTAGAAGGTAAACAAGTTAACATATCAATGGGTTCTTGTGATGGCCCCACTGACCCCTAGAGATTACATTTTTGTTTGTTATCGGTGCGCCTTGAACTCACGCGCGACCCCCAAGCGTGAAAAATAGAATTTTCGGCGCATTTTTGTTTTTTTTCTGATTGTTTTCGTTTTTTGTAAGCACGAAAGATAAGGACGCGCACATGGTGACAGCGCTGTCAAGGGAGGAACTGCTTACCTGGGCGCCAAGCTCGACCAGCGTCTCGATGAGCACCGCCGTCTGGACGGTCATGTGCAGGCAGCCGGTGATGCGAGCGCCCTTCAGGATCTTCGATGGGCCGTACTTCCTGCGGCACGCCATCAGGCCGGGCATCTCGTTCTCCGCAATGATGATCGCCTTGCGTCCCCATTCGGCGAGACTGATATCGGCTGTCACCGGGAGCGATAAGATACGGTTAGACAGAGAATATAAACAACGGGCACGGCAGCAATGTGCTTTAACCTCTGGAAACATGTGCGCATGCATATGTGTGTGCGTACCTGCCTTTTGCCGGCATTACTAGGCAGATATGTAGCGCACAGATGATGCGCAGATTTTGATTTTATTTTTAACTCACCAACTTTGTACGTAGGCTTGGACATCTTGCTAGGATTCTGATTAATGCAGTGAGAGACACACACACACGACCGAATTGACGACGCGCGCAACGTTAAGTGGCGAAAATAGAACTCTTAAGATCGTATGAAATGAATCGACTTATCGATTCGAGCACTGCATCGATATATTCATTGAGTTGCTCAATTTACGATATTGCATGCTTGCTTGAGTATCGATTGCGGTCTGAGCGAAATACCAAGTATCGTTCTAACGAAATGGTATATTGTGCAATACCTATCGGCGCATTACTAGCAAAGCGATTGTTTTATAAAGCAATGTACACGTATTTTAATGCGTATAATAAAACTTTATAAAATATTCCAAACGTTAAATCTGAGCGCGCTCTTAACGATAGTTTTCTAGGTTTACAGCACTGCTGTTAGTAAGCGCAAATTGTCACACGCAGAGATATCGGCGCCATTTTATTTCTCGTTACTCGCTACTCGCTTAAAGATTATCCGCTACTCGTTGCACCTGGCACACACGCGTTTTCCAAATCGTGCTTTTTTTCGCCCTCAGTTTATTTTTTAGTGTGCGAATTAAATATTTAATTGGTTAAACAACAAATTCACATAATGTATGTGCTAAACAACTGGCAAATGAGTGAATGCTAGTGCTTTGTGCGCTAACAAATTGAATTGAATACGTGCGTGGTGTTTTTTTTTTTGGCCGAATGCAAAGTACGACGGCGACGCACAGTTCGACCGCAGCGCGACGTTGATGTCAGTTTGTGTGTGTGTGTGCAATAAAAAAACTACGAATTGCGAAAGAGCAAAAAGGCAAGAGACAAAAAATAATTCTACGTTCAGCAATCAAACAGGCAGCTCGCGGGGAGAAGTGCAAAAACTGTAAAACGGACAAAAGCGGCGCGCGCGGCGTGCGATGCGCTAAAAAAAAAAAAGCAATAACAGCCATTCATTACAGGGGAGGGGTAAGTGTGGGCAAGCGGCTGCGTGGCTCTAATAGCGACTCATTTATACACATATGTACTTATACATATATATTTTGTAAGCGTTAAATGAGTTGACCAAATAATTTATAAAGTGTAGGACAAAAAAAAAATCGGAACTCGTTATAAATAGTTCAAGCTAGAAAATGCTCGTCCGCAGTGCAAGGCCAACCATTTTTAGTGTTAAATAAAATCAGCGAAAAAGTCTGCGATCGTGGCGCCAAAGTGCAAACTGGTGTTGGTCCAGAAGCAGAAACAGCTAAATTTGAGAGCAAACAGCGGCATCAGCAGTAGAGCGCGCCGCGTGTGTTGGAATCTCGTCGTGACACACACACACACACACGCGCATGCACAGACACGCATTTGACACACACACACACACACACACACAGACTCACGCGTGGAATTGCAACAGTGTGGCCGTTTTCATTTTCATTTCTTCTTTTTTTTTCTATAGTTTGGCTTGCATGCGTGTGTGCATGTGTCCTGCACACAGTGTTGCATTTTGTGCGTGTACGGGGGGGCCGGCTAAAATCCAATGATGTCCGCATTTGAGGATAGCCCACAGCAACAACATCAACAACTACTACAACAGGAACAGCAACAACAACAACAACAAATACAAACCCCGCAGCCGCGCACGCCACTGAGACTCGCAAATGAGGCCGCCAACAACAGCAGTAGCAGCAGCAGCAGCAGCAGTAGTAGCAGTAAAAACAACAATAATGTAAGTACAGCTGCAGCTGTTATTGCATTGCCATGCCTAATATCGACTCCTCCCCCCTCTTTAGTCCATCATGGGCAAAGTAAAGTTGCGGGTATCCAGCATACTTCCGGATTCACTAAGCAAATGGTTTTCACCAACTGCTGACCCAAATGCCGCCGCCGCCGCCGCAGTCGTTGGGGAACAGTCGTCATCGTCGTCATCGCCGCAGCTGCCGCTGTCGCAGCATAATGGCAGCGCGTTGACAACTCAAATCAAACAAAAACACAGCCGTCGTCGCATACAACTCGAGGCAGATGATGCGCCCGATATTGCCGTCGATGACGGCACCAATGCTCAGGATCTCAACGAAGAGGAGGTTCAGCTGGCCGATAACATAGCCGAACACGATCTAGCCGGCGAGGATGAGCAGACGCGTCGCAGCGAATATAATGTTAGTTTATTGCGCAAACGTCAACTGGTCGCCAGCGAAGACGACGACGACGACGATGACGAGGACGCCGAAGAGGAGGACGACGACGAAGCCGACGACGGTGCACAGCAACTCAACTATCGATCGCAACAGCCAAATCGCAGCGTTAATTTCCGCAGCAGTGCGGCACAGCCGCTGCAAAAGCGCAAGCGCATGGAGGTAGGCCCAGCAGAACATATGGTCACACTTATTTCTATTTTTTTTATCGATAACGACAGGCTACTCGAATCAAAAGCTACCAAATTCATGTCTAGACACGCAAGGATTATTAGAAAAAGACAAAAAAAAAAAGACAAAAAAAAAAAAACAATTACATAACCTTGCCAATTACCAATAACTTTTGCTGTAGTCAGCCGAAATATGCATTCAAAGGATCTTTGGATCTTATATTGATAATGGAGTTATCTAAAAAAAATTCAATATTTTGTTTTTTTTTTTGTAATTCACCATTTATATATTGTTATCGACAAGTTGTCAAATTGCCAATAGATAATTGTTAAATGCTATAATTGACCTGGAACTAATTTATTGAAAATTGTATCTCCTACAGCCGATTGAAAGCACGTTTAGTCCTCAATTTAATGCACAGCGTCGTCGCCCGCAGCTGCACGCCTCAACGCCAGCTGCCAGCGATGCAGTGCGCAGCCAAGCGCCACCGAATCGTTTCTCAACGCACTTGAACCTCTACGGACATCAGCGTCAGCGCGAGCCCGCCTACAATTTCATGTCCGCCGGCAACAACAGCAGCAGTGAGGCAGCTGTTGCCACCAGCGGGGATTTGCCAATGAGGTAAGTTTGTGTTGTGTTAATCCCAAATAGAAGTTGAACCAATAGCCAATTTCCATTTAATCTAATTTCATTTCTGATCTCCTGAGCAGCTCGCGACGCTCATTGAATATTGCGCCAATGACTGAACGCCGCGAAATGGCGCTGCCCAGCTATAAGCGGCAATCGCTGCTGGGTCATCGCGGCCTAATGCCCAACTGGCGCAGCTATCAGACTATTAACGAGGTGCCCAATGAGGAGCAGCAGCAGCAGCAGCAGCAGCAGCAGCAGCAGCAACAACAAACAATGCGCCAGGAGACAAACAACAACAATAACAACAACAATATAATACAGACTAAGCGCAGCGGCGGCACAGATTCCCAATCGGAGTGCGAGAGCAATGAGAGCCATGCGGCTGGAGGGTCAGGCTTTGGTTGTGGACGCATGCACAACTTTAACAACAACAACAACAACAACAATAACATCAATAGCAATAGCAACCAACTATTTTATGGCAATTTGCAGAGCCGGAAATCGGTGTTCAATACAAATGCGAATGCAACATCGCTGCTGCAACACCACAATTCGACACTATCGCTCAACTCGCTGAATCATCGCCGCCGCTTCAACGCCTCCATATATGGCAGCACTTCAGCGTTGAGCGATAGTCGTCTGTTGAGCAGCAGCATGTCGGGCAATTCACCATTTTATCAGGGACCCACCGCCTTTGGCGGCAGTTCGGCCAACAATCGTTATTTTAGTCAAGGCAATTTGCCAATCAATTCGGGCGGCAGCTCGCCGGCGCCATCGAATAGCGATAGCGTTTGCAGCAACAGTAATCCTGTTCGCCCCAATATCTGTCACAGCGGCTACGGCATGAAGCCCATCGAGATGCGACCACGTGGGAATCTGTGTGCCGGCGCTGGTGATGGTAGCGCCAATGTGCCTGGCTTGTCGCTGACAGCGCAACGTATACTCAATCTATTGGAGAATCATACGACGCCGCTTATGGATGCCAAGAAAATGGGTAGCACATTGCGTGAACATCAATTGCAGCGCAGCTCAAGACACCTGACCGCCGGCTCCAAGCCCTATTCCTATCCCAATCATACTTTGGCATTTGGCTATAACACCGGCGGCAACAGCAGCAGCAACAGCAACAACAATAGCAATAACAATCGAAATAGCGATCCGGATAATAGCTCCAAATTACTGGTGCCCACCATGCTGCAGTTGCTCGAACGTCGACGTTTGCATCGTGTGGCGCCCAGCACACGTGCCCTAGTTGATGCCAAACAATTGGAGGAGCAACAGATGTTGCAGCAACAGCATCAACAGTCCGCCAATTTGGCAGCTAACTCCAATACCACGGTCACGGCCCCAGGCACGGTCACAGGCACGGCCACGGGCAGCCAGAGTCATACGAATAAGATGCGTTCACGTTTATCCCATCAGTTGCGCAAAGATGCGCGCATTGTGGATGAGCAGCAGCTGCCTCCAGCGCCTCTCGATTTGCCCAATATACGTTTTCCAATGATGGCCAGCGAGCCGACATTTGATTTGGTTATTGCGCCGCCGCCGCCGATGTCAACTTCAGCAACAACTGTCCAGCAGCAGCTGCCCAAGCTGAACAATAACAACAGCAACAGCAACAACAATAACAGCAACAACAGCAACAACAACAACAACAACAGCAGCAGCAGCAGCAACATTCGCCGCCGCGGCCATTCAAGCACACGCTATCAGTTTGCAACACCGCAGCCACTCAATTGCGCCGATCCTGCCGGGACATCTGCGTCGCCACAGAAACGAATGAAGCATAATTTTATATTTGATCCGCCCGTTCCATTGGATGAGGCGACCAAGTGTTTGCCCAACTCGTTGCAGTTCAATGGTGCCACATGCAACAGCAACTTGAAGAGCACCGGCAGCGTGATTGATGTACTGCTGCCGCCCAAGCGCACAGAAGCTCCAGTAGCAGCTCCAGCAGTAGCAGCAGCAGCAGCTCCGTTCGCAACGGGAGGATTTGGTGATCAGTTTAAGAAATCCGCCAGTGAATGGGAGTGCGAGGCGTGCATGTTGCGCAACAAGCAGGAGCTGAACAAATGCGTCGCCTGCGAGACGCCCAAGCCAAAACCTAAAGGAGCAGCTAATGCTGCTGCTGCCTCTGGCCCAACTGCGCCGGCCATTAACTATCCAGCTGAGGACGAGACGGCGCGCCTTAAAACCACAAGCCTTGGCACACAGTTGAGCATGTCCAGCATTGCCCAAAACAGCGGCAGCAACAGCAGCAGCTTTGGCAGCAACAGCAACAGTTTTCCTAGCGGCTTTGGTGATGCCTTCAAGCCTCCGGCAAATATGTGGGAATGCGGCTGTTGCATGATCATGAACCCGGCCAGCCTTAATGAATGCCTTGCCTGCCAGTCTCCCAATCCCAAGAGTAGCAACAGCAACAGCAATAGCAGCACCAACAACAACAACACCAACAACAACAACAACAGCAGCAGCAGCAACAGCTTTAAATTTGGTTTTGAAGCCGCAGCCGCCGCCGGTACAGCTGTTGTGCAGCCTAAGGCGGACGCCGGCTTCCAGCAGCTGATCGCGGCACAAAAGTCGAGCAGCTGGAATTGTGAGGCATGCATGGCACAAAATGATACCAGCCGCAACAAATGCATATGCTGTGAGCAACTGAAGCCCGGCGCCACTGTCGAGGAGGCTTCAACCGCATCGGCTGTGCCCAAGTTTATGTTTGGCTTCCCAGCAAAGGGCGCTACAACAGCAGCAACAGCAGCAACAGCAGCAGGAACGACAACAACAGCTCCAGTCACGCAGTTCAAATTTGGGTTCGCGCCCGCTGCAGCAGTAGATGCTGGCAAGGATGTGGCCGATAGCAACAAAACTCTAACAACAACAACAACAACAGCAGCAGCAATAACATTCAGTAATTCAACAACAGCAACGACAAATTTCTTCAAAATTGGCACAGGAACAGCTGGCAAAACGGTGGACTTCAAGCTTGGCGACAATGCAGCACAGCAGCAACAGTTGTCGTTGGCAGCGGACAAGCCAGCGCCTGCTAGCAGCAGCAAGGCGCCGGCAACATCTAGCAGCGGCCAGGACTTGTTTGCAACAACAGTGACTCCAGTAGCAGCAGCAACAACATTTGCATTTGGCGGCAACATAGCAGCAGCAGCAGCAGTTGCAGCAACGACAACAACAACAACACCAGCTGCCGCAGCAAAGCCCGCGGAGAGCAAATTGTTTAGCTTTGGCAGCTTTGCGCCCAACACAGCCGTGTCCAGCAGCACCAGCAGCACCACCAGCAGCAGCAGCAGCAGCGGCGGCAGCAGCGGCGGCAGCAGCAGCATCAGTTTCAAGCCACCAGCAAATTTATTCAATCTCGGCGGCGGCGGCGGCAGCAGCAACAACGTTAGCAGCAGCAGCACGCTGCCAGCAGCAACGGGGACGAAAACAACAGCTTCGTTTTTATATAGCCCACAGACTGCAGCTGCAGCAGCAACAACAGTTGCGCCAGCAACTAGCTTTGCGCCAACAGCAACAATAGCGCCAGCAACTAGCTTTGCTCCACCTGCCGCCACAGCAACAACGTTTGTCTTTGGCAGCCAATCAGCTATGTCAACGGCAGCAGCAGCAGCAGCTAAAACGGCCGTCAGCAGCAGCAGCAACAGCAACAATTTCTTCTTTGGCGCGCCAGCAACATCAACAACAGCAGCTAGCACCAATGCTGGCAATGCTGGCATCTTCGGCTCCTCCATAACAACACCTAAAAGCAGCATCAGCAGCAACAGCAGCTTCCAAGCGCCGGCCAGCAGCAACACGGCGATGTTCACCTTTGGCAGCGGCAGCAACATCAATGCTAGCAGCAGCGGCAGCTTTACCAGCCCATCGTTTGGCTTTGGGCCGAAGCCCACAGCATCGGCAACAGCAATTGGCGATCTGGCGCCCGGCCTCGCAACGAGCAGCAGCAGCAGCAGCAGCAACATTGGCAGCAACACATCAACAACAACAACAACAACAACACTGACCAACTTTGGTTGGCCAACAGCAGCAGTAACAGCAACAACATCAAAAGCAGAAACTTCATTTGCAACAACAGCAGCAGCAGCAGCAGCAGCTACTCCCTTTGCCAATAATCCTGCAACAAGCGTTGCAACTTCCTCCACAACTTTGTCAATTTTTGGCAGCAGCCGCGGCAGCAACCTGTTCGGCAGCAACAACACGGCAACAAAAACAACAAATGCAATGCAGCCGCTGGCGGTCAGCTCGCCATTTGGCATGGCATCAACAACAACAACAACAGCAGCAGCAGCAGCAGCAGCTGGCGCCGCCTCCGCACAGCCCAATACCGGCGGCAATGGCACAATTTCCGCCGTATTTGGCAATGTGAATAGTCCATTTGCTACAAATGCAGCGCCCGGTGCCGGCGGCGTCGCCTCCCCGCTGACAAACATATTCAACAGCAGCAGCAACAACAAGGGAACACCAACAGTCGCAGCAGCAGCAGCAGCAACAACAACAACTGTTGCAGCAGCAACACCTAAACCGGCATTTAATTTTGTCAGCGCCAACGCACCAATAGCTGCGGTAAGTGTTGTATAACAACGCATTTTGAACAGTTCCATTAACAACATCCGAACTCTCTACACAGCCCGCCGGCGGCGTTTTCAACTTTGGCGCAACGCCCTCGAATGCACCTGCAAGTGGCAACAGCATCAGCAGCAGCAGCAGCGCGTTGCCAAAGCCAGCCTTCAATTTCACGGCAACTGCTCCGCAGACGACGGCATTTAATTTCTCGGCGAACTCAACAACAGCTGGCGGCAATGCGGGCAACAGCGACGTAAGTTTAACACCAAGCATAGCATATTTTTCAGCCAGGCAACACTCGTAGTTTAATAACTGGTTTCAAGGAAACGTACATTTAAAAATGAGAACAATTATTGCAATTATTGTTGTTGCTGTTAGCGGCTGTTTTTTCTATTACTGTGCATGCATTTTCGGCAGTGTTGTTTATTGTCGTTAACTGTGCGTGTTGTTGTGTTTGTTATCGTTTATCGATGACACATGCATATATTAGTAGCAAAAAAAAAAAAAACAAAAAAACACTTAAAAAAAAAAAATATTATTTTCGTTTTGTACTTATACTTTTTCTTGTCTTTATTTTTTATTTCTCTTCTTCCATTGCTCTGTACTGTTGGAAAAAAAAACAAACAACAATATATATATATATATTCCATTGTAATACTCCCAAACCGCTACATCAAAAAAAAAAAAACTATCCCTTTTGGGCACGGTCACGATTATGCGATAACTACCTCCAACTCTTACTACTCATATTACTTTAACCGATAATTTAAACAACTGCTGTGCTGCCAAATACCTACCAAATACTACTACCTACTATCGACTACCAACACTATCAAAATATACTACTATTACCACCTACCACCTACTACTACTACTACTACTACTACTATTTAAAATGGTGTGGCCAATGAAGTTATTTCCAAGAACGGAACGACTTTTCCAATTTGGGGCCACTGCGCCGTCAACTGATGCTGGTGGCACATCATCATCCATGATGCCAGCAGCAAATCAATTGTTCAATTTTACCGCCTCAGCGCAGCAAATGCAGGTAAACTTTAAATGGACAGTACCTCGATTTAGATATCTATATGTGTATCTATATAAATATTTTATATGTATTTATTATATTTGTTATTAATAGAAGTAGTTAGTTTGGCACTTGCGTATCGTTCATTTTCTATTACATGTCATTTTTCTACATTATCAAGCATGCTTTACTGCCCACTGTGCTTGTCAAACCGCACATTGATTAAATATAATTCGAATTATATTTGTGAATATAAATATGTATGTATATATAAATTATTGTTTGTATTGCTCGGTTTTGCATGCTCGGCCGCGAAATGTTTGACAAGCACTGACAATAAAGCTTTTCAATTAACAAGAAACAAAACACAACCTCCACTCCACCCACCCACCTCTTCCCGACCGACCACGCCCCGCACACCGCCCCCCCACATACACATTACATGATCACATTTACAATTATTCCATTTCAAGCTTTATTTACTTTAGCCGCCCAATCATAGCACATAATTTTTACATAATTTTACATACACATGCATACCTAAATACACAAAGAAAATTGCCAAAAAAAAAAAAGTGTTGGAAAATCAACAAAAGATGTGCAAAATGTTGAAAGCTGGCAAATTTTCTTAACATTTTCATTTGCGCCCACAAAATTAGCGAACACAAACAAAACATTCGAATTGTTTAAATTACAACACTTTTAAAAACAAAAACCCAAAAATATCTTTTCCAGTCAACGCCAAACGCCGCTCCGTTCCAATTTAATGCCGGTGCGCCTGCGCCAGCCAATATATTCGCGTAAGTACGAGTGACAGAGACGGCAATATAGCCGTGTGCGCTTGCTACAGATCAGAGTGAGCAGAGAATGTGTGCAAGGAGGAAAGAGAGTGTTTTTGTTTAATTTGGCCTAATGTTAAATTGAAACAGGCACACACCCACACACACACACACACACACAAACAAACAAACAAACAAACTTACTTACACAAATAATAACAAAATGCATCATTAACCGTTACAAGTTTGGCATTGCATACGTTTTATTTATAAGGCACTTTTATGTTGAAACATATTCTCGTTGAATGCACATTATACATTTGTACATGTCATTGTGCCATATGTGTGTTTCTCATCTTAAATACCTCTGTGTGCGTGTGTGTGTTATGTGTGTTTATTATATCTTAGTGTGTGTGCGTGTGTGTGAGTAGCATAAGCTCTCGTTTACTCGATTGGCTGTGCTCTGAATGTACTCTCTTTCTCTCTCTCTCTCTCTCTCTCTACCCTCTCTCTCTCACTCTCACTCACTCACTTGGTGTTTTCAGGCGCGCTTGTTCGCTGCACCAGAAACACCCTGTACTAATTAATCGCTAATTCATCCTACTCCTAAAACATTCACAGTTTCAATCCACCAAACGCTGGCAGCGCCATGCAGAATCCACGCCGCAAGATACGCGGACCGACGCGTCGCCTGCCGCCGCGGTAGAAATGGAAAGTGGCGCCGCCGCTGACGCCGCCGCCAACAATGACAGAACCGGACAACAATGGACAACACTGGGACACGGACTGGGACGTGGATGCGAATTGGGGGCGGCGGAGCAGCAGCTGAGGCACAACGACAGCCACACAACGACGACAATTCGTGACAGCGGGCAGCAGCAGCATCAGCAGCAGCAGCAGCAGCAGCAGCGGGAAGGAGAAAGAGAAACACACAGGACGGCGACGAGGACAAGGACGACACTGAGCTGCCCCTCCGAACAGCAAACACCAACGGCGACGGCCATGTTACAGCGCCGCAGCAGCCGGCTGCACGAACGCCACCAGCAAATTCAAAATGAACTGCAACAATTGCAGCAGCAGCAGCGACGGCGACGGCAGCAGCAACAGAAGCAACAAAAACAACGACTCAACAAATATCGCTTTGTGCGCAGTCCGACCGCAGCCGCAGCAGCAGCTTCAGCAGCAACAACAACGGCGGCAGCTTTGGCGGCTAGGGTTGCCAGACAGTACAAATTAAGCTTGCTGAGCAAAAGGCAAACGCGCAAAAGCAGCGCCAATTCCAGCGCCAGCAACAACAGCAACGAACTGGAAGGCGGCTGCGCAGCCAGCATCGGCAGCAGCCACAGCGACACAGTCACAGCCGCCGCGTCACACATGCTGCGCAGTCGCTATAAGCTGGTGCGACGGCGCAGCGCTGCCGACTGAAAGGCCAAGCAGCGTACGAAAGCACATGAAGAAGAAGGAACAACAACACAACGAGAGTTAACTGAACGGGTTGGCAGGACGCCAGCCCGTGACGGAACAGACTGGAACAGTGCAACACTACAACAACAACAACAACAACAACAAAAACAAGAACTACTAAACGGATTGACGGAAAACAACTTTTTGGAAATCATCTTTATATAATATACATACATATATAAGTTTTGTTTTTCAAATGCGCGCTCTGGTAAAAAAAAAAATCAAGAATTGAAGGAAACTGAATAAGAAGCAGACGCAGACGCAAAAGCACATTGTCTGCAGCAGCAGCAGCAGCAGCAGCAACAAATCTGATGCGCGCAGGTCTTATAAATTTTAGTTATCTAGTTTCATTTATTTTTTTTTTTTCTTAAATTAACTTAAATTAATTTTTGTTGATTTGTCAAATTTTAGAACCCAAATTATACATATATATTATATATAATAAAAAACTATATAAAGCCAGTCGGGGAAACATTTATACGTACACGCTATGGAGAGATTGTACACGCAGCCGTTAATTTCAAACACCAACCGCAACAATAACAACAACAAAAGAAAATAACAAACAACAACAAAAAACAAACATTTGTAAATTTGAACTGTATTTTTTTTTATATGGTGAACTTTAGCGCTTTTATAAATATAAACAAAAATATTATAAATACATATTTATAAAACTTTAAACGATAATTATGTAATAATTATGTTGTGAAATTGTAAAGAACATGTTAAAGAGACGAAAAAGAAAAAGAAAAATAGCGCAAAAAATGAAAGTATATACATACATTATTAAATGGAATCATTTGTTTAGACAATTTTTAAGTGCAACTCGCCCCACGATTTTTTGGTTGGCGCTGCGTAGCGGTTATCTAGAGAAGAAAGCAACTGTTTAAAAAAAAAAAAAAAAAAAAAAAAAACTCATTACGTATATGTATGTCATTGTTTATGTTATTCAGTTAAGATTCGATTCGTACTTCCGTTTCCGTCTCTCAAAAAGCAGGAATCGCGAGCCTAGCAGGAATAACAGCAAAAACAACAATCACTACCCAAACAAGATCGGTAAGCTATATATATATATATATATGCATATATAGCTAAAGAAACGACACAGAAAAAAACTACATTTATATAATGTGCGTGTTTTTTTATAAACAAATAACATAAGATGAAAAACAAAACTGGAACCCGAAGTCTTAGTGTTAAGCGACTCGAAAAGAAAGTAAATAAACAGTTGACAAATTGAAATCATAATGTAAATAAGTAAATATAAATGGTATGATAATTAAAAACGTGACAAAAATATTAACTCTCAACTCTTTGAATTTTATAACAAACTGTTATGCTATAAGCGCGCACTTTTAATTCAAATTCCAACGGACTGTTGGCAATTAACAGTGTTGGCTAAAATTTCAAATGCGAGTGCTGTCAATCATCAGAAACTAATTATGCTCATCGTTATAAAGCTTTCAAAATATATATGTAGAAAAACACTGTTACATGTAATGGGCGAATCTTCAACAAAACGGTTAAATACTAACAGGCTGTTGGCAGTTGAACTTTGCCAGACAGTGCTGCCAATGCACGTGCAGCTAGTGATGTGCTAACGCTTTCGATTAGCGTCGACTATTCATATATAAAGTTAATTTTATTTTTCAAATTCGGACATGTAAACAACAATAATTTTAACATTTTACAAAAACACAACGAATGCAAGTCTAGGCTGGCAAAAAAATTGATGAGACCGAATATATGGGTACTTTGCATCAGTTTTGTCGTTTCCTTATTTTGTGCTTATCGAAGTACGGTCACTCTCAACTGTTAAATATCATTGGTGTAAAATTTAAAACACCGCCCTAATATACGAATATAGAGATTTGTTTTTCGAAACAGACGCCTCTGAACGATGACAGCCAGCTGTACATTATTAAGCTCTTGGACCTGAAGAGCCGACTGGCACTTTCGATTGGAATTCGAGCCGTTGCAGAGCTCTGTGGGCTTATTTATGGCATAAATGCGTATTCATTTATCATTTTGGACAATATTTAACGTGAATCGGTACATATGGACGTACGTTCGAGTTACGATTATCTGATATAAGCAAAAAAAAATTCGCAACAAAAATGCGAGTTTCTTCATTCGAAGACATCGAGAACGGGTCCATTTTTTAATTTATAACGGGTTTTGGTAAAGCTTGCATAGATACGATATCTCCGACGTGTTGTATTGATATCTAGTTGAAGTAATGTGCAATCTGTCTGCTACGTAAAATATAAAGCTTTTGCTATATTAGTCTACTTCAGTCATCTCGTTGCTTTTCCAAATTTTGTACTTAAATTTCAATGTTTTATTCCCTGTAATTTTCAAAAGTGCATAGGTAACAGTGTTAAAAAATGCACAAAAGGATTACTCATCGATATATTCATTCTTGAATATCATATGAAATTATCGCATATTCGCGACTTCAATATCGATAGATATCGCTGCGATATCAACATCCCCAGTTAACAGAAAAACGCACGACAAACATAAATTCGTGGAAATTACGCACGGGTGTTTTTTCGTAGCTCAATAGTACTATTTGTTTATTTTTTTCGGTTCTAACTTAAATGAAGCACACATGCATATGCAAATGATTTAGTGTAATTTGTGTATAAGTTAAAGGCAATTGCAAATGTTAGATTTTAAGATGGATATCAAATGCAATCAGCGCAGCAGCAGAAGCAGCGGCAATAGCAACAACGACAACAACAAAAAGGCTGACTGACTACACCCAAAAACGCAACAAGAAAAAGGCAGCATATAAAGGAAACAGTTGGAGGCGAGGAATAACAAAACGACAGGAAAAATGAAGTAAAAGCGACAGCAGCGAACGGAACGGCACTTCAGTTGCAGTTGTAGTGGAGTACATACGCACGGTCACACACACCAGGAGATATATACACGTACATACATACATTTCCAAACAAAAGCAGCACACAAAGAGACATTTGCATGCATATGTGTGGGTGTAGTAGCAGCAGCAGCAGCCCAGCTCCAGCGTACAAACCTCGGGTTCATTCGGCAATCGTCGTTCGTCGTTGCTCGCTCGCTCGCTCGTTCGTTCGTTCGTTTTGTTCGCACGCTCGGTTTATCGTGTTGGAGTAACAGCATTCGCCTACGCAGCAGCAGCAACGACAGGCAAAGGAAGCGGTTTAAGAATGCATGGGCATGCACAAAGTACGAAGCACGAAACACGACAAATGCGAGAAACACAAGAGAAATGCAAATTTAACAGAAATTGAAATAAGTGCAACGGGTTTCCAATTCCACAGCGCATTGTAATTCAAAACGCAGTCGCAAATTTATGCCAAACTGATCAAAAGCGGGTGCGCGCGCGATAGAGAGAGGGAGCGCAAGATTTTTCGTGCAGAGTGAGAGACATAGGCCCTGAAGAGATACTAGAGAGAGAAAGAGAGAGATCAAGCGCCGTTAAATCGGATCACGTCCATTTTAGCCACAGCCGCAGTTCCTTTGTTATTGGATTTGTTATATACCCAATTGCTGCTCCTGCCTCCTGCTTGGGACGTTGACGTCGTAATATGGATTGTGGTGCTCTTGCCGCGCAGCAGCAGCAACTATTACAACAACACCAGCAGCAACAGCTACAACAGCAGCAGCAGCAACAACAACAACATCATCTGCAGCAGCACCAGCACCCACGACAACAAAATACGCTAAATTGCCTGGAAGCAACAGCAACAACAAATGTAAGTTTACACACACACACGTACATATATACATACATATATGCATATATGTTCGCTTACATGTATTTCTCTTTTACTTCCACTTCACATTCGCCCCCACACACAAGCCGATGCGCTGCGTTATGCTGCCTGCGTCGCAGCTGCCGTCAGCGTCGCAGTCAGCTGCATTAGCTCTTACAGTTTATTGGTTTTCTTATTAGATATTTTTCATATGAGTAACTTTGGCTGCGACGCTAGCATCGCAGTCGCTGCTGCAGCAATTGTCTTTGGCTGCGTGTGGGCTGACAGGGGGCGTGGCTGCTAGCCATGTGCATAAATAATTTAAGATTGTGATTGAATGTGTATGTGCGTGTGTGTGTCTGTAGAGGGGTGGGCGGCTTGTACTCTTTTGAAGGCAGGTACAAAGTGCATGCAGCATTATTTTCTGTCTTGGCCAAGTTCGCGAAACACAAAAAAAAAAAATGAAACAAAAACAAGGCAACTGGAAAAACGAATGACTCAAAGACTATTTAACCAACTGATGATTAATCTCTGCATAGCTACAGCTGCCGCTGCTGCTGCTGCGGCTAAAGAAAAAAGCAATGGAAAACACGTAAGAGCGCACTAGTGGCTAGAAGTCGACTGATAAATACCCTGTAGTAAGTAGCACACTCGAAAACTAAATTGCTTCAGTTTTAGACTCTACTGGAATTTACGGATATATAATGTAATTATTATTATGTTAAAAAAACAGTTTTAATTCAAATTTGATTAAAACGAATTTTCTCTCTAGAAAATAGTTTTATTATTTGTGTATGTTCTGAGGACCTAACTCAATAATCTTATGAAAGGAGGAAGTATTTTGCTAAACCCCATCAATGCTGCTAAATCCCATTTATACTGAATATCAATTATGTGGGTTGTCTAAGTTTCATCAATTCTTGAATACTCCCCATACATAGTACATTATACCCCCCTTAGTGCATATAATAAATATAGGATATATAACTCACAACACAGTCGAGAAGTACCGACGCTTTAATTGCCGATTTGTACATGGTACGAACTTTTGCCCATTACTTTCACCGTGCATAAATTCTAAAGCAAAGAAGTTCAAAATAAAAACAACAATGAACGAGAGAAGTTCAAAATAAAATTGTTTGTACAAAGGCCATAACAAAAAGAGAAAAGAAAGAAAAGAACATACAAAGCCAAAAGCCGTTGGCGTTGACGTATGTTCGGCATGAGCGCTGCACAACAACAACAGCAGCAGCAGCAGCAGAAAGAAGAAGCAGAAGGAGACGCAGATCAACAACGCACTCTGTTGCTTTTGCGTTCTTTGTTTTTGCCGCAGCGGTTAAATCTTTCTTTTGCCTTTTACCCCCCGCTGCCGCTAGCCACCTTCTTTCTCGCAAGTTTTGTTTTGCAGAGCTACGTGACTGCAATAAAATTTAACTGCAATTACGTGTCGCATGCTTTGTGTGCCGAAAATTGCCAAAAGAAAAGCAAAAGAAATGTCCAAGAGGCGAACGAGTAACATTGAATGCCTCAAGGATACGCGCAGCATGCGATAACAGAGCGCACAGTCGTATCTAACGGCACATTTTGACCAGGTCCTGTTTTGTGTTTGTGTTTTTGCGTGAGTAATTGCCAGTGCTGCCAGTCAGTTTCAATTGTTTTTACCAACGGGCAGCACCTTTGCTGTTGCTAACGCACTAGAAGGTTGTGTGGAGAGAGTGCGACATTTGGTTAATTTATGGGCGCTCATAAGTTTATAGGTGTCGAAAATAAGCGCCAGTATGATTTTTGATGGCTTTAGATTGCTTCATTTTATTTAATTATTCTCTCAGGTATACAATAATTCACACTTCTTTAATGAATGGCATGTAAACCGGCACAGTGATAAAACCCATAGCAAAAATCAAATTATCTACTAAAAATTAAATTAATTTGATAGATCTGCGAAGTTTTGTAAGTTCTATGTTTAAAAGTTGTTAAGAAGCTGAAAATAATAATAAAAAATTATCGTGTTCCCATCAAAAAATACAGACTATAATATATGAGAGTTCTAACATCTCGATGTCCACTGTATTTACAGATAAACCCCATTTTTCTCTTATATAATGAATTCCTTATTGAGCTAGAAATATTGTGCTGATGTGTAGTTCATTATTGTTTTTTTTTAAAGTAGTCATGAAAACGTGTGACGTCACACGCGTTTCCACAAATTTTGTCGCTATGCGCCATGCGTTACCTTCGGCGCTGCCGCCATGCGTGAGAGAGCGAGTGAACGGGCGAGTGAGCGAGGTTTATAGTGAGCGCGGCGTCGCCGTTGCTCGCATTTATCTTTCGACCGATGCGCGCATGAGACGGGCGACAGCAGCGCTGCGGATAAACGAAAACGGACAGCAAAAAAATAAAAATTGTAAATTGTAACGAGCGCGCGCCCGGTAATTAAAGGCGACAACTCAGTAAAAGTTAATTTTTTTTTTAATTTATTGTGTCGCACATATACACACTTTTCGGTCCTTTTGTTTTTGAAATACATTTTAGCTGTCGCTTCGTGCTCGTTGTTTTTGTTTTTTTTTATGTGTATGTTTGTGTTCGGCGTTTATTAAGTTCCTTGTGCTGCAGAAACAACAACAACAACAACAATAGCAAAAGCAATTAGCTCCAGCTGCTTTTGTTTATACAGCACAACTACAAACGCGAGTGTAAACGCGGTAAATAAAGCAATAATTAAAAGTGCCTTTTTTAATTGAAGAGCAGAATACAAACAACAACTACAGCAACAACAACAACAACAACAGCGGCGCGGCTGGGAATCGAAATCGAATTGACGTTAACATTGACGCGGTAAGAGCAACTCACACACACACACACACACACACACACACACACAGAACACAAATACACTCATCCATTTATTCCTGCATACAACCCTGTTGACTTGCCTGCAAAAGCTCAAGTTAAGCAAAGGGAGAGAAAGAAACAGAGAGCGAGCCCAGCGGAGAGTTGTTTGTTTTTGTTTTTTTGGCAGTTAATGTTAATGTGTTTCGCTTTTGTATTGTATGTATGCGTGTGTGCGGGGCGGTTGCACATCGACTTCAGTTTATTTGCTTTTATGTTCGAATCAATGCGATGCGGCGGGGAATATTGTGGGCAAGTGATAGGGAGCATTAGTAGGGGGTTTGCCCAGCCATATGCCTTATGGTTTTATTATTGTTTACTTCGTTTCATTTTGTGCCTTATCTTCATCGCCGCACTCTTTACTACAAACCGCAGACTCCCACACATACACGTGCTTTGTGTGTGTGTAGTTTCATTCAACTTTTCTGCATGCGGCAGCGAAATTTGTTCGTGTTCGGATATGGCATCGCCGCTACGTCTGGTCTCTTGTTTTTGCCGGTTTCTTAATTCTAATTTTTTTTGTTTTAACTTTATTTTTGCAAAGTCATATGGTCTTGGTATGTGCGTCATCCTGCCACCCGCATCCGCAGCTCCTGCAGCAGCACCCGCATAACATACTCACACACACACACAGACACACACAAGCTCTCTCTCTTCCTCTCTCTAGCGATTGTTGTTATTGGTGGTGTGGCCGTTTAATTGCTTCTGCACGTTCGTCAAATATTTGCTCAACTCTTTTTAATTACATTGCCCACTACACACACACACACACACACACACACACGCGCACACACAGAGGTTCAGGCATTTACCGTTTTACCCTTTCACACAAGCGATTTAGAAGTAAACGTGTAAGTGTGAGTAGCGGAACGTGAAGTACGCATCACAGAGCACAGTGTGACATTTGATTATGATTTGCAAAGCATATCATTAATCTTAAAGAAATAAATAATTGTAAATTGTAGATTATTTTAAGATTTCTGGTTGCCAATTTACCTTATCGTCGGTTTTTGTATTACATTTTCTGCTAGAAAAAGTTCTATAAAAAGACCTGAATTCAACACAAAAGATCTAAACATTAATATTTGGGGGAAGAAAGAATTCAGAATAATAAATAACAATTACCAAAAAACTCCACTTGAACTTTAACTCAATTTGTGCGTTGTGTCTATGTTGTATTTTTTTGGGGGATTTTTATTGTGATGCACTATTAATTTTCCACGCCTCTTCAATAGCATACACAACTCTACATATGTACATACACATATAAATTTTCATATGTAAATATAGCCTTGTGGCGAAGTTAATTCATACTGTTTGCCCTGAACCGAAATCAACATACATATTTTCCATAATATTTTTAGACTTATAATGAATGCACTGTTTCGATTCTGTGCGTAGACAAGGCAAACACATTTGTTGGATTCGATGTGCGTTTGAAATCATAATTTGTCTCGCACTCATATCAAATACATGTGCTTATGTGTTGCAACTTTTTACTTCCCATTTTTAAGTAGTTCATTTCATAAGCTTTTCGGCATGAAATCGACAGCACCAGCACCAGCCGGTTCGCCCCCACAAGGTTATGCCTTGGCCCACTGTGCGGCGGAGGTTGCCAAAGCCAGAAGCGAATTCGCTCAGTTGAGCGCATTTTAAATTGTCCGGCAATACGCGCAGCAGCCGCAGTCGCGTCGCGGTCCCTGTCGACGCAGCAACAGCACCCATATGACTTTTGCACATGGCTGCGCCGCGTCGTCGGGATGCCGCTGCGTGTTGCTGTTGTTGTTTTCAGTGCTTTACTTTTTATGATTCTTATTACACGCTTTGCTGCTTATGGCAGACTTTGCTTTGCCATGCTTTACTTTGCCGGCAGCGACGCTGGCTGCGCTCATCTTTAAAATATGTATGTATATGTATTAATGCGGCTACTGCGGACGCGACATCTCTGCTGCTGTTCATTTTAATTTTTGTTTCTGTTGCTGCCGCTGCCGTTGTCGCTGTTGTTGTAAATATTTTATTATCGCTTGTTTCCGTTTAGTAACCAAAATGGGGAAATGTGTGTGCGCACGCACACACATATACGCATACGCGTACATATTTAAAAATTCTTTTGTCGCCATATTCATTTCGAAATTATGTACTTGGCTTGTTGCTTCACACGACGCTTCGTCGCGCATCGCCCATCGGTCTACCCCTCCCCAAACAGCCTTGTCAATTTAGCTACATATGTATGTGTGTTTGTCTATCTATCGAGCTACATAAGCACACATATACGCACAAACATACATTCATACATGTTTCATTCCATTGCTTGCCATTCCGTTTTTAAATTCACCCCCTCCCCCGTCTCCACCCCCTTTTTCTGTCACATGGCTGACCCTGTGCATTTCTTGTAATTTCATTTGTATTGGTGGGAGGAAGGCAAAAACACAAAATAGACCGAATGGTGACTTCTTGTATTTTGCTTTTACTCTCTCGCTCTCTCTTTGTCTCTCATTACAAAATTAGCGTAATAATATTTGTATTTGTAATTTATTTTTAGCTGCGGTTTTTTGGTTGCCGCATATTGTAAATTATATTTAAACACGATTAGCTGTTGTTGCTTGTCGCCTCGCATCGGATCAGATCAGAGCGGTGCGGTGCGGTGCGGAATGAAACGGCTGTTACCAATGTGGGCGTGCAGTGACCCAATTTCTCTAATAGATTGCATTTTGCCACAGCTCTCTCACAGACGCACACATATACACAGTCTAGCATCCACATCCACACACACACACGCACACACGCACGCACATGTATGTATGTTGCTGATGTTGTTTTTGGGATTATTTAGCGCATTGAACTCTCTGCGCAGTTTTGCCTGGTCTCTGGCTGCTCTGGCTATTTAATCTACTGCTGCGCTGCTGCAGATCTGGCGACCATTGCAAACATTTTGCGCTTGGCATTTCCTGCCCGCCAAATGTTACATAAAATAAAAGAAGAAAAAAAAAAACAAGAAAACGAAAACGAACAAAAAAAATGGCAAAATTGTCGCAATGGGCTTCGCCACGTCCATTTCTTGGTTCTGTTGCAATTTCGTTTCATTCCTGTTGCTGTTTGCATTCCCATTCCCCCCATTTCCATATCCATTCCCATTTGCTGTCGCATTTCTGTTCCCAGGGCCGCCTTTTGCTAATTAAGTGCAGCACTTGACTTCGTCAAAAGCTCGCCATAAACATCAACAAATTGAGCACACACACGCATAGCATCTGTGTGTATGTGATTATACTGTTGTATTGTGTAGCATGTATAATTTATATGGCATTTTAGCACATTTGGTGTTCCGCATTCCACGCCTAATTGCTCTCTATGCGATCCAAAAAACAAAAACTGTTTGTGAATTTTATTTTGAAGCAAATCTTGCCCAAATATTCATGCAAAATATGTACAGTGATCTCTCGGAAATCAAAGCTTTCGGAAATTGAGACCTTTTTTGTTTTCTATTCGATAAATATCGTGAAACATGGGTGGGATTACAATGGTTTAATAAAAAAAAAGAGTCGTAAGCCATAATTCATTAGAAAGCCGTAAAGTAAATCGGAAATTTTCAGAATTATATTCTCGTATATTAAATAAATAAAAGTTGTTTAAAGTAAAGCACTTGGTACGGCCGCAGCCATGGTAAAAGCTATGAAATAATACTCTATAAATTCCACTTAATTTTTAACTGTTGTTTTTTTGTGATTTTGATACTATGATTGGGTGTCAGGATACATTCGTATGCTATATTTATATTTATATGCTTATCTGAAGTTTTTTCTTTTGTTTTCCGTCGAATTGATTTTCTTATGCCTCGTTTCTACTTCTAGAGTTCCCAGCTGGAACTGCTGACTCAGACGACATTTCATTAGCTCATTTGCGTCTTTTTTTTTTTTTTTTTTTTTTTTTGGTATGTAACAGCAACCACCCCCCTCCTCCCCTCCCCAGAGACTCGGCACAAACGAAATTCTGCCCCTGTTTCGCTCGGCGCATGCAACGTCTAACAACAATAACAACAACAACAACAAAAAGCGACTTGTAATTTGATTGAGCTGCAATAAAAATTTGTCAGCCTGGCAATAAAGAATGGGGGGGCACCCCGTGGCAGGGGAGGGCGACGGTTTTCTATTGGAGCATGTAATCATATGTTTTCATTTCATAATATATAATTTTTTCGAACTTCTTTTCTCCCCATTCTTTGATATGATTTATTGTGTACCGGGTGGGGGGAGGGGGGGGGGAGTGTTTGGAATGCTTATAACAAATGTTCTGCCTGCTCCACATACTCCGTCTCCACCTGCCCCCCCCCCCCCCTGACTGAAATCAACAAGTGATTGATGACGCCCAAAAACCTCGTGAACTTTAAAGTGAGAGCTGCATATGCATAGCTATATCTATATAGTATATATATATGTATGTGTGTGTGTGTGTGTGTGTATTTGTCTAAGTCGACCGACTAACCCCTAAGCCGAAGCACGTTGTGGTATCAAATTACACATACCGCATTTGCCGGGTGGACTACCTACAACTACTTGAGTGTGCGGGTGAAAAGGGGACTGACTACACTGACAGAAATTACGATTTAATAAATATACAAATATTATTATTTTAATGTTTATATGAAAGAACGAGAATTCTTCCAAAGCGAGGGACCATTGCAATACACTTTTAAAGTGTCATAAACGATAAAAAGTTATAAATGAAACTTTATATACGCCTGTTGAATACTTTATTTAAGGGAAATAAATAAATTTTCATAAAGATTTTAAATAAAAGTTGATCGGATGGTAAACAAAAAGTTTCTTGCAACTGTTCTTAACTCTTTGTTATTGTGTACTTTTATCAAATTAAGTAATTGTAGTAAAAGTTTTAGCTGAGCAGATCGTACGGTTTGAGCTGTGCGTCAATCCTCAATCAGTCAATCAGCAAAAACAGTTGTTGTGCTAGTTTTTCGCAGAGTGTACAGTAATGAGTGGACTGTACCCACACACACACACACACACACACACACACACACACACACACACACACACACACACACACGCACTCACACAAAGGGGCAGCTTAGAACGCATCTGTTCGGCCACTCGTGACGTTGATGACGATGACGAAGAGAAGGATGACGCTTATCTTGATCTCATAATCAGCAGCGGCGTAGGACAGAGAGTGAGAGGGAGAGAGGGAGAGAGGGAGAGGTACAAAAGGGGGAATCAAATGCGCGTCATTTTACCATTTTGGGCGTGGAAGAGACGGGACGCTGCTCGCTGCTCGCTGCTGGCTTTGTCTGAGCCAAGTGGCAGGTGCAACACGCAGCCGTTGCCCCCTGCTTTTTTTTTTTTTGTAGACACTCCTTAAGATACTCGTTAGTCATTATGCATTTTAACCCTAAAAAGCACCTTGCCCCGATTTGTTGCCTGGACACGCGTCACAGTGCAACAGGAACTGACAAAACAGCCCCTAAAAAAGAAAGAGAAGTGAAACGAATAAAGAACTCAACGTTTGATGAAACCAAAGATTGTGCTGCAGATTTCTTTTACATTTCTTGGTAAAATATCTCTATATATATATATATATATATTTTCTCTCTCTTTCATTTTGTATAGTTGCTTCCAAAAGCAGCGACAGATGGTTTTTTTTTTTTTGTTTTCCTTAAGGGTCGTTTCGATGGTCGCGTGTTGCTTTTTTAATTCGTTTTCTTGTTTGTCCATTCACTTTTTGGGCCGTTTGAGCACGCTTCAAGTAGGGGATTTGCCGGAATAAAATAAAACAAGAAATACGAAATAAAAATCAATCTGCATTCGAAACTCGTGCAGCTGTCGTAGCACTCAACGGATCAATTTTACCAGAGTGCATACGAAATGTACTTGATGTATGTATAAGACATTCTAATTAGATAGTATAGTAAATTGAGTTTATTTTTACTTAAGAGCACTATTTTCTCTACTAACACCTTCGTTCTTTAGCTGCGAAAAGGAGCATAGCTGGCCGGACGGGCAAATAAAACACCTTCATCGTGTCGGTGATGCTATTAGAAAATTGTGTATTCTAATTAGGCTTTTAGCATTTAATTATTATTATTTGATGTCATAAATAATTAGGAGAATAGTTATCGACCATCTAGACATATAACAGATATTCCATATATTTCTACACTCTGAAAATAGTCAATAGGAGCTATATGATATAGTATTCCAATTTTGGTACGATATTATTCAAATGCTGCGAGTACAAATATATCTTAAAAGACAAGTTCTTAAGCCAAACTCTGTTCTCGAGAGACGTTACATATGACGGTTATATGATATAGTGCTCCGACTCGGCTGTTGATACGGCTCAAAAATATGTATCTGAGATCGGAGATATCTACTTAAGGCTCTAATAAGTAGTGAACATATTCTAAGATCTGTTACTTGAGATCCCTAACTCATGTTCGCAGTTCTAACTTAGTTTCAGCTCAATCTCCCATGAGAGACACAATTTTTGATTAGGACTCGTTTGCGAGATATAAAAATTGTTGTTTTTATCGAAGACTGTCAAAATATTAACATACATATATTATATTTATAACATAAAATGCTTTTGCAAAACACTTGGTGAGTAGAAAAGTATTTATTTTAATACAAAATCCAAGCCTAAATGATCAAAACTTTTGATTTTAAGTACGAAGTTACAAATCTTTCATTTTCTAAAACTTTTCCATTTTTTTTTGATACAAATTTCAATCCTAAATGATGAAAACTTTTGGGTTCAAGTGCGGAATTTCCATAACACAAATTCAACCTTTTTTTTTTTGTCATGCTTTTCCTCTTGACTGTCTTTGAAGATGATCCTTTTGCATCTTTGGAAATCAAATCTTAAATTTCGAATTGAAAATCTTTAAATTTCCTTTTCAATGTTTCTATCTTAATTCGAAATAGTTTTGGTAATCGTATCTGAAAAAATTCTAGATGGATTATTTGCAATCTGATATATTTGAAATGAAATTGATATTTCAGAAATATTCAGCTGCCGCCAGCTGATGGCATTGAATTGCTCGAATGTGAATGTGTAGAAGGTTTTCTTTGAGTTTAAAAGTATGTGTATTTTATGTTTCTTCTATTTGGTTTCACAACTTGATGTTGCCCTTGTTGTTGTTGTTGTTGTTGTCGCTGTTGGTGATTAGGAAACGGCGTACTTGGCCTGTTTGACAATTAAGCTGCTTAACGAACCAGCATACCCCGCTCACATATCATTTCGAAGTTCGAAATTTGAATAGAGTCGTTTTACGAGCGACAAATTTGCAAAAACAACAGAAATCAGCATGGGATTCGCTTTATAAGGTAATGTGCCACCGCGACACGGCCATCAAATGCTAAACTTAATGCATTCATTTAGTTCTCTAATACCCTAACTTGGCGGGCGAATCGAAGGTTAGTCACGCGTTGTGCAACGTATTGAAGTTAACAACTTTGCGTCCATCTGAATTCAACTTGAATATATAGAGTTTAATGATTGCATATATATGTTATATACTATTCTTTACGGATTTGTACATATAATTATTTTGACACATTTCACACATTTTCCACGCTCGCGCGTGAATTGACTTCTCTAAGAATGTCGAAAACTTCGCTACTCTCATTTAGTTTGACTCTAGCCCATAAATATTAGATAACATGCGTGTCATCTGTTTGCAAGGGTATTTAGGCGTCGGCTTTACAGGCAACCATTTGCTTAGCGTGTTTTCCTTTTCAATTTTTATAACTATTTTTTGTTGGTCAGGCGCTTTGCACGCACTTGGGCCACAGTTTGGCTTTATTGTTGCTGTTGCTGTTGCTGTTGTTGTTGTTATTTATATTAATTGTCTACGGAAGTTGCTGTAAATGTCCGCAAACATGAAAATATTTTATATATATATGCTTTTATGCTTTATAAGCAGAGGAAGTTGGGACAGTTGGGGAGACAGCCCCTCCTCTCTCCCTCTTCCTCCCTCTTCCTCCCGCAATGTGGCCAGCATTTAATGCACATGACGTCATTTGGCTTGTTAATTAAAGTGCTGCTGCTGTTGCTGCTGCTGTTGTTGTTGTTGCCTAGTTAATGACAGCATTTACTTAGTTAAGCTTTAGTATGATTATTCTATATGCTTGGCATAGTTAAGTTTAAGTAATTACGGCTACAATTACAATTTGTGCAACATGCTTTCAATTAGCCAAATGTAAAAAAACCACCTGCTAAACTCAACCAACCCCCTCCTCCCCCCATTAAAACCCAGCCCCACCACAGTTTTGACGGTCACTCGGCCACTTGGCCACTTGGCCACTTGGGAGTGATGAAAGCATGACCAATGCGATGATCAGCGAACATGCAACATGCTCCAACAATTGTCGAGGTCATGTTGGAGAAGCCTATCCCACCTATTCCCGTTGTAAATGGGTCAGTTTTTTATGTTAACGTGCGAAGTGAGTTCATAAACTCCCGCCCTTAACCAGCCACAGTTTAGGCCCATTATGTGGCTGACATTGCCAGAAAAGTGTGTGTGTGTTTTCTTCTTCTTATTTGTGGAGCAGTTTCCAGTATGAGCTTGTGCTAGTCGAAGGTTAGAGTTTCTATTGTGAATTGGTATTGAGAAAAACTCCCAAACAACTATTGGCCTGCATATAGAGCTTAAGCAGAATGTGACCAATCCATTATCGACTCGACTAGAGCTATAATTAGAGTCTAAACATTGAATCAAGATCACGCCCGAAGGTGAGCAGCTGCAACAGCAAATCGAGCAATAAGTAAGCGATCGCAGTTGATCAAGAATTGTTTTTCCATTGATCACAAATAGTTGAATGATAATAGTTGGGTATTTGCAACAACTGGAAGAAGCAGAATAACAATCGATCGCAGTCAAGATTTATTTGAGTTCAAAGTTCTTTCTGGCTTTCTCTTGTTGATCTTAGTCAAGATCTAAAGTGTGGACACGAGCGGGGAAAAGCCAGACAAGTAGAATGTGCCCGAGTGCATTAGCATTGTTGTTGTTGTTGTTCGAGTTGGCACTTAGTTGCGAGCGAGTCGCTTGAGTATCTAAGCCCACAAATGGATGTACTCGCATTCGTACCTTAACAACAACAACAACAGCAACTGGCATAGACATCATATAAACTATGCAAATAGCAGGTCGTAAACTAACAAGAGATCACAGTACAACTGCGCCGCGACCTCAATGTGTGTGGCGGAGTTTAGCTTGTTTTTGTACCCTGTAAACCATTGAATGGCCCAACAGGGTGTTATTATATATATGCGTGCAAATAGGGGCCAAGTGCAGTCGAGCCTATTTTAGATTTTACATAGGTTACATAATTATAATATTAAAAGAGCGAGGTTAACTTGGCAGAACCCTTTCAATGTACTCCATGCAGATTGGCTGCATTGTCTTGATAAATAAAACTCTGCCCATGATATTATTAACAATCAACATTTGTGAACTCAGCAACAATTGGAGCTACAGTCTAGTCTTAGGTATGCAACAAATACATATATCCAATCTATAGGACAACTTTCCGGATTTTTCGCCAAATGGAATAAGTAAAAACAATTTGCAAGTGCATTTTCTAGAGGTTAAAGGGCAAGGACTTCTTCAAGTATGATTAAGTTAGCTTGTATTTTCTTCTCGAAGCCTATTTTTCATCTGCTGCTTAGACTGAAAGTGCGGGTCTGCAGCTTGTTACAGGGTATGCACTCGTATATCTAACGCTTCTCTGCAGCTTCTTATAGGGTATGCACGCGTATATCTTACGCTACTCTGCAGCTTGTTACAGGGTATGCACTCGTCTAATACTTTCGTCAAAGGCATTTCTTTTGTACTTGTTGTTGTTGTATTTGTGTTTGTCAATGCAACTCAATTAGAATAGCCGCTGTTGTTGTTGCTGTTGTTGTTGCTGTTGTTGTTGTTGTTGTTGTTGTTGTTGTTGTTGTTGTTGTTGTTGTTGTAACAGAAGCTGTCATTGAACTTTAAGCAAACGCATGGAGAGCAGGGTCGCAGCGGGGTCGTCGCAGTCGGAGTTAGGGTTGGGTCTGCCTACAGAAAATTAAAGTTGGTAATGGCAATAGTCAAAAGCAATGCCACCAAAGCACACACACACACATGCACTACACACACACACACGCACTACACACACACACGCACACGCACAGTTTATAGCACACTTGAACCCATAAATCAACGCAGTCGTCCAACCGATCCATTGTGGAGCGACCTCGTGCCCCATACCCTTACCCCCGCCCACTTCCCATATGTACGCTTATCCCCTCTCTATATATATACATACGTATATATATATTATATATATTCTTTCCGTTTTGTGCGTCCCTGGATTTTATCAGCTTGTGTGCCTGCAGCTTCAGCTGCCCTTCGTGCTGCAATGCGCCACTTCGATGACTGATGGCACACAACTAGACAGCAATTCAAAAAGAGAGAGAGACAGACAGAGAGAGAGAAAGAGAGGGAGAGAGAGAGATGGTCAGTCAGTCATGTCAGCAAGTGCCAATTACCGCTAAGCCTCCAAAAATCTTTGTGACTCACTCGAGCGCCAACTCGACTCTCGTCGTTGGCTGTTGTCAGTTACCTGTTAAACATTTCCAAGCTCCAATCATGCCGTCAAGCGGTAAATCACTACAAACCTTCGTCTGTGTGTGTGTCAAATACATCACCTATCCAAACACTCGACCAAAGTGAAGTAAGTCCATAAAACTCTCAGAAGTATTGACTTTGTCTTTCAAGTTCTACAAGGCGAAAGATACATAAGTCAGGTTCTGCCAGAACATTATTTACAGAATGCGCTTTTTAAGTAGTCGCACTGCCAACTTTTCTGAGGCAATGGTAGAAAATCCATTTCCATTCGAAAGACCTATGGTGGGCAGCTATTTAGCTGGATAAGCAACTCAGCCCATTATCAGAGTTCTCATTACTTTCAGAGAAAAAACTAACTAACTAAGCTTCATGGTTTTGGCTCAAGACATTGTCTACAAATACGCAACATAATATTATCATCCCAATTTGAGTTCTTTGAAGGTCTTCAAGTTCAATAGAATTCTGTCGCGCAATAGAAACCATTTAAACCCATTTTGATTACTTTACCAATATAATACTTTTATTACATTCACGTTTTTTCTTTGTAACAGAAACAAACCCAAACAATATGCGAGACTTTATGGAATACTATCTTACGAATAGAATGACAATATAATCCGATTTCATTCCAGGTCTTTTTCTAGTTGTTGAAAGCTTCTTTGTCTGGTATTTGAAGCTGGTTCTTATCTAAACTACAAGAGGTGCACATCGATTATAATCGATAAAAATATAATCGATTATAATTAATAATTATCAAAGTGTGTCTTTTATCATAGCAAGAATCTGATTCATAAATTGATTTGATATGATATCTTAGGATATAAATATATGTATATATATACATATATATTAAGAACACTATTTTCTCTACTAACACCTTCCTGCTTAGCTGTGGGCTCTAATAACGTCACTGACAAAATTATCTGGGAAATGGAGCATAGCTGGCCGGACGGGCAAATAAAACACCTTCATCGTGTCGATGATGCTATTAGAAAATTGTGTATTCTAATTAGGCTTTTAGCATTTAATTTTCATAATTTGATGTCATAAATAATTAGAACGACACTCGCTTTTGTCGAGCAGTAATAAATTAATAAATATATATAGATAGATAACTATGGACAGGTTCCTAACCGCTTGACTCATCGCGATGCTCTGCCCAAAGAGCAACAGAAACAACAACAACAACAACAACAAATTTTGTTTTTCTTGTGAGAAGTTTTCTTTTAGTGAATGGTTTGCTCTTGGAATCGTCGGATATTATTCTTTCCTAGGAAAGTTACAGCTGTATAAATATTATTATAATTATGTTGTTGTTGTTGCAATGTGACGAAAGTCGTGTCGAGTCTAGCCAAATCTGTGTGTAGCTCCTTTTTCCTGCCAGTCGCCGACTTCCTCTCGCAGCTCTCTCTCACTCTCTCTCTCTCTCTCTCTCTCTCTCTACCTCTCTGTTGCTCTCACTTAACTTGCCTCTAGCTCTCGCTCTGGCTAGCTGCCAGTCGTTGTCGTTAGTACGTGACTTATGTATAGGAGAATTACTTAACACTTGGCAACTCTGACAACGACAACAACTGCGGAGACTTAAGCGACAACTTTGGGCGATAAAAAGCGCTCAACTATCAGCGACTGCGACTGCGACTGCAGCTGGAATAATGCCAATCAGCAAGGGGTTGACTAGCAGAGGGGCGGCGGGCTGAGCTGCAGCGGCTCAGCTTTGATTATTATTGTTGTTCCTCTTGGTTTTGTTGTTGTTGCTGTTGTTGTTGTTGGTTGCTGCCGCTCAAACGGAAATGTGTAACGTGTTTGCAGCTCGACTGAAGCTCGACTCGATGCAGCTGCGATTGAGCCGCGATCGAGACCTGGGCACGTACCAAAAAACTGTGCGCTGATTATGGCCAACAGTGTGGCGTTGCGGCTAGCTGCGGGGCAGCAAGGGGCTTGGGCCGGGGAACACTGTCCAACGGGCAGTTCATTAGGCACATAAACCATATGCCGCCAGTCAGTTGTTTTTTCTGCATTTCTTTATTTTTTTGGCGTGCTTTGCAACGCCCTCACTTTCAATCCATTCCCTTTCTTATTTTATTAACAACTGTTTTTTTGTTTAGCAACACCTTTCCTTGCATTTTGTAACACTTGCGAATCTGGCCTGAATTTCAAATATTTACAAACAAATAAATACGTATATCAACTTACGAATTGCTGGCAAAACTTTCAGCAATAGAAGGCTGAACTCTTTCGACTACTTTAAACCCATTTTCAAATTCGTCTTTAAAGCGCTTTTGAAACCGTCTTGATTCACTTTTAATCGTTTTTTAACTGCAGCGGGCGTTTTTTTTTGTGAGGTACTTAAAAAAAAACTATTAAAGCGCGCTTCTGCGCCACTTTATTCCAATTTAAATCACATTTTGAAGCACAACTGTTGTCGAATCACTTCTAAAACCAATTTTGGAACAACTCATTAAACGCTTTTCAGACAGTTTTTGATGCTTTGTCAATTGTTGAACCACATTTTCCATTTCCCTTACCCTGAACCCATTAAAAATGGATAATGTATTTGTGCAAATGTATGTAAGAGGCAGAAGGAAGCATCTCCGACCCCATAAAGTATATATATTCTTGATCAGCATTAATCGCCGATTCGATCTAGCCAAGTCCGTCCGTCCGACTGTCTGCCCGTATGTATGAATGCAAGGATCTCAGAACCTATAAGACTTAGAGAAATTGTTTGGGATCTCCCGACTACAGCCTCTTGTCATTTATATCTAAAGCCAATTTTAAAATATAAAATTATGTCACCAACTTTGAGGTCGAAACTGGGACTTAAATAATCCGTTTATAATTGATGCAATCAAAAGGCGATCTAGTTTAAACCTGTTTAAAGTGGCTTTAAGCTGCTTTTGAGCCATTCTCAAGCAAGTTTAAGCTGTAAGCCTGAGTCAAAAAGGGCTTAAACCGCATACAAGTGCGCTCAAATCAACATATATGCTATTTAAGGATTATTTTGAACCCTTTGTAAGCCAATTTCAATTGGCAGCCGATTTAAATTGGACTCAATTATAGTATCTTATATTATAGTATATTTTATCTAGCTTCACATTCGTTGTTTATTCAGACTCGATTTGAATTAGTTGTAATCGTTGCTTGTGTTCGATTCTTTGCAGATAAGTCAGCAAACTAGCCAGGGGATCATCGTTGGCAGCGCTGCCAGCGAAGGATCGGAGGCAGTTGGTGCAGTCACCAGCGGGAGTCCACAGCACAAGTTGCTGGGCGTTGGGGATAATTCGAGCGGCGCTGGCGCCGTCAAACTGCGCAAGCACAGCGAACGAACGACGCCGGACGCCAAAACGCACGCCTCCTATCGCATCTCCATGGCCAATCTGGAGGATACACAAGAGTCCGAACTAGATCTGATTCTCGGCGAGCTGAGCTTGCTCGAGGCCCAGATCAGCTACGGTGAGGCAAGCTTTCTGCCCGGCGTGGCAGCTGCCGCCGCCGGTGTCGCTGCCAATGTTGGTCTCAATATTGGCGGAGGTTTGGCTACGCCAACGCCACCGCCGCCGCCGCCTGGCCTGGCCTCCATATCCATATCGGCGGCCTCGTCGCGCACACATTCACGCACAAACAGCAGCATATCCGGCGATGTAAGCACCACATCCTCCTCGTCGGGCATCTCAGAGAACGGCAATGGCCCGAGCAGCATTGGTCTCAGTGCTGCTGCAGGCAACGGCGTTGGCGGCGTTGGCGGCGTCAGCGGAGGCGGAGGCGGAGGAATTGGAGTCATGGGCATTACCGCTGGACACATGACCATGGGCATCACGCTGGGCGTTGTGACGCCACGTGAGCCGCGCACCGAATCGCCGGACAATGATTCGGCATTTAGTGACACCGTTTCGCTGCTCTCCAGCGAGTCGTCCGCCTCGTCCAACACCTCGCTGCAGCAGCAGCAGCAACAGCAGCAGCAGCAGCTGCAACAACAGCTGCAGCAGCAACAGCAGCAGCAACAGCAACTGCAGCAGCAACAGCAGCTGCTGCAACAGCAGAAAGTACATTTGCAGCAACAGCTGCAGCAACATCATCAACAGCCGCTGCCGCTGCAGTCCTCAACAAAGGCAGCCAAAATACAGCTGGCGCTGCACAAGCTCGAGAGCGCCTCGGTAAGGCGTCTCTTTGTCAAGGCCTTCACATCCGACGGTGCGTCCAAGTCGCTGCTCGTCGATGAACGCATGGGCTGCGGCCATGTGACGCGCCTGCTGGCCGACAAGAATCATGTGCAGATGCAGCCCACGTGGGCGCTGGTCGAGCACTTGGGCGATCTGCAAATGGGTGAGTGGAATGGGTGAAGGCAAAGCATATAGTATATGAGCAGTTCCACAAGAGCAGAGCTAAGCTAGCCACAGAAAAGAAAATATACGCAAATGATAATCTTTTAACGCTTGTGATTGAAGCGAGGTAGAAGGGCAGACAGACGAATGGATCAAATAATAAATAAAATATACTGGATATGTACATATATATACTATTATATGCATATGTATTTAAGCGACATGTCAAGTTTGGTGACTCTGGCTATTATAACTATCGAGATTTGCTCAAAAAACCGAGTTTCGATATCGATTTTTTATACCGATTTTTATCGATTACTCGGAAACGGGGCAAGATATCGAAATATAGCGGGCACTTAGAGAAGCTAGATTCCATTTTAGGTCTCATAAATACGTTCATACATACGGACAGACGGACGGACATGTCTAGATCGACTCGGCTATTGATGCCCATCAAGAGTATATATACTGAATCGGATTGGAGATGCTTCCTTCTGCCTGTTACATACATTTGCACAAATACATTATACCCCCTTTAGCCATTTTTAATGGCCAAGATTGTGGAAGTTTTCTTGGTTGCCTCCGTCCGCCTGTTGCAACTTTTTCAATGGGCATAGACTATATAAAAATATGTCACGTAACGTGTGAAACGTCGCATTTAATTTTATCGCTTGCATCAAAAAAAAAACAAATTATATAAAGATATAATTAATAATTTAAAGCCAAGTGCAATTTATACGATTGAGAAAAAAGTTTACATCGCAGATGCAAATGAAAATCAATTTCCATTTTGCTTGCCACGTAAAACGTGTCTCCATTTCAAGACAAAATCTTGCTACTTGAAGCAGTTCGTCCGCGAGAAACCCATTTGGCTCCAGCCCGAGGCACGAACGAGGTCTAAAAGACGTTTGGGTCTGTGCTAGGCGAGATCTGATAGAACTATAAGGAAGTAGGTCTCTAGGGAAGAGAAGAATCTTGTTCCACTGCAAAATGCTTGTCCGTTTCCCGCTGAGATTAGCTGAACACAGATGTCGAGTCTTGGCTCTGGAATTGCCCTTATACATTTTGCTTGTGGCCAGGAAATTGGGAAATTGGTTCAACAATTCAAGTTTGTCATCTTTGTTGCAGAGCGTCTGTTTGAGGATCATGAGCTGCTGGTGGATAATCTGATGACATGGAATTCGGATGCCGGCAATCGTGTGCTGTTCCAGCAGCGTCCGGATAAGGTGGCGCTCTTTGCCAAACCCGAGCTCTATTTGCCGGGGCCACAGATGGCGCCCGGCTCGCAGCATGATGATCAGACGCGTCACATGCTGCTGGAGGAGTTCTTTGAGACGCACGCCCAGCTGCAGCTGGACGGGCCGCTCTATATGAAGGCCGATCCGAAGAAGGCCTGGAAGCGTCATCATTTCGTGCTGCGCTCCTCCGGCCTCTACTATTTCCCCAAGGAGAAGACGAAGAACACACGCGATCTCGCCTGCCTGACGCTCTTCAGCGGCCACAATGTCTACACGGGCATGGGCTGGCGCAAGAAATACAAATCTCCGACGGATTATACATTTGGCTTCAAGTCCGCGGTGGACTCGTCGCTGGGCAAATCGTGTCGCTCGCTGAAAATGCTCTGTGCCGAGGATGGCGGCACCTTGGATCGTTGGCTGACCGCCATACGCATCTGTAAATATGGCAAACAGCTGTGGCACAATCACAAGCTGCTCATGGAGGAGCTGTGCTCGGGCGCTGGCGCTGGCACGGGCGGCGGCAACGGCAGCTTTGCAGCCTCGATGCGCAGCGAATCGATTAGCAGCATCTCGTCGGCGGTGCCATCGCAATGCGGCAGCGTCTCCTCGGCGATAAGCAGCATGTCGAACTCGAGCAGCGGCCGGATCTCGCGCGCCTCCAGCTCCAGCTCGAGTGGCTGCCTGTCGGATGAGAATAATGCCTTCGATTCGGAGTTCACCACCGGCACCATCAAGCGTAAACCCTCCATGAAGCCCAATCTGCCGCTGACCACAATGACGCGTCAGCTCAAGGAAGTGGGCGAAATAACCACCGGCCCCGTGGCGGTGGCAACAGCAGCCGCAGCAGCATCGGTCGCCGAATCGGCTGCCTCGCCGGAGCGCAGCGGCACACTGACGCGACGACACAGTCGCCGCAAATCGCAGGAGAGCAACGGCAGCAGCGGCGGCACGCTCAAGCGTCGACCCGTCGTCAGTGCGGTCAGTGCGGCGGTCAAGCGCGAGGTGATTTGCTCGGCGACTAACGATGGCGGCTCCTCGTCGTCCAGCAACTCAACGCCGACGCCCACGCCCAGCATTTGCGCTAAGCCGCCGCCCGGACTCAGCGATGCGGAGCTCATGTGCTCGTCCACATTGTCGCTGGACTCGCTGCCGCCGCCGCCGCCGCCACCCGCTTTGCATGCCGACGAGCAGGATGTGTACGGATCACAGCTATCGCTGGCCTCACTGCCGCCGCCGCCGCCGCCCGAGGAGGTGCTGGCCTATGTGGAGCCCACATCGCCACTGACGCCAACGCCCATGTCCATGTCCATGTCCATGGGCATGCCCATAGGCATAGGCATGGGCATGGGCATGGGCATGGGCATGGTCATGCCCAATAGCAATGGCACACTGCCGCCCGCGGTGCCCGCAAAGCCCATGAAGCCCGCTGTGAAGCAAACGCTAAAGGCGGCGCCACCCTACAAAGCGCCGCCCGACTATGTGGGACCCGCAGCTGGCGCTGCAGTCGCCCAGTTGCCGCCGCTGCCGGCGCCCGTGCAAAAGAAGGTCTCGTTTGCGGACTCGCCGGTGCTGCTGCGCCGCAAGATGTGCTCACCGGAGCCGCAGTTGCCGATGCGTGCGCCCAGCACAACGCTCAGCTCAGGAGGCTCCAACGGTAGCGTTGGCGTCGTCGGTGCAATTCCCGGCTATCAGCCGCAGCCCATCTACTCGCCGGGGCCGCTGTTGCCGCCACGCACCGATCTGTCGCGGCTGTCCGGCTGCAGCCAGAACGGCAGCGATGTGGTGACATCGCCGAAGCGTCTGCAGGAATCGGCATCGAATCCGCCGCGCGATTTCCTCAAGGATCTGCAGCGTGTGATGCGCAAAAAGTGGCAGGTGGCACAGAAATGCAAACTGGAGCCGGCAACAACGCCGCACGAGGTGCTCGGCTTTCGTGATTTCAACAACGAGGATCTCCTCGCCGCCCACAATCTCAACTCGGGCGCCAATTCCTCGCACTACTATCGCGAGACGGCCAATGTCAGTCACTGGGTGCAGGAGCACTACGAATATGCGCACAACGAGTACGCGCTCTACGAGAATGTCCATGCCCAGAGCAATGGGGCGGCAGCCACCACCACCACCACCAACAGCAGCAACAACAACGCCACAACCACTGTGGATGCAGCTGGTCCGCCGCCAGTGCCGCCGCCAGCGGCTGTGGCAGATGCAACAGCGGCGCTGCGCAAAAAGCGTCCACCGCCGCCGCCGCCCAAACGCAGCGATTCCACGCATCTGACGCATCGTGTCTAGAAGCAGCGAGATCCTCGCTCCAGCAGAGTTGTCGCCAGTGCAGTGAGTAGACACCCCCCCATTCCATTCAGTCCAAGGCCTAGCTCACTCTCTTTCTTTCTCTTGCTCTCTGCAGGTGCCACGGTCTCGCTCTCTCTCTCTGTCTCTCATTCATTTCGGATCTCCTGGCTTCAACGATCCTGCAACAACAACAACAATTTCTACGTGTCTAAACTTAAGTGCAAAAACAAATTCCTAACTAAGAGCGAAAAAAAGCGAAACACAACCCTAAATACTAGTACATAAGTCTGGGGGCGTCAACACGCCCACTTCTCAAGTATTATATATTCAGTTCAGCTTCTTTAGCCTATTTTTGATGTGTGCGGCCAAAGTATTTTTGCGATTGCACGTACAGCGCTGGGCATTTGAATAGGTGCACTGCTTAAATATGTGTTCAAACTTTAAAAGAAAGTTTCGATTTTTATGAGCAGAAGGTAACATTTTTGTTTTGTTATCAATTTAGTTAAGATTATGGTCCCAATGCTTATCCTTAGTTAATGAGCTTTACTTTTATATATTTGAAATAATTTTATTTTATGATTTTTATTCATTTTTCATTATTTGTCTGATTATTATTTTAATCTTTATTTTGTGTGTTTTAATTTCATTTTCTATTTTTGTTGGATCACATTTGACACAAATCTTTTTAAATTAAAGATAAATTGCTAAATAGTTGTTATTTTAATTCAAATGTTCAAAATTGAACGCAAACTTAATATTTCAATAAAATATTTATACAATTTGCACAATAGAAAACTCGTGTTAGGAAATTCAGTTATATTATTATTTTATTTGTTTACATTGTTGCAATATTTGCGGATTTCAAAATTGATTGCTTCAATTCGAATTTATTATTGGCTGCAACTTTTGTTGTCTATTTATTTAGTTACCAAGCTAAAAGAAATGCTCATTAAGTTTTGATAAGTTTCTATTTTGGGTGTAGTCGCAGCTAAAATCTATTGTACCTATTATACAAAAACGTGTATTATTTCCCTTTTGGCAGTGTCACTATTTGAGAGAACTGCGCTGTATAAATACTTAAATGCAAATGGAAAGAAAATCTCAATTTAGCTCAGTTGAGGAATTTGAGATCCAATATGTTTATATAATATATTTATATACAAACTGGAGATTCCTTAAAGATAACAACTATTTATTTGAGACAGGGGCATGTACACACACACACACACACACACACACACACTATATCAAAATATAAATATGTATATTTGTTGATTATGTTCAATAATCTTTTAGTTAATATTCTAACGAAACAGCTGCCGCACACAGTTCGAATAGTTTACAAAAAATTGTAAAATCCATTAAAAAAATTTAAAAACAAAATATGTTTAAGCTTCTTGCTAGATTGTAAAAAAAAAAACAGAAAACGAGCCACAATGTTTTGTTTTGTACTATATAAATAATATATACGTATGCCTATATAGAAATACAATTTTTTTTTTTTTACTTTGCATTTGCATTAACTTGTTTATATATATATATATATTTTTTGATTGTTAACAATTTTTTTTGATTTAATTTTTTGATGCCGTGCATTAAATGCGCCTGGGAAACACAATGGAATAAAATGAAAAAAAAAAAGAAAAAAAAAACTATGTTGCAAGCAAGCCTTATACAACTATTAATCAATTAATGCATCATATACATAATTATATATACAAATAAGTTGATATACGACTATACATACTAAGTGCATATGCATATAAATATATAAGTCTTATATATATATATACATATATATATATATAAACGTACATAGAGAATGTCATTAAAAATTGCTTTCGCTTTGCATATTATCGCTGCCTATATGTTTTGGAATTGTACTTACTGCAAATCTGGACAGAGACCGCAGGCAATAACTAAATCTAATAACTGTAATTGAATTTGTTTAGTTTAGTTATTTTTTTTTTATTTGTAAATTTCTTTTCGATTTGTATTGGTAGTTAGCAGGCGTTCCTAATGGTTCTTCATGTCCAGCAATCAACTAGAACAGAACAGAACCAAAATCAAATTGTAACGAGTAGCTGTAACGAGTAGCGAGTAACGAGTAACTGTAATTTGTAACTGGTTTGCCATGTTTTGCATTTTGTTGTATAATTTTAGCGCAAAATCTAAGCATCACTCTCTCCCCCGTCCCCCTTCACTCAGATATAATCAGCACAATGGAGCGCAAAGCCAAGTTAATAATGTTGCTGATAATACCTATACATGGGCATATCTATATATACTATATGAATATGTTATGTCAGCCATCTAGCTTTTGTAATTTAACTTTGTTATGTTTAAGTACAACAAATGATGAAAGTGCAGTCAAATCGAAATATATACATACTATTATACTTCACTCAGTACTGTTGAGTAGCCTTGCAGAACTCTTGGTAACAATGTCCTTAGCAAAATTCTTCAAATTGCAAAGAGTTTTAGCAGAAAAAACTCTGGTATACTTCGTTTGCTTTAAAAATATATTTAATGCCAAAATTTCATCGTAACTGACAGAAAAACCCTGCAAGATCGGGCTTAAATGCAAATGTAATTGTTTCTAATGCAGTTAATAGAAATATAACGATGTGATTCGTTCGATGCGCAATATTTATCATGTTTTAAAGAATATTGAATGATTGTACCGATTTACAAGAATATAGCTAAGCTGAGAGACTAGTTCCGATGATTGGAATATATATATGGCCTAGAACTCGGCTCGTATTCAGCATGCTAGGACCAAGGCGAGGCTATTTAAACACTTGTTCGTTCAGATATGACTAAATAAATTGATGGCACAATTAAAAGCAAAACTAGAAGATGATCGAAAAAGTCTGTCCTATAATGAATGGATTCGATGACTGCCCGTCTGCCAGCATACTTTAATAAATATATAGTACTATGTTCTCAGTTCGCAAATTGTATTATTATTATTATTTAAACATTAGAATGCTATATTGTATTATTTGCATTTTGTTTTTGCTCTGGCATATGTAATGAAAGCTATTTGGGATTTGCATATACATATATGCAATAGAATTTTACATTGACTTTTCTATAGGTAAGAGTGTAAGTGTATGTGCATGTGTATGTGTATGTGTTTGCTTATTTAACTAAAATTTAAACTAATGGAAATGCCAATTTTTAAAGCTTGCATAAAAACAAATACTGAATTTATATAAAATACATGAAGCTATTTTTTAGATACTATTATTATATAGGTACACTGAAAACAAAATTAAGTAAAAAAATAATAATAATAAAAAAAGTATATATATATATATATAAATGCTATGCTTGATAAGAAATGTGCCATAGGCGCTGGCGTGAAAAAAAGAAAAGAAATGAAAACAAAAAAAAAAGGACTTGCAAAATGCTAAATCAATGTACTAAAACTTAATTCAATTAGCATAAGTTATAAAAATAAAATCGAAAAAAACAGCAATTTTTATAGCATAATATCGAAGAAGAAAAACAAAAAGAGAATGGAAAAACGTACTAAACAAAAATTGGAAAATACTTTAAGTATGTGCTAACTAAGCGGATTTTTATAAAATATACAGAAACAAAATATTTATTTCAAATTTTTGCATTGTTTTTTTTTTTAATTTTTTGTTTTTTATTATTGTTTTTATACTTTTTTTTTTTGATAAGTGTAAACCTCAAGTAAATCAAACAAATGGAATAAAATAAGCGATACTACAAAATAAACTAAAATAAAGTTTAAAGCAAAAATAAGCAAAAAGCAGCCACAGACAAACAAAGAAGAGACTTTAACAAACAAAAACAACTTCATTATGAATATATATCTCGTAACTAATATTATAAACGAAAAGAAACAAAAAAATCATAAATATGTATGCATAACTACAAATTTACAAAAACAAAAACAAATACAAACTACAACTACTACAACTAATTAAAATAAACATCAGTAAAGAATAATATAAATAAAAAAAAAAATGGGAGTGTAAGAAGAAGAGTATATAAATGTAAACAAATGAAAAATAAATGAAATTTTTTGCAGGTCTATTATATAGTGAACAATGTTGCCATTTGATACGATTTTTTCCAACAAGACATTTAATATATATACATACATATATACCTTATATTCCGATTCAAATGGAATTTTTGTAATTTTGATAAAAACATTAAAAACCACATGAAAACAAAAAAAAAAAAACGCAAACAAACCAACAAACTAAACAACAACAATACACATAAACAAAACAAAGAAAAGCATTGCGAGGAAAATGTGTTAAAAAAAATGCAACAATGAGAAATAAATGCAACAAAATGCCTAAAATCCAACAAAAAAAACAAAAACAAACAAATTTAGAAACATTTGTGTTTTATTTATTAACCCTCCAGAGCTGACAACTTGATTTTATATGCGCTCCTCTGGCCAAAGGTGGTCCAACAACGTACCAGGCCACAAAACGAAGCAAGCGCAAAGTCGAGATCCCACTTATCCATGCTTGAATAGGTGCTGTCGCCTCTTCTATCCACCGAGTCTGCAGCACCAAGTCGTCACCTTTCCATCAAAGAAAAAGTCCTGAAGATATCCAGGCATAGGCGGACGCGTCTCCGGTTCACAAAGTAGCATAGGTATGCATATATATTCTTTGCGATTAAATGTATGTGTGCATGTATGTATGTGCGTATGGTAATTTGTATGTATATATACATGCTTGTACGTTCATATGGATACATGATATATATATGTTTATAGGTTTTCAAGTAAATATGTATGTATGTGCGTATGTATGTATGTGCGCATGTTATCCGACACCAAACGCATACCAAATTAACTTTACTTCTTAGGTAACTCATCCCGCAGTGCTGCAAATTAAATAAAACGTAAGATGCCTTACTACTCGATTCTCAAAAATTCAAGTAAGTGCTGCTACAGATTTGAATGCTTTGATATGTTTGTATGCATGTATGTATGTAGGCATGTATGTATGTATGCATGCATGCATGCATTTCTGTTTGAATTTACGGAGGTTTGTCTGTAGGTATGTATGTGTGTGTATGTATGTATACATGTCTGTATTTATGCATATAGGTGTGTGTGTTTGTTATCTTGTACAAAACTCAGACCACGTTTACCTTTTAGTTTTAGGTAGCTGTGCTGTAAGTAAGACAAAACACGAGACGCCCTACTATGCGATTCTCAAAAATTCAAGTAAGTCCGACAGATTTTCATGCTTTGATCGTAAGTGTTGTGTTAAAAAAGTGGGTTGGCAGACTTATAAACGTGCTTGTTTGTATGTAAGCATGTGCATGTACGTATGTATGTGTGTGTATACATGTGTCTTTTTTGTAAGTATGTATTTATGTTTGTATGTATGTATGTATGTATGCTTGCATGTATGCATGCAGGTATGCATGTATGCATGTATGTATGCATATATGCACATAAGTAAGTGTGTATGTTATACAAAACTCTGACCAAGTTAACTTTACTTTTTAGGTAACTCTACCCGCTGTGCTGCAAATTAAACAAAACATAAGACCCCCTACTATGCGATTCTCAGGCATTCAAGTAAGTGCTAGGTTTTCTATCAACTGGACTATCAAGATACCTTACCTACATAGACTTCAGAAAATATAATTAACTATAGTATTGTGGAGCAATTGTACAAGAGTATTCAAGTCTCGCAGCAATCCAATATTAGTCAAAATCAAAGGCACAACACAGCAATCAACGAGCACGCCAAGAAGAAAGGGGTCCAGACGAACAGATCAGTAAATCATATTAATGCTTCAGCGATGCAGGAGACGAGGCCTGAGGAGTGCGGGGAACGGGGCGGGAAGTTAACCAGCACTCACCCGAAGCCAACGAAGCGCAACTCAACCCACCTCACTAAAAGAAAAAGGTCAATTGATTGGGTGTGAGGTAGCATATGCAATCGTAGCCGGGAGAAGTGAACCGAATGCGACGATTGAATTGTTTCATGTGCGATTCATGCAACGCACGAGGTGCCACCAATCATTTGGGCGGTTGGACAGGATGTGCCAGGATGTTTCCCGGCGGCGCTACAACTCGTTTTCACTTTGATGGCAATGGCACAAAATCTCAGTTTGGTGAATACAAAATTCGAATAAGTCAAGCTAAATGTTAACTAACGCTGTTAATGTTAGCTCTAACAGTGAAGCTTTTACTAACAGTTGCTTAATAGCGGTGGGAATGTTAATGCCAAACTGTAAAGTATAAGAGTCATGATATGCAACGCATATGTCAGGCTCAGAATCAAAAGAAGTTGAGAATAATGCTCGGGTATTGAGAAATGCTAAGTAGAGCTCTTCATGTTAAGGTTAACAGCGAGGCTTCAATTAACAGTCACTTAACAATCAGTTCAATTGCTAAAGTCAGCAGTATAACATTATGCTCAAGTGGCCTAACACCAATTACGTTAATAATTGTTGAAAATTTTGAAGATATTCTATTTAAAAAAAAAAAATGATTAAACAATAATTAAAATAATTATTGAAAATATAAATATATAAACTATAACGCCTAGTAAAGTCTGTCCTGCCCAAATTGTGTCCACTGTGCGATGTGAAGGACGGCGACGCGGTGTTGGCGATGCTGGAGAAAAAGATAGCATACACGCATACTTCCGCCCACACACACACACACACACACACACAACACCCACACAACACCCACACACATACACACGCACTTGAAGCCTTGCAAATTTACGCATTTTAATTTCCACGCACTGACCAACCGACCAGGCGCAACGCGACAGCAAGCACGAAGCCTGCCGAGCAGGACAAACAGCATTCGCATCAGCGGTAAGAAGAAGAAGAAGAAGCGGAAGGCGCACAGAAGCCAACGACGCGACAAGGATAACAGCCGAACGCGAACGAGGCGCACAGCAGCCAACAAGGACAAAGGCGACGGCGACTCCGACTCCATAATTTTGAATTTCTTTCTCTAGGTGGACACGACTAAGCGCAAGCGACCAGGATGAGTACGATGGGGACCTTGGCTGGCGAAGCAAGGGGGAGGGGGGAGGGGTGGGGGTTGTGGGGTCTGGTGGGGCAGACGAGGACGATTCCAGCTGGGCAAAAGAAAAGGGTTGGCAACGTTGCGTTGTGTTTGCTTTTTATTTAGCTTGGCATTTTATTTATGCTGCGTGGTCGTTTCGTTGCCAATCGCAACGTTTTCGTTGCCGTTTTGTACCCTGCCACAGCGGGCATATTAGCTGCCTCTCAAGTGTTAGTTACCCAAAGAATTGCTTCAAATCGCATACTTTTGCACTCTACTCGGAGTATCTTTTTTGAGAACAATTGTCATTTATGTGGCACAGAATGTGCCAGGATGTTTCCCGGCGGCGCTACAACTCGTTTTCACTTTGATGGCAATGGCACAAAATCTCAGTTTGGTGAATACAAAATTCGAATAAGTCGAGCTAAATGCTAAATAACACTGTTAATGTTAGGTCTAACAGTGTAACTTTTACTAGGAGTTGCTTAACAGCGTTAGGAATGTTAATACCAAACTGTAAAGCTTAAGAGATATGCTATGAAACACATATGATGTCATGCTCGATTATTATTTCTACATTATTTATAGATTTTCACACTTTTATACTCCACTCAGAGCAAAGCAAAGCAGGTTCTTGTCTAGCAAAATGTTTTCTTTTCCCAGATATTTGCATCAAACTCAGCATTTACGAGCTTCGCTGTTCTCACATATCTGTAAAACCGCAAGGCAAATGTCTGCAAGGGTATTGAGTCTTCGGTGTGCCAAAGATTAATATACTTTTAAGCTTGCTGTAAGCTGGAACTTAGTCTGCATCTGAGCCAAAGCATATTTATTTAAGTATTAAAAGATCTAGAAGACCAAGGTCCTTAAGCCTGGTTCAGGTCGAGAAAGGCTTTCGTTAGGCTTGCTACAGGTAGAGTATTTCAACATCGGCGTGTGATCTGGCGCATTTTAGCTCGTTTTGTTGTTGTTGTTGTTGTTGCTTTTGTTGTGCTTTTTAAATTGGCAAGCGCCAGCGGGCAGCTCAGCAGCCATCAAAACGCAGCAGCACCCCGCCCATTAGCCATTAGCCAGCAGCCCAGCAGCCCAGCAGCCCAGCAGCCACCACCGGACGCTGGGAGGAGGAGGGGAAGGTGGGGGGGGGGGGAGGGGGGTTGGGAGACGAGCCTGGACCTTAACCCGTTCGTGCGTTGCGTTGGCTGCGTCGTGCGTGCGTTGTCCAGTGGTTGGTGGATTGCTGGCCGGGTGGGTGTGCTGGGTTTTCGGCGGGGTGGTGTGCTGGGCAGCTGGTGGGCTTAATTTAAGCGGGTTTTATTTTTTCTCAATTTTGCGTTTTTTTTTTTTTTTGTCCACGTTTTTACATGCTTTTCGTTGCGTGTTTTTTATTTGATTTTGCTGCGTACATAGAAATATATGTACATATGTATATAGGGGGTGCTTTTCTGGACTGGACTGTGCGTGTGCGTGGGTGTGTGTGGGTGTGTGAGAATCTCGTTATGCTGTCTGTTGTTTGAAATGACCGCTGCTGCAGCGACGTCGCGCCGCAGTCTGCGCTCAATTTGCTGTAACTCTTTTTTAGGCCTTTCCATTTTCCTTCCCCATTTCCTTTCTGTTTTTTTTTTTTTTTGCTTATATTGTTGTTGATTCTTTACTTTGCGTTTTATTTGTTTTTGCTTTTATTTTTTTTGTTATATAGAATTTGTTATATAATGTATTTTTATGTATATATTTTTTGTTCTTTGCCTAAGCTAAACAATTTTAATTGAATTTTTAACAAAAATACAAAACCATTTATTTGGTTTTTGTGCTGTGTGCGGGGAGGGGTAAGGGCAAGGGTATTTGCATGTGTCCAGCACCATCAAGTTACATTTTTAATGAGTAACAAAAATCATTGCCTACTTTTGAGCGCCAATAAAAACAATTTCTCTTATTTCCAATCTGTGTTCATTCAGCGAATTTCTTATATACGTATTATAAATTAGCAAAAAGCAGTAAAGTATAGATGAAAATATATAGAACAACAATTAAAGATAATCATATGATTGCTGAAGAAACTTAGTTAAGTGTCTGGTCCAAATGGCAGGTCTAGGGTGTGAAGTCTTTGTAGTCTGCGAAAATGCCTACTGTTGTCCCGCTGACTTATGGCCAGGTGGTTTTCGTGCTGCTCTAGACGTTTGACATGGTTATTGCTGAATCTAGCTATCTACTCCAGCACTGTGGGAAACCAATAAAAATGAATGCGTACAAATCGAAAGCTGTCAATTTATCAAAATAAATTATTATTATCTTTTAAGTTAGCCAGGCCCTTGCTAGCCAAAACGCCTCGTAAGCTGTCTGCTGCCTCCCCCCACCCCTGGGTTCATGCTAACATCCGATTGGGAAAGAGACCTCGACGTGCCCAGAGTCGGGCAGGTAATATGTGCGACTTATCACTCGACTTGTAAATCGGCCCAATCGACTTGCCAGACGTCTTCTAGTGCGGAGTCGGAGTGCGGTTCATTCAATCGATCTCTCAGATTGGTTTATATAACCAACCTATCTTTATTTATCCCCTTGATTGATTACATATTACAATATTTATTGTGAATTGGATTCAAATCAAAGGCGAAAAACTTGACATTTAATTTAAATTATTAAGGAAGCCTGGAAAAGATCACAAAATAAATGGAAATTGAGTGAAACGCAGCTAATTGGATGCAATTGGTAATGTATTGGTAAAAGGTATTTGGATATATTCAAGATACATATCATATATGTTTAATATATATCAAGAAAGATTTTTTAGAGCAATTAAAAAGTTCAAAGTTTTGCGGAATAAAATTTGACAAAAGAAAAAATAATAATAACGATTAAGAAGCTGCCTGTTGAGCACTTTAATTCCCATTTCATTCATAAAAAATTCTTTTTTCTAGTCTTTATAATATCGAAAAACATATTAGATTCAAATTGCGTAGAATGAGTTGTAAGTACAGGCATGTATATAAATGGAATGGAACGGAATGAACAAAATTGGAACATAACTTCAATTACAAATAAAATGAAATGGGAAAAAGGTAACAGTAATATCGAATAAGTAGCAAGACCAGACATAGAATTGGAACGGAACGGAACGAAGTGGTTCAGAACAGAACTTCAATAGCAATGGAAATAAAACGAGAAAAAGAGAACGGTAATATTAAATGAGTAGCAAGGACAGACATTGAGGTGGAACGGAACGGAGCGGAACGGAATGAAGACGTTGAGAACAGAAATTTAATAACTTCGATAACGAGAAAAATAACGAATTCTTAGTAAGTACAGGCATAGAAATGGAACGGAACGGAATGAAGACAATTGGAACATGGTTTCAATGAAACGAGAAAAGGAGGACAGTAATATCGACCAGGCATAGAATTGGAACGGAACGGAATGAAAATAATTGAAACATACCTTCAATAATGAAGGGAATGAAACGAGAAAATGAGAACAGTAAATGAAAAATGTGGCAACCTTTTGAATACAACAACGTAATCCATATCAAAAGCGGGACCAGGCCCGACACTGAGAAAGATCAGGTTATGCAAAATCCAAAAAAGGGGCAAAAAGTGTGGCCAAAGCTTAATCACATATAAGAAAGAGAATGAAAAAGAAAAAAAAAGCACATTGACATTGTCATGGCAAATGATGCAGATTTAATTGGCAAAAGTAAGAGGCATCATCAATAAAAAAAAAACGATGTCCAAAATCAAATTGAAAATGCGAATAGAAATGTCAAAGGGCATGTGAAATGGGAAATGGGAAAAGAAATGTCTTTGATATTTAATATGTTTAAATATGCGAATCCTTTGAGGCGAGCCGGGCTAAATACAACAAAACAAAAAAGAAGCCTCATCAAATAAAATGAAAAACTGAAACAAAAAACCAATACACGCGCCGGACACAGCATGCATGTGTGTTCGTGTGTGTGTGTGTGTGTGTGTGTGTTTGTATCTTAGATATATGCTGATATAGTAGTCGCAAGAGGGAGGGCAAGGATGTGGTAAGGGGGTGCAAGTGAAATTCATTCAAACGAAACGAAATGAAACGAATTCAATTGAGATGACGACGAGGACAAAGATGAAAACGAAGACGCAAACGAAGCCGGAATAATGCCAATGAAGAGTAAAAAGTAGATCGATAGATAGCAGCCACTACACACACTCACACACACACACACACACACACACACAGGCACAGACACATGACCAGCATGTGTGACCAGTAGGCAGCTGGGCATGGGGAGTGGGGAGGGAGGAGGGGTCTGGCTTGAAAAGTGGGCAGAAAGAGAGAGAGAGAGAGAGAGAGAGAGAGAGATCGTAATGCAAACTGTCAGAATGCGTAACTCAATTTACAATTTTGCTTTTACTTTTGCCTCGCTCTTCTGCGCCTACCCACTCCCCCCCCCACCCCCCACCCCATTCAACTGCTTCTTCTTTGCCTTTTTTTTTTGCACAAAAGAAAATGCGCGTGTGTGCGTGCCTGTGTGCGTGTAAGGGTGAGCCAACTGTATGCTGAATTAAAAGAAAATGGAAAATGCTAAAAAACGAACGGCTGGACACGAGCCAGCAGCCGAGGGTTGGGCTTTCTCCTCCGCCGCCTCCGCCGCTTGGTCCAAGCAGCTGCCCACGATAAAGTCAGCCCAATGTGCGTGTCGTGTGCCAGCAGTGCGACTGGCTGGGGGGTAGGTGGGGGGTAAGTTGAAATGGTAGTGAGAGTGCGGGAGGGGCAGGGGGGGGGGGCTGCAACAGCGTAGGCTGGTCAACGGTTTTTTTGTTTCGCACGAATCCTTTCGCCCAAACAACACCCCCCAACCACCTGAAGCCTACATGGAAAAAATGCGGCAGAGAAATGCTGAGAATGTTCGACTAGATGATATTCCGTGAAACAGCCTCAGAGTAATATAACTAGTATGTGTTTTACAGATGCAATACTTATCAGACAATGCTATACTAAGGTATATTTTATTATATTACCCAACACTCAAGTATACCATATCATTTTTAAGCACTCGCATAGCTTACCTATACACCATGGATGAGTTAATAAGCCCAAAATATACACTACCTTAGCGTATCATTTCAAACTTCAAAACGCTTTTTCTACACTGCAAATTTCGTGCTATACAACGCTAAAATATGCTAATCTACAGTTTCCCATGTACAACCATTAATATGTGCTCATGGATCATGGATCTATATCATCATCATCTATAAAGATCATGAATCTATATACCAAATCACATCAGTTCATTCCATGCCATTCCATTCCATGTCAACTATACATTGCCAATTATCATATCATACCATACCATCCCATCCATTAAATTTCCTCTCTTTTCATTCCATACCATATCATTCCCTGGCTCAAAATCTTTATGAAATTATCAGAAAAGATTCAACGTGTAGGATCAAGTTCTTCAAAAGATCACAACATTTTTTATCCATATGAAGTTATCAAAGAAGACAGATACAAGTTCTCAAATGGATTTTGTTTACTTGTTGAGCAAAGAAATCATTTTTTTGCCCAAGGTAAATGAAAGCCCATATAACAAATTTGTTAATACCGGAAATCATGGTTTTTGAATTGGTTTCTTTTATCAGGAATAAACTCACTTCAGATACATATTTTCTGGCGTGTTCTCTGCTAAGTTGTTCAATTCGTTTTTGGAATTCGCACATTTACAGGGTATAAAAGGCGAACAAAAAAATTGTAACAAAAGCGGATGCTGCGTGGGCGTTAGAAGGGGTGAAAGTTGACGGTCAGGGGTGGAAGGGGGCGGGCGGTTGGTTGTTAGGTAAGCAAAAGAATGGGTTGGCAAAAAAATAAAAAAAAAAAAAACAAGAAAACCAAATGGAAAATGCTTCACACACACACACATACATGCATACACACACACACACATGCACGCTCGTTTGGACAATTGGCCATGGCTTCCATTTTTTTTTTTTTGCCAAGGTTCCCCCCTTTGCCCGTCCGACATTAATTCCTCTGTTTGCGAAGCGTGCAGAAAAGCTGACCAGCACAAAAAAAAGAAGCAGAAGCAGAAGAAGAAGAAGCAAGAGCAAACGCACGAAATAACATAGAAAATCTTCGGCACAATGCACATAAAAAAAGGAAATAAAAAAAATAAAAAACAAGCGGGCAAAAATCTTTGGAAAAAGCTTGGTGAAAAAAAAAAGGGTTACGAAATTACGTCGACGCAGACGCCGACAGCGGCGTTAGCGTTGATGTTGGCAGCGACATTGGCGTCGACGTCGGCGTCGACGTCCAAGTAAAGAAATGTAAAGAAAATTACAAAATCACCCCCTTTGGCCAGGCTTACATGCTTACAGTTATTACCGCGATAAGGTGAGGGTGTCCATATAGGCCAGACCAAAGGGCTGCTGCGGAAGGGCGATGCGGGGTGCGGGGTGCGGGGAGAGGGGCACACAGAGGACAGTTGCCACAGTCGGTGGGTCTGGTCGTGGGCTTATCAGAGTTCCGGAAATGAGTTGTGTAACTTGCAAGTTTATGTAGCTTCAGATTGTTGTTGTCTCAGTGACGATATGAATGAAAACTATTCAGACAAATAGATTACGGTTCACTTAGGAGCATCGCAGGCATCTGTGCAAATAGATGAAAGTAGCCTTGATCGAAATGCAGCGAAAATAGTCGGATAAATTGATTTTCAAATACAGCTTTCCAATCGTTGTGTATCGGTTGCCCAAAATGGATATTCCCTATAATGCCCGACTATCAATTTTGTTCTCTCTTTAAATATTCGTAATTAATTGGTCGGGGTCGCAACTATAATAACCATATCCTTGCTATATACCAACTTTCTTTCTCCAAAGTACTTTCCAGTTTTAATTATTTAATGTGAATCACAGGGCTACAATTTTGATTATGCCTCAGGGTATAGTTTTGTATCAAAATACATATAAAGTCTGCAAGCAGAGTTGATTTCTCAGGTTCTTATCTTATTTTTACATGTTCTGATATTTAATCTCGACTCAATATCAATTAAATACTTGAAGCATACTTTTTGGAGTAGAAACAAATAGAATTGTTTTTAGGCGAAAATCCTTGAACATGATTTCAGATTTGATATATATTATAACAAATATTCATTATTGAAACTCTTCAGCTTCAGAACCAATTTCCATATGTATATATGTATCTATATTTAAGAATTCCCAGTAGCCAATTTTAATTGGCTCGGAAAATTTAAAATTAACGGAAAGAAAGTTTTCTTACAAATAGGAGTTTTTAATTTCAGAAAGTCCTCCTTTCGAGTGACTGTATATATAAATTTAAAGTATTTTTTAAATTCATATAATATTAAATAATAATCAAAAAGAAAGCAACTTTCACTGCTGTGGAAATACATATGTTATAACTCAGCGCAGCTGTCGCAGCAGCAGCAACAACTACAACAACAAAGGAGAAGTAGAAGAAGAAGGAGAAAGACGAAGATTTTGCTGTTTGGGCACATTAATAAACAGCTAGCAAAAGTGATGCCCATGCCCAAACAAAACACACACACGCACACGAGCACATATGCACATTGAGAGAGAGAGAGAGGGAGAGCCGCACATGTTCATGCATATGCATATACATTATAAAATGTGGTACAGACAACAACAACAACAAACGGCCCTCCTCCACACGCATACACACACAGCAGCAAACACACACACACACACACACACACGGGCTGGTCAAGCAAATACAGCAAATCAAACGCAGTCATCACACGACCCAACCAAACCCACCCGCCTCCCCTCAGACCGTTGCCATTTGTTCACACACTTTGCCTTTTACTTTTGCGCGCCAAAGTATGCTACAAAAAATTAGATGCTGACCAAAGCGCTGCGCTGCGCCGTGCCGTGCCGCGCTGTCAACGTCGACAGCAGCGACAGCGTCGGCAGCAAAATGAAAAATTACATAAAAACCAAATTTATATATACACTCTCACACACACACACACACACACACACACACACACAGACACACACACGCACATGCATGTGCATATGCACAGGAAAATACGTCAAAAAAAATGTAAAAGAAATTGAGAGAAAAAAAAGAAAAATCTTCCCTTAGCTTTTCATTTCAATGTTGTGTAGTTGACAGTCAGAAGCAATGTCCAACCCCCCCCCCCCCCCTCCCCCAACACCGCCATACAACCCTGCAACGCCCCCTTTCTGTTCTGTCAATTGTTGTTGCTGTTTTAAGTAGGAAATTGTGTCCGAGCTGCTCGCCTGCTCTCGCTTATCAAATGAATTTCTTTTGTAAACTTGCTGCCCGTCAAGGAGCAGCGCAGAAGGACACGACACGACGGGACTGGCAGAAAAACAGACAGCACAGGACACTAACAGACAACCCTTTTAGCTACGCCCGATAGTCAGGTGGGTCGGGGGCCGCCGCTTCGTATTGGACTAATGCTAATGTCGCATATACGCTTGCCATTCGCTTTGTTTTCAATGTGTGTGGTTGTTGTTGTCCTTGTTGTTGTTGCTGTTGTTTTTACGTGATTTTGCATGAGCTGGTTTTCGTTGTTATTCCTTCTTTTTTTGTTGTTGTTGTATTTTTTGCTTGTTTTTCGTAGCGAGTGGCCGATTTAAAAGGCATCAGTTTAACCCACATTTTTTGGCAGCGACTGTGGGAACTAAGTCAGTGTGTCTGCCTGCCAAAATCCAAAAACTATGCACATACTAATACAGGCACACACACTCACACACACACACACACACACATGTGTGTAGCTACTATAAATTTAACATGCAGCTTTGGGCGCTCGCTTGCCAGTTTTTAGTTCTCAGCTCTTACAAATTTTGCTGAGCGCTCAAAAGTATGCTACGCCAAATGCGACGGACCGTGCAAATGCCACGCAATCAAAAACTTTCGCTCTCACGCTCTCCCACTCTCCACACACACACACCCACACACGCGCGCCGCTGCTGTCCATTGCCCACCTACATGTATCTGCGTGTGTGTGTGTGTGTGCGCAAGTGTAAACAGAGCGCAGGCATTCGGTTTTTGCGGTCGCAGAACTTGAAAACTAGTTTGCATAAAACAACAACAAGCTTGTGTCCGTGCCTCTGTGTGTGTGTGTGTGTTTGTGTGCAGCAACTGGTACAGAGATAGGGTTAGTTTTCGGCCAGCCTTATGTACAGGCCACTAGCTGATAGCCCCAAACATTGCCTTGATTATAAATTTCAACTTAATTACATAAACAGAATTTAATCCTTTCTAACTGTGTCGCATTTTATATATGGATGTGTATATAATTATATATACATAGGTGTGTGCGTGTGTGTGTGTGTGTGTGTGTGTGTTTGGGTATGTATGCTAACGCGCATTGCGTATCAGAATCAGTGCATGGTTATGTGTGTGTGTGTGCGTTAATTTATGGGCAGCATAACTATCACAAAACAAGCACCAAAAATTTGTGCACAGTGAGCACAAGTGATTGAAAAAGGAAACTAGAAAATGCGTATTTGTTTTTTATGGATTTATGCATATTTGTGTTTTCTTTTTGTAAAGGTTAATAACATAAAAATAATATGATAATAATACAGTAAATCTAAAAAAAGTTAAACAAGGAAAGTTTTATTTGCAATTAAAAAATCTTTCCGTTTTCATGTAATGAATACACTTTTCACACTTTTTAATTTCACTGACTATTAAAACTTTGTGAAATCGTTTGCTTTATTCAATTATGTTTCCAAACTCAACATATGCAAATCGATAGTTTAACTTCCAGCTATATTTTGTTGCAATTTTATAAGGCGCTCAATCTGAATTTTGGATCAACATTTCATCACAGCTTGCACCACGGTGCAACGGGACAAACGAAGGACAACTGAGGACGAAACTTGTTCATGATGAATATTCCAAACTTGTGCATTAGTTTTGGGCTACCCCTTACCCAAAACACACACATACACAGGCACACACACACACACGCACAGTTTAGAGCTGTGTGAAGTGTAGCATAGAAACAGGCGTAAATAACGCCTGCCTCCCCTTGCCCTTGCCCTTGCTCCTGCTGATGCCTTGGGCTGTATGCTATATATTATTTTGGCTGCCCAGGCTGATCAGCACAACACACACCTGACTCACACACAGACGGACATTGAAAGTGAGAGTACGAGTGAGAAAGAGGGAGAGCGAGAGAGTGAGAGAGAGCGAGGCGAATGTTAAACCAATTTCCACACAACAATTTTAAATTTTCGACTTGGTCCAATACACACACAAAACTTAGATTTGCGAATGCCAATTCAGCCCGAAGCATGTTCGAGCCACTCACACACACAAACACACACACACATACGCATACACGCACTCACACAGCTACACCTAGCGTTAACTTACAATGAAAACCATTCCCACTCCCATTCCCATTCCCATTGCCTTTGCCAGCGTCGCCTGCTGCCTGCCACGCCTCCGTCAGCTTGTAAATTGCGCAAGTTGTGGCGCAGGCTGTACGCGTATGTGTGAGTCCACGTATGTGTGCGTGTGTGTGTGTGTGACTGGGCGCACTATTTTACATACGTAATGCCAACTTCATGGGGCTTTGGTAAAGCTCATAAGCGCCGCTGGCTACAGCATCGAAATTAGCGTTTGGACCTTAGACCTGGCCATTGGGGAGTTGCGCAAGTCAAAAGTGGGCGCAGGGGCGCATAGGGGTGTGCTCTACACACACACATATGTAAGCGTGCGTGTGTGTGCGTGCGTGTGTGTAGCATGAGAGCGACCTGACATATGTACTTAAACACTTGTATGTAGCTCTACTTAGCTCGACAGACTCATGAGCCCGGCTGTGCACTTGCTTAGGAAAAGGCTTTGAGTTCTCGAGCCCCCATAAGCAACAGTGAGCTCTAAAAGTCCATTTGCACTGATTCAAATGTTGAATTTGCCTATCCATTTGGGCGTGGTCAAATCGGTGTCCGAAACTGTATAGAGTTTTTACAACAACATTTCGTTTTCATAATTTTGTATTCTTTTTATTTGATATAACTCAGAAATCAATGTATATTTTATAACAGTATTTATATCTCTATATGTAGAACTGTTTATCCCGACTGACTGACTGACTGACTGACTGATTGACTGATTGGTGATCAACGCACCAAACCGTGAGAGCTATAAAGCTGAAATTTTCACTGTAGTTACCTTATATGAGCGAGGTGCACTATATGACGGGATTTTGGAAAATTTTAATTTTACCATTCGATCGGTTTGAAAGTCATGTTCAAATATATTTGAGAAGAGAAAATGCGAGTCAAAGGTTTGATTATTGTTTATTTTCGACTTCAAAATTCTCACCACTAGACTAAAATTAACCTAACATATACAGTTAAGCATATTACATTTAGATTTAGATTTTCCATGGGCGGGAAATGAATGAAATGGATGACAAAGTTATGTCTAAAAAGTTAAGCACAAAACTTGCCACGGGCAAAAAACTTTCCACGTGGGAGCCCCAGCTATATGTACATATGTATGTATGTATGTATGTGTGAATGTTTGTACGTATGTATGTATGTATGTATGTATGTATGTATGTATGTATGTATGTATGTATGTATTAATGTATGTATGTATGTCTGTATGAATGTATATAGATATATGTACATATATATGTATAAATGTATGTATGTGTATAGATATATGTATGTATACATGTATGTATCAATGAATGATGTGTGTATGTATACGTACATACATGCATACTTATGTATTTATGTGTGTATGTGGTTTGCAGTATATATGTATTTAAATATGAATGTACGTATGCATATATGTACATGTATGTATATATGTGTAAGTATCTGCATGCATGTATGTGTGTATGTATTAACGTTTATTTGTACGAATATACATATGTTTGCTTGCATGTATAACTTCATGTGCGTATGCATGTATATATGTACATATATGTATATGTATATATTATGTATGCATTTATATATGTACATAAATGTATGCATCAAATTTGTATGTATGCCAAGATTACCTCTAGCTGCGCTTCAAATACAAAAAATATCGTATGCCCTACTACTCGATTCTCATAAATTCAAGTAAGTCCCATACGTTTCACTCTAAGAGGTAGGCGGCTTCAACTATGGAGGCCTTAACACGGCGACTTGGGCATAGCAGGAGACGGCGGTTTCAACTATGGAGGAGAGGGCAGCTTGAGCAAAAGAGGAGACGGCGTCTTCAACTACGGAGGAGACTATATTTAAGAAGGCAACGATAGCTATAGCTTTGACGAAGGAGTCGGCATCAATTTTAAATGTGAAAATTGAAAAAAAGGTGCGTATTATAAACTTAACTATGTCTTATTATATTCGTATGTATGCACGTTTGTCTGTATGTATTTGCATACTCACTTGTACGTATGTATTTTAAAATGTGTGTATGTCGAGCTGAGCTGAAAACAAACATGAAGCGTATTCATGAATACTGCTCGTCTAAGCGATTCTCACTTTTTCAAATAAGGCTTAGCGAGTAAGCTGCAAAATATCTCTGCTTTCCTTTTTTTTCAGTAATGTGTTTATATATAGAAGATCGTCTCCCGCCTACTGATAGATGACAATAAAAACATCGTGCGAGTGAATTGACAGGTGAGTACGTAATTACGAAATATATATTTATCTCTATTCATAAAACTGTTTGCCCTGGCTGACTGACTGAGTAATAGACTGATATAGCCCTTTCCGCAAGAGCTAGAAAGCTGAACCTTTCACTCTGATTGCCTTATGTGATGCAGGGTTGGGAAATTCCACCCGCAAGTGCCGAAAAATCGCGAAAAGCGTTTGTATGAAACTCTTTTGTTTACTTACTAAACGATCGGCGTCGAACTCATTTTCAAAAAAAAACATGTTCAATTTCATTTTCACACGTTTCGGAAAATCCTTTATGAAAAATAATTTGAGACGTGTTTCACATTTTCTGCAAGATCCAAGATCCTCTGTGGAAAATGCGACTCAAAGATTTGTCGGGGAAAGTTTGAAGTTTTGTCCGATTGGCTTCAAAGTTTTTTTCGAAGGCCTTCATAAGAACTTAATGAATGCGTGTTTCACCGATTTCGAAAACTTCACCCGCAACTGTGAGAAATTGGCGAAAAACGGTTATATGAAACTCGAAAACTATCAGTGCTTCTTCTGCTTTGTTTTTTTATCATTATAATTATTTAAATTCCTTCAAATATAGAGCATTTCAAATATTGACTGATGGTTATTCAGTTGGCGAATAATACACGACTTTAGTTCGAATTTTAACGTATGGGCAATGGGAAAATCAGGCTGAAGTCTTGCTGCTTGCCACAGTCGAAGCAGAATTTGTCAGCAGCTGACACACACACACACACGTAACTCATGGGGAGCACAGCTGAGATACCAAGTTATGTGACTGCGGCTCCAGGATGTGGCCATGGCTGTGTGTGTGTGTGTGTGTGTGTGGGTGTGTGTGTGTGGTAATGCGTGCGTTCGACCGTGCGACACGTTCGTTGAGCCGTTGCGTCAGGACACACAAAGACGCATGAATTTTTTACTGGACTCGAAGCGACGGCAGCCAGCAGCAGCATCAGGACAGCTACTGGCAGCTTCCTGTTTTCGAGTGGGTTTTTTAGTCTCAATACCCTGTAAATATGTATGGAAATAGCGGAATGCTAAGCAACAGAGCAACAGCAAAGCACAAGAACTATTCTCGGCAGGCGCAGCTCTGTAGAACGTGCATCAAGGCTCTGACGGGCATTTCCACAGATCTTGACACTCGCATATGCCCATTTCCAAAACAATTTTGTTTTATTTGAATTTATCGTCAAGGTGAACATACTCAAATAAGTATATTTTAACGTATTGGCAGCTGAGTTAAGTCAAATTGAGGGCAGATTTTACAACAAATATCAATATTATCCTCTAATTTTTTCAGATTTTTGCGATAAATGCGGAGATAAACAGTTTTCTTTTTTACTGTCACGTAACGTGTACTTAAATATGAAAATCCAACAGTTTTCCCTTTCGTTTGAGAAAATTTTCGTATATATTTTTTTTTTCTGCTGTTCTTTATTTTGAAGAGTTACATACGCTCCTGGAGCTTGAAAAAAGGAGCTTGATTAAGGAATAACTGCCAGTCGAGCACTTTTCAATTTTCAGTTTTTATTTTTTATTTTTTGCAACTTTTTCACTGGACGCCAAGACTTACGTGCGATTACTTTGGATAGCGCGTGTCTGCGAGAGTGTGTGTGTGTGTGTGTGTGCGTGTGTGTGTGTGTGTGTGTGCATGTGTGTGTGCTGTTGCCTTGCTACCCCCATTTGACTTCACATGCGTCAAGACGTGGGCAACCCCCCTGCTCCTATTAACCCCCTTTACCCCCCTCCACTTTACGCCGCTGGCCAAAAGCTGAAAGCGAAATGCGTTTCTCTGTCTGTCGCGCTGTCTATTTGTTTATTTGACAACATTTTAGAGCACATGTGTGTGTGTGTGTGTGTGTGTGTGTGTGCATGTGTGTGTTTGTTATTTATGCGCCAAGTGTGAGCGCCATGCCAATATCTCATTCAGTTCCATTTGCTGTACTTGGTCTGCAATTGAAATTAGGCTTAAGCATTGCGAGAGCCTCAGTTGCCGCTGCTGGCCAACAGATGGCGCTGGCGCAATTAAGATGCCGCTTAACCGCTATTCTGTTGGGCGTTTTGTTGCCAACTGTACTCGGCCTGTGCTGGCCGCGTCGCATTAGCGAAATGACATTGAAATATTACAAAAATTTAAAAACCATTATAAACAGACAAGAATGCCTCACCCCCCCCCCCTCGCCCCACCTCTCGCCACCATTCAATTTACCCCCTTTACACACTCTCTGTATAGTATACATAAATATCTTATGTAGAGACTACCTATGGGGCGGGGGCTAGGCGGGCAGGGGGCAGGGGGCAGCTCGAAAAATTCTTAACACCGAAAATTGCGCGCGAATAAAATAAAAAGAGGAAAATAAAGGGAAAAAAAAGAAGAAATTTCTATATATATAAATAAAGAGGAAAATCAACAGCAGCCAAGTAAAAAGAAGAAGAACAAAAAAACATCCACTTTTGCCCGTTTTTGTTTTGTCCTTGTCGTGTCGTAGTCGCCGTCGCCGTCGTTGTCGTTGTCGACGCCTTGCTCCTGGTCCTGTCCTGGTCCAACTGGACCGCTCTGGGCGGCCGGGGGGGTGGGCGGTTAAGGGGGCGACGTTGCGTACTACCAATTTGCTAGTGACCATAATCAACCCCTTTTTTCTTTCTTGATTTTGTTTTTTTTTTTTGTTGCCCAAACGATTTTTGTTGTTGGTATGCAAAAAAGTGCGTAAGGCGCTGGCTTAGAGGAGGTGGCAGTGGGAGTGGGTGTGGGAGGGATGGGGGGGGGGAGGGGGCTAAGAAGCAAGGCACAAGTAAATGGAGTAACGAGTGCGAAGTACAGCTGTACAAATCAAACAAGCAGAGGCGTCCCAGCAGAGGGGGGTGGATTGATAAGAGTTGTGAGTGGGCGGGCGATCTAGTGCGGCAGATAAATATCGAAATGATGCCACTGGCAAAGAAAAATAATGCCCACAGTTTTCCACTTATTTTCACCCATGAAGCGCAGGCAAGACTGATTGATAAAACCTGAAAAGTCCTATATATGCTATGTAAGCTCTGCAAGAAAGTAAAAACCAACTTCAAGATAAGCCAAGAGAGAAGTATATAAAATTGGCGTACTATTGGCATGATTAGCTCGTCTATTGTAAAAGGTTGTATTAGGTCGAAATCGATCTCCGCCTAACAAAGGTCACAGATCAGATCAACTTCTTCAGCTGTCAGGGTCCTGACTGACCCCATCTCAGAGAGGCCCCTCCAAAGGTAACAGCCCTGCGGCCCACCTGCGAGGTAAATCATTTAGATACCTTATAGTATTGGGCTATGTCCTCAATTCCCTTCATTGTAAATATCCCTCATTGTAACCTTATTTCACAGTCTATCGCTTAGTAGAGATCGGAAGGTCTTGATTGATTCCAGAGCATAACACATGGAATCTTTTAAATTGTAGGCTTAGAGTATCTTAGAGTATTACTAGCTAGAATACTTGATTGGACGACGGACAGCAGCACACTTCTTTCGAGCTGATCGCATATAAGAAACTCCATATATTACGCTTTGATCTTCGTTAAAATCACGGCTCATTTAACCAACACAAACAAGAGGAAGTAGTTCGGTAAGTATTCACATCAAAGAGCAAAAAAATGTAAAAAAAAAAAACAGTAGTTAAAATAATACGTTATGAAAATGGAAACAATATATAGCTAAGGTCTCACAGGGTTTATTGGCTGAGAAAAATTAAAAAGGGTTTATTAGGACACCACTTTTATATATTTATTTATTTGTATACCCTTGTGGGGGGTATTATAATTTTGTCATAACAATTGTAACGAATAGAAGGAGACACCTCCGACCCCATAAAGTATATATATTTCTGAGTCAATAATCAAATTGATAAAGTCCGTCGGTCGGTCTGTCCGTCCGGAAGCATACATCCATCCGTCCGGTCGTCCGTCTTTGAAACTTTGCATAAGTCCGTCTTTCTGTTGCAGGCAGCTCATACTTATATCGGTCGGATCGGACTATTATTATAGGAACGATCGGTCGAATAGTAGGTTCTAGTATGAAAAACTTTTTTGCTCTTCGAGATATCTTGACAAAACTCAGAATTTAAAGGGTTCACTATATTCCTCATATATATGCATCAAACTTATCAACATCGGACCACTATATCATATGCCATAGGAACGATCGGTCGAAAAGTAGGTTCTTGTATGGCAAAATGTTCACTTTCCCAAGATATAGATCAACTATTCAGACACATCTGTACAACCGTAAGGCAAATATCTACAAGGGTATTAGGTCCTCGGGGAATCGAAATTATCCCTACTTTCTCGTCTTTTATTATTTGATTTTATATTTTATTTAATAAGAATCATTAAATACATTATAGCACAGCCATTAAAAGCTAATAGCAAATATCTAATGCACACAACTCGCTTTAACCCCTTTCCCGCACCCATCCAAGGCCTACCCCCCCCTTGTAATGGCCGCCAACTACGCGCGTGGCATGCATCAAAGACTCGTAACTACGTTCCATGCATATTCAAATTTTTGGCGAGGAATCACAGCAACGAAAATCAAGCGCACGCACTTAAGAGCCCGGCCAGAAAATACAAAAAAAAAAAAAAGGAACGCCCCAATCAGAGCATTTGTCCCCAACCCCGAGTCAACTGGCCAGGCCGCTCCGCCGGACCTTTTCCAGGCCATAAAACGCGACGACAAAAAAAAAAAAAAAAGACAGTGAAAAGAGAAGAAAAATTAAAATACGCACAAAGTTTTGACAGCTGAATTGGCATAATGATGGGGTTAGTGACGCCGCTGGGGGTGGGCTCTGTGCGGCCCGTTATACGGGGGGAGGGGGGGGGGTGGTTTTTGGGGGTTGGGGTTTCGGCCATTGTCACTGCCTGGTTTGGCCGCCCCGCAGCACTTGCTTCCCTCTTCGGGTTTTTTGCTTCTTTTTTCTTTCATTCTTGGTCGCCTTCATCGTTAATTTTATCTACGCAAATGCAAAATAATTACTTTACTTTTTCTTTGGTTTTTCCGCTTACCCCCCGCCCCCTCCACACCCCAACCCCTTTGGCGTATAACCCTTTTCGGGGCAACGGCTGTCGAAATTTATGTACTTTTGCCTTCGTCTTGCTATTTCTTTTTTATTCCGCTTCGTTTTTTCATTTTTTGTATTGAAAAGCATTTTAAAATTCAGCGCCAGCTGTCCTGCTCTATACATACATTTGGGAGAGTATATATACATATATATATATCTATATCTATATCTATATATTTTGCATTTTCTTTTTTAATTAAAGAAAAGGGTTAAAAAGTTTGGCAGCGCCGCGCGACGCAGCGCTTCGCTGCTGAAAAACGGGGTTAAAATCAAAATTTTTGCCCCGCGTTTTTCAGTTTCTATTTAGTTTTCATTTATTTTTAAATGGAAATTTTTAATAACAAAGCAAAAGATAGGGTTGCATTCGGCCTCATTACCCGTCCATGCGCCATGCTCCCTCTGTTCCCGTTCCCGTTCCCGGCCTCGACCGCGTTCTCGTCCTCGTCCTTGTGCCTCTTGTGTCTTGGGGTTAGTCGGAAAATGGCAAACAAAAAAAACACATTAATGTAATTTTTCTACATGGAGTAAGGAGCGGGAGCGGGAGCGGAAGCTGGCATTGGTGAGTCCCAACTGTCCGCACTCTCCGCACAGTCCACTTTCGTTAGTTTCTTTATACCCTGTATTAAGGCTTAAAATGTTTTTAATTCAGCTTCTAACGGACGGAAGTAGACAGCTACTTTATCAATCTAGAGTCCCATCTGAACTCAGAAACTTTGAGAGCTAGGAACAGCTAACTTGGTATGTATGTGCTCCATGGGGATCAAATGCAGCTCAATTTGAAAATCTCCATTCCCTTCTCACTCCCCAAACTAGATGCAAAGGTAAGTTAAGCGTAATTACTTTTTCAGAATCCAAACAACTTTATAAAATTCTCCTCCAGCTTACAGGGTATTGTCTAGTCGCGCACTTTCTTCCCAGTTTCGTCTCCCATTTGGTTTCCCTTTGGCATGTGTTTATCTTCACGTCTCAGCTGTCCCATTTCCATTTGGGGACTTTTCTCTTTGACTTGGCAAATGGAAATTGTATAAATCTTTCATTACATTAATTTCACTTTGATGCAAATAGTTGCGACAATTGCGATTGAAAAGTGAGCATTGCGGCATTTTCAATTGCAGATAGTTCACTCTGCCGAGGCTAGATATTATCAGCTTAAGTAATTACACGTAATTCAGCTGGTTTTTAGCCAATCGCCAGTCAAGTGAAAATTCTTTGGGAAAAAAAGGGTTCACACAGCAGCAGAAAGTGGCTGCTTCTTGCGAGTCCTTTGGCAATTCATGTGAATCAAAGTGATAGCTGTTCGCCCATTAATTGTCCTGATTCATATTTTAAAAGGACAAAAGCAGTAGAGCCGGAGTCGGTGAGGATAAGCGAGCGTCGATCTCAGGACCTTTCAGGAATAAACTCAAATTCGGTATATGGCTTTTTTTACAACAAATGTTCTTTGAATTCAATACAAATATCTCCAAAGAACCTTAAATCGTTAAAAGTTAAATTATTCGCAATTCCGATCGCAGTACAAAAGAGTATATCGGAATCAAAATGCCCGCCCGTCCGTCCGTCCGTCCGTTCTGCAGACGTCCAGATATATTCTGGGTGCATCATTTAAGAGCTTCATTCCTCGTTTTTGACATTCAAATCCTGACCTTCTTCAAATATCGAGCCAAAAATATTTACATACAAGCCGCAAATATCGATATATTCCAAGGTCACAGTTTGGAAGCAATTGCTATGGCCTTACAGTCTTACAGGAGTCATCAAACTTTATATCTAGAAGTATCATCAATTTAGCTTGGGAGAACTCCATGTCGACTTTATTTCTGTTATGGTTATTCAGATAAGGATTTTGTCTGAAAACTTAACTTGATATATATATTTTGTAAATTATAATTCAATAATTCAATTTATAATTAACAATTGCCCGTTCTACTGAAAATATTGAAAGCTGTCGATATTTTCATATAGAAACTGCGGGCTAGATTTGTTCTCCACCCAAAATTAACATTTATCAAACATGATTGGATTAATGTTATTTTATGGGGTCCCAGGTTTTTTTTTTGTGGTACTCTCTCAAAGATTTTAATTGTTTATTTTTTATACAAGATTTCGTTGCAAATATGATTCGATTAATATAAGCTATTGGTCGCAAGTTATTTATGCTCTGGGCTAAGTTCTTCTAACATCTTTTTCAATTTGAATTTTGAAAAGGGGTTTGCTTCGGACTTCGGCTCGGTTAATTCCTAAGGTTCGGTTCGTAGCAACAATTAACTTTAAATGTCGAGCTCTGGTAGTAAATATTTATAAGGCATTTGCTCGACTCCCCCTCGACTGCCCCCCCCCCCCCCCCTCAAAGCTCACACTCTCTGCAGCCCGAATTGGCAACAGTTTGCATTATCCTCGCATTAGTTTCGACTCGCTCAGTTTGCCCAGCAACTAGTCTACATCGCTCCACCCCACTGCCACTCCCACAGCCACAGCCACTCCCACAGCCACTCCCACTCCCACCCGCGCCCCTTTTGGGCTAACTAAACTGTTGCCCGAAGACGTCCACGCACAATTTAAACTCACATGCAGTCGCATTTATTTCTATTCAATTTGATAATAACCCAAGTGTGCGTGGCTCTCGCAGGAGTTGCGGTCCTGGCGGAGCTAGCTCCGGTTATGGCAGCAGCTGCTCGGGCGGCCACAGTGGAGCATTTAGAGTGGACGCAATGTATCAACGGCTGCTACAGCTCCGCAGTCTCCGCCCAGCCCGGTTGCTGCTCTGGCTGATGTCTTCTTCTTGTGCTTTTGCCCACGCACTTTCACTTTCGCTTTTACTTTCACTTTGCCCCACCCCTCCGTTCCCCTTGCAAGCAAAAGTGAAACTCATTTTCCCCTTTTTTTTTTATTTTCTCGGCCAGCATATATATATTTTTTCTCTTTAGCCCGAGCAACGCCTACGAAAGAAAAGTCCAAGTAAAAAGCAGCCCAAGTAGCGCAAAAAAATACCCCCTTGAGTTTATAACTTAAAAATTCAAAGCACGAACAAAGTTCTAATTTAAACACCGAACAACAAAAATAAAAAAAAAAAAGGAAAAAAGTGAAAAGAAGCAGAAACGGAAAAAAGCACGCGGCGAATACATGTCGAAAAAATTGGACATAAAGTGCACGGCAGGCGAGGCGAGTAAATAAAACTAAAAAAAAAAAAAAAAAAGAGAAAATATTCGCCAAGGCAGCGGCAAAGGAAAGCCCCAGGACCAGGCCCAGGCCCAGGCCCAAGAGTCCTGCTCGTCCTTCCTCCTGCCACATGCCACATCCCCGCCTCTCGCTGCGGACAACGGTCCACACAAATCAAGTAAAGGGGTGGCAATCGCAAGTTCCTTGCGAATAAAAAAGTAAAAAAACTGCGTAAAAGGCGGCAAGTAGCAAAAAAATATATATAAATAAAATAAAAACAAGAAACAAGTGTTGTCTTTAAAGTACCGAAGATTGTATACGCTTGTGGACCTATAGCAAATGCCCGATATAATTATATTCCTAGTGCCACATTGCTGTTAAGATCTTGCTAAGATTGGTAAAGATATCTTAAAGAAAACCACAGAAATTTTCAGACAAAACTGGAGCTCATCTGGCAGCTATATGATATAGGAGTTTTTATTCGGTTTTTGATACTGTTCAAGAATATGTAAACAATTAATTATTAATTATTTATTGTTAATAAAAATTATAATTGTAATATGATATTGATCGACTAGATAATGCCCTTAGCTTAAGAATCTGCTGTCAAATCTGAGAGATGGGCTAACAGCTTCTTTGTTTGTAAGTTACATTTTGATGGCATTAAGAGCTCAAATGCTAAAGCGATAGCAAAAGTGCACTCTTAATTTAATTTAGCATATCTTCTTTGTGCGGCATTCGTAAACGTTTCGCTGTCTGCATATGTTCAACCTGTATGAATATGCTGACGGCGAACGGGAGCGAGAGATAAAGAGAGAGAGAGAGAGAGAGGGGGGGGGGAGAGATGAATGTCATCCAACCTTACCACGTTACGTCTCCCACCTTCTCCCCAAAGAAAGAATACTTTCATAGAGCATACCTTAGATAAGTGTTACTTTTTAAACTCCATTTAAACATTTTACGGATATGGGGCAGCTAAAACGTTGACGAATACCACACGAAAAATAAAAACATTTGAATCAGATACAGATAAACATAATAAGCAGGCATATGTGAACTTGGGTCTATGTAGAAATCAGTAAAATTCATCTAATCTGCTGCAAGCAAAACGTTTACGAATGTCGCACAAAGCAGAACTGTTAAATCAATCTCTTTCGCTGTTGGCAACGTTTAAGGAAGTCTGAATATCTGAGAGTAGCTGAGCTACCCACACTTCAAATCGAAATACCTGAGTATTAAATGAACTACCGAAAAGTTGAACTAAAAGTACTTTTTGTCAGTCTCAGTTGTATATCTTGAACGGGGTTAGCCAAGACGGACAAATTTAACTCATTCCTGCTCTGTCGTCTTCAATCTCCTGCCACCTCTCTCTCTCTCTCTCTCTCCATTGATCAGAGTCAGCTTAAAGTATTTGATCTTTTGTAATAATCTTGAACGAGTTGGAAAGAGAAGAGTCTTCGACTGAGCAATTGACCAATGGGCGAGTGCCCACGCCTTTTATTAATTAATATACTTAGCGCTATATGTATACAAGTTTATGAGTATTTGTGAGGGTTGAGTTTGCTGCTTAAGTTATTTACCGAGCATTATTAAGACGACTTGCTACTTCTTTATATACCCTGTAAGCAGAGCAGATGTTGAAGCATGTGCCTAGCCTTAGTCATACGACTGTTTGCTTATATGCAGACTTTTATCTCTATCTGATGGTAAGATCTAAGTCCTATTTCGCATGCAAACTCAGTTTATTTTTGACTTATGAAACTATTGAAAATCTCAAAGGTAAAGCCCGACTTTTGGCATACCCTATTCTCTCGATATCAGCTCAGATAAGCCCGATTTTTAGTCAATTTACAATTTGCTATCGTTCGAAAGGTAAATGCGTATCTATGAGAGCTGGGTACAGGGTATCTGTCTGTCGGGCATTCTAAGTGCTGATTACTTTTTTCTTTAGCATCTTATTTTAAATGTATATAAATGTCGATATTCATTTACCGCGTGGCCAACCCTTGTGCGAATGCGAATGCGAGTGCGGATGTTGATGTGGATGTGGATGCGGGCCAAGGGTCCCAGCTCATTATGTCCATCGTGGAAGCCCACTTATTTACTGGACATCGCCTTCTCGAGGGCAAAAAGCGGTGGCATCATTGCCCTTTGATACCCAGTCATCAAAGGGGTCAGTCGGGTCATCGTAACGGATATATAATCATATCACATGCAGATTTTATGATGGGTTGGCCGACTCCGAAACAACTCCGAAACAATTCCGAAAAACTCCGAAAGTATTCCGAAACAACTCCGAAAATATTGAGGAAATATTTCCGACTAGGGCTTTGGAACAGCTTTAAATCATTTTCATATGTGATAGTTAGCATTTTTCGGAGTCACTTTTTCGTTCTACTTATCACCATATATATTTAAACACCTATTTTATCTTTGAATATTTTCCATTGAGGATTTCAACTTGTGGCAGCTGTATAAAGAGCATTGCCAAGTCGAGCATTTTGCTAATAATAAGTTTTATTTTTTATTCATTTTTCTTTCTAAAGAAAGGGCAAAAACTTTTGCGCAACTTTATTTTTCTGTTTTTACCCCCAGTCGCTTGCTGTGTGGGCGGGGCTTCAAAGAGGGCGGCCACGCAATTATGTTTAATTGGACCTGCTGGGCCTGAGCTTTTGTTTTTTTTTCGGACTTGAAAGCACTGCGCTATGGAATTATATAGAGTGCCGGAGTGCTTAGCGGAGGGAACAGAGCTAAACATTTTCCGAGTGGGCGTGCGAGTGTGAGTGTGTGGGCGTGGACCATCACTTAATGATGTCTAATCCTTGTTTTTGTGCTCTAAGTATTTAAATTAAAAAAGTTATTAAAGTTTCGCAGCTACTTTCTAACTTTCGTTAAATTCGATAACATCAATTAATATTGATAACTTCGTTAATCTAATATTGATTTATCGAATGTAAAGAAAAGAAAGATAGTATCCGATCATTTCGGTAACTTCGTTAATATACTATTGGCTTATCGAGAGTGTTTGATAATTTCGATATTATTGGCTCATCAAAAGTATTTGATATTTTCGATAACTTCGATAACTTTGTATTGGCTTATCTCTAGTGTTTGATAATGTTTTGATAACTTCTTTAATCTAATATTGCCTACTCGATAGTGTTTGATCCTTTCGATATAATCGATAATTTAATATTTTCTTATCGATAGTGTTAGTAACAGATAAGAACAACGGCTGTTCAAGCTATGCCTCGCTTTCAGTTTAGGTTTAATATAAGCTTTTTTCCTTTCTCGACATTTTATTTGTAAGGCATTGACTTACAACATAATTATATTGTCATTTATCGAAATTAGTTACATTTTCCTATTTATATATTAAGAATTTAAACCAGTTCGTTCTTCACAATAGAACATACAATAATATCCTTCAGCTGGAGCTGTGTATATATGAAAATTCCGTTGTGTGACAAAGCTTAGAAATATATCGAGTCTTATTTTAGAGTTAAGACCAAAGGTTAAATAAATTCTAGCAAGGGCTGCCAGGGCCTTTAGCTAGATGATAGTATCTACTTAAATGTAAGAAGCTGTAAGACTTACTTATTGTTAATTATTGTTTCGCTTAGGCATAAGATGATTGATTCTTACTGCCATTTACATTCTTATTTAAATACAACTGAGGCTTTTTTAAGGAATTTTATAAACTTATGTTATCTGGACAGGGTTAAGCAGCTTGTCGGGCCATCTTGATAGACAAATACTTTTCGAATTAAGGGAAAACAGAGTTTTTTGGGGGCATTTAAATTAAATGGGAGGCAGCAACAACAGCAGCAATAGCAATGACAATCAAAGTGCTGAATGTTGGACAAAAGTTTCTGATGTCTCAAATAAAAGTACAACAACAACAACAGCAACAACAACAACCACAGCGGGAACACCGAACAACTGGCAACAACTCGGCGAAGCTGCCACATTTACGTCACTTAAGCTGCCCGTTTAGTGGCGGCTTACACACGCACACACATACGCACACACACACGCACACACACACACACACACACACACACACACATAGCTCACACACACACACTTGCAGCAACAACATAAATTAAGTTATTTTGATAATCAAAACTGAAAAGCGAATGTTGTTGTTAGACAAGAGCAGCGGGTTGCTGCGTGTTCTGGGGGGGTTGTGGGCGGTGCGTGGCACAAGTTGGAGGCAACACGGAACATGGGCATTCATTTGTAGTTTATAGTTGTAGTTATAGTTGCCAGAGCCGGGGAGCAGGTGGAGGCTGGTTGTTTTCGTAAGGGTTGCTTCTGTCCATTGTTGTAGACGTTTTGCATTTTACAATAGGATATACGCACACACACACACACACACACACACACACGGACACACGGACACACAGACACACAATCCTCGAGTCCTGCTGCTAACCCCATCAACTACAGACCCCAAGCCAGCTTGCGGGCAGCGGCAGGCGGAGGCAGCATAGTTAGCACAATTGTGTTGCATACTTATTCGGGCATGCGTCAAAACGAGATGCCAACTGCGTGCGTGTGCCCCTGTGTGTGTGCGTGTGTGTTTGTCCAACAACTGCCCAGGCTGGCCAGCCCACAGCCTGAGACACCCACACACACACACACACACACTCACACACACACACACACACACACTCACACACGCACAAACTTAGAATTTTAAAGGCTCGCTGGCGACTGGAAAGTGCGCACCACCTTCGCACACATTCACACACACACACACACACACACACTAACGCACACGCATATAGAAGCATACTAATTTACCTACGCCAGCAGTTTTTGGCACACGCACACACACACACACATATATGCAAGCACACATATGCAAATTTTGCAATGCTTTATTTTGAGGGTTGGCCGCGTGTGTGTGTGTGTGTGTCCCGGTATGGGGTGTGGGGAAGCTGAAGGATAGGGGGGGGAGGGGGGTCTGCTCTGCTACCAAACTTGCGCCGTCATTGTACACGTTCTCCTCCCCGCCCCTCCGCCCGCGCTAGTCGCGTTCTCCTTCTCCTTCGAAGTCGTTAGGCTGCCTTTTGGCCATTGTTTGGACTTATGTTTCCCTCTCACTTTGCAAGCCATCAAGTTACAACCCCCCCCCCCCACCCCCCCTGCCATCTGTAACTCCTTTCATAGCCGCCGGCCGCTAGGCCTTGTCCATTAAGAGCAGCAAAAAAAGAGAAGAAGCAGAAGAAGCTGCCGCATGCTGCATACATTTTAATCTTTAATTTATGGCTTATTCAAAACTAATGACACTGAAAGTGTCCACAATGCCGCAGTCGCCGCTTTTGTTGCATTCGGGGCGTGGCAGTGGGCAGTCAAAGGATTCTGGCTGCCACACGAAAGGCTTAAACAATGCCAGCCATTGTTTCGAGGCGCCCAAACATGAGACATGAGACATGAGACACTCGCCAAGGACATCGCATGTACTCAACGATCTGATATATATCCAGATATGTGTACATATATATATCTATATAGATAACTAGATCTAGATATTAATGCATTTATATAGCAAGTTCTTTTCTTCGCCCGTGAGGTATTCAATTCAATTTACATAGTTTTGCGACCAATTTGCTTCCGTAAGGTGGACTTCACGAATCGCTGAGGCACGTATTCATTCAGAGAACTTTATAAATTAGCCGGAAATTCAGCTTTTGCTGGTAAACTTTGAACCGCATTTGCAATCGCAGCAGGATATTTATAAATATATATTTTTTATATATAGATAGAGATGTCCAGAGCTGAAGACTCTACTTTCGTGATGTTTAATCTCGCATGGGTCGCTAAAGATAAAACTCTTTGTTTTTCTCAGCTTTTCCCATTTGCATGCCTCGGAGATTTTGTTAGCTGGAGATACAAGCTTTGAACGCCTGCAAACCTAAAAGAGAAAACAAGAGTAGTCTAGTCAAGAGTGCCCGACTTGGGGATACCCTAAGCCTTCTTCTGGGAGAAACGCAGGAGAACCTAGGCTCCAAATTTTATCGGTTCATAGATCGACGCGTTTATACATAAGTACAGACGGATAGACGAACATCACTTGATCGACTCGTCTGCTGATGTTGATCAAATATATATATATATATGTTACTTTATGGGGTCGAAGATGCTTTCTTCTGCCTGTTACATACATATGCACAAAACCATTATACCCTTTCTAGCAATTTTTAGTGAGTTCGGTAAATAATTCAATTTGTAACTTACAATTGCCCGTTCTACTGAAAATATTGCAAGCTGTAGATATTTTCATATAGAAGTCGCGGGCTAGATTTGTTCTCCACCCAAAATTGGCATCTACCGAATATGGTTAGACAAATGCAAATTATTGGGTCCCTCTCTCTCTCTCTCTCTCTCTCTCTCTGAAAAGCACAGATAGCAGCTGTGAATATGTATATATATAATCGGCAGTGGGTCGTATCTACGTTACCTTAGAGTATAGATCTGTAATACATCACGGCTCCCTCACGGTTTATTCTTTTTGTGAGCTGAGAAATGCTCAATCATAATTTGTAGTATATGTAAGCACGTCTAGATAATCTCTATAGTATCTCTTCCATACGAATCGCTTGAAAGTTATAAAAATTGTATTAAAAAAACGAAACTCAAGTTTGATTGAGACATTTTCGCAATAGAGAAAGTGCCAACAATTCGTTAACGTTCTAAGCCCAAGCTTAGATACATATTGTATCTCTATCTCCATCTCCATCGCCATCTGTATCTCTATCTTTGTCTCTATTTGCTACTTTGTCCATGTGATCTATATATAAGTATATAAATTTATTCTATATTTTCTATGAAGCTCTCGAAATGCTCACTTGACCGCCGGGCATCAGCTACAGATGAATATTGGATGCGAGTAGTTGGCTGTCATTAGATATGCCTGGCAACCCTTAAAGCGCACACACACACACACACGTGCACACCTAGATGTGTGTGTGTGTGTGAGTGAGTCTCAAATTGTTTGCCATTTGTAAGCGTTGTATGTTTTAGGCCTTGCTCGTTTGCTGTTGTTTTAAAATTAAAATGAATGCCCGCAAGCAATAACTACGACAAGCCAAACCACCCAAAAAACCAACCCCACACCCAACCACCTCGCACCGCCCGCCGTCCGTCGCCTGCTGTCCAAGACAAGCCAACATCATTATGCGTGGCTGTGTGTCCATGTGTCCATGTGTGTGTGTGTGTGTGCGTGCGTGTGTGTGCGAAATAATCTCGTAAATTACGCAAAAAAGGAAACACGCCGCCAGGAAGACACAGCCAGCCAAGGACGAGAACCAGGAACGAGTCCACGAGCCCACGAGCCGAAGTCCAAGTCGTGGCGAGCTGAGGTGGTGCGAGGCAAGTCGAGTCTATGGCCGGTGGTTGGCTAGCTGCTCGTTGCCAGACAACGCCCCACGTGGACCATGGACCGCCACACATACATACACACACTCCTCGACTTCTTGGCCCTGCCAGAAACTAGCAACCACCCGCAGCAGCCGGTGGGGCAAGAGGTGCTGCTCGAATAGCTCGTAATACGCAGAGCTGCAGCAATTCCCCATAGGATGGCTAAGTCGATTCACCACAGGTTGACAATAGTTTTAAATTGCAAAACCAAAATATATGTATATATGTATATGTTAAATTCAGTTGTGGTTCAGCTTTCTGTTAAGAAACAGCTTCACTGTTAAATGTGGCGCGCTTTACCTAACATTCTGCTGTTAACATCAATTTTTGTACATAATTGCTAACATTATTGCGTTTACAGCCTTGGCTAATGTTTATAGCTATGCCAATTACTAATCTCCTTCTGTTATCAATTGGGCCTAATATTTTAGAACATTTTCAGTTATTTGCAAACACTCAAGTGCTTAAATTGTCACGATATTCGCTTTTATAGTCAAGACACTTAAAACTAACAATTATGTTAGCATTAACGAACATATCATGATACTGTTACAAAATCTAAGCATTACGTAAAGACTCTGTTGTGAAATGTAAATATATAATTTTCCACAAGAAAAGTAGCACATGAATATGGGCTAAGACCTGATATTTATTTAAGTAGCTAGACGATCACATGTTAGCTCAATTTAACATGGAAAATGTTATGCTCTTCTTAACATCTGTTAGCATTTTAACTTCAATTCACTTCAACAACGGAATTCTACATTTATGTTAAGTAAATGGAACAATACTAATGTAGCTTTAACAATGTTAAATGCTTTTAACATAAGTATATTAACATGTGCGCACTATAACATCTGTAAGTTCGTATGTTATGAAAGTTCGAAAACATTCTACAGTTATTTAACTGCCAAGAAACTTAAACGCACATAAATGGCTTGCTGTTAAATTAAAAGCATTAACATTACTGTTACTCAATAGTCTGTAAAAACCTAGCATCTCTCAACATTCATAACATCATACATCAACTACATTAATTTACAATAACAACGTTGAAAAAATTTAAAATGTATATATTTTTGCAAGCCATTCTTCACAGCTTGCGAATGCTTAACATTGAATTGCAGACAGTTAGTTAACTAGTTTTATGATAAATAACATAAGCAGTGTTAAATAAACTATAACATATGTGAGCGTGCTTATGTTGTTAACATGTGAGAGCTTAATAATGTTACCGCTACTGTTAATCAAACTGTAAAAACTTTAAATTGCTACAAAATGTTATGGTGCAGCCCTCGCACACACACACACACACACACACACGCACACACATATCTTTGTATGTATATATGTACACATGCCGCACATTGTAAAATCCGTTCCGTTCAGAACTTGCCCCCCGTACACACACACACACACGCACACACACACTCCGCCCCCTTGAAAATTGTAGACAGGGCCCAGCATCGTGTGTCCATTCACAACACTTGCGCCGCAACACAATGTGCCACCCAATCCTCACCCCCGCTCGCACCATCTCTATGCCTCTCCCCGTCCTCTACACGATGCCAATGACGACGTCTGCGTTAGTCCTTTCGGCCACACACACACGCACACACACACACACACAGAGACAGGCACTCTGGTCCACTTATGATGAGTTTACATTTTCGAAAGCGAGACATGAAAATGAAAATTGGGCAAGGAAACTTGCCAAAGCCAGCTACAACAACAACAGCAACAACAACAACAACAACAAAGAAATTCTCCCTCTGCTCGCACGCATCTCTCATGCTTAGTTGGCGTGTGGGCGTGGCAGTAGGCGGCTGTCACACATTCAAAACAGCTCAACGCAACGTGTGTGTGTGTGTGTGCGTGTGTGTGTAAGAGTGTGCGGCGGGGCGGAGTTGGGGGGGGGCAGCAGCATACAGGAAGCCAAATGTGGCCCATCGTCGTCTATCGTCCAACAACAGTTGCCGCACGCTTTCCCCCGCCGCCACACACCGCCCCGCGTCCACAGACAGCCGCGCTGGCCGTTACGTATGCATATTTTGTAAAGGGGCTGACGGAGAGCAAGCGGCAAGCAGCCTAAGGGCGCAAGGGGGCAAGGGGTAGCTGCGGCTGTGGCTGTGACTGTGGCTGTGCGACTGTCAGCCAGACGACGCGCCGTACAAATGAGCTTGAGCAAGGACGCAAGATGTATGTGCTCCATGTGTGTGCGTCAGCCCGAAAGCCGTAGACGATGGACAGCCCGTGGAGGTGGAGGTGGAGGTGGAGGTGGAGGTGGAGGTGGACGGGGGGCAGCGCTGAGGTTCCAGGGAAGGTGGAGAGCGAACGGACGACGGCGATGCTGCCACTGCCATTGCCACTGCTGCTGCCACTGCTGCTGCTGACTTTGAATGTCCATGTAGATATTTTGCAATTTTGAAATACATGCGCAGTTACACACACACGCACACACACGCACACACACACACACACACACGCACGCACACAGAGAAAGCGAAATGCTTTTAACATTTTCTAAGATTCAAATTTCGTAAATTATCCCTTTGCGAGTTCCTGTGTTTGTGCTCTGTGTGGGTGTGTGTGTGTGTGTGTGTGTGTGTGTGTGTGTGTGTGTGTGTGTGTTGTGTTTAGACCTTGTTGTTGTGCTTGGCTTATCGATGGGCGGCTCATGTTGCGTCCATTGGCCAAAACTACACGCACGAGCCGCACATTTTCTGGCTTCTGCCTTGCCCGGCGACCGCCCTGTACTTAGTTTCGGTTAAGACGAGCGAACAGATTCCCGCCCCCTCACTCAACCCCCCCCCCCCCCTTCTCTTGCAGCACCCACGCCCACCCCAAGCCCCAATCCCGGGCCCAGCGTGCATAATTTCCGCTTGTCCTCTATATTTAAACAGGTAGCTCAAACTTCAAAAGGGGTAAATTTGCCTTGCTCTACGTTTGGGCGTCGCGTTGCATGCCGCATGTTGCAGCTAGCACAGCCCGCACACACATATTCAATTACAATTGAAAATCTATCAACGTCTCTAAACAAATCCAAAGAAACATTTCCCAAGCAAATCCATTTAGCCCTATTCGAGTTAACTGAGACAGGTCCTAGTTACAGGTCCTAGAAGAGATAGGTTCTTATCTATAGATAATACATAATATGAAAAACAGTCCAGCTGTAGGTTAAACCATTAACGGTAGACTATTTTTCATGGAAATCGGTTAAGTTTTTCAAAAAATATAATTAAAGAAACTTATTTCGAAATGAAATACAATGTAAAAGGAGAAGTTCTCAGATGGGGATTTGGAATAGTCTTCAATGCCAATTTATAAGTATCTATATATCTATAATTTTTGAATATAACTCATATTTCAATAGGTTTTATTTGGAACATTTTGACAGACAACTTTATGCTTAGCTTTTTTAATTGGAAGTTTCCACAAGCTCTTCAATTCGGATTTAATTGTAATTAAACTATTTTCTTGGACTTTTTGGGCTGTTTTTGAAAATCATTTCATATAACTTAAGATTATATTTTTCTAAAAGATACTCAGTTCAGTCAAATCCTTGACTCAATGTTGATTAAGATCAATTTTAAGCTAATATATTATAGCCTTAGACCTTAAGGATTGAGTTTTTATGCTTTAATTTCCAGATTTAGCTAAAAACTTTTTTAAATTCAGTTGCGATTAGATTTCTTAGATTTTTGGGTTAAGGTGTTTGTAACGGTTCTTTGGTTCGATAACAATCGATTTTAATACCTATCAGCTTAGCTTAGCTTTATAAGTACTTATTCAAGTTACGTGAATAAGTTCTTCTAGCTGTTTGTCGTTATTTTGTTGTTTTTGTTTTGGGTTTTAACATTTTTCCAATCTTTTGTCGGCTCCAGCAACTGCTTCGATTAATTATCGATTAACCTGCGATTGTTATCAAATTGTATGTTAGGTTTCTTTTGGTTTCCGTTTTTGCTAACTTGTTGTTGTGATCGCCACGACGACAGCTTCCTTCCCCCACCCCCCCCACCCCTCCACCCTGCTGACATTGTTACGTAGCTGCTATTGTATTGGCTAACGTGTGTGTGTGAGTGTGCGTGTTTGTGTGTGCGCGTGTGTGTGTGTGTGCGCGTGTGTGTGCATTGAGTAGTTGAAATTGTGTTTTCTGTGTGCGCTGGCACTTTGCATACTCGCAGCCTTACGTTTAAAATTAATTTATTTTGCCACAGCGCGACAGACACACATACACACACAGGCACACTCACACACACAGGCACACACACACACACACACACAAACACACTCCATTGCCCATTGGCAAGTGAAAGTGTTGGACGTTTGGCCGCGACCGTCGGCTGCTGCCGCTGCCGCTGTCGACGTTTGGCGCTCATCTTTTTGCTGCTGTCCGCGCTTTTGGTTGGCTGCCATCTGAACTTTGCGCTGTCATCCGGCCTGGACATGTGTGTGTGTGCGTGCGTGAGTGTGTGCGTGTGTGTGTGGGCGGTGTGTGGGCGTTGTGTGTGTAGTTGGCATGCGGTTAAAAAGGTATCTCAAAGATACTAAATACTTTATGCATGAATGTGCCAAATAGATTTACGAGAAACGAGAAAGCAGTAGCCGCTCGCTCTCTTTAAATGCATGTGTGTGTGTGTGTGTGCGTGTGTGTAATGTGGTGGTGGCTCGCACGTATGTGTGTTGCCTGTCATGTGTGTTTGTGTGCGTCGATATTAAATTTAAATTGGCGCTTGAATATTTTAGAGTGAGCAGAGAAGAAGCAGCAAGAGAAGGAGGAGGAGCAGTCGGAAGCAGAAAGAAGGAGAGCACAACGGACACGATGGCTTGCAATTAAGCTTGATGTGAGTGTGTGTGTGTGTGTGTGTGTATGTGTGTGTGCGCGCTTATACATTTATATATACACATGTGAATGTATACAAATACAAGGGACATGGTTAGTTGCCCATTGGCTATGTGTGTGTGTGTGTGTGTGTGATGCCTTTATGTAAGCCCTTAAATATTAATAACAGTTACAATTTTTAATGATTAAAAGTTGGCGCATGTGTGTGTGTGGCCAATCTGCGTGTCTGTGCGTGTGTGCAAGAGAGAGGGTGAGAGTGAGCTGAGCAAAAGTACAGTTAGACAACAAATGCGAGTCACGTTTTGACAAGTGTTGGCCATTCCATTAAAACCCCCCTTCCCACTCCACCAACACCATCACACCGCGCCATTAACAACAACAGCAACAGCAATGTGACCACATTAATTTGCATGCTTTGTGCTGCCTACTTTCGGGTAGCAGCACCTACAAGAACAACAACAACAACAACATCTCTGAAAGAGTTTGATCAAATCAACGAGCAGAAAAGAGATAGCTAATCAAAGAGAGCGTTAGGCAAACGAGCTGCACTCTAAAGAGAACTTAAGTATGCATATATGCAGTGCCAGTGCGAGAACTAATTAAAGAGAGAAGAGCATGCAAAAGGATTTTAAATGAATGGCAGCCGCCTTAAAAGCCAAAGCAAATATGCAAACAAGTACATGAAAAATGCAAATGCACTTGTTGCCCGCACCAAATGCAGCAACATGTTGTTGCGTTGCGCTCTTATCGCAGACTGCTGTTGTTGTTGCCTTTTTTCGTTGCCGTCTCTGCTGGATTGAGGGCGGGTTTGTTTACATTTCTACAACGGCTGATTCATAAAAACGCCAGAGACGTGCCAAAGGCAAACCAAAGGAAAAACTTGGCATAAGGAACAAAAAGAAGGAAGAAAAAAATGAAATAAAAACAAAACCAAGCTGGAAACATAAGCAAAATTAGAGCACACACGGGGGCCACATATGCATGCGCGAGTTTGGGTGTCTGCGTGTGTATGTGTGTGACACACGTGTTGCACATGCATTGCATTTGCAAAATGCGAGCAACAACAACGAGCACTGCAGATTAGACACGCACAGCGGGCAGAGTCTGTTTATGCAGACAGCGACTGCGACTGTGACGACGACGGCGGTGGCGACAGCGACAGCGACAGCGACTGCACAATTTCTACCAACCATTTTACACGACACCCCACTTTGACACGCTCACACATTCGCCCTAGCGCTCTTTGTTCGTGTGCATTTGCTCATTTGGCAGTTGTTGCTCTCACAGCGACGTTTCATTGCCATTTTGTTGCAGTTGGCGCGCAATGCGTTGGCATGTTTAGCGTCTCTGTATGTGTGTGTGTGTGTGTGTGTGTATATGCTTGCGTGTGGCTGCAGCATTGTTTGCATTTCAAATTGAATTCCTTTAAAATTCAATTCCTGCCCTTTGAGAGAGTGTCTATGTGTGCGTGCGTGTGTTGGCATTTTTGTGCGTTGTGCATCTGCTGTTTTTTCTGTCTCTCTTCTTTGTTGTTTTTCGTCTGCAGTTGTTTTTGTTGCTTTCAATTATGATTGAGCAGCATTTGTCGTACGTTTTGTTGTTTTGGTTTGGCTTAGTTCCTTTGTATGCACACATGCGTATATGTGTGTATTTTTGTGAGTGCATGCGTGAGTTTTCTGGCTTGTCACCCCCAACCCACTGGACACAGCCATTGGGAACGGCAGTGGCTGGCGTAGCCACTCTACACTTTTTGGGCATCTGTTACGCTTGGGATCAGTTCTTAAGCCAAAACTGATCCCAGGCGAAATCGTAGCAAATCTCTAGAAATATGCAAATGAGGGCCGAAGAGAAGCCGTTCAAACGTAGCCGAAGTGTTAAGAAAACAAAAAGCCACAGAAAACAGTGAAAAAACACACATACATACACACAAAATAAGGAAGAAGAAGAGAAGAGGAGGAGGAAGAAAGAAATACAAAAAGCAAAAGGCAAGATTGTGCAAACGAAAACATCAGCTCAGACCCAAAAACAATTCACCAAAAACAACAAGCCATACACTGTGCTAAATCAAGGAGTGTAAACAAAACATTAACAAAAATGCAATTCTCTCTTCTTAAAATAACTGATCCCAGTTATACATAAAAGTCAATTGCATATGCTATATATTTATAGACAAAGCTCTTTTATTACACCTTATCCAATTTTTGATTAGGTAAAACTTTTCTTTCAGTGTTGAAACGGAGTATGTACATAGCAAGAATTTTCGCTGGTTAGTTGACAATTGTCTTCGTGTGAAGTGCAAATAGATCTTACATGAGATGTTCAGCGCACAAGTACATAGAAAACACACAGTACATGCACACATGTAAGCAAACACACATACATATGCATGCACAAATTTAAATACGAGAATAATTAAAGGCTTTCCACCCTAACGGACAAGGGAAAACGTACGGAATTGCAACGAAGTTCAAGCTGAGCTTAAAAGTATGTTAATAGCAGCAGAAACGGCAGCGGCGGCAGAGAGCATTGATCTAATTTGGTTCTACATTGGGCATTGATATTTAAGAGAGTATTTTTGGGGTTGTTTTAAGAGTATCATAAATCGGTTGCACTAATTACTTGAATAGTCCCACTTTTTTTGGTTTTACCTCTTTTGACCCAATACCAAGAGGCTGCAAAGCGGTTGCGACTCAACATGACGAACCCAAAAAGAAACTGCGGATATTCATATTTTACATATGTATGTACATATGTACATACTTATGTATATTTTAACACATTCACATACATTTATACCTACATGCATATGTATATATGAATGACGCTGCCACAAAGTCAACACCAAAATGCCAACACCAACAATAAAAGAGAAAAACAACAACAGCCGAGCAAACTCCAAGCCGGCTTTAGGCAAAAAAAAAAAAATTAAGAAAAGAAAACAACAACAAATGGGCGCAGGCGCGCAGAGAAACCACAACAAACGGCGCAGCCGCAACGCCGCAGCGCCATACATGCAAAAAGCGACGGGGGAGTGGAATGGGGAAGGAGAGCCAACGGCTTTGGCCCTGAGCCAATGCGAGCGTGACTCATGGGCAGCGCAATATGTTGCGGCAACGTCGACGGCGGCGCCAACGGCTTGCCGGAGTGGCGCTCGCGTTACATAAGCCGAAGCTGAGAGACAAAAACCGAAGCCAAAGACGAAGCTTAAAGTAAAGATGAAGCTGCCAACGCGTCGGCTCAGGCTTATGTTTGTTTGTTCTCACACCCGCTGACGCCCTCTCACTCGCTCTCGCACTCTCGCATAATTAAAAAGTAACGGCGCTGACAATGACAGCTGTACGCGCTCAATTAAAAAGTCATTAACTGCCACACACACTCGTGCACACAGAAAATGAGAGAGGGAGAGCCCGTTATTGGCAGCTAGAGATGGACACTGGACACGCATTAAGGACTAGCTGTGATTGACGCTGACACGCAAGGCCTCCGCCTCTACCTCGACGCAACACACACACGCACACACACACACACATACATATACTCACACGCACGCACTCACCTTGTAATTAGAGTTGAGTTAGGCGGCGACGGCGGCCCTACCTGCGCCTGCGCCAGCGTTCTCGCAACTGTTGCGTGTCATAAATGCGCCATAAAACTGCCTAGTCCCGCTGCACACTTGAGCCGGCTGCGACTGCAGCGACTGCCGCATCAGCTGTCTAAGCGGGCTTAAGATCACCCACCCCACACGCTGCGCACGCAGCTTTTCGCTGTTCTTCTCTGCTGTTAGACGCTGTCGCGCTGCTATTGTAATTGCTCTTATACTGCTTCTTCTATCTTGCTGCTGCTCCTTGGCCTTGTCTTGCATGCGGCTGCTTTGCTGTTCTTTTATTTATATACAGTGGAGATTCGCTATGAAATGCGACGCTTCAATTAATCTATTTGGATTTTTACATTTTATAACTACTACTTAACATTTTAATAATTTTATATAAAACATATGTATTTCTATCCGATAAATGTACAGGTCCGTAAAAATAAGCTACATTTAGGCATTGTTTACATTTCAAATTAACACTGAAAGTCGCGTGAACATCCTTCGACCCACAGCAGTTGCTCTTAGTCTCTGCCCACTGTACACCAAACACACACAAGCAGAGATTTTTGAAGTTGCGGCCCGTTTTGTTTTTGTTTTTTTTTTTTTTTCTCTCTTTCTGTGCCCCTACTTTGGCTCTTCCTCTTCGTCGTGCTTCGTCGTCTTCAGCGTCGTCTTCTTTATTGTTTTATTGTCAGTTTAGGGATTTGACAATTTGCTTGCTGATTTTTTATGACAATCATGTATGTAAATTTTCGGCGTGCCTTCTGCGCTCAACTCTTCCTCGTGGCCCCCGCAGCCCTAGATGTGCGTTTGTGTGTGTGTGTGTGCTGCTGTATCTGTATCTGAGCGCCATTAGCTGGCATTTGGCTTACGAGATTTTTAAATACTTTTGGGCATATTCAGGCGTCCCAGCCCAACAAAAAATAAAAGAAGTAAACCTTAAGCTCGCACCCGCGCCCGAACCCGAACCCTTCGCACGGCTATTTTTAGTTTTTCGCTCTGGCTTTATGCTTGTATTATGTGTGTATATTTTTTATGCTGTGCATAAAAGTTGAGTTTATTAATTTTAAAGCGTTGACAAGTTTTACGAGTGCCCTTAAAAGTAGCCACACAAGAACAGAAACTAGGCTAGTAGTGTGAGGCGGACGTGTGCGACTCTTCCGAGTCTGTGAGTCAAGCTGGCTAATAGAGCAGGAATGTGGCCCAATGGAATGGTGACCAATTCAATCAGATCGAAATGCCTGCCAAGCAGCTGTTTCAAGTTTGTTTTCTTCGCTTGGTAAAACTTTTCTTTTTGTTTCTTAGCATTTCTTCGTCAAGGTGGTGCGAATCCGTGCATCAAATCACTTAACAATTACAAAGCCATTCAAAACAAAGCCAAAACAATTTGTTCCATTTGCCTAGCAGTGCTACGAGCCGAGTTACATGGGGTTAGTTGTTTCAAGCCGGGTCTTGAAAACAGTTTGGGGCCGCATCATCGCCAAGAAATGGCCAAATGGAGCTGACTGCTTTTAGTTTTGCGTCTTTTCTTTTTTTGATTCGAAAAGCAAAATAAATAAATAATAAAAAGCAAATCAAATGCAAAAAAAAAAAATAAATAAAATAACAACAATGCAAAAACAGCCAGCGTTGGCAAAGCAAAAACAAATGCAGCCACAGAAAGAGACAGCAAAAGCGGCGGCGGTGACGGCGACGGCGGCCGCGACAGCGACGTAAGCGAAAACACAAAACGCACGGCACATAAATGCTGTTGCTGCTGCTGCTGTCGCCTTTGTTGCTGTACATAGCACACACACTCACTCACAAACACACACGCACACAAGCCCAGCAGCGACAGCGACGCGAGCAGCGACCACTGCGCTGCTGCTTCTATGCGCGCATATGTGTGTGCGTAAGTGTTTGCTTCTGCCGCTGCTGCCTCAGCTGCGGCAGCGGCTGCGGCTGCTGCTGCTGCCAGAATGCCGCATGCACGTCGGTCATTTGTATTTGGAAACACAATTCCGTTCCGTCATTTGTATTTGGAACGCCGTAGCAGAAAGAAGGACACGAGCGAATAAGCGACGAAGCGTGCGAACGGAGTGGAGCGGCTATTTTAGCTTTTAGCGCCCTTTTTTGTTTCATTTTCTTTGTACATGTAAAATATAAAAAAAAATACAACATACGGCAAAAATCAACAACATTTTTGGCAACATTTTCGGCAAAATACCCAAAAACTATTTCGGACTTAAACACAAAAAAACGAAAAATTGAAAACTAAAAAACGAGAAAATTCTAAAAGAAAAACACTAAAAAGTTTTAACAATTAATAACCGCGTTTTGTATTGTTTTCCATTGTGTTCGTAAACATTTTTTTCTGTTGTTACAAAACCGACTACAACAAAAAAAAAAAAAACAAAAAAGTGATCTTGGTGTGAACATAATGTAATGTAACCAAAAAGTATGAATATCCACAAGCTAAAAGAAAACGGTCGAAAAAACTAACCGGCGAACAGCAGGCGAAAGCGAAACGAAATTGTTTTCGCGCTCGCAAAATCAAAATTCTAAATTCGAACGCACGCAAAAAAAAAACACTTATCCCAACAGTTCTTCGTTTCGGTTATTTTTTTATGTTATTATTCTTCAGTTGTTTTGTGTTTCGGTGAAGTAGAAGAAGAAGAAGCAGACGAGAAGCAGCAAGCCGCTAAACACAATAACTGCACAAAGCAAAGGCGCAGATAAGTAAGCAAAAGCAATAACAAGATCAACAGCGACGAAGATGGCGATGGACAGACATAATGTTGATGATCATCAACCACCACCATCATCATAATCATCGTCGTCGTCGTTTTTGCCAATCAAATTCATAATTGTTATGTAGTTGTATATATATACATTTTTTTTTCAAGTGTGTGTGTGTGTGTGTGAATGCAAAACTATACGAACACTATGAACACAAAGAAATGTGAAAGCAACCGCAGCAAGAGCAAACGCAACCGCAGCTGCATTTCTAAGAGAGCGCAATGTTAACGCAAGAAAAAAAAAGTAAAATAACTCTCAGCACATGTAACTTTGGCATGCCTTGTATTTGTTTTTTTTTTTTTTTTTTTTTTTTAATGAATAGTGATAAGCAAAAGCTGCAGCTGCGACTGCGTTGAATTCTGCTGCCGCTGATACTCTTAAGCGATCAGCATGCAAGCGTTTTTTCTCTCTCTCTCCCGTGAACAAAACAAAGAGAGTGACCGTCTTTTTGTTTTGTGAACTAAAGAACATGCAAAAAAGCCAAGAGGCGAACCGTTAGCTGAGAGCGCAAGCAGTGTGTGTGTGTGTTAGTTAAATAAACGTTTAAATTAATTGAAATGAGAATTAATAATAAAATTACATCAACATTTTTGCAGTACAAATACCAAATACATAAAAACATAAGCAAAATCAAAACTAAACCAAACGAACGGCAAAGCAGCCAACGAAAAAAAACAACAACAAAAAAACAACAACAGCAACAAATATAACAAGAGCATCTGCAGCAGCAGCAGCAGCAGCAACAAGAACAACAACAGTTAGCAACAATTAACAAGCGAGCCACATGAGCAGCAGCGCGACGCCAACGCCGACGCAGACGCCAACGCCGACGACTTATGTAGCGTTACATGGCGAGCATAAAAAGTGAAATGCCGCCACTGCACGCGGCAGAGGCGCTAGCCGCCAGCAGCAGCAGCAGCGCAACGGATAGCGGCGGCGGCGGCAGCACAGCAGCAACAGCAGCAGCAGCAACAACAGCAGCAGCAACAACAGCAGCAACAGTTGCTGCTGCTTCTGCTGCCGCTGCTGGCTCTGGCGGCAGCGCGCCCGCAACGCCGAATGCCAATGCAACAATCAGCGCCGCTGCCGACTCCAGTGATAATCAGCCGGGCACGCCGCAGCCAGCAACACAGCAGCAGCAGCAACAAAAGTCGCTAATGGCTGCCGAGGCACAGCAGCAACAGCAGCAACAACAACAACAGCAGCAGCAGGCGTCGGGCATAACGCATCAGCCCTATGCGACCCATCACATGTACCCAGCGCAGCAGCAGCAGCAGGTCTATGGCAGCATCTATGCCAGCGACATGCAGCAGCAACAGCAGCAGCAACAACAGCAGAGCTATGCCGCCAGCAGCTACATCAACAGCTACGAGCAATTCTATCAGCAGCAGCAGCAGCAGCAGAGCGCCGTCGACTATGGCAGCGCGTACATTGACTACACGAAAGCCGTGCGCTATCATCCGTATTTGCAGCAGCCCACGTCTGTGCTGCCAGCAGCAGCTGCTGCCACAGCAGCAACAGTTGCTGCCGTGGAAGACGCCGCCGCGGTGGCGGCAGCAGCAGCAGCAGCAGCAGTGACAACAACTGCGGCAGCAGCTGGCGCTGCGATGAGTCCGCGCGTGGTCAGCAGCAGCAGCCCCACCTCCACCTCGTCGCATCTGCAGCTGAGCAGCGCCACGCCCAGTTCGCCGGGAGGCGGCTGCAAGCTGCAGTGCAAGAAATGCGGCATACTCAACACCAACGAATCCGAGCTGCAGGAGCACATTGCCAATGTGCACGGCGAGTCGCCGTACGGCAGCAGCGGCTACGCCAGTTCGCCGTACATCAAGGAGGAGATGCCGATGCCGACGCCGACAGCGGTGGCAGCAGCAGCAGCTGCGGCGGCGGCAGCCAGCGGCGAGCTGCTCGACTTGGACTCCCAGAAGATGGTCTATCATCAGCAACTGTTGCAGCAGCAGCAGCAGCAGCAACAACAACAACAACAGCAGCAGCAGCAACAACAGCTGCAGCAGCAGCAACAACACGATGCAGTTGTCTCCGGGCTGCCGTTGGCGTTGCCAGATCCGCTGCACTCGATGCAGTCGATGCAGCAGCGCGCACTGCACAGCTGGGAGCAACAGGCGCCGCCAGCGGAGGCGGGCCTGCCCGCGTACATGCAGCCGCTGCTGGACAAGTCGCCGCATTATTACGGCTCGCCAAAGCAATCGCCGTATCCGGCGACGGGCGGCATTAAGCAGGAATATGCGCTGATCAAATCCGAATATGCCGACTCGCAGCACTATGTGGACAAATCGTTTGATCCGACCGCCGCGGAGGTGACCACCAGTCCCGCCGAGTTTCCCACCACGACAACGGGCGGGGCACAGGATGGCGGCGTCGGCGGCAATGTGTCCGGCAATGCGGCGCCGTATCGCGGCTTTGAGCCGCCCAGCTCCAGTTCGGTGCTGCCGGCCAATAGTCTGACCGCCAAGGCGGCCACCTGGAAGTCGAATGAGGCGCGTCGCCCGAAGACCTACAACTGCACCGCCTGCAACAAGTGGTTCACCAGCTCGGGCCATCTGAAGCGCCATTACAACACGACGCTGCACAAGAATGCGGTCAAGTCGAGCGGCCAGCCCGATCCGGCCACGCTGCCCATATCTGCCCATCATCATCCCGCACGCGATCCCGTCACGAAGACCAGTCGACGCGGCAATGCTGCAGCCGCAGCAGCAGCCGCCGCAGCCGCCGCAGCAGCAGCAGCGGCTGCCACACAACAAGAGCCGCCAGCGCCGGAGCCGCCCAGAAGTCCGCCCGATTATGGGGGCGGCGGTGTTTGTGGGGCGACGGGCGTGCAGGTGGGCGCCGCCATGTCGCAGTACTCGGCCTCGCCGTCGCCCACCGCCCAGCAGCAGCAGCAGCAGCAGCAATTGGTTGCCAGCAATGGTTATGCTAGCAATGGGCATGGTCACGCCCACTATCATGGCCACTACAACATGCAGCAGCAGCAGCAGCAGCAACAAGTGCAATCGACGACAAACGCTTCACCACAGCATGCTAACAGCAGCAGCAACAGCGGCAGCAGCAGCAGCAGCAACAATCACAACTCCGTTTTGAACGGTCACCCAAACGGGCTAGCAGGTCCCTCCGCCCCAATCAACAACAACAACAACAACAACACACAAATGCCGTCCTCCCAAATGAGGGGCCTGCTGAACAAAACAACAATCAACAACACAACAACAACAACAACAACAATAGCCACAGACACAACTATAAAGATCGAACAAATGGAGGACAGCAACTCAGCAATGGTCATGGAGGAGCAGCTGGAGGAGCAGCAGCAGCAGCAGCAGCAACACGTGTTGCAGCAGCAACATCACCCACTGGAGCAGCAACAGGTCAGCTATCTGCTGTCGCGGCCATATCACAGCAGCAGCAACAGCAGCAACAACAGCAACAGCAACTCGCCGCTTACTATTTACCACCACCACCAGCACCAGCAACAGCTGCCGCTGCAGCAGCAGCAGCTGCAGCCGCCGCCGCCGCTGCTGCAGCAGCAGTTGGAGCTGGACCAGCAGCAGGAGCTGCTGCAGCAGCAGCAGCAGCAGCAGCACCACCACCACCACCACCAACTGTTGCAGGCAATGGATTTCTCGCGCACCCAGCCGCTGCTGCCGCCGCCGCCTATGGCAGCGCTGCTGCCGCCTATAACAATGGACTACAACATGCTGGCTTTGGATATGCAGCAGCAGCACAGCAATATGCTGCAGTGCAGCAGCATCAGCACGCAGCAGCAGCCGTCGCTGCCGGTCACTATTACCACCACGCACACGCCCACCCTCACGCCCATCCACACGCACACGCCCATCCACACGCCCACCACCACGCCCACGCCCACGCACACGCACATCAATATGGACATGGGATGCACCACTATGCAGGCGCAGCATTACCTGGCACCACAGCCGCTGTCGCCGCCGCAGCAGCAGCAACTGTTGCTGGTGGACAACAACAGCAGCAGCAGCAGCAACAGTACGGCCAGCAGCCATACGCCCAACAGCATCAGCAGCAGCAGCAGCAGCAGCAACATCATCAGCAGCTCAGCAGCAGCAGCGGCAGCAACAGCGTCGCCTCCGCCGCCGCCGCCGCAGCAGCAGCAGCCGCCGCACATCATCACCAGCAGCAGCAGCAGCAACATCACCAGCAACATCACCAGCAACAACAGCAGCAGCAACATCTCCAGCAGCAGCAGCAGCAGCAACAACACCCTGCCATGCTATCAGCAACTGCCGCCGGTGCTGGAGCACACAATGAGCTATCACACTATTATTGGTAACGAGCCGGGCGCCTATGATGCATACACCAGCGATGGCCATCAGATATTGCAGCTGATGCCCGCCTCGCTGTTTGCGCCCTATGCCCCCCTCTCGCCCTATTCGGTGGCCGCACAGCGTTCGCCGCAGGAGGGCGACTTGCCGCCGGTGCATACGCTGACCAATGCGTTGCAGGCACAGCAGGAGGCGCAGCAGCAGCAGCATCAGCACCATCAACAACACCACCACCAACAGCAGCAGCAGCAGCATACAACATTAACGCTGCTGGCCACGCCCACACCGTATTCGCCCACAGTAAGCAGCTCGCGTGCAACACCAGCCCTTGAGCTGGACATGGTGTCGCTGATGGCACAACAGCAGCAGCAGCAGCAGGAATATGAGCAATATCAACTGCAACAGCAGCAACTCGACCAGCAGCAGCAGCAGCATCAGCTCGAGCAGCAACAGCTCGAACAACTGCAGCAGCAACAGCAGCAACAACAACAGCAGCAGCAGCAACAGCAAATGCAACAAACTGTTGCCGTGCTGCCCAAAAAGCGACGTGCTGCTGCTGCACTGTCAGCGGCAGCGGCAACAACAGCAGCACAACCGCCGAGCAAGAGACGTCGCAACAGCAGCATCGGTTCGACATCGCCACACTCGACAACATTGCCATCGGGTCGCATCAAGTGCCTGGAATGCGACAAGGAGTTCACCAAGAACTGTTACCTCACGCAGCACAACAAGAGCTTTCACTCCGGTGAGTATCCATATCGTTGCCAGAAGTGCGGCAAGCGTTTCCAGTGCGAGGAGATCTATACCACGCATCTGGGCAGGCATCGTACCCAAGACAAGCCGCACAAGTGCGAGCTGTGCCCCAAGCAATTCCATCACAAGACCGATTTGCGGCGCCACGTGGAGGCCATCCACACGGGCCTCAAGCAGCACATGTGCGATATATGCGAGAAGGGCTTCTGTCGCAAGGATCATCTGCGCAAGCATCTCGAAACGCACAATCGCCCGCGTGTTGTTGGCAAAAAGGCGGCAGCTGTTGCCGCTGCTGCCGCAGCAAAGGCTACCGCAGCGGCGGCAGCAACAGCCGCCGCAACAGCAGCAGCTGCGGCAGCAGCAGCAGCAGCAGCAACAACAACAATTGCGAGGCAAACAGTTAGTTGCATGCAACCAGGCAATAAGCTGGACGATGTGGCCGCTGACGATGATAGTTTGCTAGACGACGATGATGACGACGATAATGATGCACAGCAGCAACAGCAGCGGCAGCAGCAGCAGCAACTGTTGCTGAGCGGGGAGCATCATTTGATCAAAAACGAATTTGTTGATATTAAGCACGAGTACGAGGAGGAGTTTACGGAGGAGTTTCAAATTATTGAAAAGGACATTGAAATGTATTGAGCGCAGCGGGACGAACTGGGCATAGTTATACATATACATATACATATATATATATATATATATGTATATATATATATATATGTATGTATATATGTAGGTAGAGCGGGGGGTGTGGGGCTTTGGGTGGGTCTTGGGTCATAAAAGGGGTGGGGCTTGTCTGCAAATGCTCGAGGCTTTGAAAACTGTTTCCGTTTTCTGGTTTTTGTATTTCATTTCATTTTAAATCCTAGCACAAAACTTTTGCTAACAACTTTTTATTGCACCTGCGGCAATAAATTGTTATTAATTTGTTTTTTTTTATTTTGACATTTTTCAACTTTATTCCTTTTCTTGTGTTGCAACAAATTTTTATTGCACTTGCAGCAATAAATTGTTGTTTGCTTTTTTTTTTTTACATATATTTTGATCAAAGCCTTTAGCCTTTGCAGACACGCCTACTCAGCACAGCTGTAATTAACTAAACTTTTGCCATATATGAGAAAGAAAACAAAAAAAAAACACACACACAACTATAACTATGAAATATTCAACTATATAAATATATATACATATATATTTATATATCTATTTTTTTGTATTCGAAATTCCTAATTGTTGTAGCAGCAAATTTAATTTAATGACAAACAAATTTATGTTAAATTGTATTATTATTATTAATTATGAATTAATTATTGTATTATTTCTTGTCTTAGTATTTTGTAATTTTTTTTTAATTAACCTATTTTTTTTTTTATATTGTATTTGTTTGTATAATTAACTTTTTAAGGCCGCGCATACCTCAAAGACAAGTAGAGAAACGAAAAGAAAAGAAAAAACGCTTAAAGAATGCAACACACAAAAACACAAATCAGGGCAGAACCATATATCTATATATGTCTATATCTTTATATATACATATATGATAACTGTAACATTATAGGCAACTATCGTATATGAACAGATTCAGATCTGTTAGCGCACAATTTAGTTGATTGTTTTTTTTTTTTTTTTAATTAATTAAAATTAGTTGTTGTTTTTCTGTCAGCCTGTAAACCATAAACACGAATGCCATATATAAATATGTAATGCCAATTGATATATAGCTATATACTATATATATATATATACATAGGTAACACTAGCCTACAAAACGCCAAATTGTCAGCAAAAAAAAAAAGAAAACAAAACAAAAACGCAAATATCAGGGATAATATTTACACTTAACAGTTATAGTTCTTACATAGAGACAGACGTATATATATATATATATATAGATAATTTCTTAACTATATATATATATATATATGTAATGTATATGTAGAAATTGCGTATTATATATATTTATTATTATTAATTTTTAATTTATGCATTTCTTTTGTAAGCCACAAAAATAAACGAAAAATAATCCATTTATATTTACATTTTTTTCGTTTTAATTTTCTTATAAGTTAAAAAATTGATAATTTTTTAATAATTTGCCTTAAAGTAATACTCAAAACAAAAAGGAATACAAATTTGCCATTAGCTTTATGTTTATTCATGTTAAAATCAATTTTTTTAATGCACAAAACAAAAAAACTTCCTTAAAATTTGCTCCATATTTTTATATAGTTTATACACATAATTTCTTATTATTAAATTTATATAAATACGTCTTTTTTTTTTTTTTTGTGTGTAACTAGCGCAACAAATTTTTTAACTACTTATATATATATATATTTAGACATTAGAATTAAAAAGAGCGCAAAGCAAAAAGAAAAGACAAAGACAAAGGAATGCGCGAAGAGGCAGAACGGAAGAAAGACGGAGACGCGTACCAAACCAAGATCTATAAAAAAGCAAAATAAATTATTGAAAATGTTTCAAACCAAAAAAAAAAATCACACAACTTTATAATTTTTCTTATTTCTTTTGTTTATTTCTGGCATATATTTGTTAAATATTATTTGTTTCAGTTTATTATAAATATTGTTTATGATTTTTATTTACAGTTTTTGATTTCATTTCTGAAGGAACACAACAAGTCCATGTTTTTTTCGCATAATCTTCCAGTGTGAGGTCTTTCCAACCACGTGACGCTTTTGGCGTCGAGTAGTTTAGTTCTTTTGCAAAACATGCAGTTAAACATGTCTCTCCGATCAGATCTTAACAACTAAACGAGCTGAGTCTGCGCTTGAAATTTGGTACAGATCTGACCTGGGCTAGCACAAGGCTATATATACTGTATATATGACTATATCATTTGATTCTCGCTTGAAAACTACATTATAAACATATGGAAAAACAATCATGTTAATCTAGAGAAAAAGCCTTAACTTTTAGATATTAGGCAGATTTATCAAAGGGCTTTTAGATAATTAAAAAGAAAGCTCTGATTGGCTTCTTTTATATATGTTGTATATATATATAGGTATAGATGTGGTATATATGAAGGTGTATACATATATGTATAGGTAAAGATATAGTATACACAAGGGTGTATATATATGCAGGTATATATATGTATAGGTATATATATAGTTTATACACTTAGTTGTATATATGTACATATATACACCTCTATACCTGTATACATCTATATATATATGTAGGTATAGGTATAGCCATATACATATACATATATATGCCTATATATGCACAAAGTAAGGGCATTTAAAAGTCGCTCAGCTGCGCGTCCGTCGTGCGCTAAACTTCTTGTTAATTTTGTTAATTATTTTTGTTGAAATTTATTTTTGTATTTTGTTGTTGTTGCTGCTAGTTCCAAAGAAACTACGTGCGTGTGTTTAAATATTATTTTATTTTTTTTTTCTTGTTTTCTTTTCCATACGAAAGTCGAGACGCAGGCAAATTGTGGCAAGCCGAATTTTAGCGACACGCCGTTGATCGTTCTCCAAGAGAAAGACATGTGCACGTGTAAGCACATGTGTGTGTGTGTGTGTGTGTGTTTATAGATAGTTATATGTATGTATATGCTTATATATGGCGAATTCGGTTCCTTGTGGCACAAAGACGACAACATAGGGCATAAGACAGCTGCAGCCAAAAGCTTGAGATAGTTTGCTAGCTAGGCTCTAGAGCTGCCATATATGTATACATATATATATATATATATATATATATGTGTGTGTGTTTAATATATCTTTTTGTAGTTCTCTGGTAACTGGCTGTGCGCTTTATGGCGACATCTAAGTGCCTCGGCAACAAATCATAAGCAGCAAGCAAAGTATCTTTGTATCTGTATCTGGCAAATGCCAAAAAAAAAGAAGAAAGAAATGAAATGAAAAAAACATGAAAACCAAAGACAACGCCAGCAACATAACACGCACACATGTTGCCAGCTGCCTGTCTCTGTGTGTGTGTGTGTGTGTGTGTGTGTGTGTGTGTGCAGGAACAGCAGTAAATAGCCAAAAAAAAAGTATATACACACACACACACACACAGGCGCAGCAAAGACAAAGTAGAAGAGACAAACGAACAGTGCGCGCCACAGCAAGCGGCAGCAGCAGCAGCAGCAGCACGAAGCACGCAGCGAGTGTATCTCAAAGATACGCAAACGCAAACAGCCAAGCGACGCGACGCGACGCGACGCCGAAGTTGAAGTTGAAGTTGCGCGCCTGCGCAGCAGCGACGGCAACGTCTCCGACTATGGCTATGTCATCATAACATACAACGTCGTCGTTGCCGTTGTTGTCGCTTGTACACTGCGCGAAAGGATCTACCCAAAATTGAATTTGCTTCAAATTATCTGATAACTCCAATTGTTTTTTTTTGCCATTTCTGTCGAGCAAAATCCAGAAAAAAACCTATTTTTTTTTTTGGCTCTGTTAATGTTCATAAAGAATCTATATGAGAACCCTTTAAATAGCACAGATTTTGTATGATCTTTGAGCAAGGATTAAGCAAGCATAGCTAAGGGGCCAGAAGCCCGGATCAATGTTTACCCAGAACTAATCTAACTAGCATAACTATATAAATCCTTTAAATAGCACAGATTAAATATATTTCTTGAGCATGGAATAATCAAGGGTCTCGAAGCCCAGCTTTCGCTCTGAGCTGGCACAATCTGTTCCCATATAGAGTTTACGTTCACAAACAATCAATATATCTATATCTATATCTATATCTATATCTATATCTATATCTATATCTATATCTATATCTATATCTATATCTATATCTATATCTATATCTATATATATATATATCTATATCTATATCTATATCTATATCTATATATATATCTATATCGATATCTATATCTATATCTATATCTATATCTATATCTATATCTATATCTATATCTATATCTATATCTATATCTATATCTATATCTATATCTATATCTATATCTATATCTATATCTATATCTATATCTAAATCTATATCTATATCTAAATCTATATCTATATCTGTGTCTATATCTATATCTATATCTATATCTATATCTATATCTATATCTATATCTATATCCATATAAACCTCACAGATTTAGCTTGCTTTCAAAAGCAAAATGGCTCGAATCCTTCTTTTCATTTATCGTTTGCCTTACTAACACTTCTTTGACTGGCTAACATGTGCAGATGCCACAAATTTCGTTCAGTGTATTCGTATCTGTGAATTTCTACTTGCTGCTGACGCTGCTTCTGCCCTTTGGCTGTTGTTGTTGTTGTTGTTGTCGCGTTTGTTCTCGCTGTGCGTTTTTCTTACGCGGTTTGTTTGTTGAACATCAAACTGGTTTCCTGTACATATGCTCATCCAGCAACAACAACAACAACAACAACAACAACAAGCGGCAGCAACAACAACCATCTGTAATTTTAATTTTTCGGCAAGGCAGAGATTTCGATCGACGACGACGACGACGTCGCTGCCCAGGTAGAAATTGTGTACCTTTATATTGTTTGCTTGCGCTGCCTTTGTGTGTGTGTGTATCTTGTAGATAGCTCGAAGACAGTAGACACACACACACACACACACACACTCATGCGCTGCTCTCTTTGTTGTGTGTGTTTGTGTGCGTAATCCTTGCTGCCTTTTTCATGTTTTTCTGCTGTTTCGTCGTCTTCTGCTTATGTGTTGCAACAACAACAACAACAACAACAACACGAGCTGTTACCATGATTCATAGTTGTTGCCGCTGCCGCTGCCACATATATATATATATATATATATACATACACGTAGACCGGCTATGTATCTGCAGCTCCTTTCAATGCGTGCCAACAAATTTCGATATATATACATATATATATACATATAGAGAAAATCTTGCATTGCTCGGAGCCAAAAACTCTCTGCACAATAGCTGCCTGTCAAGGCTTTTGTCTGCGTATCTCTATCTTTGTACATGTAGCTGTATCTGTATCTCTCTCTCTCTCTCTCTCTGTGTGTGTGTGCAAATATCTGTGGCATACATTCTCATAGAACAGCCGTCGCATGTTTTTCTTTTCTTTCTTCGCCTTTGATTTGACGATCGTTGCGCAAATGCTGCTGGGCAGGATTCGCATTTTAGCTGCTGCCCCAGTCCCAGTTCCACTTCCAGTTCCAGTTGCCAGTTGCCAGTTGAATTTGTTGTAGTTATAGCCAACTGATACGCTGCCCCGCCCCGCCTTGCACCGCCTCGCCTCGCCTTGCCTCTGGGCACATGTGTTTTTGGCTTCCATCTGAGCTGTTGCTTCGCTCTTTCCTTTTCGTTGGTTCGCGGTTTTTGCTTTTGTTTTGCAGCCGAATCCTTGCCGCCTTGGTCCTGCCCCGCCCCGCCCTTATCATAACTGTTTAACAGCGCTCGGGCAACCTTTTGCCTTGATTCGCCCCATATTAATATATAAAATATAAAATATATATATACTTATGTTATGTGATAAATTAGTTATATGCTCGATATACTCGATATTAATTTATTTCTGTGCTCGCTGTCTGACACTTGATTGACTCTCTTATTAACCCATGTTGCGCCGCGCATTACTGTATATGGACAAAAAAAAAAACAAAAGAAACAGCAAAAAGGTTAAAATTTGCCTAATTCCAAAGGGTCGTATCGGGTCGGGTCGGGTCGGGTCGAGCCCGAGCTTGACATCTAACACAAAAACTCAATCAAATTAGCGGCAAATGTGAATTATGCCAAGACACACAGCCCAATCCCCTCCCCCCCCCACCCCCCACGCCCACCCGCTATCGCCCCACCCACCAGCAAGAGAGCGACCGATTTTCACATTTTCCACGAATCTGTTAACTGTCTTTTCCAGTTGACTTTTCCTCCGAGCCGCATTTTTGGTCTTCTTTTTACTTTTTGTGTTTTTTTTTTTTTTTTAATTACCAAACATTTGACAGCATCCTGATGCTTATATTGTGTTGTCTATAAAGTGTAGATACACACACACACACACACACACAGTCTTAACCTTTTTTGGTTTTTGGCTTTTTAGAGAGAAAAATGTTGCGTGTGAGCGTGTTGCTAGAAAAATCAACCCCCGAAATAGCGTTAGATATTTGATTTGAACAAAATTCAATGCCAGCAATAGCTAGAAGAAGCAGATAAACCAGCAGAGCATAGCATGGCCGCCATGCTGCATCATCAACATCATCATCAGCATCATCATCATCATCAGCATCATCATCATCAGCATCACCATCAGCAACATCTTGAGCTCGAATCTTGAGCATCTGCCAATGCTGCGCCTCTGCCTGATGCTCTTCCCCTAATTTCTATCTATCCTCCCGAAACTGTGATATACAATTGCCAATAATGGGTAGTTAGAAGGTTGAACGCGTTTCAAATACGAAAAAAAAAACAATTGATTTTACTACTCTTCTTTCTTTGTTATATAGGGCTTTGATATAGTATATACACTAGAGAGTAGGCTAAATATATTATATCATTAATAATATCAGTTAGTTTTCTGGCACTGGAAATCTGGGCTAAGTTGACAAATCACATTCACGATTCGATCTGATCTTTTATTTATCAAAAATTACACAGCTAATCCCTGCCTTTGCACATGCTTAGATAAGTCTAACTTACGGGGATATATTGTTATATACGAAGTATATTTAGATGAATGTAAATTATGTGGCTTATGCCTCGAAGTTAGATCAAAAGTTTTTATATCAGCTTTTGGTTCGTCTGTTTCTTAAACTGTTTTGCTTAACGATTCCTTGCAGATTTCAATAATAAATTGGGGTTTCGCACTCGAGTTAATTCTAAATAGATAAAATCCCCGTATATAGCTAAATGCTGTCATGTTTGCATGTTGCTTTTGAATTAGCTATGATTAGAATGTTCAGTGATTACGACATTAAAGCAGAAGTAAAAGACTTGAGTTGACAATCTGTTATTGATATAATAAGTATAATAATCACATAACCTATATTTGGGGCCAGCTTTGATATTCAAAACTTTTGCTGCAGTTCGTTTGGCCATCAAATCATTTTAATAGATTTATTTTGTAAATGTGCTCCCAAAACAAATCCTGTTCTTCGGAGTAAATAGTAAAAAGCAAGTCACGCTCTTTGAAGTCTTTCACACAAGGAGCAGCTCTTTGCTTGGCTCATGATATTACAAAAAAAAAAGAAGAAGAAACAAACTTGCAACATTCTTGAACAGTTGCCATGCAATGTTTTTAGCTTCACTTTTTGTGGCCCAACAATTCCCACACATACTCAACAATATTTATGTGTATCTGTGCATATGTTTGTTTAATTATTATTAATTATTGCAATCAATTCGCAAGCAGAAACCACCCACAAATGCAAATGCGCACACAAATACACACACGCACACGCACACGCGCTGTCAGCTGGCAAACAAAAGACTTAGGCAACGAACTTGGCCTTAGCAGCTTCCTCTCAAAGCGAAGCGCCAAAAAAAATGGAGAGAAAAAAAATATATCAAATAAAATTTTGCAAAATAATACAAAAATAAAGCACACAGGCTGCCAGGCTTGGAGGCTTTAGATGCGCAACTATAATAAAAATTTATATGTGGCATATACACACACTCACATGTGCGTGTGTGTGTGTGAGTGTGTGTGGCTAAGAAGGAGCGTCAAATGGCGCACAGCTGCGCGAAGCCAAGCCAAGCAACATTTGTTGTTGCTCACAAATTGTTGCTACATTTTGGCTGCTTGTTGTTGTTATTATTTCATGTGTGTCCTAATTCCAATTCAACAGAAATTTTTGTCTCACAATCACAAAAAAACACACAGAAATTTATATATAAAGTAAAGCGAAATAAATCTTAGAGCCGAGAGGCAAGCAAAACGAGTTGAAATTAAGAGAAAAAAAAAACAATCAACAAAAAAAAGTTTAGGCTAAAGTCTTGTGTAGTTGTTGTTGCTGTTGCTGTCGGCGCTTTATCCGATTTTGTGCTGTGCGCTGCTTGTTGTTTTTTATGACGAGTTTCCGCTAATTGCTGATGCGCTGCAGATTAAATGAAGCAACGACAACAACAACAATAACGACAACAACAACCACAGCTCTGCTCGAATGGGGAGCACGCCCAGCGCTTCGAGACGCAAAATGTCACAAAAAAAAGAAGCAAAATAGTTATATACCTATAAACAAGTAAGAGTACGCTAGTCGGGAGTGCACGACTAGGACTTACCCTGCAGCTGAGCTGTGCCTCTGCCAACCTTTGGCCCAGTCACAGCTTGGCATCTCAGGCATATATATACACTATGAAGTCGCCGAAGCTTGCTCCTGCCTGTTGCATACATTTGCACAAAACTAATATACCCTTTCTAAGAATTCAGGGCATAAGAACTGATATTAGAAACAGATTTGCCAAGTATATTCACAATACAAATAACACTAGAAAGCAGAATTTCTCACGCTATGCTAGAGGCAAGAGGAGCAGGCGGGGGAGGAGTAGGAGTAGGCGTTCAGTTATGCGTTGGACCAGCTTGCAGCATGCATATAGTATGTATTTACAGTAAGGCCAGCGAAGCGTGTGTCGTGCTTGTCAGTCAATGTTCTGTCTTATCGACAGCCGCATGCGCTACAGCCAACCATGCAGAGCCTATCGATGGGCATTAGACAAACGCAGAGGTAAATCTGTGTGTGTGTGTGTGTGTGTGTGTGCGTTAATGGCAGCAGCTGCTGTAACAAGTGTTCACTGTATGCGCAGCGCATGTAAGGGTCGTTTAAATCGAAGCCAAACCCTTGCTGCGGTTGCTCTTTAACGCCGCGGCTGTGGCTGAGTCTTTTCCTCAAGCCTTACACTGCGCGAAACGAAGGGTGGTTAACAGAACGATAAACATTTTATAGTCATGGCCATGTAAGGCCAGTTTTTAATCAAAAAATTTAATTGGAACCTAGACATAACAGTGACGTATCATGTTAAGCTGCTGTTATTAACAGCTGTTATGGCAGCTGTGAGTACCTGGCACTGTTGGCAACAGTTATGCTACGTACTTCACAGTCAAAGCTTATGTTAAGCAGCCGTAAGCGCAATATGCTTTAAAGCAAAAACGTTAGTTTCAACATGGACATGTTACATGTTTTGTATTGCATTACATTTAACAGCTGTGTGTACCTATCACTATTGGCAACAGCTATGTTATTAGCTTAACAGTCTTAGCTTATGTTAAGTTGAGCTGTTCGACAAAGCTACTTAAAGGCTGAATGTTAAGTGCAGATTCTGATCAAGATTGAATTGAACTGCCTTTTTTGCTGCAGTGTATGGCCTGTCGAACACAACCACACACACACACACACACACACACGCACACAGAGGGCAATGAAGAAGGGGCAAGCCGAAATTAGAAAAGAAAAAAAGGCGTATCGCCGTGTTTGCTGCCTCAACTCTGGTTGTTGTTGTTGTAGCGCTTAGATTGTGGGCCAGAATGAACGAGAAAAACAACGAAAATAAAAAGCAGAGAATTATACGAATTATAAGAATTACGCTGAAACTGAAGAGAAAGACATCTTATAGATATCAGATTATGGTGCTGCGTTAGCCTAAGCTAATAATTCTAGCACACCTTGTGTGCGTGTGTGTGTGTCGGTGTGTGTGTGTTGGTGTGTGCATATGAGCATAATGAGCTATAATTGGATTAAAGATTTATTTATTGTTGTATTTCGTTTCGTACAACAATTTTACATTCGCCTGCGCCAGCTGTGCGCTGGCAACAACCGGGCCAACAATCGACAACTGAGAGCTGAGAGCTGAGAAATGAGAACTGAAAGGCGAGAGCTCTGAGCTCTCGGGTTGAGAGATCGGGCACTGGGTATCGACATTGACTAATTAGCGGGTCTCTGTGGGCAATGTTTGGATAATTATTATTACTGGCGAAACACATTTGCATTAATCTCGCTTCTCCCTTCTTTTCGGCTTCTGCATCATCACTTATTGTTCTTCTTGCTCTCTCGTCTTGTTGCAGCTACCGCCGCATCCAGCAGCCGGCGGCCAACAGTGAAGCGCCAATATCAGCTCCAGGGCGAGGGCCAATACCAGGCGCAGAACCCGAACCAGATGAGGAATTACAATGCCCAGAAACGGATCAAAATTTAAAGTAAATTGATTATTTCGGCAAGTCCGGGGCGACGAAGTTTAGTATTATAATTATACCAACTATCTAAATTACGTATGTATTGTACGATTATGTATCGAATAGTTTTAATCTACCCAAACCCAACCACAATCCCAACCCGAAGACCCAATTCCAAAAAGTGTGTCTAAAATGTGCCAGGAAGTTCTAAATTCTTCCATTAATGTTGGCATCGATGTTACGCAAAACTTTATGTAGTATTTTTAAGCACAACCTTTTGCTGAATAGCACAATTTAGTACATGTACTAAAGGTAGTACAACAATTAGTACAAACAATTTGGCAAGGCAGCTTTGAGTCTGTTCTAAATTTAGTATAGAGCACCAACTGTTAAAGTAATAAGAAATACATCCACGCAGTTGAACTAAAAAGTGTACTAAGCAATATATGCGATTTACATGGCAATTATATTTAGTACGTTGTACTAAAATGTGTACTATTTAGAGTACACGACAGAACTTACCAAAACGAAGTGTTTGTCATTTAACGCATATTGTACTAAAATATACTAACATGTTCTAAAACGCAGTAGTGCGGCAAGTCCAAATACTTTTTGGAGATTTAATGAAAGCTGTACTAAATGCTGAAGTGTCGAATGTTAAGAAATAACTTCTAAAAGCTGTATTTGATTTAGTACATGTACTAAATATACAACAAACATAAAGGTTCACTTTCAGCAAACCCAATATAAATGCACTAAAACTCGGTGTACTAAAACAGTGCTAAAATGAATGGAACACGTACATAAGTCAATAATAGCTAGAAATGCATTGTACATATAAAATGTGTATGTGTTATGACAATTATAGTTTCTGATCTAAATTAGTTCACTCGGTTTTTTTTTTTTTTTGTTTTGTTTTGTTTTTGAAGATAAGCTCCTACATATACATATACTTATATCAACAATGTGCATATCATTTTTTGGGCAAGTTAAAACAATAATTAAGCTTAAATAGCAAAGGTTAACTAAAAAATAAAACTAAAAAATAAAAAAAAAAGACAACAGCACAAGGCAATAATTTTAGTTCAATTGATTTCGATTGGAATTTTGATTTCAACATGTTTCAACTGTGCAATACAAACAAAAACAAAACAAAGGTTAAAACTAAATTTAGTATACATATATATAAAATTTTTTTTTTTAAACATATATACATATATATATGTATATATATATATATTCATATATGTATGAATGGCAAGTCCTAGTGTAAGCGCGAATACCTCAGCCGAACAAGAGCGAATTCTATTTGTAGAAAGATATAGCAAAAATAACTGAATAACAGCAAATGAAACAAATGATCAACTGCAGCTCAAGCAACTACCTCGTTAACAATAAAAGGAACAAAACTGAACGAAGCAACAAATAAATTTAACATAAATCTGGCAAGAATATATCAATTATATAGTATATATATATATAAACCCATATATATATGTATATCTCTCACGAATACGTAAAACTTAAACAAATAACAATTTATACGAATTGCAAACAAGTTAAATTAAATGTACATTAAATTTTAATTGTTTATATATAAAACAAATTATATATATACACACACATATATATATATATACTTATACATATATATTTAGCGCAGCAGCCCCCCGCCCCGCCCACACTTCCGCGTCAGCGAATTTTTTTCCATGTTGTCATCAGTTTAAATTTGAATATTTACAAAAAAAAAAAAACAAACACATTTTGGCCAAATCACAATTTGTTGCACACATGACAACAGGCGTGTCTCACTGGGCGTGGCCGTGGCTGACGCAAGGCGTGGCACTGCCGCCCACTTACCCTTAAAAACCAAAAAAAAAAAAAATATGTTTCTCATCCTTAAACGTAGTTGTAGTTGTGCATCTATTTCAACAACGAAAACGAATTGAAAATTATTTCAAATAAAATATATATACATAAAAAAAAAAAACAAAATTGACAAACAAAAAAAACAACAATGTTTTAAGCGATATTTTCATTTATTGAATTTGTATTATTTCCTCTTCAATTTTGAAACTTGAAGCAATACACGAAGCATTCTTTTTTTTGTTTCATTTCTCATTGACTTTGAAGCGAAACATATTTGAATTATGTAGCAACTACATGTTAAATTTTAGCAATTAATTATTAAAAAAAAAGAGAACGAAAAGAAAAGAAATCTAAGAAGTGAAATTTATGCCAAATAAATGTATTTCAAAGCAGGCAAAATCAGGACAAGGCAAATGGAAAATTGCAAAGAAAACTTTGAAGGCACCAAAAAGAAGAAAACGAGAAAAAATTGTTAACTTCGGCCAGCCGAAGATCAAATACCCTTGCAGACCTAACCTCAAATACGTTATAGTAATCCGTCTAATCCGATATTATTTAACATTTCAACTGTTCTTCAGTCAGCCTGACGAGAGCTCATCCGACATGTTAAACCGCATTCGAGTATCTTAATCAAGATTCTTTTTCCTGCGATTGAAGCTATATAATTATCCGATGCTTATCCCAATAAAAGCTCAGTTTGCGATCGATCTATAGATATATATGTATATATATATAGATTCCCGTATATGTCAGATCTGCAGCTGAAAGAATTTCTTGTTACGAGTTAAGATTGGCAGACAAATTGACTTCGTTTAACTTGCATACCCGATTGTAGCGGAACTGTTAGGGTATACACCCCAAAAAAAGTAGCCGACTTTGAAGCCCTATGTTTCTAGTATTTAAAATCCAGAGCTCTATAAGAAATACTAACAATAAATAGAACAAGGAACCGTGTACCTCTCAAAACACCTGGCTAAGGGCAATTCGAATTTAGGATTCCGATTTCAGCTTCTAGTCGGCGTAATAGTGTGCATGTGTGCATGTGTGCATGTGTGCATGTGTGTGTGTGTGTGAGTGTGTGCGTGACTGTGTGTATTTGTACATTTTTACATACTCAAAGGAAAAAGCCAAGTAATACAATATACAGTAACAATTTTTTGATAGCGCAGCGTTAGGAGGTGCACTCTATAAGTTTTAATGGTATTATAACAAAGGCGAGAAAATTAAAGAAAAGTTCTAAATGAAAACAAGAAAAAATATAACTAAATGTTCGGTTGGTTTTGCCATTTCGCATATGTATATCAATTTTCCTTAAACTATATAAATGTATTTCAAATAAATGGTAATGTGTAGTAAACGGCAAACCGCTCCATAAAAAAAAAAAACAAAAAACAAAAACTAAAAAAATATATATTAATTAAATTGGGGCAACATTCTCAGCAGCAACATGAATTTATGACAACCAGATAAGCAAGGAACTTATATACCAAATATATTATATATATATACAAAACGAGACATATGTACGTATGCGTGTGCCACATATAAGAAAGTACATCCAAGTACGACTTAAGAGCAGGCATATACCATTTACCACAAAGCACAATGAGCACGATCATGAGATTGAAAACAAAAACAAATTACAAAATTGTCAAAACTAAAACAAAAAAAAAAGTGTGAAAACAAAATATATATATATAAAAACCAAAAAACAAATAAAAAGAACCGATTTTTTTTGAGCCGAAATAAAGCATAAAGCAATGTAAACTACAAAAAAAAAAAAGAAGAAATCTCTTGTATTATTTTGCTTGGGTGTACTTAGGGGTAGATCTAGTAATAGTTATATGTTATACAAGAATAATGCTGCCAGCTTTATGGACAGCAGATGGACAAAGATCCAAGCCTCATGCAAATCTGATGAGATTTGACCAAGCTATGGGGTTATGTGCTTATGTATGTATGTGCTTGTGAATGTGTGTGTATGTGTGTGCGTGTGGGTATGTATGTATGTTCCTATATATGTATGTATGTATGCATGTAAATTGTCTTATAAAATACCAAAAGCAGACCGATTTGCCTTGTTGCGCGGCAAAATTTAAATAAGAAAACGCATTTATTAAAGCTGTCCTCCTCCTCGATTCTCAAAAATGTAAGTAAGGCTTGCAGGCTTCACCTATGAATAAGACGCAGGCGGCTTCAACGCTGGAAGCTAAGGAGCCAGAGGAGCATGGCGGAGGAGGACCAAGGGGGCGGATCAGGAGGCGTATGTTTGTAGGTATGTATGTAGGTATGTATGTATGTATGTATGTAGGTATGTATGTATGTATGTATGTATGTATGTATGTATGTATGTATGTATGTATGTAGGTATGTAGGTATGTAGGTATGTAGGTATCTAGGTATGTATGTATGTCTGTAGGTATGTATGTATGTATGTATGTATGTATGTATGTATGTATGTATGTATGTATGTATGTATGTCAGTATGTATGTGTGTATATATATGTATGCGTATGTATGCATGTATGTATGTTTGCATGTTTGCATGCATGCATGTATGTATATATGTGTATATGTAGGTATGTATGTATTTATGTATGTATGTAAACATATGTACAAACTTTAAACTTCACCAACAAAATCTTATAATCGCACTTTCCACCGAGGAGGCTTTTTATACCCTGAACCCATTAAAAATGGGTAAAGAGGGTATAATGTATTTGTGCAAATGTATGTAACAGGCAGAAGGAAGCATCTCCGACCCCATAAAGTATATATATTCTTGATCAGCATCAATATCCAGGTCGATCTAGCCAAGTCCGTTTGTCTGTCCGTATGAACGCAAGGATCTCAGAACCTATAAGAGCTAGAGACTTGAAACTTTAACGGTAGGTCCTCCTAGTCCCCGTGCAGTTTGTTTCCGATATTCGATTACTTGCCCCGTTTCCAAGTAATCGATAAAAATCGATATCGAAATCCTGTTTTTTGAGCAATTTCGGCAAATAATATGAGCTAGAGTCACCAAACTTGACATGTAGCTTCTAGAACAGTATATACATACATATATATTAAGTATTTTTCATGTTATACTTATCGCCTGTCGGAAGAAGAGGGTTCAGGGTATCCCCTAGTCGGGAGCTCCCGACTAGGAACTCTTATTTGTTTTTTTTGTGACAATTGTGAAACACGTCGCAAATAATTTTTCATATAGATCATTGGAAATGAAATTGAGCGCGAAACGTTACCCACCAAATTTTATACCCCCATTTCCACCAAGGATTAATGCATCTTTCGAAAAGTGTAAGACACCCCTCAAATGAATTTGAACAAACATCTTTGAGAATGAGTTTTAGGCCGATCGGATGGTAAACAAAAAAGTTTCATAGAAACGTTTTTCGCGTTTTATCCGCACATACGGGTGGAATTTCCCGAAACCCCGTCTGAACGTGCACCTTCATCACATAAGGTAGGTACAGTGAAATTTTCAGCTTCTTAGCTCTTACGGTTTGGGCTGTGCGTTGATCACCAATCAGTCAGTCAGTCAGTCAGGACAAACAGTTTTAAATATAGAGATATATTCTTATATTGGAGGGTATTATGAGCTTGTCAAGACCCCGCAAAGTCTCTAGATTAGCATCAGCAGCAGAGTTGATTAAGCCATATGCGTCCGTCCGTCCATATATCCCTCCGTCGTCTGTCCATATATCCGTCCGTCTGTCTCTCCATCTATCATTCCATCCCTCCATCCATCGATCCATCCGTCTGTTTCTATGCGAACTAGTCTCTCAGTTTTATAGCTATCGTCCCCAAAATTTGCATAGGTCCTTCCTTCTGTTGCGGGCAGTACATATATCGAAATCGACCGGATGGGTCTATTTGGCTGCCATAGGAAGGAAAAAGAAACTAGAAGAAGACGTCCAGTTTTTGGTTTTCAAGATATCTTGACCAAACTCTGCATTTATAGGCTTTACCCTCGCCGTCTACATTTATGCAAAATCTTATCAACATCGGACTACAATATCATATAGGTGCCATAGGAACGATCGGTCGAAAAGTAGGTTCTTTACTATATTTTTTTTTATAAAATACATTGATTATTTTATCTATAGCAAACTTTAGGCGTCTTTAGACTTTTAGCAGGCACCGTGCATACCCTGAACATACACGCTCAGCTAAAATAACAGTAGAACCCTCACCGGGGAATACTCTTAGAAGAAGATGGAAATTATGATTGAAAGATAATAATGATGATGTTGAACTTGAAACTCGCTTTCACAAATGACGTAATAGACTACAAAAATAGTTAAGTACACGACTCTCAAGCGTATGGATGCACTCAAACACACCGACACACACACACACACACACACTGAGGCACTTGTGTGCGCCTCGGGAGGGGGGCAATAGCCACAAGCAAAGTCAAAGGCAAGGGCAAGGGCAAGGGCAACTGCTAGAGGCTAGAGGCAAGAGGGAAGAGGCAAAAGGCCGAGGCGCAATCACGCAGACCGTGTCCAATTAAAAGGCGCCGTACATCATTTCGAATGCAGCACCAGCAAAATGGAAAAATCTACAGGTGGTGGCGGCAGCGCTGGCGACGGCGACAGCGGCGGCAGCATTTCAGATTTTGAGTTTCCTGCACGGCGAAAAGAAAATTGAAGACAGAGATTAAAATGTAGGCGGCTATCGGCTGCAGCAGCAGACAGGATAGCCAGAATATGGCGACAGCAGAGCGAAAGAGTGCGAGGCAATAGAAAATAGTAAGACAGACGGCATTTGCATTGTCAGCTAAACAACAGGTTGCACGCACACACATGCATGCATGCACATGCTGCTCTCGCTCTGCCTCTCTCTCGCTCTCTCGCTCTCTTTGGCACAGAGTGTGCGTAAGGGCAGCGCCAGGACAGGACAGCGCAGCGATCGTTTTTGTTTTTCTTTCATTTTTTTCAATTTCGTTTCGTTGCCGTCTGTCCCACCGTCTCGCTGTTCCCCCTACCGTTTTGGGTATGTCAAATTATTGTAATTTATTATTGCATGCCAAGTTAATGAGTCCTGTGTGCGCGCTCTCTCGCTCGCTCTCGCTCTCAACAATTTCGCTCTGCCAACTGCTGCTGCATGAACAATGAAAATCGAAAATTGTTTTTCGAAATGCCGAGCGAGCAGTCAAAAGAAGAAGAAGTAGAAGGAGAAGAAGAAGCAGACGATAAAGGAGAACAAAAAGATATTTCAGTGCACACCTTCCTGCATTTAATCCAGTGGAAAATCAAGAAAAATAATGCGACAGGCAGGTAGAAAACTGTTCAAGTCCATGTTCTTTGATTGCCTTTTCTTTTAGCTAAGAGTGTGCGTGCTGGTGTGTGTGTGTGTGTTTGTGGGTAAGAGTGTGCGCGTCTGCATTGATTGAACAAAGTTGATTTTGTTGTTGTTTCTGATTGCACTCTCCTACGAAATGGAAAGCTAATCAAATTGAGGCTGGTCAAGGGAGCTAGACGCACAAGGCAGCAGGAGAATGAAGTGTATTTAGGTTGGAAAATAACTGTGCAAGCAGAGCTTTCAGCGCAACGCTGAGCGTGGATCTGCATTTGCCATTCGCTCTCCCACTCGCACTCGCACTCACTCTCAAACTCACTGTCGCACTCCGAGCAGCTAATTGAACTGCCCGCCAGGGGGCGCATTTGCAGGCATATGTTAGCCGCTGTTTAGTCCCTTGTTGTTGTACACTCCCCGCCCACCTCCCGCCAAACTGTCGCCACCTACAGGCACTCACGCTATTGAATCGGAAAACCTTTTAAAGCGCTTTGCGCTGTAAGCAGCGCCTAAAAGCAGCTTACAGTTACACTTACCCACACACGGGCAAGCACACAAACATTCAAACGCACACCCACACACGCATGCGGATGAAAAATTTTTGCATAGCAAAAAAGGAAAAGCAAAAACAAACACAAACACAGTCGAGCAGTTGCCCCAGAGAGAAAAGTTTTCTGCACGATTGCGATGCCCTTTCAATGAGTCCGAGACCGAGCCCTATTTACATGCACGCCCAAGGGCAGGAAGCTGGAATAGTAGCCACCCCCCTCATCCCCCTCACCACACACACTCCGTACATAATCCCATAACTTTTCATTGTGCAAGTAATTCGTGTGTGTGTGCGTGTGCATGTGTGTGTGTGAGCATGTGACAATTGGTATGTGTGGGTGTGAAAACTACTAGAACTAGATTAGACCAGGCGTTGATTTTGCTAGAGTTGGCAGTCCTGACTAGGCACAGTGGGCTTTGAGAATACCCTACATTAGAATGTCGAATACCTTACATATATTTCACTGTTAGGCATACTTCTCTACACTCTATTTATTTTTTCTTTGTACATTTCTATGCTACTACATATGTATATACACCATGTTACGTACACCTAAGCTGCTCTACAGAAGTCTACAATAATGTAGACCAAACCCATGTTGCTGTACTCTACATAAATTTACTATTTTCTAGACTTATCTACACAATTTATATGCATTGTTTAAGTACTCTACACTTCACAATACCTTGGTGGATATATTTATACACTTATCTACCCTGGTTTTATTCAAATTATAATACTCAACACGATCTTTACAACTCCACTTCATTGTTTCAGTGCTTCGCACTGTTCTACACTACATGTAAATTGCTCAACACTACTCAATATCAAACTGTCATACTGTTAAATTGGTCTACACAGCTCAACATTACTCTACATAGGTAAACATTTATTAAATTTTGCACCAATGTATTTAATACGAACACCATACGACTAATGCAAAACTCTCCACAACTCTACACTGGTCTCCACTAGTCTACACCAGCCCCATATTGCTCAATTGCAATGCAACAACACTTTTGCATAACTCTACACAACTTTGTAAAGTCTAGACTTAACTCTACACTACAGCGAAATCGATTCAACCGCTCCATCAGCGTAAACAATTCGACCAACTGACCACACAAACGACCATTGCTCAACACTGATTTATGCCTACTTGCCAGTGTAGCGCACCGCGATAACAACAACAACAACATATTGATCCAATACAATAGTATATGTAAATTTTTCATAGATTAAATATATTTACATATACACACAAGACCTTGAAAGGCGCTCAACGCACATCACTCCGCCCGCTTTCACTCTTCCAACCACCCCCCGCATCCCCCTCCCGTCCTGCCCCATGTCAGCGACAGGCAGAGAGTCGACATCCTGGTCTCTGTGCTGTGTCCTGCGTCCAGGAGCGCTGCTTCCGTTTGAATAAAACGCATTTTTCAAAGCATGAGCTAAAAATGCCAATGTGTGCACGTGTGTGTGTGTGTGTGTGTGTGTGTGTGTGTGTGTGTGTGTCTGTGCATGAATAATGTACATATGTATATGTATATACAAATACAATTTACATATGCATGTGTGTGTGCGTGCGTTTTAGGCGTTTTGGCCAGTTGGCAAACAGAGCGTTTGCCGACGAGGCTCAGGGGCGGCCCCAGGGCTCAGTGCCAGTCAAACGCCAGCCCCCTGCCCCTCCTCTATATAAACAGCCCCCAACCCTATGCCAATATTGAAACTTTCAACTACACACACACACACTTTGTTTGTGTGTGTGGACCACTTTCATTTTTCACCCACACAGAACGAGGCCCGGCTAACTGCCGGCTGGTCTCCTGGACGAGACGATAAAAAAGCTTAGGCTTATGCTTTCGCACATTTTAAGCCACCCCCCGCCCCACCCCCCTCCGCCCACCGAAGAGCGGCCACTACAAGAACATAAGGAACGTCTACTGCAAAGCATGCGTAATTTCTGGCAAGTGGGAGGGGGGGGGGGGACTTGGAGTGAGGCTTGTTGGAGCTAGCGGGCAGGGGACTGATGTATGCGTGTGTGTGAAGGGGGTACGCGGCAGCAGGCTGAGACAAGTACAGTAAAAGCTCTGACAAACGAAACTGTTAAACTTTTCGCTTTATTGTGCTTATATCTCATGATTAATAACAGTATTTGTTTATACTTATAGTTAAAATATGTTAAAGATGCGATTTCAATGGGTTGCATCCAGCGAAGGCATACTGTATTTCCTTGGATCGTGTCCGTACGCCTATTGGTGCTTTCACTGTACATGCGACAGCGCGCACATGTGCCCGTGACGTGCTCCCGTGCCACATGCACCCTCAACGCCCCCGCACCCTTCACTTATGGCGCAGCCTGCGGCTAAGCTGTCCGGCAACGAATTGCGTTTTGATTTTCCATGGACTTTTAGCCAAAATATATAACAAATAAAAACTGTATACGCTATTTGAAATGTAAAGCACGCATGTGTGTGTGCGTGTGAGTGTGTGTGTAGCTGATTTGATTTAAAATTAAATAGGGTTGACTTTAAGTTTTTGGCTAGCAGACTTAAGAAAACGCTATAAATAACGGCAATTTCTACTAAAACAACTAAACACGGCCCTAAGGATATGTCGGAAATGTCATGTGTTTGTTTTATATGCAAAAATATGTGCATGTAAATATATATGCGAACACACAATGAGCACACAAGTTTGTTAATTAATCGTTTAGCAGTCGACACATTTGCTTTTGATCATAACAAGGGATGCATAAAAATATAATAGCATTTAAATTTGCCGCCATTTGTCAACGTAGAAGCAGCCTTGCCAACTTAAAGTTTGTGACAGGCGTTGCCAACCATGTGTCACCTCTTAATGCGTATAACTAGTTCGATTGCAAGAGTTAGTTTAGCTCATGAACCAAACAGGCTTTCTAATAATATGCAGCGCATTTAATTTATTTCTAATCCGCAATTAAATGAAAATAAAAGTACAATATTGTGTTGAGAACTGCACAGTCTTGACGCAAAAAAAAATATATGTATATAACTGAAATACCAAATTAATTTATACTTAATAATACTGTAACTTGTTCAGTTAAGTGACTTCGTTGCTTTAAATAAATGGTTTTAAAATTAAATAACAATTGAAAAATATTTACTACAATTGCTTAAATATACTTATACTATTTGAACTTACTTACGGCTAACTTACAGTTAAAAATACTAAAATCAAACAACACGCTCAAAATTGTAAGCCCAAGGTTCTGCTCATTTGAACCAGTTCCGCTGCGCAGTTCTATCGATACAAAGCTAGCGCCAAGCGACAACAACGTTCGAAAAAAACTGCTCTGCTGCCGACAAAAATCGAACGGTGCAGTTAATAAAAATAAATAGAAAAAGTGTCAGTGAATTCGCGACCATGACTACGATTCGAAGTCACAGCGCTGGCCACACGAATAGCAACAGCACCAACAACAACAGCAACAACAACAACAACAACCAGAATGGCGACTCGCCGTTGCAGGCTGCGCTGCCGCCGCAGGACGCGGCGCTTGCGCAGGCCATTGGCTATGTGCGGGAATTTAGCAGCCAGGCGGCGGCTTATCATCAGCTCAAGTCGGAGGAGTCGCTGGTGCATCTGCTGCGGAGCATTGCGCTGCTGGGCACAAAAGTGCCGCCGCATTGCTATGCGCCCGCGCCTGGCAATCTGGAGCTGGCCAAGTTCTTTGTGGATCTGCATGCGCTGATGAGCGCCCTGGACGGCGACAGCGATGCCCTGTGGAGCTGTGTCACGCTGCTGCAGCACTGCAGTCGCAATCTGGAGGCGCGCAGCGCCATTGTGCAAAAATATTGCTTTGTGCCGCTGCTGAGCTACCTGCTGAAGCGGACGGTGCGGCCGGAGCGTGTGCAGCGGCTGTTGCTGCTGCTGCAGGATCTGACATACGGCATACGGATTGGCTGGGAGGAGCCGTATCTGGTGGTGCTGCTGGAGCATCTGGTCGATCTGGTGCACAGTGTGGAGGACTGCGATCCGAATGCCACAGACGCGGACAGCACACAGGCGCAGCTGGCGCTCTCCATACTGGTCAATCTGTGCTACAAGAACTTCGTGGTGCTCTTTCTCTTTCTGCGCAGCGTCAACATTTCCAGCTTCAGCCGGCGCATACAGAACTACGGCCTGCTGGCCTACAAGATGCTCATCATCCTATCCGAGGATGTGCACGCCTTCGAGCAGCGCGAATTGCACACATTTCTGCGCACCGCCTTTGCCGGCATGGTGGACTGCCTGAAGCAGTGGCATGGGCCCCAGCTGCGACACATTGTCGACTTCCTGCTGGACGCCCAGTGCCATGCGGGCCTGCAGCGGGCCATGCTCAGCTATGCCCACTACTGCGAGGACATTGAGCGGCTGCTGAACGTGAGTCTGTGCCCGTTTTTATGCTGACAACCAATTGCATCTCTTATCATTTGCAGCAAATAGAGGCGCGTCGCCACATGGACGACTCCTGCAATGAGGACACGCGCAAGCAGCAGCAGTGCTGCATGGAGCTGATCTTTTGCCTGATTCGCCATGTGCTGCAGCTGTCCGAGAATAATAGTGTGATCAGCCTGGATGCCATAACAGCGCGCCTATACGAGCTGATCTGCGACTGGCTCGAGTCCGAGCTGTGCGGCGTGGCGGCTATTGAGCTGCTCGGCTCGCTGCTGCGGCTGGGCAAGCGTGGCGCCGTCTCGCAGCTGATAGCACGCGAGCCCGCCAATGTGGTGAAGCTGGTAAACAGCGCCGAGCGCAGCGATACAAAGCCCGCCCATGTGACGGCCATTCTGCGGCTGCTGCTAACGCTGCTGCGCGAGTCCAAGACGGAGAAACTGGTGCTGTCCAAAATATCCGAGTCCTATTTCGATAAGATACTGGCAGCACCCCTGAGCTTGCTGCCGCAAATGCTTAGCACACAGACGCTCGCCCAGTCGGAGGTGGAGAAGGCCATCTACTGCCTGCTGCTGCTCATCAATTTCGCCAGCATTGCCAAGAAGGCCTATTGGGACAAGTGCTGTGCTTTGCTCGAGCTGCCGCAGCTGCAATATGCGCTGGCGCGCGCCATGCTCAGCGGCAATGAGCAGCTGGTGGCCGCCATGCTGCAAATAGCACAATTCGAGCACTTTCCCAAGGCAGCTGTAGCCAAGGTAAAGGCTGCTTCTGTGCAGAGTTCGACATGCCACTAACCTTCTGCTTGCTGCTTTCAGTTTGTCTCCAGCATTGGCAGCAATAATAGACAGGCGAATTCCGGCCCTGAGCAGGCGGAGCAGTGGCGCAATTTGAGCGCAATACTGAAGAGCCATCGCACCTTTATAGACAAGGAGCTGGCGCAGCGCGTGAATGCGCTAATCGAGAGCATCGGGGATACAATGCGTCGCAATGAGCTGCACTCGGCGCCCGTGTCGCAGGTGATTGAATTGTATAACCATCGCATCGATAGCCTCAACTGTGCCGCGCAAAACATGCAGCAGCGCCTGGAGCAGGCCAGCGTTCAGCTGTGCCACAGCACACAGCTGACCAATGTGCAAAACGCGGAGCTGGAGCGCTTTCAGACCAAAAACTTTGAGCTGCTCATTAGCCAGGAGCGGTAGGTACTCGCAAGAGCAACAGCTGGCAGCTGCAGCTAATCCTCTTCTCAATTTTTACAACAGCCTGCAAACGCAGTGCAAGGACCTAAAGGCGCAGGCGGGACAACTGAAGACAAATCTTAGCGATCTGCTCAAACGTTGGTCGGAAACCTCCGAGCAGCTGCAGGCCAGCGAGCGCCGTCTCTCGGTCAAGCAGTCGGAAATAGCGGGCCTGCAAAGAGATTGCGAGGAGCTGCGCGGCAATCTCAGTGCGAAGAGTGAGGAGCTGTCCAAACTTGAAGCGCTTAGCAAAGATAATGTAAGCAAAAGCAACTATTGTCAATCCCTCAACATCATTTACTAACCCACCGGTCTCTGTTTGCAGGGCACACGCATCGAGAAGCTCAAGAAATCGGTGACTGCCTATGAGCAGGACATCAAGGAGAAGCTGCGCACCATTGAGGAGCGCACCACAGAGCTGGCCAAAACGCATAAGGCGCTCGAGGAGCAGCGTGAGGCGCGCAAAAAATCCGAGGATTTGGTTAGCGTGCTGGAGACGCAGCTGCAGGAAAAGAAAGAGCAAATCGAGAACCTTGAAATGGAGCAAAAAGAAACCGAAGATCTGCGCAAGACAATCTTGAGCCTAATGGAGAGCAAAAAGCCCAAACGCAAAGCATAATCCATTGTTTAAATATCATTTATTTATTTCCACAATATGGACTTAGTTGTGTGTTTAGAAAGAAATAGGCCCGTAATACAACACAATAACAATCTTACAATTTTAATTATACATCTAGCTTTTTTTTCCATTAGTAACTATAATAAATTATACTAAATCGGCAAACAAAATCGATCGATAGATTGTTAACTTTAATCAATGTGGTTTTCCGTTTGAGTTACTTTTGAAAATGGAAAGCCTGCAAAATTTATTGCACACCTGAAAAGCCAGTCAAACATTTTGTTATTGTGCTGGCATACAAATTAACAATTACTCATTTTATTGCCGACAATACGTTAAAAAAATTAAAAAGTTGTAAAAAAGTTTTCCCACTCAAGCGACAAGAAGTATTCTATATATAAACATTGTTCTAGCTGAGTTTTGATCGGGTTTTGAGACAGCTGGAAATACTAGAAAAAACAGCTATAACTAACACCTAAACGAGGTTCCGGTTTGTATATTAAAAATCTATTAAGCTCGGATTCTAGTTAGTACAGTGGTCGCTCGTATATCCTGCAGAGATTAGAAAAGTCTAGAAATTAGAATTAATTTTTTCATATACATTCGACGCTTCGCATTTAAAAGTTGTATTTATTGTTTTCAGTTTTGCATTACAATAAAAGCCATACAATTTTTTTATTAATTATACTTTTTATATAGAAAAATATGCCTTAAGTAATGCACATGCTTGCCAACTAGAAACGTCTGTGCGAGGGACCACTGTATTGTGTCATTGCAGATTTATTGTACTATAGTGTGTTTAAAATTCACGTAGAAGCCAAAGCCTCTGGCCCCGTTCTGTGTTCGAATTAAAAATCGCATCTGTTTATTTTTTTATTTTGTTTGTATATACATTTTAATGCAAGCATTAACAATACAATGCAATTGATTGTTGCGAATGAAAAAAAAAAAAAAAAACAAAAACATTGTATTACAAATTCCAATTTAACCGAAGAGAAATGTATTTGGGGTGGTGGGGAGGGGGGAACAAAAATAATATACTAAATATATAAATTACAAGAATACAAGTGCATATACATGGGAGTTGCGTGTGTGTGTGTGTGTGTGTAAATTTACTAAATGTTGGCTAAATAGTGAATTCGATCAATCGACCATAGGCTCTTAAATAACTAACACCAGCTGCTTTACTCGAACAGGATAGTTAAGGGAAACGACTTGAGATGAAAATCTCATTGAAGAATTACAAAAGTCCGGATGAAGATTAAAAATAGAGAAAAGATAAAAGATATATGTGTGTATATAGAGCAGTATGTACAGCTCGGGGATTGGAAGCATTTACGAGGGAATGGAGTCGCAAGTGAAGCAGGAGCTTTAACAACAAACAAAATGGGCAAAACTTGAACTTAGACTGTGTTTCGATTTCGATTAGGTATAAAAGTGTAGATATCCAAAGTGTGTGGTGTCTGTCTGACTGCGGCTCTTACGAACCGAAGTGCTCCTTGTCCTGGTCGATGGGCTCGAATTCGTAGCTGCCACGGCCATCGAACTGCAGATAGTAATCGTGATGGACCCAAAGCGATTTCCGATGCGATACGGTGAACAGAGTGATGCCCACCTCACGGCAATAGCTGTACATCTTGCCCTCGACATCCACGGACACGGCACTGGTGCACTCGTCCAGAATGGCGAACTGCGGCTTGTGATAGAAGAGACGGGCCATGGCGATGCGCTGCTTCTCGCCGCCGGACAGCACATCGATCCAGTCCTCGATCGCATCGAGCCCATTCTCGCGCTGCTCCAGATATGTCAGCTGGACAATGTCCAGGAAGTGCAACAGATCCTCGTCCGATTTGCCCAGGCGGCGCATATCGTCGCGCGTGTGCGGATAAATGATCTGCAGAGCGAGAAAGCAAATGTTTCAATATGCATAATAATTAAGTGTGAGCGAGAGAGCAGGAGCATGGCACTTAAGCACGGAATAACAGCAATGAAAGCTTAAAGCTCCGGCGGGCTTTCGATTAATCGAGCAATCAAGTAAATGGAAGGGAATAGCCATAGATGCCTTACAGACAAATAGCACAGGTTAGAGCGAAAGAGAGAATACACGAGAATACATTTTATATGGTTTAATGTGCTTTCAATTAAACAGAGAAAATTTATGTAATTTGAAAGAGAATAAGAGCGGATAAAGAATTCAATTAGACGAAGACTGAAAGAGCTTTAATAAGCTTTTAAGCAATAGAAGTCACATGACAAAAGAGAGAGAAAGAGGGAGACGGAGAGAGAGAGAGAGAGAAGTGACAGAGCTGTCCTAAAGCTTTCATGTGCTTTCAACCAATCAAGCAAATAGATAAGATGGCATAGAGAATACAGAAAATCTGTCTTAAAGCTTTCATGTGCTTTTAAACAAATTATGGTATTTAACATAAAAATTGAGCATTTGTTAAAATATGAATATCGTTCCGAAAGGAGCAAGAATAAATTTGAATAGAGCTTTAATGAGCTTTGCAGAAAAGTGAAACAACAATGGATAAGGGAGCGAGAGCAAGAGAGAAGAGTTACGTGTTGTTTTGTTTAAAAGCTTTTCGTTTAGAAGAACCAAAGTCATTTAAGGAACTTGAGCAAAATGCAAATGATAAATTGATGAAATGTTAGCTTTGAGCTGTTACCTGATCACGCAAGCTGCCCAATGTCATATAGGGGCGCTGGGGAATGTAGAAGAGCTTGCCACGCGATGGCTTTGTCACCTTGCCGCCCCACGTGGGCCACAGCTCGCCGAGAATGCGGAACAGCGAGGACTTGCCGCAGCCATTGGGGCCACAGACCAGGACATTGGTGCCAGATCTGCGAAACCATAATAATCAAATGAGATGAGTTGCGGATTCGAGGCGCGACACACACAGAAACTCACTTGACTTCAAAGGTCAGCTCCTTGAGCAGCACATCGCCATTGGGCGTGACCAGAGGCACCTGCTCGAACCGAATGATATTATCCTCGAAGCACATGACGCCCTTGTTGGGGCCAAAGCTGCCGGAATTCGCATCGGTGCCGCCATTCTGGGTGATGCTGTTGCCATTGACCATGGTCCGTTCGTAGGTGCCCTTGTTGAGATCGCTCAGCACCTTGATCAGCTCGGTCATCCGGGCCGTGAAGCCGGCCAGCCGGGACATCTCGCGTCCAGCCAGCACCAGACGGCCAATGGCCTCCGCCAGCTTGACCAGCATCCGTCCGTACGTGTAATAGGCCTGCAGACGCTGGCCGCTGTTCTCGCCGGACAGCAGCGGATGGTTCTCGGAGAAGAAGGGCAGCGACACCGCATAGAAGCCCACAATCGAGGCAAAGTCTGCAAAGAGAATAAATTCAATTTTGACATTAATATGACAACTGCAACAAGTAACAAAAGCTAACTTTGGCACGCCGCAGATCAAATATACACTTTCGTCAAGGAACTATTTCTATGGAAGCTATCATTATTATTTATTATTATTAAGATATATTCATTTTTTTAAACATTTTACATTTATATGATATACTGCGACGGGCAACCAGTTTATCAAGATACAAAAACAGACAGACGGGCGCCTCGGGTTTGTTGGCCCGATCGTGAATATATATGTGTATATATATACAATATGGGTTCAAAGATGTCGACTCCGGCTGCTTATACTGATTATGAATATATATACATATATATATACTGCCAGGTCGAAGACTGTCTCCGATGCGTTATAGGCTTTGAGCAGAGGGCATCATAAATGGGTGATGCAATGCGGAAGGGAGACATCTCCGATCCCATACAGTATATATATATTCTAGATCAACATCATCGACAGCCGAGTCTCTCAGTCTCCCAGTCTCTCAGTCTCCCAGTCTCTCAGTCTCCCAGTCTCCCAGTCTCTCAGTCTCCCAGTCTCTCAGTCTCTCAGTCTCTCAGTCTCCCAGTCTCTCAGTCTCCCAGTCTCTCAGTCTCCCAGTCTCCCAGTCTCTCAGTCTCCCAGTCTCTCAGTCTCTCAGTCTCCCAGTCTCCCAGTCTCTCAGTCTCCCAGTCTCTCAGTCTCTCAGTCTCTCAGTCTCCCAGTCTCCCAGTCTCTCAGTCTCTCAGTCTCTCAGTCTCCCAGTCTCTCAGTCTCCCAGTCTCCCAGTCTCCCAGTCTCTCAGTCTCTCAGTCTCTCAGTCTCCCAGTCTCCCAGTCTCCCAGTCTCTCAGTCTCTCAGTCTCTCAGTCTCCCAGTCTCTCAGTCTCCCAGTCTCCCAGTCTCTCAGTCTCCCAGTCTCCCAGTCTCTCAGTCTCTCAGTCTCCCAGTCTCCCAGTCTCCCAGTCTCTCAGTCTCCCAGTCTCCCAGTCTCTCAGTCTCTCAGTCTCCCAGTCTCCCAGTCTCTCAGTCTCCCAGTCTCTCAGTCTCTCAGTCTCCCAGTCTCCCAGTCTCTCAGTCTCCCAGTCTCTCAGTCTCTCAGTCTCCCAGTCTCCCAGTCTCTCAGTGTGTCCGTCAATCAAGGACACTCACATTTGCCGACGATGTTGTCGATGATGCCCATGCTGACACGGAACTCGAGGAACTTGCGCAGATGGGATCGCAGCTTGGAGTAGCTGGCGAGCAGTGTTAGCTTCTCGCGCACGTTGCCCTGGTAGAAGGCGACCTCCTCGGAGTTTGTGATCAGCCTGCTGTTCACATAGCGGAACTCGCCCTCCAGCTTCTGCTCCTCGACGGTCAGGCGGCCGGTTGGGCGACGCAGTCGTGTCAGAAAAACGCCCGCAAACAGCAGATAGAGCATCAATATGGACGGTGTCTTTCCGCCTAGATTCACGGTCAGCCTGTACACATAGATGAATATGTCCAGCACCGGCTTGCTAATGTTCGAATACAGATCCGTTGCGCTCTCGCAGAACTTGTCAATGTCCGTGGTCAGCAGCTGGTCCGCGTTCGCTATTCGGTTATCCAGATTCGACATTTTGTAGTACGTGTAGCCACTGGAAGAACACAAAAAAAGGGCAAAAACAAATGTTTAACATATCGATTTTTGTTGTATTTCATTAATTTTCTGGTTCTAGAAAGCAGAAAGATATGCCAGAGAACTTGCGTATTCTAATAGATATAATATGCACTATCTAACAATTGGGGCGGCAAACAAACAAAAGTGAAGTCGCTGGTTCGAACAAACTAAATGCCTTTAATTTGATTGTTTTTGTTGGATTTCCTGGGCCTAGAAAGCAGATATCACAAAGAACCTGCGTATTCCAATACATATAATATGCATTATATAATAATTAGGACCCAAAAGTGAAGTCGCTGGTTCAAACCAACTACCTGACTTTGATTTCATTGTTTTTGTTTTTGTTGGATTTCCTGGGCCTGGAAAGCAAATATGCCAGAGAACTTGCGTATTACCCTATATATATTAGGCTTTATATAACAATTAGGACCCAAAAGTGAAGTCGCTGGTTCAAACAAACTAAATGCCTTTAATTTGATTGTTTTTGTTGGATTTCCTGGGCCTAGAAAGCAGATATCACAAAGAACCTGCGTATTCCAATACATATAATATGCATTATATAACAATTAGGACCCAAAAGTGAAGTCGCTAGTTCAAACCAACTACCTGACTTTGATTTCATTGTTTTTGTTTTTGTTGGATTTCCTGGGCATGGAAAGCAAATATGCCAGAGAACTTGCGTATTACCATATATATATTAGGCTTTATATAACAATTAGGACCCAAAAGTGAAGTCGCTGGTTCAAACCAACTTCATGCCTTTGATTTCATTGCTTTTGTTGGATTTCCTGGGCCTGGAAAGCAAATATGTCTGCGTATTTAAATACATATAATATGCATTATATAACAATTGGGGCTGCAAACCCAAACGTGAAGTCGCTGGTTCAAACCAATTGCCTGACTTTCATTTCAATAGGTTCTTGAAACTGGTTTTTTAAATTCCTTAACCTTGATTGTGGTGCTAGTCTTAGCTAGCTCCTCATATACTATATACAACATTTTATTTTTTTAACTGCCCATTTTACTGAAAATATTGGAAACTCTAAATATATTTTCATAGAGAAATTGCGGGCTAGATTTGTTATCCACCCAAAATTGGCATTTACCAAATATGCTTTGATAAATCCAATGATTGGGGCCTAATGTATTTCTCCTCTAAAAGTGAAAAGTGAATTTCATCATTTGAACCAAAACATTTTTGAAGAGCATTTGGTTCGATTAATAGTAAAGAAATGTTGGGTTCGAACTGGGTTTTGGTTCAAACCCAGTTTTGCAGCCTTGATTAGTTCATTTATTTTTGAAATAATATTTTATATTTTTTTTATAATATTTTTCTTATGAACAAAACTTTGGTTCATTATTAAAAATAGAATTGGGTTCGAACTGGGTTTTGGTTCAAACCCAGTTTTCAGCTTTTTGAATCGCTTTTCTTATGAGCAAAACTTTATAATAAATATATATTTGTATTAAGCTCGAATAGAATAGAATATTTATAGTGGGATTGAACTGTTGAATCATTAGTGCAATTACTTGAAATTGTGTTTTAAAAAGCTGAATACAATCAGAATCATACAGAGATTAGTTAGTCGGGAATATGTATGTATGTGTATATATGTATATATGTTCCAGTCAAGCACTCTCCACTGGAGAGTCAGCCTTGATAATATGATAATGAAAACGATTTGATTGGAAAGCATTTATTGCATTTGTCATGGGCGGCGTTTAATGAAACAGGTATTATATGTATACAGGTAATGGGTATTTGATTTATTTGTTGGCGTCTACTCACTTGAGGTACTGACTGTACAGATGATGCGTTAGGTTTGTGCGGAAGCGCAGCTTCAGCTCGCCCAGACTCCATTTGAGCACATTGGTGACCACCGAAATCTATAAAGGCAACATCTGGTTAACACACACCTGGCTGACAGACACCTGGCTAACAGAAGCCCAGCGGGAGGCAAGCACTTACAGCTGGCAGAGCAGCGAGATATTTAAGCAGCGCCGTCTTGAACTTGGCCCGGTTCATATGTATTATGGTGCTCTCCACAACGGTCGCATTCTGTATCATCCAAATGTCGCTCACGGATCGGCCGATCAGCGAGCCGGCGATCAGCAGCAGGAGGCCCGTCTCGATGCACCAGAATCTGGGTATGAGTATGGCTGTTGGCATACCGAACACATACATATATATATATACATATATACAGTTAGCAGACGAATCTATACTCTATATATACATATATATATAGGTATATTGATATCGGGGGTTTACTTACGCAGCAGCTGTCGCAGCTGTTTAAAGAATACTGAATTCACGTGCGCCTTGCTCGACTTTTTGTCCTTCTTCTCCGATATGGTATACTGAATTTTATCCTCATAGCCCGATTTCCTGCAAAAAAAAAAACCAATTAAATTAATTGTTTGTTTAGATTAAATGTCTCATAAATAGAAATTTGAAATAATTTAAAATTGCTTCATTTCGATATCTGCACACACTTTCGATAAATATCGAGAAAAACGATTGTCAGGCAACGTTTTTTTAGGCATTACTCAGGTAATATAGCAGCTATATCTAGATAAATAATTCTCCTATAAATTAAAAAAAACTCATTCTTTTAGGCAGAGCCTAGCGCGCTTTTTTATGCCAATGTTAAGCGCTCAAAATTGCATATTAATCGGACTTCAAGCGCCGAAATCAAATAACAATACAGTTCCCAATGGGGCAAAGGGGGCGTGTGTGCTTGTGTGTGTGTGTATATATGTATATGTATGTGTGTAAACAGAGAATGTTTGCAATGGCAGCTGGCTGCTGGGCTTAGGGTATCTGCTAGTCGGACCTAGGCTCGCCTAGAGCTCCCATGTTGTCCTTATGTTTGAAATGATTAAAAACGGAAGTACAGCTGACAAAACGGGTTAACCATAAATAGACAGAATAAATATATAGCTTAGTTTATATGGAGTTCTCTTTTTGCAGCAAGATGGCGGCCAGTGTTGGTAAATGCCGCGAGGCGTATCAACTGATGCAGCTGGGAATTGAACGAGTGCCGCATTCTGCACAAGCTGCAAGGACATCCCGCGATCATCAATCTGCTGCTCAGCGAAATAACCGAACGTGCCGTCTACATTATAGTGGAGGCCATGAAGATGGATATGATTCAGGGAATGGTTCATTTTCTGCAATCTACTTGCCCATATGCTGGAACCCCAGCCCGTAAAGAGATGGAACGCCGCGCAAATATCGCAGCATCGATTTTTCACCGAAGTCTGGTACAGTTGCGCCTGATCAAGATAGTTTTCTTTCAGTTTTTGGTTACCTTTTTCGTTCGTTTGTTTTTTTATTATTCAAAACCGTATTCTCAATTCAAAATTGGTAAATACAAAACAAAATTCTTGTTTTAATGACCAGAACAATGTGAAGTGTACATATATCGATCGAGTCAATCAATCGATCAATAATCGATAAGTATCGATTTTTGATTATTTAGTTTGTGCTTCTCTTGGCGTCTATTCAACTTGAACTCGAGCTTAAATCCTCTGATGGCGCAGCTCAAGTTTTTCTTAAATAATTGATAACGCGCCGTTTACAAGAAATCGATATGTATCGATTATTGATCGATAGATCAACGGTCAACTCGGCTCGCGTCGTCCTGTTCCAAAATACTCTGTATGAACGTGTCAGACTGGCAAAACCAGGCTCTATTGACTAGAAATTTGAATTCTTTCATTATCTTCTATCATACACAGGTTTTTTTTATAGGCACAGCTCGAAAAATGCAAGGGTTAGATACGCCCAAATTAGTCGGAAGGTTCTCACATCGTATATTATCGTAGCTTACCTTACCCCGAATTAATTTTACACTCTTTATCAGTTAAACATCGAAATGCGGAAGTCTGAAACCATGAACGAATTTTGAACTTGTTCACAGACTTGATTGATGTTCTCTGCACAGCTTATCAATGACCTGAATGTTTAAGTTTAGACGCAAGGTATCACCAAATTAGTATTAAATATTTTGGAAAAAAAAAGTCGAGAAATGCTTAGACACTCAGCTCGTTTGGCAGCAAAAGTGAAAGCACCTTTGAACCAGCTCAAAAGTACTGATAAATCAACTTGCATGTGTGTTTTAGCTAAGAACTGGTTCGGAACCAGTTTAATAGAAATAAGAAAAAATGTTGAGTATATAGACCTTAAATAGCCTAGTCCTTTCAGGTTCTATACCCATAACACATCGTGCCAATAATTTGCTCTATCTAGTACACTTTGCTTGAAAGACCAGTGTTGATAAGGGCTTCAGCTGCAATTGTGGCAACGTTTAGAGATTGTAGTAATTAAAGACCAGTGTTGATAAGGTTTTTAGCTGCAATTGTAACAAATGCAAAGTCTAAAGCATATTAATAGAAGTAAGAAAAAAATTGGATATCTATAACACATTGTGCCAATAATTTGCTCTATCTAGTACACTTTGCTTGAAAGACCAGTGTTGATAAGGGCTTTAGCTGCAATTGTGGCAACGATTAGAGATTGTAGTAATTAAAGACCAGTGTTGATAAGGTTTTTAGCTGCAATTGTAACAAATGCAAAGTCTAAAGCATATTAATAGAAGTAAGAAAATATTGGATATCTATAACACATTGTGCCAATAATTGGCTCTATCTAGTACACTTAACTTTAAAGACCAGTGTTGATAAGGTTTTTAGCTGCAATTGCAAAGTCTAAAACACATTTGTGAACAACTATTGCAACAGATTTTACCCACTTTACAAGCGCAGTCGTAATTCCCATTAAAATGGGACATGAGTCGGTTTTGATTGCAATTTAATTGTCGCGTGTAGCGGAAATTGAAAAAATGATTTGGCTGGAAGAACGACAGCATAATGAGGTAGGTCCACGTCTATAACTATCTATGTATATATATATATATATATAGTATATATCTAATCCGATGCATCATTAGCGAAGCACTTAATCAATATTGAAGTGCGGCATCTTCGACTTTGCAACCGGTTGGCCTTAATTGCTTTGCCCGGATGCGGATGCACTGCAGCCGATCAAAAGGGCAAACCGTTCCAAATTTCATAGACCGTCGCCTCCGGTTGCTTATCATGCGGGTCTTGGTATTTGTGGACTGTGGATTGTCGTCGGGGCTGTCTTGTGGGTGGCAGTCAAAGCAAAGTGCAAAGTGCTCGACCGACCGTCCGTCCGTCTGTCCGTCTGTCCGTCCGTCCGTTCGTGTGCTTATCAAATGGCCGTGGACGAGGCAGAGACCGAGGCTGAGGTGTCGCCTGCCGCCGGCTGCCAAATTGCGGCCGGTTTCATAAAATTTTGATGATTGCCGATGACTTGCACTATTTGCTAATACATTCTTCTTCTTGGCAAGCTATTGTTGTTTTCTTTCTTGTTTTTTTTTTCTCTTCATTTATTTTTAGTGGTCGATGGCGAGCGTCGAGTTTTTATTGTTGATTTGCTCATTTCTATCAATTCCAATGGATTTACACACACACACACGCCCATTGTGTTTATATTAAGGCTGTTGCGTGTGTGTGTGTGTGTGTGTGTGTGTGTGTGTGCGTGTGTGAGTGTTGGGGAACGTGTAACACGTGTTCGGGTCCGTAGGTCGGTCAATCGCATTTGACGATCAACGATGCCCCGTCGCCAATACTAGAGATGTGCATGTGAGATCGTGACCAGACACGAAGACATTTAACAACACTAGACTTGATTCTAATTGGAGACCCTTTGCTGTAATTGAAACACAATTTAACTCTTACTTTCCCATTTGGTAAAAATTAAAGCAAAACTAATTTTGTAACCATTTAATATATGTTTCAATGTAGTTTTCAGACATTTGTGTGTTGATTTTAATCAATTCGCTTCATTTTCCATTGTTTCATTGCTTAATTTTGCTGTGCCTGTTTTTATCACAGTGCTTCTTGTTGTTGTATGTTTTATCGTGCTCTGATTGGGAACGGACAGCTGCGATTGCGTCCATCTCTAATCGATACTTTGGCCTGATTGGAAATTTTCGCTTTTGCTATCAGCTGCTTTTCCTGTTGCTAATCGCGGTGATTAATCGACTTAAGCAGCCGGCGGTACACATGGAATCCAGCATAGTGCAAAGGGCCTTGCAAGCGCGGCAGCAACAATTTGTTATGCGCTTGGCAATTAAGAGCAGAGTAAAATTTATATGTTAATTTGGTCAGCATTAACCAATAGGAAGAGAGAGAGAGAGACAGAGAGAAAAAACGGTGTTGCATAGTTAAAATATATGTATACACACATATGCATAGGTGCGTGCGTGCGTGTGTGTGAGTGTGTGTGTGCGTGCATGTCCATAGGGGCAAATGCGACGATCGCGTTTTCGGTTTTCGGTTTTCGTCTATTTCGCCTCTTGAAGTTTGGCCAAGCAAATTTGTTGATTAACAGACACAACAACAAAACAGGCAGGGCTAAAGAGAAATAGACGACGACGTCAGAGACACACATATACACAAAATGTGCATATGTATTGCTGCCGGTATTTTATTATCATCGCCGCGTTGTTTAGCCAGCAACAAGACAGACAAGTTAACACACAATATACATATACATATATATATATATATGGATATGGATATTCATATATGCATGCATGTGTGAAAAATGAACAGATTCGTAACGGCAACTTTTGCCGTGGGTGCAAAGTTCAATATCATTTCGAGTGTCTCATCAATATACATGTGCATATATAAATATAAAAATGTATATGTACATATGTATGTATTAAGTCAGAAAGATGCCACTTGATAAAATGTTCGTTATCTTAAAGCGGCTGCTGCTTCTTTTTTCTACTTGCACTATGCAAGTCGTTTGAATGTGTGTCTGTGTCTGTGTGTGTGTGTACGGGTTGCATATATATTTAATTCATTCAAATGTGCTGTTCATTTCACGCCCAAGCCAATTTAACGTTAATTTCAAAATTGACTGTGCCAGCAGGTGCATGTGTCAAGCGCTTTGAATTACGCAAATTTAAATGCATATATTCGGGGCAGCAACAGTTCCAAGCACACACACACACACGCACACACTCACACAGTAACAAACAATGCAGTTTAACAGCAACAATTACTGTTAAATGCGAATCTGTCAATTAATGCTGCAGTCGCGCATCATAACTCTTATACGCATCGATATGTATGTAGATGTGTTGGCATACAATTTGTATGTTTGCCATGAACGAGCGTTTTTGTTTTTGTTTTCTTTTACCGTTTACAATTGCCGCAATATAGTTAACATTTATGTATGTACATATGTATGTTTAATACGCTGAAACATTGCGCAACAACCGGCGACGCAAAAAATGTTATGTACCTGTAGAATACCAGCCAAAGATAAACAAAAATTAACATTCATTCTGGCGAGTGTGTGAAATCCAAAGGCGGAACAGACGAATGTGCCCGGCAACAATATAAAACGAAAACCCACCATAAAAAAAAACAACAGCACATATGTACGTATGTATGTATATGCGTACATTCATATTCCGAAATATAAATGCATATTTATGCTAACTTGATTCTTATAAGCAAACAATTTCAATAAACAAAATAAAAAAATGTACACATTGATTTGCTACTTTCTCTTTATTTACTTGATATCAAGCTCAGATTTGTTACAATTCGATTGCAGTGGCAACTCTTGTGTGCGAACCAAATCGAATGAACTTACGAGATTGGAATTTCATGTATGTATGTCTGGCAACTCTTTAACAGTCTTTTCGGCTATGCAAGTGCATTTGTTGTTGTTTATTACGTTACACACATACGCACATATGTACATACTTTTGTATCAATCAGCCACTGCAACAGCGCAAGAGATGCACAAGCATACACACACACACACACACACACACTCGCATGCAAATTGAGAAATGTAAACAAAGCAATGCCGGCAAGTGTCTCCGAACTGTTTGCATGCACATATGTACATATGTATGTGTGTGTGTCTGTTTATATTCATTTCGATTGCATTTTCGCTTCAGCCGCCGCCGCCGCTGCCGCTGCCGCTGCCGCCGTGGACGATGCCTCATGTCAAAGTTGTTGCACTTTGCAACACCGATTTGCATAAAAGGCCTTTTATCACCTCCCGCTACCAGACGAGTAGACGAAATTGACAATGCAAATCGATGTGCAAATGTATTAAGCGAAGGGCGTGAAAGGGGAATAGACAGCAAAGTAACCCGATTTGGCAACAGGTTGACATTGTTATTTAACAGTAAGTGCTATCAAACCGAATCGACTTGAATTAAATGAGTTTATTTCTAGTGTAAAAAGCCATCGATATCGACTGCAGCGAACAAAAATCAAACAGTTTTATAACACTCAGTTTAGTTACACAAAATGTGTTCTCTGTATTCTGTTGATTTTATACCAAAAGTAAAAGTATACTCAAACGATTTGATATTTATCAATTAATTTGTTAAATATGTAACTATTTGCTTGACAATTCCTGGAAAATATATTAATAAAGAAATTGTCTTTTTGCCTGTGTTATGACTAAACGATACGTTTAGATAAGAAGAGATATTACAATCCATTGTTATTGCAAATTTGATGGCCAAAGAGCGAAGCGTGTCGATAAGTAAATGGAATTTAATTTAGCCAATGCATATACATATACAAATATCTCTATCACATATCGCTGATATATGTACATACATATTGTACATACATTTGACCTGGCCACGAGTGAAATGTAGTCTATACAAATATTAATTCCAATGCCCCAACAAAGCAACTACTTAGTCTAATTGTGAACGTCATGCGAACAAAATTTGATCACAATTTCAATTAATTAGACCAAATGCTTTATATACACGTACTTATATCTATGCACATACATATACATACAGATATATGTATGTATGTAAATAGATATATGTACGTATGTATCTGTACAATCGCAGCTAGATAACAACATTTTAGGGACAACGTGTTCGAGTTAAACGTTAAAACATTTAACAACAGCCACTCAGACGGGCGAGTTTTGAGTTTTGGCACCCGCAGATTAGATATCGGCTTTATGGCACTAACAAGTGCAATTGTCAAAAAAAAAAAAAAAACCGACCTTTTCACTTGTCGGCACGTGAAATCCAAATAGAGTGGATTATTAGCAGCTGTACGGATGAGAGCTTTTACCGACTGGCACGAGTATCGAATTACGTGTAACGAGGGGCATAGTACGAACAGGGCTAGCAATTAAGGTACATAGGAATTAAGTGTTTCGACCTAACACAAAAGCAAAACCCGTTAAGAACCGATCATTTTGGAAAGCTAAAGATGAAATGTCCAGGGCGGGGGGTCAAGTTTCATTGAGATGTCTCTAACTCTACGGACGAGTAGATCCCATAGATCCATTGCTACATTTGGCCAGATCAGGAATATCTATACATAAATATATTTTTTATGTATGCACATACACGTCATGGAATTAGAGCTATTTTATATGGCTACGGGATATAAAAACCATTAAACAGGCTGGTCACATTAACTGGACGACCCCTTTTTAAATTAATGTGATACGGAAAAAAAACACTGCTGCACATCGATAGAGCAGCATGAAAGAGAAGAAGACAAACACAAAAGGGAACGCCAATTGCGAGCACTCGATCAGCTGGGGGACAATCACTCTCGATATTACGGTTGTCCTTGGACGGAAGCGCTGCAAAATGGGCCAGAAAAAAAAAACCAGTTAGGAGCCGTCGTCCGCTATGCACAAGCGACGCATCGTACGATCTGCATTCACACACACGCACGCATACACATACAGCAATACAAGCGAATGCGCTTCACATGAGACCAGTGTTGCCATGTTGGCCATTTTCTAGCTAAAAGTCAAAATGCTTTCAGCCTGAAAACGGTTTATTTAAAATATATAACGAAATTAATAGTAAAGTTAGGACTAGCTTATTTAAGTCATATAAGCTTATTCACACCTGAGTTACAGTGCGATAAATATAAATAATGTAGAATGAAGCCTCAATGAAGATTTGCCCTACAAATATTAACCAAGTTTTTTCTAAATTGAACATCACATAACATAAAAACCAAACACACTTTCACATTTTTTATTTAGGCTATTTTTTAGCATTTTTTCTTATTTTGTTGGTTTAGCTTTTTTGCGCTTCAGATTCTCGCAGCACTGGCTGCGTATAAGAAAAACATCAAATACGAAATTTTCAATGTCAGGCACCTTCGTAATGCAGCCAAGAAGACCTTGCCCAATATTTATGGGAGCTATTCTGGGGGTACTCACCTCTTGTTATTGGATAGTTTGCCATATGCGATTATCCATAGAGCTGCCGTCATGCCAGCCACGCCGACGATGGCGCTCTGGTTTTGCGCTAATTTGCTCAGAGCCGGAGCCATTTTTTTGCGAAAGTATTTGCACTCTTTCGCACACACACACACGCACGCACGCACAAACGCACTCGCTCGCACTCACGCGGGTAAAAACAACAAAAACCAAAAAAAAAAAAAAAGACAAAAAGAAGTGCGTTTGTTGTTGCCTTTTTGTTATTTATCCTGCGTGACAGCCCTGTGCTTTCGCTCGCCCAACAGCCCTGCCTCCAGTTAGTAACTCTATCGCAGTGTATACGTGTGTGTTTGTTTGTGTTTGTGTGCGCGTGTTAGTCGGAAATTAAAACTTTTGCAGACCTGGCGTTGCACTATTATTTACATAGGCATTAAATACTATGCATCGCCTTTGGCCAGCAAATGCACTTGGTTGTTATGTCTGATTTGATTTTTATTTTTTGAATATATATTTGTTTTCAACGCACAACGGAACTGGCCAAGTGGAAGAGTCACTCGAGTGAGCTCTTGTACAATACAACTGATGAACAATTAACAACAGTTAGTTTTATTAATATGCTAGACTTGATAAAAAAAATTTCGTTTTTGTTTTTTGACGCTCCACATCCGCATTTAAACAAATACACGTTCGATCTCCGGCGAAACAACAACAAATGCTAGCATTTGAGATGTGCGCAATTAACTATTGATGAGCGGAGTGTGAAAGGCACAGGCCAAACGCCAACTATCGATAAGTCTGGAGTGTTGATAAACAACAAATGGGCACTGTTAAACAGCACTGTCGCAAATGACACTGCCAGCTGATGTCTGGTAGCGCTTGTTATCGATATGTTGTCGCTGCTGCTGTCGAACAGCTGATCACACAATTCCCCATAGTTGCATACAAATTCAAAACATTGGAGCACACTGGCGCTTTTTTGTTTGCCAAAGCTAAGCGTCACACATACACACACACACAGATAGTTACTGCTACTTACGCGACAAACATCTTGGCGAATTTATTTACGAAATTTTTTGTGTATAGGGTATGTATATGAATAAATATGCGCAGATTGGTTTATTAATAATTTTTTCGTTTGCATGTGTGTGCATATATGTACACACGCACATACATGTGTGTATGTAATCAATTTGATTGCTCGCGCGGACCGAACGCAAAAATCACAACAAACAAACGGATTGAACATCAGCGCCAGTTGACATCCACACACAGCAGCAGCAGCAGCAGCAGCAGAAGCAGCAGACGCAGTTGCTACCACGTTAGATAATCGAGCAACGCCCCCTGCCCGCTTAGCCGACGGCCGGTCGTGACAGCTTTTAATTGACCAGGTGCGTAGAATTTGAGCGCAAAACAAATTGCAAAGTGCAAAAATCGATTTTATGCTTAGTGGACACACTGTGCGGCCTGTTCTTGAACTATATACACATATGTGCACACACACACGCACACGCACACACTTACGCGAGAGCAATTGGCTCCGCCATCCCCCAAAATAAGAGCTAGAAGAGGAGAAAAAAAAAACGCTTGAGGTTAAGTGCGAGCGGCTATCGTAAATATAATGTGCGTTAAATAGTCATAAATTGTCGCTTCTGATTTTGTTTACCGTTTTGCGTGTCGTCGTCAATTGAATTGCGTGCAAAACACCGCAATTCGCACCAATTTTCCCAATCAGCCGAGCAGCTAAATAACGGCAAAAACAACGAAAGCAACAATTCCAATTAGATTTGCTGATGTGTCAGCTGGAATTGGAGCGAACTTTGTTTTCCCAGCTAAATATTAATTTGTGCAATTAATTTGTCCTTTGTTCTTTTACGGCAGCGCTGCAATTTGAGTTGTTTATGTTGCTTTTCTTTTTTTTTATATTAATTTCACTTTTATCTTATCTGATGCGCACGCCTTTTGCATAGCGCAGTCTTATTAGAATAATGCAATTGCCGCAGCGCCCATTGCATAACCTGTTGTCAACAGTCCAATCAGCACATTCAACAAACATGGATTAAATTAAATATTTTATTAATTACAGCATAAACAGCTCAATATACACGTATGCTAGCATCTAAATCTATTATCGCTTTATTGACGCTCCCTTTAGCACCTGGAAACTTTGATATCAGCATATTGATTATTTCTTGTTGTTGTAGTTTATTTTGATACAAACACACACACACATTTACTTACCTGGCTGACATTTCATATATGCATAGGTAGTGCATAGATACACTGTGAGAAATTTAAATCTAAAAGGCAAAACATTTTTAAGTTGTTACTTTTACCCGTCTGAAATTTCTGACTCTAAGCACTCACAAGTTCTCGAACATATACTTTCTTATAGCCATTAGTTTTAATCAAATATTAGTGATAATAGCAAAAGCTTTATTTTTGTTCCACCCTTAGTTAGCTATTTTAGCAACTCGTAAAACAAATCCAATATAATCCCAAGTAAATATAATTACACTGAGCTTTTCAAAAGAGATACTTGAATAATTGAAATCAACAAAAATGTTGCTACCTTCATATATGTAAACATATATTAAAGCTTTAATCAACTTATTAATTTGAATTTTTAAAGCTTATAGCTTTCTGCTTTAATGTGCTTTAAAACCCTTTTTATTTATATACAATATGTCGTGTTTTGAAATCAGAAATCTTTCTCTATAGAACATTTATTATCATAAAAAGTGCAGCTTTAAAAGCACATGCAAGCTTAAAGCACACTAAATGCAATATTTATCGAACTAATAAAAAGTGTGTGTAAAACATATAACAATTAAAGCCTGAAACAAAACTGAACTTTTTGAAAGCTTTAAGCTCCACAGCTGCTTAAAACTAAACTGTAAGCTTTTTCTTTCCTTTTTTTGTTTTGTTTAAGTAAAAGTAAAGAACTGAAATCTGAAATTATAATTAAGCTCATTGAGAACTTGAATTATTTGAACGTATTCAAAGTATTTCTGTTGCTTTAAATTCCCAAATAGTTTTTGCTTTTAAGCTCTTTTATTTTGTTTTGTGTAACAAATATTTATGCATTTATACTGCGTATCATTTATACCGCTTATTGTCATGTATTTCAGTATTCTGTGTATGAATTTTGGCAAACACTTTCGTTTCATAGAACCGTTCTATTGCGCAATTGCGATTCCAAAGTACACATTTATTGCCAACAATACCTTGTTCTACATCTAATATATGTATATAGAGAGTATATATGCATACTATATAATGAATCTATAGCATAAGCTGAGATCTGCCGTTGAGGCTGGGACGTCACTGATAAGCGTATTTGGTCTGGCGGGTTGAAAGTCAAAAGTACACGAATTTTGATAGCACCTAATAGCACGTGTATATAGCACATAAGCCCCTCAAATCATATACTACATATGTACATAATCCGTTTCCTATCTAAATGGCCCCAACAAAAAGTCTTTGAGCATCTGAAAGAGAATAACAAACAACACGATAAGGCAACAACAGGTGTTATCTAAACAGACAGAGACAGAGACAGACTGCCAAAATATTTCTTAAATTTGTTTAAGAAAATGACAAAAAAAATGTTTTTCAAATTATAATTGGTGATCGCATTTATCGATACTATCGAGATTGGTCAAGCTGAATAACAGTGTGACCATGCTGTATCATAAGCAAAATGCCTTCATTCGACTTTATCCGTTACAAAGCTCAAAAGGATTTCCCATCATGGCACACAAATTCAATTTATAATTAGCATTAACCAAGCAATTGCGTCTTAGCAACACAAACATACGAGCTGAAAAACCGGTTAATTGTTATTTATATAATTGAATAGCGGCCGCTACGCTTGATTGTAAATATGTATGTTAATATGTGTGTGTCGATGGCGCAGGCTATACAATTATTTTCTTATCGTGTGTGTTTGATAACAGGCCCCCAATAACCAAAAAAAAATATCTCACACCAATGGCAAGGTCGATAGCAATACCAATCCGGCTGGTTTGCTTCTTCAACTCTTATAAATCCAGCTTAAGCGCACGCTCTTATACACATTTAAGTCAGGCGTGTGTATGTATTTGTGTTGGTGGTGCTGCTGCTGCCGCGTCGATTTTTGCACTGGACATTTATTTATACCGTTTTTTATTTCTCTCGCTCTCTCTCTCTCTTTCTCTTTGGCAGTGTGCTTGCAACAACAGCGCGTTAGAGAAATATTAAATAGGGATACCAAATTAACTGTTAAAGATGAGTCGTCAATTGTTAAGGAATCCGTCAGCGATGCAGCGTGCTGCCAGTGTGGTTGCGACGTCAGCCAGAGGAGCAGCTGGCCTGCCGTCGCATCTGGAGCGTAACAGCAGCCAGCTGCAGCAACAATGTAAACTGACGGCAAGTGTTGTCATTCGGCGCTGGAAATCGCTTCTACATAACAATAACAGCGCTCAAAAGCTACGGACGACGGCTACAGTCACGACGACAGCGACGCGACGTCGCAGTCAAGCTGAAGCATTGAACGCGCGTGGTAGCCATTCACCGTTTGACGCTCCTGCTCGGTTAGTAGCCTCATCATATACATTTTTTTTTTTTATTTTATTTTGCTTCGTTTCGTGTTTTTTGTTTGCGATTTTAATGTTATTGTGTTTCGTGTGGCATCAAAACAGAACCAAAACCAATTTGCATTTAACATTAACATTTAATTGAGTTGGTCTGTGAACTTGAACAGCGCGTATTAAATTTTTGATTTCCTTTTCTGTTAACACACACTTTTTGCAGCTGCATGTCCACCAAAGCCGAAGCCTCCGACATGAACGTCTTGCAACTGAATAATATTAATGCCAACTATGTGTCCATGGAGTATGCGGTACGTGGCCCGATCGTCATACGCGCCGGCGAAATTGAGAAGGAACTGTTAAAGGTAAGCCCGCTAAACCCCTTTCAGCCCGCCAATAACAACAATAACACACACACACACACATACACACGCTCACACAGAGCGCTGTGCCAATTTACGTTGCGTGCTCAGCCACACGCCATCTAGCGTGCGCTGCTGTGTACTATTTGGTCTTCACGCCGTTTTTTCTTCTTCTTCTTCGCTTTTCTAAGGTGTTTCGGTGTTTTTTTTTTTTTGTTCGTTCTCACCACGTTTGGCCAATTATTTACATTTCGCGCACCTGTTACCCCCTTTCAATATTTGTTATTGTTTGGGATATGTTTAAGACGCTTTTTTGCGCCTTGTTTTGGGATAAAATGTTTATATTTATCTAGTTTTAAAGAAGATTTTAGTGCATATTCGTTTCCGGGTGTACGAAATATTTTAATTTCGGATGTCTCTTTACTCAAACATTCAATAATTTGATGCTTTTTATGGGCATATTCCAATCTCTTACATAGTTCTATATTCAAAATTGTTTAAACCCAAAAAGTTATTATAGAAAATGTTCCTTGATAAAAATGTGCCCTTAAATAGCATAGATCTGATGCTTCCTTCTAGAGGCCTTCTAAATTCCAATACCCGGAGATATTCTTAAGATTCAGCTCACGAAAATATCATATGTGAAAAGAGTCCCGTTATGGAATCTTACCATTTACATCATATGTACACACTAATTATTATAGCTGTACTCGAAGTATCGCCAATTCAAAACTTATCTGGAATGCGATAAGCTCTTGCTCTTGTTCTTCCTCAAAACTTGAACAACTGAACGTCCATAAAATACTTTTTATCAAACTGTTTGTTATAGGCTTCAATTATTGCCCGTGTCTATCACTCTCGCTTGTTTGTTCCAGAACTTAATTATTCTCTATTATTGGGGTCACACTTTTTCAATTATCTGCGCTTAAATTTCAATTGCGTTCAGCTTAAGCTCTAAATTCTGCTCAAATATATTTTCCCCTCTCTTTCCACCCGACGCGCCCCTCTTGTTGTTTCGGGCTCAAGGCCCGAATTTGGTGTCCAAGTTCGCTGAACGTCCTTCAAAACACCGGCAGCATCTGCTGCTGCTGCTGCTCCACAGGGGCCTTTCTTTTCGATTATATAAGTCAAACTGGCTGCTCTTGGGGTAGGTGGGCGGGGCAGGGGCGGGTGGATGCAAGGGGCGTTGTTATCAAACAAACAGCAACAACAACAACAACAGTCACAACAAACATGCGCATGAGCTGTGACTCGCACACACATACATATACATAGTACAGTGGTCACTTCATAAGTCGAACTTCCGCTAATTGAAATTGTTTCTAAGTTTTTGCATAATTCATTAAATTTTTATTGGTATTTCACAATTTTGGTAAAAGCTTAAAAATAAGAAGGTAACTTTTAAATATTATTACCATGGAAATTATTCTATGTGAATAAAAGTTGCATTTCTGATTTATAAGAACGCAAATGTTTTTGGAAAAATCGCCCTATTAGCAAATGAAATATATAATGGAGAACAATAATTAAATTCATAGCTATATCTTTGCAACATTATTATAAGTATATATGTAAATTTTTATATAATATAATATTATACATATTTTTTTTTAGATTTTTCCTTATGTATATACGTTTGTATGTATATTTAAACATTTATTATATTTTTTTTTATGCCAGTTCCAATCTTCTGTGAAATCGTTGCGTTCTTGGCAGCGAGGGATTGCTGTACAATATACACACAGTTCCATATTGATATATTTATTGTGCTCTTTGTTGTTGTTACTTTAACGTTTGCCTTTTTGCAGCGCTATGCAAAATATTCTCTTCGAATTTCATGGGTTCACATTGGCAGTGCGTTTACCCCCTCCGCCCCTCGTCACGCGCACTAAACTGCATAAATGCTAATGTGTGTGTTTGTGTGTTTGTGTGTTTGTGTGTGCGTGTATTTCATCTATTCATTCATTGTTTGGCTGACATTCTTTCTCTTTATGACTTTTTACATTTTCCTCTGCCCACTGTTGCTGACAGTTGCCCCTCCACCTGCAACCCCTTCCCCTTCTTTTTGCATTCACATTGCCCCCATCGTCAGCCCCATCATGGCTCATTTCCTCATTCGCATCACTTATACTTTCTCTTCTTCTTCTTCATTGTTGTTGCTTTTGCGTTCTATTAAACGCGTTCAGCATCAGCTCTCCAGCTTTTGCTTTGCGCTTATGATAAACTCGACAGCAATTTGACAGCTTGCCAAATGGACAATCGAAGCGTCTATCAATACCGAAATGCTTGACATTGTTACTCACATATGTACATACAAACATACAGATTTATGTTAAGCTCTGATCTCTTAACGCTGCGTGGGCCGCTATCGCAAATAATTTGCAAACATTGTGCTGTTAGCAACATGTTTAATTTGTATGTTATGTTATACATATTAATTGAAAATGCTGTTAACTTGTTCATAATAAGCAATATGTTATTGTGCTGACATGCTATTAGCTCTTACGAGTTGGTAACCTTATGATGTTAGTAACACGTTTCGACTCTGTTAAGCTACTCTTTTAAAGGTTTCGCGTTGTGTAGCTCTGAAAAGTGCGTGGCAAGCACTGTTAAGTTGCTTTGGCACATTAAGCATGCTGTTAGGTATAACCAGTTTTAAATGTTTGATGTTATAAACATGTTTTTTCACTGTTAAGTAACTGTTTGGTTTGTGCATGTTACATTGCTGTGCGTGCTGTTACAATCAATCGCGCGCATTGCTAGCGCGCCAGTTGTTGATTGACGTGCTCAAATGTTTACTTTTCATTCTACTTGCGAAAAGAATGTGTAAATACATGCACATGATAACCATTTCTATCTATTGCACTCATTTGGTACAGTTTGTCTAATTTGAACCACTTTTTAGCATCGTTTATTGACATTGATGCGACCCTCAGCTCTCTATCTGAGAGTCTATTGTTCCTTTTTTCTACTGTTGTTCGCTGAGCGGCTCGACAGCCATATTAGCAAATGTACATTAACAAATCGAAGTACGTACCTAACACACCTACACCTACACACACACACACGCCCCCCTATTGATAGATAGGCGTGTGTATATGTATATTTATACCTGACAGGTGGCTGCGGTTGATTTCGATGAGATATAACCGCAGAACGTTTTCGCCTACAGTCTTGAGTGCAAACTCAATTATCAATACAACCCACAAGCACACATGCATGTGCATATGTCACTGTTAATGTATGTAATTACCTATCCGCAACTAAAAGTTCAGGTGTTTGGGCCAAAATGCAGCTAGAAAAATCAGCTCTTTCTGCTTTCTATTCAATTTATTTACCAATTTGCGTAAACATGTATATTTTGTAAATCCAGATGGCAAAGCGCCGTCGACCCGATAAATTATGTATATATATATGTATGTATATATATAAGGATAGCTGTTTTTACTTATGCCATATATAGGAAGAATCTGTAGACGGGTTTCTGCCCGAAGTGGTTGCGAATTACACAAACAATTTCGCCGCCATTTGCATTTCAACAATATTCATTTAGCCCGCGCGACGCCGGGTAATTTCTTTAAAGCCCTGCACTCTTAACTGGAGACTTGGCTTCTAATTGAACTATAATTTGCTTAAATAAACAAGTCCAGCAATCGACTATACGAGTCGACATACATATATATGTATATGTATATATGTTACATATATGTATATATATATATATGTTAATACAAATTGTACAATGGGGCCATTGTACAAAGTGTACAAGGTGCAGCCGAGGGACCCAGCGGGTGGGAGGGAGGGAGGCGGGGTTGAGCAGCTCGTATGAGTAATTCCTCATTTGGTTTTGGATGTGGAACACAGAATGCGAGGCGAATCACGAACCCCGCGAATCCAAATCGAATTCAGTCATGTGTCTAGCTGCTGTAAAAAAAAAAAAACAACAACAACAACAAAAAGGTACAAATTATTGTGGGATAAATAACGTCAAGATCCAAACCTGATTATCGGCTGCTTATTTACAGCTCACAACTGAAAAAGCTCAAAGCGGGAATTGACACTGAGTACTCTCCCTCTCCCACCCTCTCTCTCTCTCTCTCTATCTCTCTCTCTCTCTCCCTATCTCTCTCTGGAGAGGGAGCGGCTATATTCGGCATGCCGAAGTTCGAATACTCTTGTAGAAATGTTGCTCAGAAATGCCTTTATACGACAGCTTTCTTCTATATAGAGCTAAGTTCATTTATATATTTTCTAATCGAGAATATATATATATATATCAAGAATATATATAGCATACTCTATAAATTTAAAATGTTAGTCTTACAAAATATATGTAATATCAACAAATGTCTTGTCAAGCCTTGTCAGTATCGATTTTTCAATATATATCGAAAACGTAGTCTCCAGTTGTATCGATTCTTATCGATTTTGCAATATATTTAAACTCCAGTAGTATCGATACGTATCGCTTTTGCAATATATATCAAAGGCTTAACCTCCAGTATTATCGTGACTTATCAATTTTTCAATATATATCGAAAGCTTAGTCTCCAGTAGTATCGATTCTTATCGATTTTGCAGTATATATCAAAGGCTTAAACTCCAGTAGTATCGATACTTATCGCTTTTGCAATATATATCGAAGGCTTAAACTCCAGTAGTATCGATACTTATCGATTTTGCAATGTATATCGAAAGCTTAGTCTCCAGTAGTATCGATACTTATCAATTTCGCAATGTGTATCGAAAGCTTAGTCTCCAGTAGTATCGATACTTATCGATTTTGCAATATACATCGAAAAGGTAGTCTCCAGTAGTATCGACACGTATCGATTTTGCAATGTATATCGAAAGCTTAGTCTCCAGTAGTATCGATACTTATCGATTTTTCAATGTATTTCGAAAGCTTAGTCTCCAGTAGTATCGATACTTATCGATTTTGCAATATACATATATCGAAAGCTTAGTCTCGAGTTGTATCGATACTTATCGATTTTGCAATATATATCGAAAGCTTAAAGTCTCTGGCTAGTATGATTTTTGCCATCGACGCCCTAATGCCAGGCAAAACCGGGTAACAGCCGCTCGTAATAATAATAATTGGAATTCTATGTCCAAAGCAGCCCGATTCTAGTTCAGCGCCTGATAAAATCTTTGTTCCGCCAGTTAAATCTGTTTATAGCTATTTGAATAATTGAATACTAATTTAATATACTAACATATATAATTACAATTATAAATAACTGATTGTTTTTGGTGCCACCTCCTCTAATGAGCCAGCTAATTTGGCCATAAAACAACTTGGCGTCAGTCGTCAGTCATTAGTCATTAGTCATTACTCATTAGTCATCAGTCACTCATCACTCAATCAAATTGGCTAATTGAGCGAACTGTAATTTGGCTAATGCTTGCAATAATTCACGTTCGTTTTGCAGGGTGTGAAGAAGCCATTCGACCGGGTAATTCGGGCCAACATTGGCGATTGCCATGCGATGGGTCAAAAGCCGTTGACCTATTTGAGGCAGGTGAGTACATGCGGGCATGCGGCAAAGTACAGTAAACACTCGACTTCAATTACGATTTAATTGCTGCAGCTAATGGCGCTAACCATGGAGCCATGCCTACTGAATTCCCCCGACTATCCCGACGATATCAAGTCGCGCGCTGTCGATATTCTGGCCGGCTGCCTTGGTGGCTCGATGGGCTCCTACACCGACTCCGCTGGCATGGAGTTTGTGCGTCGCCAGGTGGCCGTCTTCATTGAGAAGCGCGACGGCGGCGTGCCCAGCGATTATCAGAACATCTATCTGACCGGCGGCGCCTCGCCAGGCATCAAGAGCATTCTCGGTTTGCTTAAGTGAGTATCGCATCTGGGCAAATCTCTCCAGAGAACTAGTTCGTAACAATGTTCCGGCTTTGCTTTGGTTCGGTTAATGAACCTGATTTTAGGCAACTATGAGTCCAGGTCTACATATTTTTAAGTTGTTTAAAGAACAACTGAATCTTATATAAATTAGGTTTTTTTCACATCTATTCAGAGAATTCATTTATTATTCAGAGAACTGAAAATATCGTGAGTTCAAAGTAAACTATTTGTTTTTGAACTAGTCTATTTGAGAAAAGAAACTAGTTCGGTTCATTGTTAGCTTTCTCTGTTCAGGTTTAAAATTCGCTTTATGGTTTATAAATAATACCAACTCCTGGCTAAATTTGTTTTCGAACTTATCTATTCAAAACAAAGAAACTAGTTCGGTTAGGTTTAAGGTTCGGTTCATGGTATATAAATAATACTAAGTCCGCGTTTAATTTGTTTTTGAAATAATCCATTCAAAAAAAGAAACTAGTTCGGTTCACGGTATATAAATAATACCAAGTCCTGGCTTGAAGCGGTTCGGTTCAAACCCGTTTAGCTTAGTTCTAAAATAGACTTTAATCCTGATTCTTTTGCAAGTACAAGATAAAGGAAAAAAGTTTTCACATCAGATATCAGTAATTGGTTAAAAAATAAACCTCAAACAACTTTCGTTTGTTCTTTTTGAGAAGAAAATTATTAAAGCATAAATTAAAGTACTTTAAAACGATTTCTGAACCGGGCTTAAAACTATTTCTGAACCATTTGCAAATTGTTTATTTAAATTTTGTTGTAATATCTTTTGAAAATATGAAAAGTTAATTCTGTTTTTTTTTTTTTTTTGACTGACAGCCGCCAGGTGAACGGTCTGCTGCCCGGCGTAATGGTGCCCATTCCACAGTATCCACTGTATTCGGCGACGATAACCGAATTGGGCATGACCAGGGTGGACTATTTCCTGAACGAGGACAAAGGCTGGGGTCTCGATCGCAAGGAGCTGCAGCGTTCCTTCGATGAGGCGAAAAAGCAGTGCAATCCGCGCGCTCTGGTTGTCATCAATCCGGGCAATCCCACCGGCCAGGTGCTGACACGCGACAATATTGAGGAGATCATCAAATTTGCGTACGAAAACAAGCTGGTGATATTGGCCGACGAGGTGTACCAGGCGAATGTCTACGACAAGAACTCCAAGTTCTTTTCGTTCAAGAAGGTGATGAACGAATTGGGCGGACCGCATCGCAACCAGGAGCTGATCAGCTTTCTGTCCGTCTCGAAGGGCTATCTCGGCGAATGCGGCATACGCGGCGGCTACATGGAGGTGGTCAATATGTGCCCGGAGGTGAAGGCCGTGCTGACCAAGTCAATTACGGCCCAATTGTGCAGCACCACCGCCGGCCAGGTGGCGATCAGTGCTCTCGTCAATCCGCCGCAGCCCGGCGAGCCATCCCATGAGCTGTTCGAGCAGGAGAAGCGCGCTGTGCTGGATGCGCTCAAGGAACGCGCCGAATTGGTCTACAAAACGCTCAGCAGCTTTGAGGGCTACACGGTGAATCCCGTGCAGGGCGCCATGTATGTCTTTCCCAAAATCGAGATACCGCCCAAGGCTGTGGAGGCGGCCAAGGCCAAGAATATGCAACCGGATGTCTTCTATGCGTTCGAGCTGCTCGAGACGACGGGTAATTGCATTATTGATTGCAATATTAAATGCAAATCGACAAATTAACTAATCCAATTCTCAAAAAATATTTATCCAGGCATTTGCATTGTGCCCGGCAGCGGATTCGGCCAATTGCCCGGCACCTATCATTTCCGCAGCACCATATTGCCGCAGACCGCTTTGCTGAAGGAGATGATGGAGAAGTTCCGTGTGTTCCATGCCGATTTTATGACGAAGTACAAGTAGACGCCATCAGACACCCCCCCCCCACCCCTCCCCTCTACAACCATCCAGCAGCCAAATTAGGACGTGAAGCGGCTTTTGATTCTTTTTTCTCTACCAAAATTATAAAGTGTATTTAATAAAACATACAAGTAGCGAACAACTTATTTATAATAGATGTGCGAGTTCCTGTACTCTCGCTCGAGTTCAACCGTCTGTTCGGATTATATATATATATATATATATATATATATATATAGATATATATGTGCCATATGTTTATGGTTTTGAAATAGAATTGAGGCATGTTACCAAAATTGACAATAATGTTTGTTTGAGCAAAATAGTTATTTGTTGTTGCTTTGTTGCCATCATTTGAGATTGTTATTAGAATATATATATATGCACATATAAATTATACATATATATGTGCATATATATTGTGCATTTGCTTGTCCCACTAAATGTTATATATGTATATTGTACTGTTGTTAAAGAAAAATTATATATCACAAATACAATTGGCATTCAGAATTTCCAAATTGGCTTTTTTGCGCCCAAAAGTGTGCAACGCGCTGTTTTGTTTTTAGATCTAATCAAGCACACAAGATGTTACCCTGTAAAATGTTCTCGTTATATATAGTTCCATATAAGTTCGCTAAATATAGAAGTGTATCAAATATCTCAACTAATTTTAACCGCTATTTTGTTTATCGATTTATGCTTTCAGGCCTAAGACAGACTTTTCTAGGCTTCATATACTTGTTGGAATTACATTATAGCTAGCACATCTTTATCAGAATCTTAGTTCTTTAAATAAGCAATAGAAATGGATTGAAATTAGGGCTTTGTGTAAGCATATATTTGCTCCTCTTATTCTCGCTCTTGGATACTATAAAAAAGAATGAGAGATATTTTATAAATTTGGATTGTAGATTCGCGAAAAGGAAATGTTTGTTTTTGTTCGCAGCATAACTTCTAGATCGTAATAGCTATGGTTCCTAAATTGGGCATGTACTTCTATCATATAGTTGCCATAGGAAGAATCGGTCGAAAAATGCATTTTTTATGGAAAAGTTTTCCTTTCTTTTGGAGATACCTACGTTATGTGATCCAAGTGTGCAGCTAAGCAAATTGGCGAAAATCTTTATCGTTCACCATCCGATCGGCTTTAAACTCATTTCCAAAATCATTCCTATTCATTTCAGGTCTCCACAGTCCTGGATGGCAAGAAGTTTCAGTATTTGTCCCATCTATTTTCATCTGATTTTCTTGTTGTTTATCTTCCGTTCGGATCAAAGATGGAGGAGGAAGACCTATATTTGAACCCAGACCTGCTTCTCTACCTACATATAACATTAATTCAAACGCTTTACATATTATATTTCATAATTTTTATTATGTTCACCTTAAATTGTCATATTTTTTTTTTTTTTACAATTTGTGTCGATAGATTACGCGCAAAAAAAAAAGTACAGGTGAAAAAAAAAGAATAGAAACATTCACAAAATATTCGTACCTTCCGCTCCCGTCTAGTCAATCCGATTGCAGGCTGTTGTTGTTGTTGTTGTTTTGTTGTGTTTGTGTGTGTGTGTGTTGTAGTTGTTGTTGTTTTATATAAGTTTCTCTCTCTTTAATCTCTATGCACTTACATCTAAATACGCAGCAACAATCTCTGCTTATATTCGCGTCTGCCTTCGAATAAATATTTTGTTGCGGCTTGGTTCGAAATGTTTCATAATTATAATTAAATGTTGTATTTTTTATTTTGCTTCTTTTTTTTTTTTTTACTTTTTTTTATTTGGTTTTTCTTGTTTGTGAGGAGCTGCTTTTGTCGTCCGAAATTCACAATTGTACACATATATGTATATATATATATAATCCGAAAAAAAAAAACTGGCTGTAATAGGAAATTTTTATTATTTTTTTATGGCCACACTCGCGGCGCCTTTACACATGTACTAGTTGTGTGTGTGTTGTTTCTGTTTGTTGTGTTGTGTGCGTGTGTGTGTGTGTGTGTGTGTGAAGGTGTGTCTGTCTGTATTTGTGTCTGTGCGGGTGGTTATGTGAAGAACTGTCTTATGAGCTGCTGCGCTGGTTGCTGGTGGCTCCACCTAGTGGCGATCCCTCGAGTCCGAGCGGCTGCGTCGATCCCGTGAGAAACTGCGACTGCGGGTCCTTGAACGTCTCGGGGAGCGTGATCTGTAATTAGATTGTGTTTTGGTGGTTGGGTGGGGCGGGTGATTGGTTTATGTTTATTTAAAGCATTAGGCAGACAGAGCAGGACGAGTGAGTTAGACACACACAGACACAGAGAGAGAGAGAGAGAGAGAGTGAGAGCGAAAAAGAGAGAAGAGAGAGAGAGAGAGAGAAAAAATACAAATTAAATAGATTTTTAACACTTGTGTTTTGACACATATTTTTTTTTTTGTATAAACAATGCTGAAAAACTGAGCCTCCATTTCAGTTTTTAGTTATTCTATGGAGGAGCTGAGGGGAGTTGGTGGTTGATTTGGTCGGTGGTGCTGTCACAATTTGTTGTGGCTGTGGCGCTGCGTTGAGCTGACCTGAGCTGAGCTGAGCTGAACCGTTGTTGAGCAGCTACTTTGCAGGAAATTTAAGCTTTTCTTTGGGTTATATCCCAAACAAAAACATACATAAACACAGTAGTAGCTTGTGGTGGTGGTTGGTGGTTGTTGGTGGTTGTTGGTGGCTTTTTGATGAGCGGAGCAGACTGAGAAGACTGTTGTTCTGGTTGTTTGTTGTTAATGTAGTTGTTGTTATTGGTGAACTAAAAGTAGCTGTTGTTGTTGTTGTGGTGGTGGTGGGTTTGTTGTTGTTGTTGTTGTGATGGTTTGTGTGTGGGTGTGCTGATGCTAATACTGGTTTCAACACATTGCTTGAACCTGCTGGCCATACGCACACACATGTACAGACACACACAGACGTGAAGAGAGCGAAGAGAGAGAAGAGCTGAAAAGTGGGGAGTTTGCGATCCTCCGCAGTTGTTGTTGCTGCTGCTGCTGCTGCTGCCTCTGCTGCATCCGCGTGTTCTGTGTGTGCGGTACTTATTTTTTCTTACTAACTGTTGTTGTTGTTCTTGTTCTTGTTGTTGTAATAAAGCAGACAATTAGCGGGTGAATGAGTAGAGGAACAACAAAAAAATGCATGTTAAGTGAACGATAACGATAAACAATAACAAACAAAAAAAAAAAAAACCAAGAAAGTTCTGTTAACGTCGGCTTGCCGAAGATTTAATACCCTTGCAGACATGCGTCAGATGGAAAATATAATAAAAACTACAGTGATCGCAATTAGAAATCGAGGCAGATAATTTATAATATTTATTTAAATTAAGGCTCTGATTTAGTATTTGTTATTAATAATTTAATATGCGAGCGATCACTGTACTTTGTATTAAACCAAGACCAATATTTTGTACACAACAACTCGAATGACTTGACTATATAGCAATTTATAGTAGTCCGATGCAACTCTGCCAAGTGATCAGCACACTATAAAGCCACATACGAAAACTTCAAGAAGTTATTTTAATGTTGTAACTTGACCGATTATTTTTATGATTGATCTGAACTATATTCCAGTACTTTTTGTGCTCCACTGACAAGAAAAGTATCCTCTAGATAGATGATATAGATGATGCCAATTTTAGCAAAAAGAAGCATCTCTGCCAAGTTTCTTCGTCGAGTTAGCTTCGCTGGGAGAGGAGTTAGCATAGATACAGCTAGAAGCACGGAAGAACATGGGTTCGATCTATTTCTATCTATTGTGACCTGCTGCTAAGGGTATTACGAAAATGGCAAAACGATAAAAAAAAATATATTCTAAAATAAAAATAAAACTTGGTTATTTGATTTTAGCTACAGCTAAAAGAAAAAATGGGAACAATTTTACATACGCTTTGCTTATCTTTTTCTTATCTTTTTTTGTGGCAGTTGCTTTGCGTGATAATCGGAGGTTGTGGTTGGTGGTTGTAGTTGTTGTTGTTGGTGATAATTGGTGGTGGTTGTTGTTGTTGTTGTAGTAGTAGTTGTTGTTGTTGTTGTTGTTGGTGGTGGTACGCTTGCGGTTGCAGGAGTTGTTGCAGTTGAAGCTGAAGTTGTTTAGGTGAATAGTGAAGAAGCGCAGCGCAGCTGAATTTGAAGATTCATAAACATTTTTGATGGAGATGCTCGACGCAGGGTGTGGGGGGATGGGGTGGCCAACCCGGGCATGTTGTTGTGGAAGGGGTGCAAGAACTGAGATGAGCCTAGGAGCTAAAGCAACAACAAAAGAGATGGTTAAAAACAAGGACCCCAAGAGCTGTTGCATGCTGCATGTTGCATGTTGCATGTTGTTGAAGTAGCTGTTGTTGTTGTTGCTGTTGTTTCTTGGTTGTTGTTGTTGTTGAAGTTCTTGCTTGATTGGCTGATTGATTGGCTGCATGGCTGTTGGTCGTTGTCGGTGGCAGGCTGGCATATAGATGACATAAGATGAGGTTCTTTTTGTTTCATTTTTTTTTTTTTTTTTTTTTTGGGACAGAAGCGCAGCTGTGGAGTGGAGGCACGACCGAGGCTGAGAGGCGTTGCAAGTTGAAGTTGTCTATAGTTGTTGTGGCTGTTGCAAAGCGTTGATCGATTGACTGGTTGGTTGGTTGGTTGGTTGATTGATTGATCGATTGACTGGTTGATTGACTGGTTTGTTGGTTGGTTGTTGGTGTAATTGGAGTTAGATTTGATTGCTGCTGGGTCAGTAGTTGCACTTGCTTGTTGTTGTTGGTGTTGTTGTTGATAAGTGTTGTTAATATATGAGAGAGCAAATGGTCGTTGTTGTTGTTGTTGTTGATGTTGTTGGTACGATACGAAATAGAAGCGTATGATGAAGTATGAAGATTGCTGTTGCTGTTGGTGAAGATGCGACGACAGCTGCAGTCAATCGATTGACCGACTGATTGACTGCTCTCACGGTGGCACGTGGCACTTGCTGATTTGTGTGAGTGTGGGTGCGTATGTGTTTGTGTTTATGAGTGTTTGTGTGGCATGAGCATGAGTTAGAGTGAGTGAATGTTGTATTGTGTTGCAGTTGCAGTTGCAGTTGCAGCTGTTGCTGATGCAGGTTGTAGCTGCTGCTGCTGCTGCTGCTGCAGTTGGCTGCAGGTGATGAATGGTGATTGGACTGCCCCTTGGCTGATCAAATAGATGCGTACGTTAAGTACATATTGTTGTTGAGATCTTGCGAAGAGGAACTTGTGTAGTTTTTCTTGTGATGTGTTGCTGTTGCTGTGGCTGTCGCTATTATTATTATTGTTGTTGTTGTTGTTGTTGTTATTGCAGTCAGCGGAATATATCGTATTTGTTGAAATCGACAATTATCATAAAGCTGCACAATTTGGTTGGGCGTGTTGTAGTTGTTGTTGTTGTTGTTGGTGGTGGTGGTGTTGGTGAAATGTGTGTAAGAGGAGGAGCAGGAGCTGTTGTTGTTGTTGTTGTTGTAGTTATGAGACGTGAAGTTGTTCTTGTTGTTGTAGTAGTTGTACTTGTTGAAGGAAGAGGAGGAGTAGTAGAAGTTCTAGTAGTAGTAGTAGTAGCTGTTGTTGTTGTTGTTCTTGTTGTGCTTGTAGTAGAAGTAGGCTTTATCCTGCAAAATGATTGTGAAACCACATTAAAACTGAGCCCCAATCCTCGATGATTTTTGTATCTATTTTTATAATTTTTTCTTTTTACTAAACACAACAAATTTGTACAACGGCCAGGCCGCATTTGAATAAACAAGCGGGCAAAACGGGTCGGGGAGGGGGAAATCTTCTGTTTAGGGGTGTTGGCGAAACAAATGAAGTACGTAAAGAATAAACAAATAATAAAAAATATAACGCATCCACTTTGAATCTGAGCGTCCAACCCTTGTTTATCGATTAACGATACTCGGACTTGTGAGATTTTTTTGTGCACACAATTGATGCGCACGCTACTGTAAATGTGTGTGTATGTGTATGTGTGCGCTGTGCTCACTTTTACAACCGGTACTGCAATATTTCTTGTATGTATACGCACATTGGCGGGCCCGTTTCATATATATATTTTTTTGCTTGCCCCAAATCGATTTTTCATACTTTTTGTTTTGGCCAGCTCATATGCAATGCACAACGTTTTCGATGCCACATATGTATGCACACACATATATTTTTGTATATACATATACTTATACATATGCGAGAAAAATGGTGATGCACGGACAGTGCAAGAGGGAAGATCGGAGTGGTACTCACCTATAACGTCCACCAGCATCGCCAGCGCGAGCAGCTGCACCGCCGCCGCCACCGCTACCGCTGCGGCCGCCACGACGGCCACCTCCGCCGCCACCGCCGCCGCCACCACCGCGTCCTTCGCGTGAACGGCCAGAGGACATTTCGACGCGTATGCGTGTGCCACAGCAGCGTGTGCCGTCAAGACCGCGTGTCGCATCCTCAGCATCACGACGATCCTCGAACTCAACGAAGGCAAAGCCAGGCGGATTGCGTGCGACCCACACGTTTCGCAGAGGTCCATATTTGCTGAACGCGTTCTCAATCTCATGTTTGGAGGCCGAGGAGCCCAGATTGCCCACGTAGACTTTGCAGGCCAAATCCCATTCACGATAGCGGGGCATGGTGTGTTTATATATAAATATATATGTAGATAGCGTTTGCTAACTTTAACTAAAGTTTTTTTTTAACCCAAGTATTAATTGCGTCGCTAGGTATACACAATTTTTTCGCAGGCAGCAGGCAGACACAACCACGCTTACGTAGAGAAAAATTAATTTGTGATTGTGGGCTAAAAACAAGATGGCAGCCAACTATCGATGTGCATTCCAACCAAATCGATAACAATGACTTATCGCTGGTAGCAGCCCTGGTATTTTGACAGCACAGCTGAGTTCTACTATTATTTAATCGCACAGCATTTCGTTCTATTTCACAAAAACTTCAATAAAACAACACAGTACAAAATGGCTAAAAGCCCCGAAACCGTTTCTCTCGACCAACTGGACAAGGATCAAATGAAAACGGTGAGTAAAGCGGCGCATTTGATTGATAAATCCACTGCAAATGTGATGCAATGTGCAATCGAATGTGCCGCCCGAATGTGATTATTGCTGGCAATCAAACTAAACAACGTGCGTATAGTTTTCAGATTTCCTCATGTCCTATAACAAACTTTCTGAAATGTGCTTTACGGACTGTGTGCGCGATTTCACATCACGCGATGTTAAAGACTCTGAGGTAAGCGGCAAACCGTAAATAGAACTTTGGCCAAAGGATATAATCATAATGGTATTTCTTGTTTTGCAGGAGAAATGCTCGCTGAATTGCATGGAAAAGTACCTGAAGATGAACCAGCGTGTATCACAGCGCTTCCAGGAATTCCAAATGATTGCCAACGAGAATGCTTTAGCTATGGCCCAGAAGACCAATAAGCTGTAGAGCATACAGTTCGAGTTACTAAGTAGTTTAGTTAACAATACAAATTCACACCGATAGCGAAGCTGAGCTAAAAATGCATTTCTGTTGCATTTGTATGGGTCCTTATCTAGCAATTAAATAAATACCAAAAAAAAAAAGCAATGTTAATGATAGTTACGCTTGTTGGTCGTAGACATAATGTACTTGTTTATTGCTGCTGTCCTGGATAGATGTTAGGGCAGTCTCAAGTCTCAGACGGATCTGCGGATCTGAAGCCATAGTCATTGTTTAAAAGTTAGCCTGATCGCTTATAACTAGATCTATTTTAAACGTACTGTGGCCCAGCTACAGTCATGCACATGTTTGCTCTCTCTCTCACTCTCTGTCTGTCTATCTCTTTCACTAACTTTAGCATCTACTTCTGTTTCGTGCACATGTTCTTAAACGTTTATCAGTCTGAGAAAAACAATTATTGACTTTGATGAGATTTATAAAGATAACTAGAGATCTCTTATTTTATTAATTCATGAAGTTGTTGAAGAGGCACACACACATATGTATTCCTTATGATATTTGCATGTTCCAAAAAAAAAAAAAAGGGACAAATGTGGCGTTAGATTAGTTCCGTTGTGCCACACAGCAACGAAGGGAGAAGGAGGTGGGAGTGTTTTAGCAGTTCAGCCTCATAAATAGTATTTTTAGAATTGGGCGCCGCATAGTTGCTTATGTGCTAATGTCTAAAACTACGTTTAAGTAACGCTGACAGGGTCTGTAATTATACGTTAACGAACTCGACATGATTATATATCTAGCTACATACACTAAATACACGCACATTGTGAGCGCTGCTAGCCAGTTGTCGATGCACATACGCAAGGACCACGGCGATCATTACATTATTACATATCCTATAGAAGCCATCGCCTGTGGCTTGCTATTCAATACTTAGGGCTACACACGCTTTATTGGCCTGGAGCTGCAGCTACACTCATGTGTTCAGTGGCTGGTGCCGCCCGCCTCCGATGGGAATCCCTCTGCCTCATTGATCAGTGCATATTCGAGAATGACGCGACCCTCTTTGTATCTGAAAAAGGCAAACAATAGTGGGTGAGCGAGTGCCCTATACGAATGACAACAACTCTCTCTCTCTCTCTATTTATACTTTTGCGTCTCCTCGGTGGCAAACTCATACATCCAGCCGAGCTTGGCGCCACAGTTCTTGCACATAACATCGCGCACCATATGACGGCCCGTGAGCATCACACGCTCCTGAATGGCGCTGAATGTCAAGTTGACCACGCGCTTAAACAGATAAGCCCGTCCTGCGGATAATATGTGCAACAATCAACAATCAAACAGAAACTGTAAATTGTGTATTCTCTGCTTACCCGTGGCGCCAGTAAAGCGTGTGCTGATTAATTGGCTGCGATTGGTCAAATTGGTGTGGCATTGGGCGCAGTTGAACAGCTTGAGGCCGCCAAGGTGCTCCAGAAAGATGCGGCCCATAGTTGTTCGTGTTCTATATATTATGTTTTTATCAGAACACTTCTATTGCCCCTGTCTGTGCGCTTCCGCTTCCCTTTGCGCTCGTTTACCTACTTTTAATTGCAGTGTTTGCGTGTGTTTGTGTGTGTGCGTTTCTTTGTTTGCAGATGCTGGGAATGTTGAGAAATTGTTTTTATGAAAGTGTTATTAATCACAGTACGCAACGAATTTGCGTATACTTTTGCGCAGCTCTGCTTATCTGCAGTGTTTTTTTTGTTTTTAAGCGAAAAAAACAAACTTACAGCTGTTTGAAACTTTGCTGTGGCGCAACCAGATACAAAAACGTATAAAAATACACTAAAAAGTCTACAAACTGCACAAGCAGCAACACAGGGAACTCTCGCTGACTTTGATTTAGAACACAACTCGCCAATTACGACGCCTGTGACAACAAAAAATCCAAAAAAAAAAATAAAGAAAATAGCACAGCAATAACAATGCAACGCTTTCTAGGGCTGTCGCATAAGTATCGATACTGTGCTGTTATCGATATTGTATTATTTGCGATTTTTCATAAGCATTGCTGTGCTTTTCGGCTAAACATAAGTTTCGGCACATTAAATTTATCGTTTGTTATTTTAGTTATAATTTAAGCAACTTGTAGCTGTTAGCAAATGGCTAATCAAATAGTTGCACTTAATATAATCAATCGAGTAATTCTTGTACTCGATAGCGTTTCAAATGCTGACGCCCTGGTCAACAGCTGTTCAGTACACGTGATTGTGCAATTGTTGTTGCTGTGATCGCCGCACACCTAACGCTGCGTGGGGATATCTTTCCGGCAGCGTTTGGCGTTTTTTAAATATTTAGAATATTTTTTTGATTGGAGTTCAGTATCATGTGTTTTAAAATTCATATATAGAAAACAGTCCTGGCCAACACAAAATGGAATCCGAAGACTAAGAGCGCCTGAGGAGACCATGCCAAATTTCATTTCAATCGCTTAGCTAGTGCGAATCGGTATTTATCATAAAGGCAAGAAGCTCAATAAACTCAAAACATCAACGAAAGATGAACCTCCTGCGACGAAAATTACGAATCCTGCTCTCTCGGGGCGGCTACATCATATTCCGGCAAGCGGCGACGGGAACTGGAGGCGGAGGCGGAGGCGGCGTCGGTGCGGGTGTCAGATCTGGAACACTGCAGAAAATGCGCGAATGGCACAGCAGCGCGTTTAGCAATAAATTTCTACTATTTACCAACGTTGGCATCTCGCTAACGCTCAGCTCGGTGGGCGACATACTGGAACAGCAGCTGGAGCTGTACAATAACGAGATCGAGGCATACAGCAGCACACGCACCCGGCACATGGCGACCAGCGGCGTGGCCGTTGGCATCATATGCCATTATTGGTATCAGATGCTGGACAAGTATCTGCCCGGTCGCAGCATGCGTGTGGTAGCCAAAAAGATAGTGCTCGATCAATTGATCTGTTCGCCGCTCTACATATCCGCCTTCTTTGTGACGCTGGGCATACTGGAGAGAAAGGACGCGCACGAGGTGTGGGAGGAGATCAAGGAGAAGGCCTGGAAGCTCTATGCAGCCGAGTGGACTGTCTGGCCGGTGGCGCAGTTCGTCAACTTCTACTGGATACCCACGCATTATCGCATCTTCTACGACAATGTGATCAGTCTCGGCTACGATGTGTTCACGTCGAAGGTGAAGCATTCACCCTCACATCTGCCCATTGCCGCTACATCCTCGACTATGAAGAAGCTGACGACGCAACAGGCCTAACTTATCCAAACAATAGTTTAACGCCCTGCCTTTTACCTTTCGAAATAGTTTATTTAATATATGTACACCTAAAAATCTTGTAAATACTGTATGCAATCAATTTGCAATGCAAACACCATGAGCTTTAACAGCGCGAAAAATGTACCTTGACGCGAGCCGCGCTGCGCTGCGGCTGCTCTCTCAATAAAATGGGCCAAAATGCGGCGACAATCGAACCGAACCGAACCGAATCCGAACGAAACTGGTCTCCATGCAAACTAGATAATCTGGGCATCATTGAGATGTGCTGCGCTCTGCTCTTGTCTGATGCAATTCGGTTGCGGCTGCCAGTCACTTGTCTGGCAACAGTTGCAACCGGTTCGATATGCCTTCCAAGTGAACCGCCCCCCTCCCCCGCCCTCGGCTAAACTTCCCCTCACGAGTCGGTGAAGGATTTTTCGAGCACAACGACCGCTGCCCAAAATTGGTCTTTGGCAATAATTCTCGTTTGTCAACTGCGCCAAGAAAGTAACTTTTTGCATCGCTTGTGCTCCACTTACCAGCTGCAACGGAAACTATGTACATATATGACAATGATGCGAATGACGCAGATGGAACGTGCACGCTTTCAACTGTTTCTTTTCTTTTTCTTTTTTTTTTTTCTCGCTGATAAGCGCGAATGGGAAAAGATTGTGATTGGGATGTGCCTGCCTGCAGGCAGGCAGCAACACGCCATGCCACGCCCCGCGTTTGATAAGCGCCCATCGGTTGCTAACTACGAAAGCAACAAAAATTGACTTTAAATTTTGCCGCAGTTAAATATAAATCAGAGGAACCCATCCAAAACTGATAAGGCGCATTCACAGATACGGGACAGTCACATAAATTTAATGTACGCACATCCAAGTCTTATACACATGTATATATATATAGATACTTATATCCATTAATGAAATGCCTATCTCAAACTGTGGGGGGCATGACTAAAGGAATCTTATCGCAGCCGCTTGCAATTCGCAACTTGTGCTTGACATTGATAATGAAATTGGTTTGTGAAACAAATCAACGCCCAGAAACAATAATAATAATAATAATAATAATAATAGCCATAAAAATGCTGCAGTATTTAATTAAAACGTTCATATTTATATTGACAACGACCTTGATAACGCACAGATAATCGAACGGTCGCAATTCCCGGGGCTCCGATTAGCTGCATCTGAGCCTCTCTTTTTTCTTTTTTTGGGTAGGCCCAGCAACAGGTGATCCAGTCACGGCAAAGATTTCAATTTGAATATATGTATGTACACATACATATGTTTATATATATTTCGCATTTCAATTGTTTTGTCGTCGCGGCGGCGACTGTTCCATGCCGATCCCAGCGGGCTTGGCGATTGTGAACTGGTTTTCGTAAGATTAATTTTCGTTTTCTTGTGCTATTTTCGGGGCTAATTGGCAAGAGGAAGAAAACACGATATCAGTTAGCAACCGAAACGTGATTGCTTTAAACAACCGGGCCTCCAAATGAACAACAGCTCATTAAATATTCGATTCGTTGCATCGATTGGCATCAAACTGCCATTTTTAAATTGTTATCGATAATTAGCTATCGAGCCCAGTTGAACGCCCAGTATTTGCCCAAAGCTTCCTGCGTTAATGTCTTAAAGTTGAAAAGCGTTTATTTCTGGTCTATAATTGCCAATTTACTATTTCTACGAGCCTTAGCTTATTATCGATATTGGGTTCGGGGGCGTATCGAATTTGATTTGGGCCAACGGCATGTTTGCGTAAAAAGTTCTCGAACATACATACGTATGCGTGTATGTATGTACATACATATATGTATGTATGTATATTCAGCCACAAGGTTGTTGCCAATGCTGTAATTCTAACCTAAAAAAACAAAAACAAAAAATTCCAACTTGTTTTCGAACTTATTGCAAATGACGTGCGGTTTGTTGTTGGCGTCGCCATTGACCGATCGCACAACAGCATAAAAACAACTAAATAAATGTGGGGTAAATGCGCTTATTTACAAGATGCTGACAACAATTTTGTCTATCCCTTACCGCGCACACTCCCCCCCCTTATGCGACATGCGGGCGGTGGGCGCGCTCACGAAGAACGCACGCGGATTGGCCAATTTTCTGGGCTCGTCTGCTGTGCCTCTCTGCGATAAAAGCAAAAATCAAATACAAATATGTATGTATATCGAAACAAATAAAGAAAGCGTCTTTGGCAAAGAGCGCAGATCGTTTAGCAATTGCGGTCGCATTCAAAGAGCGCGACACACGCGAACAAGTTTTTGTAAGGAGCTGCCAGACTCGTCGCGAAAGAGTACAATTTACAGAGGCGAACAGATATCGATGCATACATACATACATACATGCATACATGCATATGTGTGTAGATAGCAGCATTTAAATTGGACACTTGTGCGTTTGTATGTACTGTTGTCTGTTTGTGTGAATATTTGACTTGTTGGGTGAGCAGATTTTTGCGTTTTTGTTGTTGTTTTTTTTCGGTTTTTTGTGCCACGCGCAATTTAATATGAAACAAAGCAAAATTGCTTAAAGCGCAACTTCAAAATACCTGTACTTGGTATCGATTACTTTACGCATTAATCGATTAGCGATAACAGCTGATGTTGATATCGATGCCCATCAAAAAATATGCAAATCATGTGGGCGGTTATTATGCCGCATTAATCAAAACAAATAATGTTGATTAACTAAAGGTTGTTGAGCTTAAGCAGGGCTAATATTTTAAGGTTATTTAAAGAAAGTAAAGTGTGGAGTATAGCTATATAATATAAATAATATAAAGTATAAAGTCAAATATTGTCTTAACATAAACGGCCGCTGTTACCATCGAGAGGCACACGTGTCGTTGAGTTTCTCAAGCGTCGTTGAGTTTCCGAATAATATGTATATAATGTATGTATGTATGTATATATATTGTAGATGCTCAACGTGTATGCTTGGTATCTATGTACATATGTATCTATCTCTGCACGTGATTTAAACGCGAGCAAGTCTATAAAGTTGACAATTTAGAGATCATAAAATCTTTTAAGATAGACCATAAAAACCGGTTGTTCAGTTGAATTATTTTTGGCAAAAAGACGACGAGACCCGCACCAGCTTTATCAGTCCCAACTCATCCCCCCGCACACCACGGCGGGGTTAATAAATTGAGTAATGTTGTTGGCATTAGCCTTGAATGCGTTGCAGAATTTGGTAGAAAGCAAAAGCCAAAAATACCAGCGCATAGTTTTTTTTTGGGAATGCGAAATTAGAGAGATAGTCGGGACAGCTGGCAAGAGAGAGAGAGAGAGAGAGAGAGAGAGAGAGAGAGAGAGAGAGAGTTCTTGTCTTATTATCTATTTTTGAATGCCAAAGCCAAAGCTCGGCAGTGAACATGAAAGCACGGACCTGCTCGACCTTGGCAGCACAACAAGAAAACAGCCCAGCATGGAAAATCATCTCAAGGAGAAGAGAAAGCGCGGAGGAACAAATACGCAGCACGCGTAAGCAAATAAATCAAGAAGCGCCCACGAGTTCTGGCCATCGTTAAAAAGCCAGACAATTGTATATATACATAAATATATAAATATATATATCCATGTATTTGGTATATAGGAAAGCTAAATACACAAATACTTTGTGTGGAGAGTGAAAAGTGCACTAAAAACAAGTAAGAGGTTCTAGTCGGGAGCTCCCGACTAGGGGATACCCTGAACCCTCTTCTTCCAACAGGCGATTGCTAAAAAAAGGAAAGATACTTGATATATATGTAGATATGCTATTCTAAAAGCTACATGTCAAGTTTGGTGACTCCAGCTCCTATTATTTACCAAAATTGTGCAAAAACCTGGATTCCGATATTTATCGATTACTTGGAAACGGGGCAAGCTATCGATTATCGGAAACAAACTCGATCTGCTCGGGGACTAGGAGGACCTACAGCTACAATAGGACCCACAGCTACAATTTTAAATCTCTAGCTCTTATAGGTTCTGAGTTCCTTGCGTTCATCGACTCGGCTGTTGATGCTGATCAAGAATATATATACTTTATGGGGTCGGAGATGCTTCCTTCTGCCTGTTACACACATTTGCACAAACACATTATACCCTTTTTACCCATTTTTAATGGGTTCGGGGTATTTAAAAATGGAATATTTAAATGACTAACTTAAAGTCTAATCGGCACATGACTTTAAGGGGATTCAAATGCTATATCTTTTCGCTGCCCGGGCTTTTAATCAGAGCAAGTTTATAAAAACAGAAGCAACCTCTTTCGATTGCGATTTCCACACACTTTAACCAAGGCTTTGTGTTTTTATTGAAACAATTTCATTATTTTTTTCAAATCTGCCCGTTCTACTTGAAAATTTTGCATTGTTGTACCTATTTTCAACAAGAAATTTAGCGGGCTAAATTATAAATCTGCCTTATATGGTTAGAGTCCTTCAGAGTCTCCTAGAGTCTCCCAGAGTCTCTCTGAGAAGAAGATATAATATATTTAGGCTTCCCTTTTAGCTGTTTTTGGGCTAAATTTTTAGCTAAGGCTCGATACATATTTAATAAAATGGAGTTTAGAACTTGAAGCCTTGTTTCTTTTTTTTTTTTCATATATAATTCTATATTTTATTAACACTAACAAATATTCGTATTTCATATATATTTTATTATATATATCAATTTATACATGTCTTCGATCGATTTCTGGTATTCAACTAGTTTTGAGCTATGGCGCATTTAAATTCCATAAGCGTCGTGATGTCAAATCCAAATAGATGAGTTGTGCAGTCAATTCAGAGAAATTCGTCTGACGGAATCAATCAAATGACTTGCGAGAGCCCTTATCGCCGCAGGAGATACTGGTCCGAGCTACTGAATGATCTGGCAACATTATGGTCGCATTGTCATTGTCAGGCGCTGATAAAACCAACAAACTGATCGCGATCATGTGCCCTGTGTGTCAGCCGAAAGTTGCTGTTTGCTTATCTCTTCTGCTTCTCTCTATTTCTCTATGCCCTGTTTACAGTTAAACATGGGCATCCCAAGTGTGACCAACGGCAGGCAACTGTCAACAGGGTGGCAACTCTAATCCTGTTAAGCATTAAACGATCTTGTAATTTGGTTCTCGAATGCGAAGTCTTGGCTTGGAGATACTTGGAGTTCTGCCTTAGTCTCCAGGTAATATCTCGCAAATTTAAAAAGATCTATATGTTTGGCAAGAAGATTATAGTTTAGTATATTACAAATATTCTGCTGTTAAATTTGTATGTCTCCCTCGCTTCAACTTCTTTGGCATGTCATATTTAAGCCCTGAAATTTTCATAAAGATCGGACTATAAACACCGAAGTTAATTAAGAGTGCATTTTCCATACATAATGAGGGGTAAAGTGAAGAAGAAGAATGTGTGTGTGTGCGTGTGTGTGTGTGTGCGGAAGGAAGCATGAAGTTTTCGTGACATCAGCTTGGCGCTGGGTTTAGGGTATCTGCTAGTCGTACACTCCCGATTGCAGCAGGCAGACACAGAGAATGTACAGAATGACAAAGATTTGCTTAGCCTGAAGAACATTGGCTCAGATCTGCGTCCAGGGTAACTGCTAGTCGTGCATTCTTTATGTAGTATCCTGTTGTTGTTGCTTCCAGCTATCCAAGGTATCTATAGTCGTGCCCGCTTTATCTGCACCTGATGAACGACCACAGCTATTTGCTATTTGGACAGCAAATTTGTTTTTGTTTTCGGTTTTGGCTTACCTAGGCCCGGAAACTTTTAAGTATCGTGGAGTGTCGTCTTGCCACATTATTATTATGTATAGAGTTCGGGTTTTTTGGTTAAAAGGGGGCGGGTTGCAGGGTTGATGGAAGGGGGGGGGGGGGTCTAATAAATAAGTGCTAAAAGAACGCGCAAACAAATGTGGCCAAAGATTCTCAAGTAAACACACACGAGCACACACATACATGTGCCCAAATACATATGTGTGTGTGTGTGTGTGTGTGCGTGTATGTGTGTGTGTGTGTGTTGGGGGTGTGTGCTGGCTGCGTTCTTTTCTGTTATCTGTTTCCCTTTTCATATTCTATTTATCTGTTATTTTAAAATTTTTATTTATTTTTTTGGAACTGCTTTGACGTAAATGCTGCAGAAATGCCAAAAAGAAAACAAGAAGACAAAAACAACAGCAACAAACGAAAGAAAGCAAAAGTTCTGTGAATTGTGCAGATTCGTAGCATTACGTATATCAGGAAGATATCTCAAATGTCTGTAAACGAACGTGCTCATAACCTCAACATGACAATGTTAATTATCCGTTAACATTGTCATGTTGTTAACAGTTGCTGTTACAGTCATTAACAGTTAATTATCTGTTAATGTTAACCTCAATCATGTTGAGGTGATGAACACGATGCTTTACAGGCAATTCATTAACAGTTAATTAACATGCAAATATTTAGAGTTTGTCTATATAATTTTATACAATTAGAAACACATTTAGGACAATTTCTTAAGCTTGTATGAAGAGCTCTCAAAATAAGTTTTATCAGACAGAACTTAAAACTTCGCCCTAATAGCCGTATTTTAAGCTCAAAAAGTACCCAAAAGAAGTTGAAGTCGAACAAAACTTAAAGATTTTAACAGGGAAAGATTATCCGAAAAGAAGAGTTCTGAAAAGAAGTTGGAAGCCGACCAAACAGACTTGGAACTTAAGCACGATTGAAAGATTGTCCAAAAACTGTTAGAAAAGTCTCAAATGAAGTTAGACAAATATTTTTGAATATGAGAAAAAATTTGTAGAAAAAATGTTCCACACTTGCGAATGGAATTTCCATCTTGGCATGACCTTACCCGACATCCTTCTTTTATATATAGACAAAAAAAGTACTTAATCTTTTCTTCAGAAAAAATGCAACAAGTCTTTCACATACATATGTATGTATATTTAAACTTGAAAAATATATGTATATGTGTATTACGTTGCGGGGTGACCCCGTTTAATGACCCCATCGAAATGGATTTGCATCGCGGCGACAGAGAGTACAACCCGACGAGCCATATGTATATCGACACGATGTCAGCCCAATATCGTGCTACTTAGCTGGGAGCATACGTAAGTGCGTTCCGACTATTACGCTTCATTCAGTATGCTATTCCGTTGTAAATTTGTACGGATCGGCGATTTGCTTACGTCATTGGGCAGAGCAGCTAGATTAGGTTGAAGTATCTGGCGGATGTGCAGCTAGCAGATACATAGTTCAGATAGTTATGTTCGATATGTAGTTGAAAACAACAATATGTTAAATTCTCTTGAATTCCAACAAAAATATTTACCATCAGAATGACAATAACACTTTGCAGCTGCAATTGGGGTTGGGCTGGGGCTTGGGGTTGGGGTTGGGGTTGGGGTTGGGATGTACTTGCTTGACAGCGCGATGACGCGCTTCGGTTATCAAGGTGAGAGCTAGCAAAACAAAATGCCTGTAAGTGTGAGAAACAAAATAACAAACAACAGCAACAAGAAGAAGAACAAGAATAACAACAATAACCAGAACGGGCCACAAGTGCTCAGATTGCGCATACGACGCGTGTGCTGCGCAAAAATCAAATCAAAATAAATGTGAGTCAAAGAAAAATTACTAATAATAAAAAAAAAAGTGGGCCCGTTTGCTGGCGAACGCGCCTCCAAAAGCACACACACACACACACACACACACACACACACAGGCAGTTGTTGTTGTTGTTGTTTTTCTGAGTTTTGCATGGAGCAAAATCTCATCAAGTTTGCATTTCGCTGCCACAGCGCTTGCTGCACGCGCCTCCGATTGTGTCACTTGATATGCCAAACACACACACACACACACACCACCGCACACACACACACACCACCGCACACACACACACACACACACACACATTGCTATAGATAGACAGCCACAAGCTACTTTTGTATACGACAGTCATTCATCAACTTGTTTTTGCCTTATGACAAACAAGTGCGGCAACAACAGCAACAACAACAACTGTAACAACAACAACTGTAACAACAACAACAACAATTACGGTAACGGCAGCAACAAGTGCCACATGCTGACAACAATAACAGACCATCATATATACCCTACACATATTTATTTATTAACAATATCTTTATAGCTCTTAAAACTGCAAAACAATAAGCAGATAAACAGAAGGCTTTACAAATTGCTTGTAAGACACGCAGCAGTTGTCTTGGTTCGAACCAATTACTTTTCTTTTTCGATTCGAGCCGTTAAGCTGGTTCACATGCCCGAAACAGGTTTTGGGTTATTCACAGTTTGCCTAATCTAAATATATTTAAACAATCCGAACTCGAACCAGTTAAATAAAAAACCATGCATCGAATCTAAAAGAAAGGTAGTTGGTTCAAACTATTTGCAAAATATTATTATTGAAAATCATGAGATAAAAAAACCATGGAAATTCTGGTATGACTCGGTTCGGTTCATTTCATGTTAAAAATGCTTCCAGTGCTGCGAGCCGCCAAGAAAATTGGTCGCTGGTTCGAACCGATTTCCTGTTCATAAACCTGGCTTTTAACATCTAAAACGCCAGATTCTGGTTCATAGACTTGCAAAATGTATATGAAAGAATTCAATTTTGTTATTTATGATTAATCGATTCGCAGCTTTAGCTCTTTATTTATCTATTAGAATATCTTTACAGTTACATCGATAATATTTGATATTTTCCAATTTACTGAAACCGGCGTGCAGGGTATTTGCTGGTCGTGTATTCGCTTTTACCTGTTTTCCATCTGCATATTTCTTTTCATGCTCTTGATTATTCTGTTTACTTACGTATTTTTAATTTAATTTAATTGAAATGCCCGCTGGCAACAGTTCATAGAATCTAGATGATAATGTCTCAAAATAGTTTTTTTTTACCATTACAAAAGATGAAATAAAACAAGTAAGAGGTTCTAGTCGGGAGCTCCCGACTAGGGGATACCCTGAACCCTCTTCTTCCAACAGGCGATAGTTATAAAATGAAAGATACTTGATATATATATACTATTCTAAAAGCTACATGTCAAGTTTGGTGACTTCAGCTCATATTATTTACGAAAATTGCCCAAAAAACAGGATTGCGATATCGATTTTTATCGATTACTTGGAAACGGGGCAAGTTATCGATTATCGGAAAGAAACTCGATCTGCGCGGGGACTAGGAGGACCTACAGCTAAAATTTCAAGTCTCTAGCTCTTATAGGTTCTGAGATCCTTGCGTTCATACATACATGGCTAAATCGACTCGGCTGTTGATGCTGATCAAGAATATATATACTTTAGGGGGTCGGAGATGCTTCCTTCTGCCTGTTACACACATTTGCACAAATACATTATACCCTCTTTACCCATTTTCAATGGGTTCAGAGTATAAATAGTATATAATTATGCCAATAAAATCAGCCGGAGCACCTGTGCACTCTGAGCCTGGATGATAATGCTATGAAGCATTTGTTTTTGTCCAATCGAAACAAATAAAATAATTAAAAATAAAAGAAATTTAAAAATATATAATCAATATTCAATTTAAAACTTACGTAAAGCTTGCATATAGAAAGCCGAGCACTCTACCTTTTTCAACTTTCACCTTGTGTCCTATTCGCAATCTGTTTACTGGCTGCACGGGTTGCTATACGATTGATCTGCGGAGTGGTAGGGGGGGGGGGGGGGAGGGGAGGGGATGGCTAACAATAATATATAATATTAAATAAAATATATCATATAATACGCTTAAATAAGTTAATATTTCCCTGTACTGAGTTTTATAGAAACTTCTTTACCATGAGAAAACTCTTGTATTATGTATTGTAAAATTTAAACAATTTGTATTTAAGATTTTTACACTTTGTTATTGAATATTCCTAAATTAAAGATAAATTTCACTTGCTTTCGAAATTGTTCTTAAATCAAAAGAATTTTCTCACTGGAAGCAAGATAAAAACGTTCTCGCTGGAAAAAATAATACTCGCTGGAAGCAAGATTTCTCACTGGAAAAAAATTGAATTTTTAGTGCTGTATTTCAGTCATGCCTTTATAAATACATATTGAAATATTTTAGAAAAAAGATCGAGCACTGAGCATTTATTTCAGAGCTTATGTCAACTTTTGCAAATGTTTTGGGTGCAAAATCCTTGTTTTTATTTTTCAACTATTTTCCGTTTTTTTTCTGAAAGTTTTTCCTTGGTTATATTTTTATGGAAGGAAATTCACTTTTGCCACTTGACAAACGATATGATAAGGTGTATTTACTCGGTTTATGACAAGTTCCCGCACAGCTCGACTTCCCCTCAGGGAATAACAGGTATACCTTTTATTCAAATACCCTACGATAAGCACTATCATGGAGCTTAAAGGCCCTTCGTTTACTCTATATAGCTAGAAGTAGGGCCACAATTAAGATACACAGATTGTGCGCTATCCTTGGCACGCTGCCCCCCTCCAATGAAGGTCACAGAGCGCTGACCCACTGAGAGCCTACACACACACACCAACACACACACGCACACGCACACGCACACAGTTACAAAGTATTACATGATGTTCTGGACATATCCAGCTATGCATCGAGTCAAACATCCGGTACATTGACATTGGAAATACGCACACAACGAAAGTGCCGGCGTGTGTGTGTGTGTGTGTGTGCGGGTGTGTGTGTGTGTAGTCGCATCGCGTGATCACGATAAGCTGCTTGGCGACTAGAAGTAGGTGGCAAATGGAGGAATGTTTTGTTTTTACAACTGCTTGTAATTCCGCGAGCAGCGAAAAGAGAGCGCCGAAGCAAAGAGTAAAGAGAGCTGTAAGAAACGCAACTCTTAAGTGAGCCGAGAATGGAACTAGAACTTGATGGAAAGTTCGTATGGAAACTGTTATGCATGGCAAATGCTGAAGCGTAAACAACAGTTACGGCTGATGCTACAGACGCTGATATATTACATCAGCCAGGGAATTGGAATCTTCGCTTAAAACTTGACATCTAACACACACGTTTGCGCGAGCATATTGTTTGGCCCGGGAAATATATTGCTAGGGAAGTACAGATTACACAGACACCTCGGCTTATCAGCGGGAAATTAGTAAAAAAAAAAAAACAAAACAAAATTCTGAAATTACCGCTAGGAAAAACAACGAAATGTGCACATCATGTTGTCCAGGTGCCAGATAAGCAGCAAAAAAAAAAAAACGCACTTCTCTTCTATTTATTTTTTTCCATTCTATTTTATATGATCAAATATGTATATGTATGTTTGTGCTGGGCATAAGTACGCATTTCCGCGCAGTTCCGTTCAGGTAGCAGAGTCTTGGTCAAATCAAGAAGCAGCAACATAAAAAACAAAAAAAAAAAAGTGAAAACACGTGTGCGTCAGAGCCGCATAGTGTTCTCTTTTTTTGTTCCTTTTCCTAGCAAATGCGTTTTAATATGCCATCGACATGGCGCCATTCCAAGACCAAAGAGCGACAACAAGATATTTAGCTTTTATACATATGTACATACATATATACATATATATCGTAGCATAGAGTATATATAGTAGTATATATGTTATGCCCAGGTACTTTTGTACTCGAGCGAGTTCCTTGAAATTATTTCAAAACTATTTGTTTTCGTTTTTTTTTGTTTGACAAATTGCGTATTAGGCAATTGTTTATCTATTTTTTTAGTTATTGAATATACATTGCATACATTTGTTTTTTAAAGAATTTTAGCTAACTACTTTAAGAATGTAGCTAGAAGTAAATATTATTTTATTTTTTTCGACAGTTTCCCATCTTTATTATATTTTCTCTCCGTCAGGCCGAATTTTTTAAGATTCTTCAAGTTCTTTGAAACCATTTCCAAGATCTTAAGTTTCGGAACCTTTTTGGAACTGGAATTGAATGGCAAGTTCATGGAAAATGTTATAAAAGCTTTTACTCAATTTACTTTGATGTTATGTAACAAGATATTTACCAAAAAGTACAGCGTATAAAGGAGCTGCAGCCTTATAGAGTATTTCTTAAGCGTTATGCTCTACATTTTGTCTTCACACATTTTGATTAGGCAACATAGACAATGAGTCATGGGATAAGGTTCCTCGACGTATTGGGTTATTATACTTTCATTATACATTCTTTATGCAGTGTGTAACGCATAGAAAGGAATATCTGCAAGCCTATACTCTATATATATTCTTGATCAGTATCAACAGAGCTCTGCCGTCTCTCCTTCTAGGCAATCTAGTCTCTCAATTCGAAAGCATAGATTCGTCTCTCTCTCGATCCGTCGGATCGTTCCCCTATATGATATCATGCGGATGCTCGGTCGAAAATTGAAAAAACTTTTGATTTTTCTAGATATCTTGGAATCGCTTGAATTCGATTGTGGAAAGCCTTATTGCTTTTTAAGATATATTCAACAAACGAGCTTTATTTTCCTCATAAATCAGCAAATCCATAGGCTCTAGGCTTACAAGGGTATCTAGTCTTCGGCGTGCCGCAGATAGCCTTTGATTTTTATTTTTTTAATTTTAGGCGGCTTTTAATCACAACATTTCCCAAGCGAGTCACAAGTTTTATTTTTTATATTATTGTCTTACATTTAATAAATATATATATATATATATATTATATATATGTATATATTTGTGTATTGGAAAAAAGAGGCGCGTACGTGTGTGCAATCCGGGGCTTTGCGCAGCGCCCGTCATCTAATGGAAAAGTACACAGAGCGCAGAGGCGAACAAAGAACTTCGGCGTAAAGCTCAAGAAAAAAATAAAAAAAAATAAAATGAAAAATAAAATAAAATATGTATATACAAAAATAACAAAAAGCTTAACTCGCGACAGACAGCGATATTTCAAACAGTCGAAGACAAAAAACAACAACAACAACAGAAAGCAAATTTCAACGAAATTGTTGTTGCCGATGAAAAAGTAAAAAATAAATAAATAAATAAAATAACAAAAAAATTAAAGTAAATATAAAAGGCAAAAACAAAAAAAAGATGGCAAAAAGTTCGTTGACGGCAAGCAGCAAAATATCAGCTCAGTCGCTCTGACGCTTTGTCGTTTGGTTCGTCGGATCAGCCGCAAAGCAAAACTGTTGCGCCCAAATAAGTACGTGGTAGATGCGCACCCCGCACCCCTCACCCAGCTCGCCCAGCCAAAGCACGTTCCAGTTTAGTTGTCTCCCTTGGCCGTTTGTTGAGCGAACGTCTGCGTTTTGGTTTTGCTCTTAAAAATGGCCGCCGGCCGCATTGAACGGTAAACGTACGCTCCCGCTCAGCCAGCAATCGGCGGACGTCGCCGTTGCCGTCGCAGTCGCTGCCGCTGCCGCTGACGTCGACGTCGTCACGAGCGCTGCTCTGACTATACATAGAGGCGCGCATAGCGCCAGGAGCTCAGTTCTTGCAGAGACTCTGCGCTGTTCAGACGTAACGTGCGACCAGAATATATATACATATATAGAGAGGCAACAAATAAGAAAAGACAACCAGAAAAGACAGCAAATCAGCTCAGCCTATATAATATATATTCAGATACATATATGTATTTAAATTTTTTTGTTCTATGCTACAGTCTTATGTTCCCTGTTGCGCCCTGTAGACAGAGTTTAGCCCCAACTTTTGGTGAACAGTGCAAAAAGCTACTAAGCAAAAATCCATAAAAAATAATTATATATATAGATATATATATATATATAAACGCATAAGTCTAAACCATTCGTGTGTGTGTGTGCGTGCCGGAAAAGTGCGCAACGCTTTTCCTTTGATTTTGTTTTGTTTTTTTTTTTTTAAACACCTTCGCGCGCTTCTACGTGAATCCAAACGCTTACGAAAATGACGACCAAAATGGCCATAAATGCAAAGGTTGGTAATAACTTAGGCTTAACTACTTTAAGATATTGCAATGTGTGCGAAATGCCAAACTATGTCAAGCTACAAAATATATTTTATATTTTAAATTCATGCTCAAATTTTGCGACTGTTTATCAGTCAGCCGGAAAGTTCAACAGTTGGTTCAACAACAAAAAAAATCAAAAAAAATCAAAAAACATTTAATTATCAATAATATTAATAGAAATAACAACTCGAACATTAAGACAAAGTCAAATATGGCAAAAAAAAGAAGTCTGTTTGCCAGACGCGTATTCCATACAAATTATACGAAGTTAGCAACAAGTGTCCAACAATAAATGTAATATACAATTATGAGGAAAACAATAACAAGAGGAACACAACAGTTACCCTGTAAAGAAAAACAGAACTAACCATATATCATATGCCATAAACAAAGACTTAATCTATTTGTATGACATATGCATACCAAATATTTTTACTCACATACATATATTACTGTTACTTCTATATATAGTTTAACCGATCTGCATGAAATATACGGACCAAAAGAAAATCTTTTAAACAGTTTCTTTATGGCTGTCAAAAAATGTCTAATTAGTTAACACATTAAAGCCATATTTGGTATACATATATTAAGTATATACGAATACAAGTATCTATTAAATTTTAGTAGCTCTAGCTCATCTAGTTTCCGAGATCAATGGGTATGTGCCTAGGATATGCTATGAACTACTTTAATGTTGCCATAGAAACGGGAAGTTCTCTAACGGAATGCCCATCAATTATATGCTGGCAGTTGCTTTTGATCGATTAACGATAAATATAAGCTTGATTTATGTATCGAAAACAACATTCGAAATGTACAAAATGTGAATATGTGAATAGCATATCATTCTTCGAGCATTTGCCAAGGTATTAGAAATGCATATTTATTTCTTAATTATGATTCGCTTCAAGGAAATCATATATCAAGTTTATAACAAATGATTGTTGATATGGGTTTTTTTTTCTTTTATAAATATGCAATTTCTTTTGATATATCATTAAATAGTTTTGGGTTTTTTTATGAGTTTTTTTTTCTCTTGACATGCGGCTTATTTAGAAATGTTTAGACATGAGACAAACATGCGCTTATCGGCTGGGATTTGCTTAATGATAAGGCACCTGCACCCCCCCCCCCCCCTCCCTCACCTGACTAGCCACGCCCACCGCGTGCCGCCCTGATATGTGTTGTGTGTTATGGTGCTAGAAGTGAACGCCGCAGACAATCCGTCTCCGGTCCGGTTCGGTCTCCGGGGTCAGACGAACGCGCATTTTCTGCTTGTGCTTGAACTAGTTTCGAATTCGAACTCGAATTGTTTTCGAACTTTTGTGGCTGATGCAATGCGTCTTCTGGGTTTCACAGTCTTCTCAGTTTTTTGTTGATGCTGCTATTTACATATGTGACAATTTTGGTTTTCCGGCATGAAGACACCGAACTCGACTATTTCATCAGACATGGATTCATTATATTTATTATTTATATAAGTTTCTTACTAAATCAGTTTGATTGCCAGTTTTGATTAGCCCTGTTGTTGGGCGCTTTTTCAAATGAATTACGAAAACTCAATAATATGATGACTAAGCAAAATATAACTCTTTTTATTATTATTATTGTTCTTACATATATGGTACTAGGGATTCGAACCGGCGGACTGCCTGCTTAGTTTTCGAATATGCAACGTAAAACTAGCAACAAATTAACTTGGATTCGGATTTGAAAATCTGTAGAGCCAGATAAGAGGAAGAGACTGAAGAAGTTAAGCTGCTTCTCTCCAAGAAGTCCAGAGCTTTCAAATGAGATCTGAGTTGCATAAAAGAAATTGTTTAGGTGCGAGTATAATTAAATTGAATATCTTTTAAAGATATATGGTTATATATTGAACTGATCTAATTTATTTGTGTGCGTTAGTTTCTCTCGCTTTTCCTTCCGATTTGGATAAGTTTTCGTTTTTTTGTTTTGTTCGTAAAGTCAATGCTCTAGCTAATCAGGCGCATATGGCATTTGGTTACGATCGAGAATAATGATAATGCTAATGCCTGGAATTAGTTACGATCCGATTTAATGCCTGACTTTTGTGTACTTTACGCAATTGCCATTTGAAATTAGAGCTGCCCGTGGCCCACATTAGCACGCATTACCGAGAAAACCTATACACCTGATGTATATACATATATACATATATACCTGATATATATACCTGATATATATACCTGATATATATATATGTATATACTTGCTAGACAAAGCAGAGTTCTAAGCGACGTCTTGAGGTTGTTGAACGGCTCTTATATCGTATATATGTATGTATATGCCTTTAAATGGATACTCTATACTCTACTCTTTCTCTACTTCCCTCTCTACTCTCCTCTCCTCCCCTCTCCTCCCCTCTCCTCTCCTCTCCCCGCCTCGTGCTCGCTTTCTGTGCAGTCTTCGGTCTGGCTCTGCTATGCAAATAGCAAGGTTCGGGTTCGAGCTGGGGCCAAGTCCCCCGAGGCGTAATGCCTATGCAACAAATTCGGGTCTAACCCGATTAGCATTCAATTTTGAGCAAATGCTAATTGCCAGTCCCCAAAATAAAACCTTGTCGCCCCAAAACAGGTGTAAATCAATTTGACTTTTACAACAAAAAAGCTCCACAGAAGTAATATTATGTATAGAACGGAATGTTTAGAGTCAAGCATAAAGTGTGTTACAATATCTGGGATTACGTTATGATTACGTTATTATGATAATATGATAGTGTATATAGCCAAGCAAGTTGAACATTCAAAAGTATATCCACATATAGTTTGATAAGAAGTGAGACAAGTTTTCGAATAAATCGAATAGTTCAGCAGATCAAGATATATAGAACATGACTTGAGCTAAGCTTCAAATGTTGCTGTTGTCCTTGCAGGATATATTCCGCAACCAGCATCGCCTGATACGCTTCATCGAGCAGTCGATACGGCTGTGCAGCAATCAATCCTTGAAGACGGCTCAGCAGCAACAGAAGAGCACAGCGCCAGACTTCGAGATCAGCGCCTCGGTCAGCACGGAGTACACACATGCGCCGGAGCCGATCAAGCACGACAAGGATCTGGGCCATTTGTTCAAGGCATCACAGCTGGCCGTCCGGCTGGCGACGCCGCAACAATTGCAGCCCAAGCCGGACAACGATGAGGAGCTCGGCTTTGGCAAACTGTTTACGGATCACATGCTCAAAATCTATTATCACAAGAGCCTGGGCGGCTGGCAGAAGCCGGAGATAACGCCGCTGGAGAATCTGGTCATGCATCCGGCCGCCAAGGTGCTTCACTATGCCGTCGAGGTGAGTTATCAGTCATGCTCCTCACCATCATCCACATCATCCTCATCATCATTGTCATCATCATCATCGTTATCATTATCATTATCGTGTGATCCCAGCTGATTGGCTTGTGCTGTCTCATCGTTGTAGCTCTTTGAGGGCATGAAGGCGTACCGCGGCATCGACGGCAAGATTCGCATCTTCCGGCCGGACATGAATATGGCCCGCATGAATCTGGCCGCCCAGCGTTCCGGCCTGCCCACATTCGAGGGCAAGGAGTTTGTCCAATGCCTGTCCCGTCTGCTCTCCATTGACTCCGAGTGGGTGCCACACACAGAAGCCGCCAGCCTTTACATCCGACCCACATTGATTGGCATCGATGTGAGTATCCGATTTAGCCTTAGCCTTAAGCCCCAGTTCTAAATCAAATTCGAAATCCTTTTGCAGCCCACATTAGGCGTTGCCTCATCCGATTCGGCGCTGCTCTACTCCATACTCAGCCCCGTGGGCAGCTACTTCAAGACCGGCAGCAACGGCGCCGTCTCCCTCCTGGCGGATCCCAGCTACACCCGCGCCTGGCCCGGCGGCGTTGGCAATCGCAAAATGGGCTCCAACTATGCACCCACCATCAACGTACAAAAGGAGGCAGCCGCACGCGGACTGCAGCAGGTGCTCTGGCTCTATGGCGAGGATCATCAGCTGACCGAAGTGGGCACCATGAACATCTTCATGTTCTATGTCAACGATCAAGGAGGTGAGTCTCATTTCCTTAATTCCTCCCTTTTTTCTCCCCCTTTCTTTCTCTTGTCCTATTTTAAGTTTTTCTCGTTTTGCAACACTAATATACATTATCTTGGCATAGTTTTTGCTTATCTTTCGATGAACCTTATTGTTGCAGACGAGAAATGTATCCGTTCCCTTTGACTTTTCTCTTCATTTGTATTTAAAGCAGGTTTACTTAAGGCAATTGAAACACGTTTCGCAACACTGAAATGTCGTTGGAAACCGTTATTCTTGTCTGTAGCTTAATAGTTTCCGGCTTGTTAAAAAAAAAAACTTATCAATGTCTGTCTGACTTTTCACATTTTTCATTCGTACTTAAAGCAAAGATCTTGGGTTTTCATTTTCAAAACGTATTTACTCTTTATTTATTTATTTATTTATTTATTCTTTATTTATTTGCAACACTGAAGTCTGATTTATCGATCAATTAATCGATAAATAATTTATTTTAAAGGGCATCCATCATTTTAAGATATTGTATAGTTGTGATTGTGGGGGGAAACCGTTTTCGATTATCATTTTCAAGCTTTCCCATTATAATTGTTTCCATTTTGTTATCCTTTATTGCAGAACAAGAACTGATTACCCCACCCCTGAATGGTCTCATACTGCCGGGCATCACACGCGACTCGATTCTGGCCATGGCCCGACAGTGGGGCAAGTTCAAGGTGCGCGAGGGTGTCTTCACCATGCCCATGATTAGCGATCTGCTCAACCAGGGACGCGTAAGTAGCCAGCCCTCGTTTGCTTCAGCTTGATTTCCATACTGATTCTCGAACTCGCTTCGCTCTTTGCAGCTGCTCGAACTGTTCGGCACGGGCACCGCCTGCGTGGTTAGTCCCATAAATCGCATCAACTATATGGGCCAGGATCTGTATATACCCACCATGGAGCAGGAGAAGCCCGTGCATGAGCTCATACGCGAGACACTCACCGATATACAGTACGGCAAGGTCGACCATCCCTGGGCCGTCGTAATTGACTAAGCAATAGATGATCCACACGTAAAAAGCCCAACCAGCACCAGCAGCAGCACCCAACTGGTCCTAGTTGTGGGTCAGCACAGTTGTGTATTAGTAGGTTATAGTTCCAACAGTTTACAGTTTCTGGGTTGCCGATGTGCTCGAATTTTTTGTTTGTTGCATTTAACGAGTGTTTGCCTAACATTCGATCTATACGTAAAACGCATATACATATAATACACTATACTATATACAATATACATATACATATACATATACATATATATAAATACGTGTATAGCTAAGTTAAGGGCCGGGCTTTGCACCCATGCTATATAGTTACTATATATCATATCTACCATTTTTCGTATAAGACGCACTTTATTTTTAATTCATAATTTATTTATGCCCCCTCTATTTTTTTTTGTTTTTTTTTTTTTTTGTTTTTGTTTGGCTTGTCCACACTATTATTATTTTACAAAACTACTTTATACAGTTCAGGATCAGATCAGAGACAAAGCAATTATGCTAGTATGAAATTTCATGCCTTTTGCATGCTTTTACTTCCAAATCAAACGAATCGAACGAAAAAGCACAAAAACAAAAAAAAAAAATAATATAAATAAACCAAATGTAAAACAATAAAAAGAGAGAAATGCTAAGAAAATAATTTAATTGATAGCCAAAGTTAGGTTCAGGAACTGCCAAAAGGCGCAGACCGAAAAAGAGAGAAAAAAAAAAAAGAAAACAACAACAAAAACTAATTAATTTTGGAAACGTACCGGAGGCAAATGCATTTATTAGTCAGTAAGTTGCCAGAGTCGAGTCCAAGTTTAACAAAAGCGCTAAGACACATTTCTGGAATGTATTTTATAATGTTATCTGTTTGTAAAAATGTTGGAGGTAAAAGCAGCCAGGTGTGCTGCAGAGCAAGCTGTGACTAAACTATTGTATCTAGCTGTTAGTCAAACAAACTATGTATACTAAAACCTATATGTATACGAAAACTAAACTTTGTCATATTCTTAAAGCAAATCAAAGCATAATGAAAAATAAAAAATAAAAAAAACCAACGCCTAAAGCGAGAAAAACAAAAAGTATGTGTGTTTAATTTAATTAAATCTCAAAATACCATACTCAATTATAGATAAATTAAATGTATAATATGGGAATTTATATCTATCTAAAGGGGATTGTCAGCAGGGTGCAAAGAGCATGAGACGAAGCATAAGCTGAGAATTTGAATTTTTTAACGAATTATTTCAACAATTTTTTTTAATTTCGCACAAGTTTAAATGCAGCACCAAAGTATGCAACATAAAATTTGAGTTCTTTTGCTGTCACAGATTCCACAGCAACTAAACATGCCACAATTGATCTCGAGATGCTTTCAGCTTTTGTCAGCAAGCAATTCAATAGTAAAAGCGCAAAAGTATGCAACATAAAATTTAAGCACGCATTCCACAATTCCTGTCGACATTTGGTCAGCTTTTGTCAGCAATGATTAAAACAAACACCGCAAAAGTATGCAACGAAAATGTACAATTTTGAGGCTGCCAGACGGATTTCATGAATTCTTAGTTAAAATAATAGAAAATGAAAGTTAATAATAAAATGAATAAATATCAAGCTTAAAGGCAAGACTGTAATTATGCGCACAGAAAATAGGCATGTAAATTAAGTCTTCACAGTTCGCAAAACTAAGCTTTAATCTCGTTCACTCTGTAACAAAAAATGGGTAAAAAGGGTATAATGTATTCGTGCAAATGTATGTAACAGGCAGAAGGAAGCAATCAATCAAAAGTACTGATCCTTACGAGTCGAAAATGGTATAAAATTCCCAAATCGGACATTATTTGGCCGAGATATTCCAAAAAAACATCAAAAAAGGTAGACTTTACAAACGTTTTTCGTTTTTCGGTCAACAACTTTTTTAAACCCACCGATTTTTAATTTGTTTGAATGCCAATTGATAGTAGGGATCCGTACGAATTGAAAAAGGTATAACATTTCAGAATCTGACAATATTTACTCGAGATATTCCAAAAAATCATCAAAAAAGTTTTGATTTTCGAACCGACCCCGATTTTTAGAAAAAACGTAACCCCTTGCCATTTTGCCGATTTGTGTAAAATTTTATGCCAATGATGCCAATCAATAGTACCGATCCTAACGAGTCGAAAATGGTATAAAATTCCCAAATCGGACATTATTTGGCCGAGATATTCCAAAAAAACATCAAAAAAGGTTGACTTTACAAACGAATCGGATTTTGGTCAACCACTTTTTTTAACCCATCGATAATCAATTTATTTGAATGCCAATTGATAGTAGGGATCCGAACGGGGCTTACACTTATTATAAACAAGTGACTACTACCTAAAATTGGCAGCTAAAGCTAGTTGTACTTATATAACCAATTATCCAGTTGGCAAGTTCTGCCGCAGCCAAAAAGTATGCAACAACATTTGGCAGCACAAATTGAAATTTGAGGCCTGCTCCAATTACTAGTGCCCGACTAGGCGATGCCTTGTAGCCAGCATAGAGCGCAGACTATGCAGAAAGATAGATAGAGAGAGAGAGAGAGCGAGAGAGAGAGAAAGAGGAAAACAAGAGTTAATTGCACGTACAACAAATATATATGTATTTATTTAATGAGTCTTGGGAGCCAGCAATAACTGCCTGAATAATTTATAGTTCTGTGTGGAATAGTTGGTGTATACACGGAACCAGTTGAACCAATTGATAAGCTACCTAGCCTAGTCCAGTTTAGTTAGTTAGTTAGTTAGTTAGTTAGTTTGAGTGTTTAGTGGGTGTGGGTGTCCTCACTGTTCAGGCTGCATGCGGGCAGATTGAAGGTGAGGCGCTCCACGTGGTTGAGCTTGCAGGGTCGCACCTCGTCGATGATGTCGCGGGTCTGGGAGCGAAGGACACGCATGCGCTCCTCGTCGATGCGACGCTCCATCTCTAGCTCCATGTCGTGGAGTGCCTGCTTGATCATGCGCTCCTCCTCAACGGCAGCGGCACGGACTCGGGCATTGTTAACAATGTCGGCGGCGATGCCGTCGTAGGTCTTCACGGTGATGGCATGGCTGGCGGCCTCCTTTTCGCTGGCCTGTTGGTATTGGCGCTGCATGAAGCTGGTCGCGTCGGTTGTGATTGTCTTGGTGAGCGCTTCGTCCTTTTCGCGATAGAATTGCTGCTCCTTGCGCTGATTGATCAGATCCTTGGCCACCTGCAGCTTCTGGTTGTGGCGCTTCTGTATATCCTGATGGGCGCGCTTCTTTTCGCGCGCCTGCCGCTCGCATATCAGTATGTCGGCCAGCATATTGTCGCGCGCATCCTTCTTGCCACGAATCTCGCTGAGCTCCTGGCCGAGCCCGTCACTGATCAGGCGACGCCGCTCGATATCGTCGAGGCGACGCTGCAGCTCCTTTTTGATAAAGCTGCCGGTGACCGGGCCCAGTGCCTCCATCACAATGACATCCAGCTTGTCCGGCTTGTCGGGATTCGCCTCCCGTATGCTGCGCTGCAGCGCCGAGAACTCGTCCAGCATCTGCTTGAGCTCGGTCCGCTTCTTGTTGCGCTCCTCGATCGCCTGCTGCAGATCGTTGGCATGGGCCATCTCGTCGTTGTGACGCTTCTGGCGTCCCTCCTCCAGGTCGTTCAGCTGCTGTTGCTCCCGTTCCGCCTGCAGCTTGCGTATCTGGGCTACGAGCTGTTCGCTGTAGTTGTGCGCCTTCTCGTGCAGCGCCCGCTGCTCGGCCAGCTTCTCTTGGCGCACCTGCTCCCTGTGCTCCAGCGCCTCCTTGCGCTCCTCGGCCCGATCCGCGCCGTGCTGGCATATGTTCTCGTTGCGTTTCTTCACAACGCTCAGCGTCGTCTTGGCCCGATCGATTTCAATCTTGAGATCGCGCAGCCTCTGCGAGTTATCGTGCAGCTGCTTCCGGCGCATCGCCTCCGCGCATTCCCGCCTATTGTGCTCGGCCATCATGCGTGCGATTATCGCCGACTGGCGCTCCCGCTCCTGTATCGGATGATAGTTCTTGTTGCGATCATCGGCTATCTGCTGCACCTGGTATTTCACCTCCCGATACAGGTGATTTGTCGTTGTCGACGCGGCCAACACCAACGGGCAGGCATCCACCTCCTTGGCCCGATCCCGATTGCCCGGCGGCAGACGCTTCAACCGCCCCAACATATCGCCCACCGGCTCCTGCGGCACTGTCGCGAACAGCGACACGCGCGGATCATCCCAGGCGCCGTATTGTATGCGCGACGGCTCGATCCGGCGGCGTCTGCCTCTGCGCAAATTCTCAGCCATGCCGCCTCCGCTTGTCGCCGACAGCCAATCGAAACCAAAATCCGCGTTTGTTTTTTTTTTTGCAATTCCTTTCGTTAGAGCTCCGTATTGTGTTTTCGTATGCCTATTTCTTTTTTTGCTGGTTTTTATTTTTGTTTTCGGAAAGCTCTCACACTCGAATCATACGAACTAACTCCTAGGTGTGTGATCGAAACTGAACGAAACGTGCTGTTGAACTGATTCTCGCACGGCCAAGGCCCACTCACTTCTGTGGATTGACAGCTGACGAACGGGTAAACCTGTTCTCCATCTTCCACAAAATTGAACCCCTCAAATAGACATATGTATATGTATATGCTTGATGTCGCTACCCACAGCTATATAATATTGGCCTATTATGCAGACTTTACCAGCTGTATATTTTCTGCAAAAATCCAATTTTTGTGTGAGCGCTCCTATAGAATCCATATTATATAGATGTCCGATGCGACTAAGATTTTGGTGAGTTCAAATCAGTTACATATTTCAAAACCAGTTCTTAATACCTAGATTTTTGTTCAGTCGTGCAAATGTAATATAGTGAGCCGATCTAGTAAGTTTCCGACTAGAGCAGCTTTATAAGACAAACAAATTTGTATATCAAGTCCCAAAGCTAAGTGATTATTGTATGAGTACAGTATTTTGGATTTACATAATTCTAAGCCAACCAAATATGATTACGCTTTCTCGAATATATTTCTAAACATAAACGAAATCTAGCACCAAACTTGTTGTTGCCCAATAATGTTTTAATTTTGAAAAATGCTTTGGTTTAGAAAAATGGATTCGTTTTATTCTGATTTTTAGATTTGCAAGTCTCTGACATTGCACTAGGGTGGCAAGGCCGCAGCTGTCATATGTGCAATGCATGGCAGGGTGGCAGCACTGGCATTCAAATATCTTAACCCATATTATATGTGCCGCATGTGAAAGTGGCTGCTAACTTTACCAGGCACTTGATGACTCCAGGCCCTAGATAACACGAGACGAGATTAAATCAAAAGGGTTTCATAACAATTATTTTGTATACACTTAGATAATAATGTTTTTATTTGAAATTTCTTGTATTTTCAAATTTATAATTCAATTTTTGTTGTACAACATTTCGCAATTTGACATTTGACTTGAAGTTTAAACATGCATGTTTTGGTTCGGCTAGGATTTTTGAATGTTTTGATTAAATAACTTTTTCAAAGTGTTTACAATTCTAATGTCGCAATGTCGCATAGCATACTTAGTACTCGCACATACACATTTAAGACTAGTAAGAAACACTATAGTCGGGCACTGCACGACTATGAACACACCCTGTACTCAGTTCAGGGCGCAAACACTAAGCCAGACTGTACGAAAGAACTGTTAAATATGCTAGATGAAGTACGGATGGGTATGCTATATTATTATAGAGTAGTGGGGCTTATTGGAACTCCCTTTCAATTGGTTGCTACACATTTAATTGCTGGACTCTAGATTTGTTACGGACATACGATTTACGTAATAGTTTTATTGGGCCTCCTATATGTTCTATACTCATAGGATATGCTAGAATTAGGCTACTAAATTGGGGGGCTTACAATGTGTGTATAATACTTTTAATTATAATTGAAAACATTTTGTTAATTTGCTTTGCTCAAGACAACATATGGCTCTTAAGTTTAATACTCGATATTTCTGGATGGACCATAGCATTCAATGACGGCAACAACTTTCATTGGCAGAATTTGGAGACTCCTCGCCCCCCCCCTCGATTTACTTGTTAGTAATCAAAAATTTGTGTATAACATATTTTTAATTTATAATTCTCAACTCGTGTCGACATGCGCAATCTATGCGTATAGCTCGCTCGCTTGCTCTTTGTCTCATTCTTTGCCTTGTTTCCTGTCTCTTTCACAATCGTGTAAGCTCGGACTTCATTTGTTTTTTGCTTCTTGTCAAACTTGTAATTTAAGTTATGCCCTACTTTTGTTTAAGAACTAGCATAACCTTTAGTTTAATTGTTAATTATTATTGGTAATCTCATGTTTAAAAGTTGACCTTTGCTGCACATGCGGCAGTGAGCGGAGGGCTTTCACGTACTGTACTTAAAATCTCAAAATTGTATGCCCAAAGCAACAACTCGAAAACACATTCAATATAATATATACAAATTGTTTTGGTAAAAACTGGAAACTATGCCGAAATTGACTGAATGTGTACTCAATTCTACAAAAACCTAACTATAATTCTTTCGAATAATGCCAAATATTAGCATATATATATATAAATAGCTATAGATATTTATAGGTATTCCCCCAATTAAGATGGGGCTGCTGTGGCTAACAAGTTCTGTTTTATTACAACTTTACTTTTGTAGTGAGATCTATTTAGTTTTTATCTTAACTTTATGCTAGGCTCAGATCTATTCGAGCATCTATTCAAGAGCTAAAAAAAAAAAAAAATTAATAATCGTACAATTTGGCTGGAATTACGCATGTTTTGCAACTGTTATCGATCTATCGATAAATCTTAATCAATGTATATAAAAAATTAATTATTATTTAACATAAATGTAATTTGTTTAAAGCATAACAAAACGAATACTCTGTGAATTTTGATTTGCTTGTTCTTTTTTTTTGGAATCAGACAATTGATTCGCTTCTTGCATGCACGATAACGATAACGATAGCGATAACGATGACGATAACGATAACGAACCGATAACGCTAACGCAACGATATCGATAGCTCGTTAACGTGCGAGTTTTCGCTTTCTTTTCACAGTCACAATATCCTTTTGCCAGACAACTACAACTATGCGATCTACTTGTTGTTGTTCTCCTGCAACAGATCCTCGAGGGCGCCATTGAGCCGACCCTTGCTGAGCGCCTCCACGAGCATGTGCAGCCGCTCCTCCCGCTCCGAATGACGCCGCTCGAGCAGCGACACCTGAAATGACACCAACAATATATATCAATTAAAGGGCATCGCTTGGTCCAATGCTGACCACTACCTTGGCCTTGAGCGCATAGTAGTCGACGGGCACCTTGCGGCGCTTCTGTGTGGCAAACGCCTCCTCGCGCTCATTCAAACGCTGCTGCAATATGCGCACCGTCTCATTGCAGGAGGCCAACTCACGCTCATGTGCGCTCTGCAGGGTCTTTAGCTATGGAGAAAGATATGGGGGGAGAGAGAGAGGGAGAGAGAGAGAGAGAGAGAGAGAGAGAGGGATGGAGTTTAAGAACGTTGCCATTGAACGGGATGCAACAAGTGGCACTCACATCCTGCAAGCGCTTATCGTGCAGCGTTTTGTAGTCCGCCTCCAGCAGATGAAACTTGTTCTGTGCCTCTTTCAGCGCCTGATTCTCCGTGGTCGCTGGCACATGATCCGGATAATGCTGATGATAATGATGATCGTGTCCACGTCGCTGGGCGGCGCCTCCACTGGCCGACACGCCGCCGCCATGAAGTTTATTCTCCAAACGCGAACCTGAAAGAGTATAACAGCTGAGTATAAGAGAGTATAACAAATGTTAATTTCATTGAGTATAACAAATGTTAATTTCATTGAATAAATGCTAGTTGCAAAACTGACTCCATAATTTCTTTCTACACAAAGTTAGTTTTTCATGTTGATTATAAATTGCTCATAAAATGTGCTCGAAGGAGACATCTGCCATAGAGCATATATGTATATTCCTGATTAGCATCAATAGTCGAGTCGCAATGGCCATGTCCACCTGCCTGTCTGTCCACCTGTCTGTCTGTCCATCTGTCTGTCTGTCTGTCTGTCTGTCTGTCTGTCTGTCTGTCCCACAGTCTGTTTCTATGCAAAATAGTCTCTCAGTTTTGAAACTAGCGTCATGGAACTTTACACAGGCTCGTCATTTTCTTATAAATTATATGGCTGCGATAGAAATGATTCGTCATGAAATGAAATGTAATATTATCTTAGTAAATCCCTTAAGTTAATGAGTTTCAGTGTACTTTTTGTATATGTGTCACATCTAATCAGCATCGGACTGTGTCTATTGGAAAGAATCGATCGACGGTAATGTTCTGTTTTTTTTTAGATATCTTCACCAAAGTCAGTATTTACGTAATTCACTCTGCTTCTCTGATATCTATAATTCTGCAAGGGTATTTCATATTCGACCTGCGAGAGCCGTTCTCTTTTTAGTTCTTATCGATCGTGCTCTTATATATAATTATATATACCTATATATACCTATGCATATAACTCTTAAAAACAGATCTCTGAAGAAAACTGGCAATAAGCGAGCATCTCTATATATCTATGCAAATATAAATATTAATAAGCCCTGCAATCCCAATAAAATGATCAATTGTTCGATTTACGGTTCGAACCAACTTTCTTTAAGATCGATGAGTGAAGTTCCCTTAGGTTCAGGTTTGCTTTAAATCTTGTTTTCGCATATATTTTCTCGACTTTAACGAATTGTTTCAATTGTTTTTAATTTGTAAGATGCCCGTTCTACAGGAAATATTCGGGCTAGATTTTATCTTTGCCCAATAATTAATATCTAGCACTTATTGTTAGATAAATCGAATAACTAACTTATGCTTTGAGGCTGAGCTTTTATATTTACATCAAATCAAATGTGGTTAAAGGTTGCATAGAAGCCTTGATGTATATTGATGGAAAAGAGCTCTGAGAAGAGCAAAATGCCAACCAAAAATCTGGCTTCATAAATTGCGTTCGCGCCGTGAACCGAACCACTTAACATTGCTCTCGGAAACGTGGACTTGATTTAACAGCTCTGTTAACACAACAGACATACAAAGTACTGTTAAATAGATTAAAGTGTACTGTTAAATCTGTTAGTTGAAAAAATGGCTTGAGGCTTGCTCGGTTGAGGGTTCAATGCACTAGCCCAAAAATATCTTTCAAAGCGAAATTTTCAACAAATTAAAAAACCCAAATTGAATGTAACTTTAAAGAAACAACAACAACAATAACAATAATTAATAATTAAATAAGAGTCTGAGGCTGATTGCATAACCAACAAAATTTGCATTTGAACACGCGTTGAAAATTAAAACAAAGTTGTTGTCGTTATTGTTGTTGTCGTTGTTGTTGTTGTCGTTGTTGTTGTTGGGCTATTATTAGCACTAAGCGTGGTTGTTGAAAAATAAATAAACAAGCAACAAATGTAACAACATTAAAGAAGAAGAAGCAGCAGCAACAGCAACTAACGAGACATGAAATTATAAAACTCTGCGCGCATGCGCAAACGACAACGCGCTAGCCACGCCCCCTGCCCGCCTGCCCCTCCCCCGCCAACCGAGCCGGGCCCGGGCCCGGGCCGGTCCGCCACGCAGACAACGTCTTTGACTTTGACTTTCGCTTTCGAATTTTCTTTTTCTCTTTCTCTTGACAAAATAAAAAACTAAGCAAAAAAATTCAAATCGATGAAATGTAAATAAAAAACGAGTTGCCCCCCTCCCCCCGCACAGGCAGGTGACATAACCAAGTGGCCAGCAACAGCGGCAAGGGGGAGGGGGATGAAGCGAAGCTAGGCGAGTTGTTAACGTGTTTAGTTTTTGTGGCTGGCGAGCGTGGAGCTTGGAGGTTGCCCATTTGAAATGAGTGCAAAAAAATAAAAAAGTTGTTGCGGTCAAAAGGCCGCCAGCAGCTGCTCAGGTGGATAGGGGGCGGGGAGGGGGGAGGCAGGCTAGGTTTGGACAGGCATGCAATGATTTATTCCAGCAATTTATTTGCGTGTCTCTCGTCGCGTCGCGTCGCGTCGCGTCTCTCGAGTTAAAGTCTTGTACGTGCTGACGAGCAGAGAAAGTCCATAAATTACAAAACAACAACAACAATGACGACGACGACCGAGTGACACACACACGCACACACACACGCACACACACACACACACACATCTCTGTCGCCGTGTATACAGCCAGGCAGCATTACCTGCAGCTGCCGCTGCTCCCACTCCGGCATGCTCCCGTTCCCGCTCCCGATCCCGTTCTCGTTCCCGTTCGCGTTCGCGTTCCCGCTGCAGCTTCCTTATGGTCTTCTTGCAATCATCGAGCTCACGCGTCAGCCGCTGCATGGCCTTGTTCTTTAGGGCCAAATCGATGCGCATGCTGCGCACCGAGCTGAGCAGCTGTGCGTCCTCCTTGTGGCCCCCTGCCTGGAGATGACCATGGCCATGACCAGCGCCAGGGCCATGGCCATGGCTGAGCAGCGACAATGTGGACTCGGACTGGGAGATGGGCAGCTTGGAGTTGCCAATTGCCGGATTGCGTCGCTGTCCGCCGCTCTGCTTCGAATTGGGACGCGACGTGTTCGGCGTCGAGTTGGCCGTGCTGCTGGTGCTGCTGCTGCCGGCCGAGAGTTGATGTTGTTGATGGAGCTGCTGCTGCAGATGCTGCTGGCAGCTGATGCTGGGCGAGGGGCAGCCAATGGTGTTGGTGCTGTGATCGCGCATGCCGCCCGTGTGGCTCGCCTGTGTCTGGGTGCCCGTGTGTATGGCCTTGATGTGGCCCACGGGCTCCTGCGGTTCCGTCTGGGCGACGAGTGCGTCCGTTTGGGTGCAGTTGTTGTAGTATCTGTCGGCGCGCTTCTGCATGAAGCGATCCAGTGTGCGCACCTGGGATTCAATTTGCTCGTTCAGCTTCGTGTTGATCTCCTGCAGGCTGCAGAGCGAAGGGAAAGTCTGGAAAGTCTGGAAGACAGCAGAGGCACACACTCACCTGAGCACCTGCGTCTCCAGGTCGGCAATGTGCGTCTCGTATTTGGCCTGCACGGAGTTGAAGCGCGCCTGCACATTGGCCAGTATCTGCTGTGCCTTGCGATCCTGCTCCTTGGCATCCGACTCCAGCTGGGCGATGCGCTGCTCCAGCAGCTTGCGGCTGTTCACATTCTCCTGGTCGTTCAGCGAGCAGATGCCAGTGCTCTTCGAGGCAACTGCAAAGCACACACACACATACACACATCGAGTAGCTGGCGGGGATTAGGCCCGGTCTATTGCACTCACCTATCAGCGCCGAGACCGAGTCGGGATGCTTGCGCATGAGTATGCGCTCCATTTCGCGGCACTGCCGCTGCAGATCCTGTATGATGCGTGCATCCTTCTCCTTGCCGTCGGCTGCGTGCCGGCGCTCCTGTTGCGCCTCCTCCAGCTCGGCGCGCAGTGAACGCTCCAGCTGGAGGGCCTCGTCGCGATCCCGGCGCGCCGACTGCAGTTCGCTGCGCAAAACGCCGGCGCATTCGTGCAGATGCTGCACATCCAGCTTGAGCATCTCGGACTCCTCCTGCAGCCGGCCGTTGTGCTCGCGCAGCGCACGCTGTGTCTGGGAGAGCGATTCGCTCTGCAGCCGAACGGAGGCCAAACGCTCCTCGGTATCCTTGAGCTGCTCCTGCAGCTGCTCGATCTCGTTCTTGAGCACATGCTCCCGCGACACGCTGCACGCGATCTGCTCAATGGGCGAGCTCAGTGTGCTGACCAGATGCTTGGGCGAGCTGCCCACCGACTTCTCGCTGTAGCTGGCCATCGGGGCGATGGGCTTCTGCTGGCCGCGATTGACCGGCTGGACGGGATGAACGGCATGGACTGGCTGGACTGGATTGCCCTGCTGCCCGGAGCTGCGCCGCGAGCCGGCGGTCAACACAGCCGCTGCACAGTCCTCCGCTTCGGTTAGCTCCTCCATCTGCGAAATGACAAATATTTCGATTTTTTTTCAATGTATGTTTATTTATTTTTTTTTTTTGCGGATTAGTCGAACAGTTGCGGCTGCGGCATTCGTGAAAGTGCGCCTGCCAAGTGCCGGGGCGCCTTTGGGTGTGTCAAGTGCGCCGTGTGCTAACGGCAACAGTCGAACGCCGCCAAAATAGCAACAATAACAAATACAACAACAACAACAACAACAACAACAACCCGCAACACCGGCAAACAATGAGCAACAGCGGCGCGCGCTTAGTTTCTACGCGCCTCATCCAACGGACACCCCCCCCCCCCCGCCCCCGCCCACTCCCCCTTACGCCAACCCTCGCCACGCTCCACTCTCTGGACTGGCCCACAGGCGGGCGTAAAAAATAAAAATAACAAAAAATCAAAAACAACAACTGAAAACCAGTCGAAACAACAACGGCAACAGCTACGCAACCAGCCCGCACAGTGGGGCCAAAACAGGGCAAACCATCGACAAATATTTGATATAAATAAACAATCAAAAATAGATTAAACAATAAATATTACAACAAATTTTAATATATATGCATATTAAATTCCAAAATATTATATTTATATTAGTTAATAATTATAAAAATATTAAAATATAATATAAGACTTTGCTTGAAGAAAAAAGGACCCAGAAAATCCTTTATAAATAAAATAATAAAGACCCGTCGCCTAGTAATTATTTCTAAAGCTTTAAAAAGAAACCAAAAACATGTCAAAAAATAATAATCAAATCAATAGATATAAAAATAAAATTAATATATATACAAATTAATACAAAAAACTTAGAAAAGAACAGAAAGGTCTTCGAATCGGATGGTAAACAAAAAAAGTTTTGCACAAATGTTTTTCGTGATTTTGCCACACTTGCGAATGGAATTTCCCAACACTCCGACTTGGCGTGCGGCCTTTTTACAGTAAAAATTTCAACTTTGTCAGGACAAACAGTTTTATATGCAGATGACCCCTGCTGTGCTTCGAAAACTTCTTTTCAGATGGCCTACAAGCAGGAATCGATAATTGTTTTTCAGCTTTGCTTAACTCTTATTTTTACAGCCCCACATCGAACACTATTAACAGATGTAAGGGTATAAAACATGATATGTTTTAAATGCTACTTTTCAGATAACCTACGAGCAGGGATCAGTATTTTTACCCCACCTATGCTTAAGGTACTTTACATTTAACATGATAAAAACCGGTTCTGCATACCCCATGATCCATGCTGTGTCTGAAAAACTAGTTAACAGCCGGCGCCCGAGCAGGGACTTGTAAATGATTTGCAGTTGCATTGAACTGTTATGTAACGTAATGTTATGTTATGTAATGTGATTCAGATGCAATTTAACAATGACTACAACTGTTATTTTACAGTAGATGGAATTTACCAGTGACTGCAACAGTGACTGTAACTGTTGTTTTATAGTAGATGCAATATAACAGGGACTTCAACTGTTATTCTACAGAAGGTGTCCGAGCAGGGATTTAATGTGATTCAGATGCAATTTAACAGTGACTGTAACTGTTATTTTTCAGAAGGCGTCCGATCAGGGATTTTCATGTAATTCGGATGCAATTTAACAGTGACTGTAACTGTTGTTTTATAGTAGATGCAATATAACAGTGACTGCAACTGTTATTAAGGTGTAAGGTGACCGAGCAGGGATTATAAATGCACTTGGAACCACTGTGCGTCGGTTGGTGCCCTCGCAAGCACACATACGTTACCAATCGCATGTGTGTGTGTGTGTTGGGTGAGTAAGTGTAAATATGTATTTAACAAGGGTAAGCGATGACGATTTAGACTACAACGAACATAATTACAATGATGTAGGTGTGCGGCAACAACAGCAGCAACAACGACAACGGCAACGACAACAATTGCTGTTAAAATAACAATAATAACAATGCACTCAATGAAGCAGCGGAAATATTGGAAGAAGAAAGTTGTGTGTGCCTCTTCTGTCCCCAACTGTGTCCCCACCCACGCTCCCAGCTCCACCAGCACACACATTGTCCGAGCTGTCTCTGTCTCTGTGTCTGTCTCTGTGTCTGCGTCTCTGTTTGTCTGTCTTTTTCAAGCCTCATTATAAAGCGTTCAGTTTTTCTGTGTGTGTTGTTTTTTTTTCTCCGTGCTTGCCCATTCGCTCCACTTGAAGCACTCTGGCAACACTCTCGCTTTCATCGTTCATTAGCTCATTTCGCTGATAGATTCTACCTGGAAGGCATCTGTCAAAACCCCAAATTGGTAGCTGCATTCCGAACTCAGCGCCCGTGTCCGCACCCGCACCCGCAACATCCGCAGGCCAGCTCGACTAAACCATATTTTTGGCGTTTTTATTTATTTTTTTTTCTTCTTCTTGGTTTTGTTTCTCATATGTTAATGATGTTTATGTACGTGCATCCTATTAGTTTTATTTTTTCTTACAATATTTCTAGCTAATCCCCACTTTCCATTTCATTTAAAAGCCGCTCAAAAACGATAAACAAAAAACTAAAATATGCCCAAAAACTTTGCATAAGTTAAACAATTTTTTTTTTTTTCAGAGAGTTTTTTGTGAATGGCGCTCGAGGCTTATTCGACTGAAGGATTGGAAAAAACATAGCCTTTATTTAAAGTTCTGGCTATAGCCCCTCAAAAATTCCTCAAATTATTTGATATACCGGGTTTAAATTTACAAAATTATTATGCCAAAAGTATGCTACAATTGGACTTAGCTCAGAATTCTATGCCATCATTAGAGAGAAGCTTAAAGATTACTAGGGACATATAACTCTTTATATATATGTATGTGGACGGGGACCGTTAAATGCCTAAGGAATACTGGGAGGGGGATCTGTAAAAGGCTCTTGATCTAATCTAATGAAATACACTTGTTAATTTTGTTTTGTCGATAGTTTTTCGATAACTTTGTTGCTTTAGTGTGGAAAAAAGAAAATCTTTTTAACATTAACAGAGAATTTGAGAACTTTCATTTAGGTTTGAGGAACATTCGTGGTTAGTCCAGCTTGATAGAAGCTGATTTTTTTGCTTTTTATCAATAGTAATATCGATAGGTTTGTTGCTATAAAACAAACTAAATTCTTATTTCAATTTTATTAGAGACTAAGATAGAATTTTCGATTATCCCATCTCCAGATGGAAAATATGTTAAAAGATATTGCAAGATGTATCTATAAAATTCTTTTTGAAAAGACAAACACAGTGTGGCATACAAAATATATAGATACACATATTTATTATATATAAAGTAAAGAAATATATAGAGTTGATTCTCTGCCAATTCAGAAAGTGCATTGAAAATTGCCTTATCACGATTGATCGAATGGCAATCGAAACACATGAATCTTTGCCTTATTTGCAATTACTTTTAAATACTCATAATTAAGAGTAGATATACTTATGCCCACATATGAGCACATCAATGAGTATTTATGAGTATTAAGGACAATTTCACTACTTGACTGTGGTTCGCGTTGGTTACTTCAGTCAACTGTTGATTATTTGCAATTACTTGAACTCTCTTCGCTCTTCCTCAATTGACAATTGATAAACTACACACACACACAAACGTGTCATTTGTATGTCTGTGTGTGTGTGTGTGCGGTCATATAAAGTGAAAGGAGCGGCATTTGAGCTGCGATTGATTGGAGAGCGAGAGTAGATCAGAGCAGAGCGTGGGCAATGGCAATCACAACTGCTACTGCTGCTGATTGGGTGTGTGTAATTGTGTGTGTGTGTAAATGTGTGTGTATGTGTGTATTTGGCTCGTTCAGAAATCATGTCAATGCGTACAAATTGGAAATCTTTAAAGCTTGCGAACTTTTTAAAACTCACAGATCGGCGAGATTAACAATCAATCAATTTGAGCAGCTGACAATTGTTGTAGGTGCGAACACTCCTGCCCTCCCCCTCCCCTTCCCCCTCCCCCTCCCCTTCACTTGCCCCCTTTGACCGCCACAAGCCGATTAACAATGGAAAAAGCAATAACAATAAAGCAGAAATCAATTGGCACGCGGCTTCATTAACACATCACGTTGAGCGCAAATTGCGGATTGCAAATTAACATCGATTTGTTATCGATAACGAGTTCGATCAATTGAAGATCTCGATAGCAGCTGGTCGGGTGGGCCTTGATTGTGCACATAGAAAGTCGAGCAAATGATCGACGATAATGACAATAACAGGTGATTAAATACATTTAGATATACTTGAACAACAATGATAAATATTGTGGATTCAATTAATTCGCAGCTCTCAAATAAGAGACTAAAAGCGTACTCACATTTAAATGATATATATGAGTAGAGAGCTATTGAGATATGTTTATACGAATCGAATTGTCAATTGTGTAGAAAGCTTCTGCAAATTTAAATACAAGCTTACGTACACAATGTCCTATATTCTTTAAATGAATGCATAAATATGAGTCCACACATGATCTCTATATATTAATATAGACTTATTTGATTTCTGGCACTCTGAATTTCAGAGAAATTTCCAAAATATTTATTGACATTGTAAATGTATAAACGTGCAAAAAATTTAGCTCTTTTTTCTTTTTATTTTTGCCATTTTTTTTTTCTTTCTATTTGGAAAATGTTGTTTTTGAAATTTCTTCATGGAATGTTAACTTTGAAGTACAAATGGATTGTAATTTATCGCATATAGCAAATATATATCAGGTTACAATTATAAATAATGATGTCTGTACCTAATCCTGGAAAATCGATCAATATTTTTGGCTAGTTTGAACTAGGGAAATGGAAGTAAGTATTTACATGAAATAATTAAACTTTTTAATTTGGAATTTTAAAAATAATGGTTTATAGTTCAGTTGATATTAAGAAGCTAAATAAAAGAAATAAATAATATTTATTAAATATTATCACTATTGTATGCATGCATATAAATCACAAAGAAAGCGCACGATGGGGATTCCCCTTGAGATAACATAACGATAACAAATGAAGCTACAGATTCTTAGCACAAGCTTCGGGTTTGGTTACAATATGTATTATCTAATAAATAGGCATCAGATGATGAAGCAGAAGAAGAAGATGTGGAAAAATATAATTATTATAATCAACCCCCGAAAGAAAGCGAGAGCGGGCGGCATTGCCGACATTTGTCTGCGATCCGATCTAAAAATTAACATAGAAGATCGGACAACAACAACAACAGCAACAACAACAACAACAACAACAACAATGAACAACGAGCGTCGCATTTATGAAGAGATTCATGCAACCGATAAAAGCGGGCGACGCTGTGGCAACGCCGGCTCACAAGGAAGAGAGGCGTCGCTGCTCGCGTCGCTGTCGCTGCTCGCGTCGCAGCTGGCGTTGACAGCGAGCGTGGACGCTTGTCCGCTTGGCCGCAAGCAATAAGCGACGGCATCGCCGCAATTTACATACATAACACGATTGCCCGACACACACACACACACACAGACACACACACGCATACGCTTAGAGCTGTGCGGCCAGCTGACGCTGACTGCGCTGTTGACTGCGCCGCCGAGAGAAATATCGAAAATGAAATGGCAATACTTTCCCAGCGTTGGTATAAAAGCGCCACTCCACCAATGGGACATGTCTCATTACGGTTTACTGTTAGATCTCGCTAAGATGTACGACGGGAGATCAAGAGCAGCATTTCAAGCAACAACAACAATGATGATGAGAATGGCAACAACAGCTCTGCTGTTGCTGCTGCTGTTGGCGGTCAACCAAACGGCGTCCATGTCGCTGGATCGCTTGGCCCTGGAACGGAACGAGCTGCCACCCGCTGCGGCTGAACTGCAGCCAAGTGCGGCCAGCACTGTGGTTGTGGATGACATGAAGATGGCCGCGATGCCGGCGCATGGCGCTACGGATATGTATATGCTGGTGCCGGAGTCTGTCGCCAGCCAGCTGGACGATACGGAGCATGTGCATCGCAATACCATCGAAGCCGATGCGGAGGCTCAGGCTGATGCAGAGGCAGAGGCAGAGAATGCCGCCGTTGGCGAGAGCGCCGATATGCTAATGTTGGAGAGCGATGATACGCCGGCCATGCAGCTGGTGGAGCTGCCCAGCGATATAACCGTGGCGGAGCTGAAGACCGAGACACAGACAGAGGCACAAACCGAACTGGAGCTGGAGCTGGAGGCGGCAGCAGAGCCGGTGGCAGCAGAAATTGCATCGCCGGAGCTGATTGAGGAGCATGTTGTGGAGCAGCCACAATCAAGCAGTCAGGAGGCGCAGCTGGAGAATGCTGAAGCAATGGCAGATGGAACCACCGAGGCAGCACAAGTGCCGGCGGCCAATGAGGAGACACAAGCGGATGATCAAGTGGTGCCAGCTGCAGTCGAGGAGGAATACACCACGCCAGCTGCCATAGATCAGGAAGCGGCAGAAGCTAGTCAGCCAGAAGAGCAACAAGAGTCGGCGTCGGAACCGGAACCGGAACCGGAGTTGGAGTCGGAGCCGGTGGCGCAGGAGCAGGAGCTGGCTCCGGAAGAGACCAAGTCTGAAACGGCAGCAATTGCTGAGAGCGAAGTGGACACCACCGAGTCATCAACCGTGCTGGAAACCATGGCGGCGGGCATTGAGGAAGGCCTCAGCGCAGCCGTGAGCGAACTGCTGCCCGAGGAGCTGCACGTGGCCGAGACCGAAGAGCTAACCCAAATGGATGAGCAGCCAGCCGAGGAGCCTTCAGTCGAATTGGAGGCACAAACTGCTGCACCCGAGCTCATCGTGGAAGCGGCAACTGAACAGTCGGAACAGGACTCAGTGCCAGCGGCTGATGATGCCGCAGAGCAGCCATTGCCGGAGGCAGCAGCTCCAGTTGACGCCGAACCCGAACCCGTTGCAGCTGCCGAAAAGGAGCCGCAACCGATGGAAATCCTCAGTCTGCCCGTGCAGAACGAGGAGGAGGAAGCTAGCAAGCCGGCCGCTGAAGTTGAGCCCGAGATGCACAAGGAAACGGCGCCAGCTGTGGAGGAGCTGGATAACCAGCCCCCATCCATCCTGGCTGATGAAATGCCCGATGCAGTTGCGCCAGTTGTTGCAGCTCAGGCAGAGCCACAAGCTGAACCCCAAGTCGAGCCGGCAGCCGATAAGGCAGCCGAGCCCCAGGCCGAGTCCCAGGCCGAGTCCGAGCCATCGATCCTGACGACCATCATACCAGTCGCAGTGCCAGCGCAAGAGCCGGAGCCCATTCAGGTCATGGACAGCGTGTTGAACTATGTGAATGCCTCATTCGTGCCACAGCAGCCGCTGCAGCTGGACCAGATGCCGGAACAGGACCTGGAGCAGGAGACAGCCACGGAGAGCGCATTCAGTGCCCAACTGCGACGCTACGATGGCGCCCAGTTGTGGCGCATTGTGGTGCAAACGGATAAGGACAAGAAGCTGGCCGATGAGCTGCAGTCGAAATATGGTAAGTGCCACATGCCGCCGCATGCCACATGCCGCATGTAAGCCTAACCCACTCCCTCACTCTCCGCCCACAGACGGACAACTGTGGAAGGAGGTCAAACAGGAGGTCGACTATCTGCTCAAGCCGCAGGTGCTCGCCGCTGCCGAGCGTCACATCCGCGCCGCCAATTTGTCGCGCATCGTGCTGATCGATAATCTGCAGCAGGTTATCGAAGTCGAGAATCCGCCCGCTGACAAAATTGCCGAGCTCCAGAATCGCAAGGGTGAGTGCAAAGTTGGGGGAAGGGTTGCGATTTTGTCGCAAGGGTTTTGTTTTTTTTTTTTTTCGGTGTCGCCTCCAGCTCAGGTGTCGCCATAAATGAGCTTTTAATGCAGCCAACGGTTGGTTGGGGCGTGTGAAAAGTCATAAAGCGGAAAGTGACACGAAATCAAGAAGCAAGATAAAGAGCAAGGCGGCAAGCAGACCGACCACACGATACCCTGTAATAAGTAATAACTTGAGTTGTTTCAACATTAATCGTTATCGATATAGTCAGGGCTTAGTTTTGGTAAATCGATAACTATCGGTTATGTAAAAAGGCAAAGAATTATCGCGAGAAAAGCTGTAACTTATGGAAATTAAAACGATAAATATCGGTTATTTAAACCTTCAAAGAGTTATCGCAAGAGCAGATGTAACTGGTTCCGAATTCAGCAAATCGATATTTATCGAAAGTGAATCGATAACTATCGGTTTCCTACAAATGTAAAGAATTATCGCAAGGTCAGCTGTAACTGGTTCTGCATATAATTTACAAACTTAGCCGAAGTCAGTAAATCGATATTTATCGAAAGTGAAAAGGGCTGTCTATCGAGAAACAAAACTGCCCACAAGTCGATATTTATTAACTTTTGTGGGAACTATCGAAATAAGAGCTAACGAGTGTTGTCCTTTAAAGTCTCATGTTCTTAGAGTCTTCGATCTTTACGGGGCTCTCTGCGACTATCGACTTTATGATACCCTCTTTTTCTCCACCAACTTTGAATGGGTATACACAGAGAACAGAGTGTGAGGGTGGTTGGAGGTAAGAAGAAGAAGGAGAAGACTAGGCAAACGGGGTTGCAAAAGGAAATGAGACATCGCGACAGTTAACTGAGTGACAGCTTTGATATGCCCAGCCACGCCCACAAGCCGCCCCCTTTTTTGGCTACACTTGAAGCTAGCCATGAACTTGGAACGCACCGCGACACCTTGGCTCAGGTGCGAATGGGCAGGGGGGGAGGGGTGGAAGGGGGCGAGGGGTAGGCGTTGCAACTTGCAAGACACTTGTTTAATCAATAAACGGCAGGACACGCAATTTCCTTGAGCCATTGCAGGAATTGAGCCATTGCTCGCCGTCGCCAAACTAAATGCAGGCACTTGACACACGCCCTTTGAGGTTCGAGGGAGAGGGAGAAGGGAAAAGGGGGCGAGGTCAGGTTGAATGAACTGGCCGGTTGGGGTTGCCATAGTTAGTTAGCATATTCTGTTTTTTTTTTCGGCAGGACATCGCCTCACCTGGCAGGCCTACCATCGGCTGGAGGATATTCACGGCTTTATTGATTACATGGCCAAAACCTATCCGGACATTTGCTCGACCGAAACCATCGGCCACTCCGTGGAGAAGCGTCCGCTCAAGATACTCAAGTAAGTTGTTCCCCGACGACGACGAGCTGCTGCGACCGACGGATCTTAAATGTTTTTTTGCAGAATCTCCAATGGCAATGCACGCAATCCGGGCATCTGGATCGATGGCGGGATGCATGCACGCGAATGGATCAGTCCCGCAACGGTCACCTATATAGCCAATCAGCTGGTCGAGGGCTGGGAGGATCTGCCGGAGCATATGCGTAACATTAACTGGTACATCCATCCGGTGGCCAATCCCGACGGCTACGAATACTCCCACACGACGGATCGTTTGTGGCGCAAGAATATGCGCGCCCATGGACGCCAATGTCCGGGCGTCGATCTGAATCGCAACTTCGGCTACAAGTGGGGCGGCAAGGGCACCTCGGCGAGTCCCTGCTCGCAGACATATCGCGGCAGCAAGGCCTTCTCGGAGCCGGAGACATTCTACATATCGAAATTCATAAGCGGCTTCCCGCGCGATACCTTCCAGGCGTATCTGTCGTTCCACAGCTATGGCCAATATATACTCTATCCCTGGGGCTATGACTATCATCTCACCAAGGATCGCGCCGATCTGGATCGCGTGGCACGCCAAGCGGGCTCGGTAAGCTGCTCTAACTGATCTAGCTAATCCCAATGAGATCAAAAACTCTTCAACTCTTGAACGATTCTCTCAGATAATCACCAAGTCGTCGGGCGTTAAGTATACGGTGGGATCTTCGGCGACAACGCTCTATCCGGCCGCCGGCGGCTCGGACGATTGGGCCAAGGGCATTGCGGGCATCAAGTATGCCTACACCATCGAGATGGGCGACACGGGCCGCTACGGCTTCGTCCTGCCCGCCCAGTTCATTCAGTACAACGGCAGGGATGGCTTCACCTTCGCCGACACGGTCGCCCGCGCCGTTGCCCAGCCACGCTCCACGGATGCCAGAAACAGCAGCAGCAGCCGTCGCCGCCGCACTCGCTAGTTGCCTGAACTTAGACTTAGTTTAATATGACTTTTTTTTTTGCGTCTAATCTTTTTTTTTTTTTTTGAATGTTATTTATACGAAACTATTTATTTATTTATTTATTTGTAACTAGACAAATTGAACATTTGAAAATAGACTGAGACATGTTTATTGAAAAAAAAAAAAAAAAACAAAACAACATTTCTCGAGAACTTGACATGTTACCTAACTTGGGAGTTACGTTGTGGTATATGAGGGCCAAAGCTGGAGAGTTTCCATTTCTTTTATCTTAAACAATGCTGCGATCCTAAGTTATTTACTTTGATCTTCTTCTGTCCATAACCAGAATCAGAACCACGCATAGAAATGGAATCCCGCTCGAAACAAAATATCCATCTATTATATAAAATATGCTCTGGCATCTCTTCGTGGATCTCAGCTATAAATTCAGCGTGTGAGAAAGTTTGAACTCATCAATTTATTTCCAAAACTCAATCAGCTTAGATCACATTGGAATTTAAATAAATGAACGCAATTAATCGATTTCCAACAAAGCTGAACATGAATTTCGGGTCAAGCGTTAATAAATACCACGACGATCACAATTATCGGCGCGATCTCTGAAAACATATTTAAAGCCGCATTCCAAAATGTAAATACCCTAGCTTGGAATGTGCAAAGATCACGAAAGGTGACTAACCAAACGGCTGCGACAACACGATCACAATTTAAAGATCATTCTTTAACAAATCTCAAAACAAAATTTACAATTTATACATGATATAAAATATATATATGCCAAACAATATACTTATATCTAAACGAAAAGAATCTACATGCAAAATTTGACTTTTATAAGCTCCGAACTTTTAAAAAAGCCTGAAAGAAAACCTTCAGGTAGAATTTGGTTAACATCTAGAAGCTGATCAAAAACATATATGTATATGTATATTGAAGGGTCAGTTATGTAAAATAGATTTTCGTATTGAACGTGTACAGGGTATTAACAGAAAGAGAGAGAGAGAGAGAGAGAGAGAGAGAGAGAGAGAGAGAGACTGAGAATTGCAACAACTTTTGTGGTGAACCGTGTAACTAAGTATAAATGGCTTGGCTTGTATAACAGTATAACAGTTATTTATAACATTTCGAGCAAAGTAAAAGTTTAGCTATGCAAATTTCTGCCCCATTGTGCGTGTGTGTGCGTGCGTGTGTGTGTGTGTTTTTGGATGATGGAGAATTGAGAACAGACGCAAAACAGCGAAAAGTAGCCGTTATTCGATCAAACCGAATCGAACGGCCGCACGGGCAACATTCGTACGGTTCACATTGGTCGGTTGCCAAGAGCCAAGCAAATAGAATGCATTACGCATACGCACTGTGGGCCGTTGCAATATGCGTGTGGCCACAGCTGGTGGCAGCATCATCGTCATCATCGACTGGCGCCAAGCGCTACGATTTCTTTGCGCGCACCGGCGACAATCTGGTGCGTTTGCCCTTCTTCGGCGGCGGCGTCGCCCAGCTGCTGCGCTACCTGCGCCCCATGGAGCAGCAGGCGGGCGGCATTGAACGGCGCTCGGCGCTGCGCATGTCGCTGGACGAGAACTACGTGAGCTATCGGGGCGCTCAGCTCTGGAAGCTCAACTTCAATGGCACACGCAGGCGCGGCGACAGCTCACCGGATGCCCAGTTCAATCAATTTGTGGAAGACTTTGGTGAGTAGCGACAGCAACAGGCACGGAGCGAGAGAGACCCCCTGGGCGATCTCAATTTCAATCAGACCAGCTGAAGACACTTAAAAATCAATCAATCAATCAATCGATTTGACAGACATTCTAATGAGGTAGCTAGTCAAGAGATTCGCAAACTTCCTGTTTGCTGATTGGAAACCAAAAAACGAAATGACGAAGAGTGAATGCCCTTAATATATATGTTACACGATTTGACGACAGATTGATTGATTGACTGACTGATTGATTATCAAGCAGCCAGGCAAGAAATTGGCGTCTTTCCTGATGATGATTGATTGATTGATTGCTTTATGATCAAGCAGCCAGTGAAGAAATTCGCATACTTCCTGTATTCTGATTAAAAACCAAGAAATTGATTATTTACATATTAATATATATATTATACTATTTGGTGACTGACTGATTGACTGACTGACTGACTGACTGATTGACTGGTTAACGATCGACGCAGAGAGAAAATAATCAACAACAAAAAATAAATATGCTACCAAAAGTTTAGCTTATTGATATTGATATTCGACGATGTTGAATTGTGGTAAAGTCAGAAGTTTATAATAGTTTCGACGAACATAAAATCCCAACGACCGGTCAGATATGCAAAGTAAGAAATTCGCTTAACTGTAGTTCAGTCAAAATACACACAAACTGGGGATCAGAGGTGGGCTGTTGACCTCTTAACCGATAGAATAGAATAGAACATGTCAAGTAGTATCAAACGCCCAGCCGCTGGCACTGAGTAAACTCAGTCAGTCAGTCAGTCAGTCAGTCAGTCAGTCAGTCAGTCAGTTAGGCAGTCAATTAGGCAGTGAGTCAGCTAGTCACCGGGTCGGGAAACAGGTGTTGTTCACGCATAAAATTGACATTAATCAAAGAGCAAGAAATTCAGCGAATCTCGACCTGCTGCCAACAAGTGCGAGAGTGTGGAGAATTAGTTCTGTTTGTGTGGCACGATCAGCATGATGTTGATGTTGTTACTCTTGATATTGATGTTGATGTTCTCTGCCGGCAGTCGTGGCAGTGCCCAGTTAATACTGTGGCGCAGCGTCCCGATGCCGGCTCTCGTGGCCCTGCCCGAGCTATGGACGCTGAACAGCAGCGAGCTGTACGAGGCGACCTTTGAGAGTCTGCAGTGGCTATCGCCCACCGATCTGAGACGCTTCGATTTTCTCTCGCCGGGCTCAACGTATCAGATCAATCGACGCTATCGCAATGATGCATCCGTGCGTCGCTACTACGGCCATCAGCTGTGGAAGCTGCACGAGACGCGCCTCGGCCAGCCGAAGCTGCGATCATTTTTGCGACGCTTTGGTAGTGCCAGGGCCCATAAGCATGTTCTACGATCCTTCAGCTCAAAATGTTTATCTTACAGGCAGCGAGGTGTGGAACATCAACCAGGACGGCATCGATATAATCATCGAGCACAAGAATGTGGCGGCCGCCCAGCAGTACATGGAACAAACCGCCTTCAGCTATAACATCATGATCGATGACATCGAGACGGCCATCGATGAGACCTACACGGAGGTCAACGAGGCGGACACCGATAACACGCTCGCCAACTACTCGCTGCCCTGGCTAAACCGCGAGGGTGCACTGCTCACCTGGCGAAGGTACCACGATCAGGGCGATATGCAGCAGTTCCTTCAGAATATATTGGAAACGCATTCCGAACTGGCGGAGATCGTGCAAATTGGCCTCACACGCAACAAGCGACCGCTCGAGGTGCTCAGGTCTGTAAACACTTAATGTAATGGGCACTGTTAAGGTTACTGTTCATGTTATTGTCACTGTTACTGACACATTTTCAACTGTTTATGTTATGGGCATTGTTAAGGCTTTTGTCGAGGTGCTCAGATCTGTAAACACTTAATGTTATGGGCACTGTTTAGGTTACTGTTCATGTTATTGTCACTGTTACTGCTACAGATTCGACTGTTTAAGTTATGTAAACACTTATTTTAATGTGACTCACAGTGCCACAGTTTGAACTGTTTATGTTATGAGCACTGTTAGGGTCTCTATTTATGTTATTGTCACTATTACTGCTACAGTTTCGACTTAATGTTATGGGCACTGTTAAGTTTACTGCTAATTTTAATGTGTGCCACAGTTTGAATTTCGTACTGTTAAGGTCTCTGTTAATTTTAATGCCCCTGCTACTGCTACAGTTTATGGATACTATTGAGGTCTCTGCTAAATCGATACTGTAACGACTACTGTTAATTTAACATTTGCAGTCACTGTTAATCTTACACTTTTACTGTGAATAATAGAAGTTCTTTCCGCAGAATCTCGAATGGCAATCCGAATAATTGGGCCGTTTTTGTGGATGCCGGAATGCAGGCGCGCGACTGGCTCAGCCCTGCGGCGCTGACCTATGCCATCTCGAAGCTGAGCTGGCTGTGGGAGCAGGATGAGGCGGATAAGGCAATGCGTCACATCGATTGGTACTTTCTGCCATTGGCTAATCCCGATGGCTATCAGTACTCGCGCCTCACCGATCGCCTGTGGACCAAGAATCGCAATTACGACAGCGCCAGCGGCTGCTACGGCGTCAATTTGGATCGCAACTTTGACTATGGCTGGGGCCAGGCGGGCTCCACGTCGAATCCGTGCAAGAATCTGTACCATGGCGCGAAGAGCTTCTCCGAGCCGGAGACGCGTGCCATGCGCAACTTTTTGCTCGGCATGCGCGACTATTTGGGCGCGTATGTGTCCTTCGGTGGCTACGGCCAGGCGATCACCTATCCCTGGGGCGATGCTGACTATGTGACCAGCAATCAGCGAGAGCTGCGCAACACGGCCCGCCAGGCGATCCTCAACTTTCGCCGGCTCAACCATGCCGAGTACAGCATGGGCAGCAGCTATCGCCAGAAGCTGGCGCGATCGGGCAATGCGGCCGACTGGGTGCAACAGCACATTGAGCCGCAATATGTGTACAATGTCTTCCTCAAAGATCAGGGTCGTTATGGCTACCTAATGCCGCCGCACTACATACTCGAGTCCGGCGAGGAGGCCTACGAATTTCTCAAGACCATAGCTCAACAGCTGCACTGACAACGCGACAATTCGTGATTTTTTTTTTGATTATGGATTATTATTTATATTTGTCACTTATTTATTTTACTTATTTATTTATTTATCGCTTATTTTTTCATTTAAATATAATAAGAGCACTTGCAACTATTTTTTTCAATAAAGTTCATATGATCTTTTATGATCTGATCTGACTAAAGATTTCCCCTCTTTCCGACCCGATTAACGCCTAATTGAAAAGAGCTGATTCTTTAATCCAAGAAACTTGATGCTTACAAACTGATAATAATAAAACGACATTATCTCGCCACGATCAATGGCGGAGCTTGAACTGCTTGCTCGGAGGACAAAAACTATGGCATGCTTTTAGGCGAGACACTTAAAGCCAAACTTAACAGCTAAGTAAACAGTGTATAGCCAGAAAACAAGTACAATTAAAACTTAATAAATAGATAAATATTCAGCAAGTGCACAAGCGTTATGTGTGCACAGCAACTGGGAAATTTTGAAGATTCCTGAGGTCCAACTAAACGCAATTGTATTACGGCCAAAGAATGTCAGAATGGAGATAAAAAAAATGTTAAAAATAAACCCAAATAGAAAGCAGTGAAAAAAAAACCTGTAAAAGAGCGCAAGAGAGCGCGAGAGAGCAAGCAGAGCAGATGAGCTGATGCTAGAGCGAGCGCGAAGTCAAACGCGAACGCGAGCGCGAGCGTTGGCCGGGCAGCTAGTTGAACTGGGTGGAACTTTCACTTTCAATCGCGTTTTAAAAACCAGTCAAAAAAAAATGGGGGGAAGAAAAAGTAACGACAAATGGCGCGACGACGACGACGGGCACCAAGATGTTATTCATTTATTTATTTACTTAACATGCATATAGAAATTATGCGGATCAGGCGAAAGGCCTGCGATAGACGCCGTTTGCCGCAAAAGCTCAAAGCGCGCAAAGAAAGTGATTTAAGCGCTGGAAAACAACAAAAAATAAAAACCTGCTGAAGAACGGCCAGCAGCAAACAGCAACTAAATGCACGGCCAACAAAATACCCTAGATTCGCAAACAATGAGGCAAAAAGCAGACAATTCGTACATAATGAGATTGCCGTTGACAGATTGTTCAAGTGTGCGTGTGTGTGTGAGTGTCTGTCTGTATATGTGTGTGTGTGTGTGTGTGTTCTCTTGGCCAAGCATGAAGCGAGTATTGAATGAAGCTCTCGACTGCCGATTGTTCGAAATTAAATGAACCACAAAAAGCTGCTGCAGTTCCAAAAGTGAAAATCGTATTCAGATGAGGAAAAAAAAAATGAGCACAACAACAATAACAAATACGCAAAATACAAAAAGCCAAAGCAGCAGCAGCAGAAGCACAAATTATAAACTACAAAAAAAAAAAAACAACTTAATTGGTTGCGGGGGGGGGGGCATGTTGATCATCATTAAAGGCGAAAGAAAGTAAAAACATGACAAGTGGGTCAAAAATTGCGCCGTCATACGCACACACACACACACGCACACACATATGCATTTACAACTTGTAAAATAGATGGATGTGTATGTGTATACAAAATGACATATTGAAAAACACATAATCACGCACGCACGCACGCGCATACACATGTATGTACATACAACTGCACAGTTTGACATGTGTGTGCAGCAATTGAATCAAATTTACAACAGAGCACAATGCCTTTTAGATATATGTATACGCATGCATGCATGTAAATAAGCTTGATTGTGTATATGTATGCATGCATCGCTGCATTACAAGTCATGCATTTCCCAGCTCTGAGGTCAGCAGGTAAAACCAACGATTAGAAGATTATGTTTAATATTTCAATAATTATAGCTGTCTATATATGTATGTGTGTATGCGATTTTCTTAACAAAATTCTAGCTAGCATTTTAATGGGTTTTCCCCAGCTAATGTATTTTGCATTGTCGGGTCTTAAAAGTTCGGCTTAGCAACAGATTGTTTATGACTTAACATTATGTTATACATTAACAAAGGTTGTCTTATGTTATTTGCAGTATATAAAATATCATCCTGCAATGACTCATTTGGTAAATTCATTTCAATAATGATGACTGTTCTTTAACGTCATTAAACTTTCTGTTTGTACTTTTGCTGTTTATAAAGAAATATTATTGTATGGTATTTCAGACACGATTTTTCGGAAGATCGTTAGCAGCTCTAGCCTTTAACTGGTGAGAGTATATACATATATATAGATGTATATACATATATCTAAAGCTTGCATATTATCGTTTTACAATGTGTGCACAATGTATACAAATTATATCTTTGAAGGCACTTTGTTTACTTTATTCTTACTTTTCTCACTTAAAAAGAGAGTCAATATGCAATCTTAAATGATAAATAGCAAAAGTTTTCGCAGGCGAGTAAATGAAGCAAGCTAGAATGACAAGAATGATAATTAGTGGAATTGCATACACACACATGTGCATTTAAAATTACTATTGAATATGCATGCATACATGTATGAGTACTTTTGAAGTGCACTGTGCTTAAATCAAGCCAGAGCAGGCGTCGTGCCCGAAATAGAGGTGTTAATTTCGAATGGACTATTCCGTGCTGTTACGCTGAGCGCTGCGAGCGAGTGGCTTTCAATGCAAAGCTGGAGATACACATTAAAAGTTGAAAAAAAAAAAACCATTAACAGTTGCGTTGTGGCTGTCAAACTGTTGCCTGTACAAGTGCAAAGTGCAAAACGGACGCCAACTGCACGACTGACTGTGCCTATGCATGTGCATGTGTGTGTCTCTGTGTGTGTGTGTGTGAGTAATAGATTGACTTTTGATAAAGCACACGAAATGCAACAACAGTAGCAGCAGCGGACACATAAGCAGCAGCAGCGGGCGCAGCGACGCATCACATTACAGCACGACGCAAAAGAGAGTCAATGTCGCTGACTTGCATTGCATAGCGGTGAGATGGGAAGAAACAACAAAAAATTACTACGACAGCAGCTGGCGGCCCCCCGCACGGCGCACACACGCACACATGCGCACATATGCACAGGCTTCACAAATTTATTGTTGGTTCATGTTTTTTTTTTATTTTTTTATGCGTGACTCTCTCGCGCTGCCTGTAAGCGCGTCGCTGCTGCTGCTTGCTGCGCCGCTGCCGCTGCTGCTGCTGTTACTGCTGGTGCTGCTGCGACTACTGTTGTTGTCAATTCATTCAGTACGCGCCGATCGCTCCAAGATCGGTCGTCAGGCAGCAGCGCAATTTTTTTCCCCAAAATTGCCTTTTTTTTCACTTTCTGTTGTAATTCTGTTTAACGTTTGTTTTTTTTTTTTATTAATTTTTTTCTTCGGTCTCTTTTTCTGATTTACTGTGTGTGCGTGTATTATTTTTTTCCGTTTGGTTTTATTTTGGTTTTTTTTTGTATTTTTTTTATCGGGAAACGGCCCTCGGCACAGTTGCCTGGCTGGGTTTTATATAAAAATTGAAGCGACACAAAGGCAGCATTTAGTCTGGATCCGTCAGTGAGCTGCCAAGTGTTACAGTCAAACATACACACACACACACACACACACGCAAAGGTGTGTCAGCAGCAGCAACTGACCGGCAACTGCAGCATCCAAGAAGCGCAGCAACAGCAGCAGCAACGACAACAACAATCACAGCGAAACGTAAAACGTAAGCTTAATAAATGAATTGAATTGTGCGTGTGAGCGTGTGTGCGTGTGTGCGTGCGAGCGAGAATGCAAGAGCGTTAATGCGGATGCGTTTCTGAATGAGAGAGGTCACCTATGTATGATTAACGTTTGCATGTAAATTAACATTAACATTAACATTGCGCTTAAACTTATAACTGCAACAGGGCTGCGACAAGTTTCTATACCCTGTATGCAGTGAAAATGGGCTAACAAAAATGGGTATAATAATGTTGTGCAAAGGTATGTAACAAGCAGAAGATACCAGATACCCGATTGGGTATATACATACATTTACATATACTTCATTAGCATCAATCTTTGCAAGAAAACTTCTTCTTGCCTATCGATAAATCGATAAATATCAGCGATATATAGCGGTATATACTACGGCTTGACAGTTCTGCGCACAGGGTATTTCTCAGTCGGGCACTCCTACTTATTTATGACCTGTCAAGGGAAATGTGCAGTCGCTCCAGTTTTGGAGCACAGCACGAACTGGCGATAACATCTGGGACACGTGATCGAAACGAAGGTCGGACTATTCACAATAGCTCTGCCCCACAAGATTCCATCGCTGCGCACAACAACCTAAATGTTTGCTTAGAACCAGTTCTCTGGGCCGCTTTCTGCACTAAAAAAAAAAAAAAAAAAAACTAAATAAATAAAATAAACGATAATCCAAACAGGTCGTCAGGAGAAAATTAGCACAATTGCGTGCTAACCAAGAGCGACAACAGTTTCGCAACTAAAACTAAGATTCCGAATCGGATTCCAATTCGGATTCCGATTCGGATTCCGATTCGGATTCTGATAGAGTGCGCACGTAATTAGAATTCCATCTCAAAAACATATACAATAAAGCGAAAAAACAAAAGAGGCCAAAAATAATATTCATTTGCCTCGAGATTACGCAAGTGCCTAACGCATACAAATGGATTCATTCCGAATGCGTTTCGAATCGTCGTATCGCATAACAACCCGCAATCCCACCAAATGCACGTTTCGAATCGATCGTCGACAGTTGACGGACTGACATACAAAATTGAAATCAAAATAAAACCAATTGCAGTCAAGCTATAGAAATCACAGCGTGTCCAATTCCAGATAACATTGAACTTCCCCAAGGCCAAAACACACACACAGACACAGGAAGCCGTTGTCGACTTTGGCTAAATTTCTCCAAAATCATATATATATATATAATATATTACCTGAACTTAACCAATCTTCCATTTATGATCATTTCGTATATTTAAAAATGTTACTGCAACATTTTGTTAGGCTTTGTCCTGGTATTTCATACAGAGCTGCAAACCCAAAGAGAAGTCGGTGGTTCAAACCGTAAAGCCTTTAGGTTTCTTTCGGGTGGTTTTGGTTCAAACATATTGAAAAGCTCTTTGGACAAATGGCTAGATTTAAGGTTTGGTTTGAGGTTAAAAAATTAATTGGAATACCGGTTCGAACCGGTTTTGTTTAAAAGCGGTTTGAGAACTTTGATTTAGGAAGACTTCAATTTAGCAAGAATATATTTGATTAAACTAAGTAAATTTAAATGAATACAAAAAGTAATGTATAAAAACCCAGATTCGAACTGTGAACCGAGCCACTCACAATTATTTTAATTGGGTATTACAATATTTCCCCTATCGCTAAGGTTTCCTTAACAGCATGGCAGAGCCTTTCGGATTTGTTGTTGAAAACGGGAAAAGCGCAAAGAGATAACCTGTGATCTGTGGGAAACTACTGTCAATTAGTTTCCCATGTCATCTCTATATACATCGCTCAGATCTAAGGCTTTGATAATAATACTCTTGTTGCTGCAATGTAATTCAATCGGAGATTTTGATTGTGAATTGAGGAAATTGTGAATGCCTTGTCGAGGTATTTTGACAATAAGTTTGGAAAACCAAACTAATTTTCGCCCATTTTCCAAAAGAGAACTACTGTGAAAAGCTCAGATTGTTGAACACTTATCAATCAGTCAATCAAACATTTGGCTCAAGCTTTAGAATTTTCAATAATTGCACAAATTATTATTACATAAAATCTATACAAAACAATTAGATAATCGCAATGTTTGCAAAAAAAAAGAGCTTCATTTCCGTTCATAAATTAACCTTTTTTACGATTTACAATTGTGGCTTTCAATTAGTTTTCGCTAACGTACAAATTATATTTCGACGATTTACAACTATTCTGTTACAAGATTTATCAGTTATTATCATATATAATTATAGATGAGATTTACAGCTCTGAAAGTTCCCGCACTAAGTTGAACGAAGCATTAAGTGAATTGTTAAAATTAATAACTATAATAATAATTGGAAAGTTTTCAAAGTTCCTTTTCGATTTCCCATCGATCTCAAAAAGCCAGCTCTAGAAATGTTCAACAGCTGTCAATTTTATACGTTGGAAAATTTTCACAAAATCACAAAACAAACCCAATCACATTCGTTTTTCAATATCGTAAATGCACAGTTCTGGAATATTATTCCATGCCAATGTGCGATATACGTAAATGTTAATTTCGTGTAATTACACGAATTGCGCTCCATTTAAACAAGACTAGTTTTATGAATGAGCTTAGTTTCATTTTTTTTTTGTTTAACATTGATTTAAATTGGGAAATTTGTTGAAAAATTATAAAATAAACCCTCGTTAGTTTAACATAACGTAAATATACAACTTTTAAAGTGTTTTCATGATTTTGTATGTTTCTGTTTTTTTTTTTTTTTTGCATATGGATTGAGAAAAATAAAGGTGACTCGATTAACAAACTAACATTTGAATAGAGTCTGCGACCCAGAAACTCAACTAAGCGTAACGGGGGCGGGGCGGGGCGTGGCGTAGCGTGGCGGGGCGAGGTGTTGGGTTAATTGGGTTTGTTAATTACTTAGACGCTCGCTGCAGCTCGTCGCAAGCTGATAACTTATCATTCCACACAGATATCGCTGATAGCTGGCAACTGACAACTGACAACTGATGGAAAGAAAGATGAGTCAACGACCAGGTCAGCTGATGCTGCTCGGGATGCTGCTCGGGCTGCTGCTCGGGATGCAGGTGGGCATGGCGAGTGCGACAAACAATTCGCTGGCTTTTGAGGATCTGAACGGCATTCCGGAGCGCTTTGACGAGACGCAGCTGTGGCGCATTCACAACATGAGCGATGCCATGCTCCACAGTATACCCGTTGGCCAGGTGCTGGAGCAGAGGTTCGGTGGCAATATTTGGAAGGAGAACTCCAAGTTTCTGGACGTCTCCATTGGCAAGGAGCACGTGAAGGCGGCGCGCACATTCCTGCAAGCCCACCGCCTCGAGGCCCAGGTGCTGACCGACAATGTCCAGTCGCTGATCGATCAGGAGCTGCTGGAAGGTATCCAAGCCACACAAGCACAGCCAGGCGCACGCTCAAGTGAGTAGAGAATCAGTTCGAATCGTTAATCAAACAGTTCGAATCGAATCGAATCGAATTGAATTGAATTGAATTGAATTGAATTGAATGGATCGCCCAACAGAGAAGGCCTCACGCAGCGGCAGCGGCATGCACTGGAAGGACTATCACGATCTGGAGACCATCTATGCGTTTATGCGCGAAATACGCGCCAAGTATCCAAATATATGTCGCCTCTATACCATAGGACAGACGGCCGAGAAACGCGATTTGAAGGTCTTGCGGTATGTTAACAGCAAATACGAAATGTCTTCGGACTACCGAAGATTCAATAGCCTTCTTTTGAAAACTTAAAGATATAGTGGTCCGATCCGGCTGACTTCCACCTAAAGTTTGTCACATATTTCCCTCAGCAAAATGTTTTTTCCGGCACCGCCCAAAAATATGCCCCATTCTGTTAGCTGCAAATGCAATGCACTTGCAACTGTTAACTTAACAGAGACCACAGCTAGACAGCTAACATTTGTGATAAATGTTAACATTCATAGCGCTGCTTATAAGTATGCTACACAAATTTGCAAGCGCCGCCTAATGCTATGCTGTGGTTTTTTTCTCCCGCCCTCTTGCAGCATCTCGGAGAATCCGCGCGAATTCAAAAAAGTTTGGATCGATGGCGGCATCCATGCACGTGAGTGGATCAGCCCGGCAACAGTTACATTTATACTGTACCAGCTGATGAACAACTGGGAGAATCAGCCGGCGCATATACGCGGCCTCACCTGGTACATAATGCCTGTGATGAATCCGGATGGTTACGAGTACAGCCGCACGTCGAATCGACTGTGGCGCAAGAATCGCTCGGCATCGCGACGAGCCAATTGCTTTGGCGTCGATCTGAATCGCAATTTCGATATTGGCTGGACCGGATTCGGTTCCTCAAAGGATCCCTGCAGCGATGTCTATCGCGGCAGCGCAGCGGCCTCCGAGCTGGAAACGAAGGCCGTCTCCGATTTTCTGGCCAAGCGCAAATACAATCTGGAGGCGTATCTAACATATCACAGCTACGGCCAGATGGTCGTCTATCCGTGGGCCTACAAGGCCGTCAAGGTCAAGGACTCCAGTGTGCTGCAGCGCGTCGCCAGCACCGCCGTCGACCGCATTGCCCAAAAGACCGGCAGCAGCTACACGGCGGCCGTCACCCACGAGGTGCTCGGCATTGCCGGCGGCGGCTCCGACGATTGGAGCCGTGCCGCACTGGGCGTTAAATATGTGTACACCATTGAGTTGCGCGATCGCGGCACCTACGGCTTTGTCCTGCCGCCCAAGTTCATCAAGGACACCGCCCTCGAGGGCTGGACCGTCGCCGAGACAGTTGCCCAATCCATTGGCTGAGCAACCCGAGCAGCCCGAGCATCCCAAATCCCTCTATCTAACTAGGTGTAAGTGTGTGAGCGCAGCTTCGCGCTTCAATGTGTGAATGCCTATTTATGTATGCATGTACATTGTACATATGTAAAAACTAATAACAAATAACAACAACAAAAATCAATAATATATACTTGTATCTATAAATCATATTTAAAACATGCTCTTTTTATTTCGCTTGGTTCGGGAGAGAAAGTAAAATCTTATAATGATCAAAAGCCAGGGCTGCAAAATGATACGGAACCGAACCAGTTTACGTCCAGTTCCAGCTCTTATTGCAAACAGACTCTATTGGAGCTTATTAATTAATACATTAATTATGTAATGTATGCAATGTATGTCGGGAGAGAAAGTAAAATCTTATAATGATTAAAAGCCAGGGCTGCAAAATGATTCGGAACCGAACCAGTTTACGTCCAGTTCCAGTTCTTATTGCAAACAGACTCTATTGGAGCTTATTAATTAATACATTAATTATGTAATGTATGTCGGGAGAGAAAGTTAATTTTTATAATGATCAAAAGCCAGGGCTGCAAAATGATTCGGAACCGAACCAGTTTACGTCCAGTTCCAGTTCTTATTACAAACAAACTCTATTGACGCTTATTACTTATGTTAATTAAATACATTAAAACAGGCTTCGATTCAATTTTCGATATGACAGTTGGCCAGTTCCAGGGCAGACATAAATTAATAACAAAAAAATTAATATTGTCTAACCTTGCCAGCTATTAAAAACAACTAGCTGTCATTTAGAAAAAAGAAAAGCAAAGGCTTAAATCCAAAACTGAGCTCAGTAGCACAGAGAACCAGGTTCACGAACCGAATCGAAATGTGAACCATGAACGGAACTAACGAAAAGGGATAACAGCAAAGGTTGCTTAGAGAAACCCAATCAGACAAAAAACCGCAAACCTTGAAAAGGTCTCATTGAAACGGTGTCCAATTGGATAAATCAAATGGGCAGAATGTTATGGGAGGAATATGCGAATCGATAGACTCACCGTATCCTCGTCGTCATCGGTGTTGTCGAGCTGTTCCTGCTGCAGCTGGGCCAAGGCGTCGCCGTTGTGCGTGTGATTGTGCAGATCCTTGGGCGTGGACTCCTCGGAGATGACCGATTCCGAGGGCAGATTCTCAACAAACGCCACAAAGTTGCCCAGCGGCTCGGTTGGCGTCGATGCGGCGCAGTTGCCCACAGATTTGAATTTGTTGCTGTTGCTGGCTTTGGCATGGCTTGGACTGGTCCTGGTGGTGCTCGCAGTGCTGCTGCGAACGGTGCAAACGGTGGTGACATGGTCGATGCGGCGCGTGAAGCGCGTGTTCAGCTTGATGCTGTTCTGTGGCGATGACAGCGACTGCGGTGATGTCGTTGACGGCGTCTTCACCTGGCCATTGGCATCGCTTTCGCCGTCACCGTCGCCGTCGCCGTCGCCCAAGCGCAGCTGTTGCTGTATGAGACGCTCCGCTTCCAGCAGCAGCTCATCGACGGAGCGCAGATCTGTGCTGTCGGCGAGGCGATTCACCTCCTGGAATATGCTATCCGGATCGGCTGGCTCGAGATTGCAGTCCTGCTCCTTGGCCAGAAACTCAATGATCGAGCTGCTGCTGGTGTAGTCCAATGCGTTCAGATCCACGCTCGCCGCATCTCCACTGGCCGCCTCTGCGTGTGCTATGGTCACACTCTCGCCGCCCAATTGGCGCGGGCGTGCGCGCACCGACGCCGACGCCATTGGCTGCACCTTGGACATGTCCCAATTGCAGCGAATTTCCCTTCTGCTCCAACGGCTTTTTCTATTCCCTTTTCGTGCTGTTGTTGTTGCCGTCTACGCCTGGCGCCCACACACACACACACACACACACACACACACACACACACACACACACGCACACCTGCGTTCGCGCTGCGCTGCGCTGCGTTTTGTTTATTTGTTTGCGTTGTTGTTCTTTTGATTTTGGTTCCTTTTTTTTTTTTCAATTTACAGTTTCGACGAAAATTTTACACCCGACCGCCGACGTTGCCGCCGTCTCACTCAATTTAGTCTTTACAGCAATGCGTATATAAAAAAAAGCAAAAAAACAATATATATTTATTTTTGTTACTTTTTAATCTCGCATCATTTTTCCGTCCTGTTTGTACAATTGCCATAAATTACGACTACTGTTCCTTTTGTCATTCACGTGTACACGTTACGGCTCCACAGCTAACAGCGCTGCTCCACACTTAACAGAGCTGACGATAAGGCACACTGTAGCGCGATTTTATTTGTTTAAATTCCATGGAAAACTATTTTATTAAGCAACATTTTTATTTGTTTCTCAATTGTTTTTATGTTTGGTTGTGATTTAGGATCAAATTTTGTAATAGTTTTGAGTTGAGAGCAAATAATGTTGGCTGTTAGAACATTAACATAAAATTCTATTTTCTAATTTTATTTTTTATCAGCAAAAGAAAAACCAACTTTTTATGCAATAATAATGAAAATTGCTTTAAAAAAACGATTTTATGTACCATCTTTCACATGCTTGTGTCGTAAATCTGAATATTTTTTAAGATTGCCAACTAGATATTCTTATTCAAATACAACATAAATTAATTTCTTTTGAATTTTATTTTATATTTTTTTTTTCTGCAAGAACAATAATTATATTTAGTGTGTAAGGTTTCCTTATAGATAGTTGTTTTTTTTCTCTTCACATTATCGACAATTTTAAAACAAAAAAATAAATACATATAGTTTGTTCCCGAAATTGAGTTTTTCTTTTTTTTTTTTTTATATATCTCTCTCTGGTTTATATCTCAGTTGTAAGCCTAAATATGACATTTTTCATTCAAACATACACATACATACATACATTTTTAATTATGGATAGAGTTCTTATTTTTGCTTAAACGCTATACGCAATAAAATAACTATATTTTGTTTTCTGGTTTGTTTTTGTTTGCAAAATATTACACCTTCTACTTTATACATGTACAAGTATGTGTGTGTGTGTGTGTGTGTGTGCTTATAAATACATATATATATATAGTTAATAAAAAAAAAAAAAAAAGAATATTTAATTATAATTAAAATAGTTTTAGAGCATAGAAACGTTAAATAAAACCTAGATAGCATTGAATAAAATCGTTGAATAAACAATATGTACAATCGATTATCTGTGTGTGTGTGTGTGTGTGTGTAAGTAAATATATAATAATAGTTGCTAATATTGCTTATGACTATATAACGTACACATTATCAGTAGTTAATTTGGATCTTTGAGTGTGTGTCTGTGTGGTTGTTGTGTGTATGCGGATGTGTGTGTGTCTGTGTGTTTGTAGTTAAAACGCTGACCATGCTCATTTGCTATCACTTTTTTGTTTTAAATACAATACAATTAAATATTGCGGAGCTAAGCTGAAAACCGAAGGCAGAGCCAAGCAGAGCACAGCGAAATATTATAAAATATACACATATATATATATATATATATGAAATTGTGTGGTGTGTGTTCACATATACGTAGTAGGAAATAAATAATTATATATAGGCTGCAATTGTCAGCAATTACAAACAACATAAATAATTATTATTTTGGTGGCAGGCTTTCAGTGACTGGCAGCGGCGACGGCGGCGGCGTCGTCTGTCTTTCACAGAGCTGGCTTAGTGCTCGTCCGGCATTGATTATCTATGACTGCTGTAGGTCTTAAAGACACGTGGCATGCTACTGCCGGCACTGCTGCCGCTGCCGCTGCTGCTGCTGGTGTTGGTGGTGTTGCTGGTGGAGGTGGTGTTGCTGCTGCTGCTGTTGCTGGCGGTGTTGTTGCTGCTGCTGCCGCTGCTGCCGGTTGCAATGCTTGTGTTGCTGCTAGAAGCATTCGCATCCAGCGTGTGCGCCGCATCATTTGGCTCATGATGATGATGATGATGATGGTGATGATGATGATGCGTCGTCGTCTCTAGATTGAGGGGCATCGGCATCGTATGATCCTCATCCGCATGCTCATAGATATAGTCGCGCTTCTTGAAGTTGTCAATTATCTTCTTAGTGGACTTCATGTGCGCCACAAATGCGGCCTCCAACTGTTGCAACAAATAAATATGTGTAAGCATTATCGACAATTCAATGGAACTATAATATATATATATGTATATAAAGCAATTGTTTACGCACACTGGAAGTCAGGTTCATAAAGGTGTGATATTTCTCCAGCACACCAACGATCTCCTTAAAGCTATTGCCACGCAGCTGCCGCCGCACGATTGTCTCATACTGGACGTTATCGGTGATCAGGTTTCCAATCAATATCGCCGCATAGCTGCCTTTCAGTGTGTGCTCCATGTGATGGCTAGCGCGTTGCACAACTGCAATTGTTCAAATAGCATATATATATATATATCAATTTTATATTATATTTATAATTATATAATACAGTTTATGGTTAGATTTCTTCTTTTCAAGTAGTAGCCGCATCGCTTGTCCAGCAATAATATATATACCCTAAGATTTGCCTTGCAACCAACCAGATTTAAATGCTTTCACATCTGTCTTAATAGTTGGATATAGCAAGTTTTCTGATACCTTCTTTTAAACTATTTAAAATCTATATGCTCGTGCGTATTTGTTTCTAATGTAAATATTCAAAGTCTGATTGTGAGTTCTTCATAAAAAAAACTTGCCAGCTTGGCTTTCATTGCCATTGCGAAACATTGGCATGTGCGAAAGATACTCGAATTACGTTGCGTATGGCTGCGTTTTCTTTCGAATCGATTTGCGTGGTATTTATATTTGTTTCCAGTATCAACGAATTTCTAGTATCCAGGTGGGTATCCAGTTTCAGTCGTCCCCAGTCCCGTCCCGTCCCCTAATCGGCGCATATATACTTATGTGATCTGATATAACTTACGATTGTTGACTGTCTCCTCGACCTCCTCCTGCTTCTTTTTGCTCTTCTCATTGCTCTCGAGGAAGGCGTCCGTGTTCTTCTCCACAAGTCTGCAAGCAAACGTTAATATGAAATGATAATTATCTTTGTGAATTGAGGAATAAAGCAATGAGAAAAAATAACGCACCTGGCCAGCTCCTCGCACTTGTAGAAGTACTCGAGCAGCGCCTGAACCGCACTGACCGGCTGATCACCGTTGGGCGTTGGATTGTCCGCCACATATTCGGCGGGCGCATGGGCCTGCATCAGTGTGGCACGATTGGGCGGCGTGTGCATGCAGAGATTGATGAGCAGGGTCAGCACCTGGCGGAGTTGGCACAAAAGAGTTGGTTGGTTAAAAACTATCATGAATATCTCAATAGGAATTAGATGAACTCACCAGGATGCTCAGCTCGAAGACACAGCGATCCGGAATGTAGTTGGATACAAGCAGCAGCAGATGGAAGCTTGTCTCGATGACATCGCTGCGCTTGCCGAGCAGCTCGGCGCCCAGCGAGGGCTGCGCCTCGTTGAACGTGTGCGTCAGATTGATGAGCACCTTCATGACGGGTATGAGTAGTTCGCGCATGGCCACGCCCGGATGCTCCTTGCTGCTGTTTTGCTCGGCCGTGGACGGATGCAGCAGCAGCTGTCGATCGCATAGCCGGTACAGAAAGCAAAGCGTATCCACGGCCCGTCCCTTGGCATAGGTGAGCATATAACGCTGATTCGCCTCATTGTGCTGTGTGACATTCTCGAGGACGCGCAAACAGCGCGCCACCGTTTGCATATTATCGAGTAGAGCCGGCTCCCAAGCGACCAGGGCCATGTCTGTGGCAGCTGTGGCAATTACCGGCTGACAAAAATCGGATATTGTCTTGATAATATGCTCAAGGCCGCCCAGTTTGCGCAGATCCTCCTTGAACCATTCGCCCGCACGCTTTGAGGTTAGCGAGAGCAGCGTTTCCATTGCCAAAGTGCCCACTGTTATGGACTCGACATTCAGATGGGTGCCCTTGCCCTGGGCCTTGATCTCCTCGCATAGTTCGCGCACCTTTTGCTTGTTGCGCTCATAATTGGGACGGTCTGTGTGGGCAGCCACGCCCACGCCTTCGGCTTCCAGCAAATTGATCATCAGCTCGAGCGAATCCCGATCGAGATCCATATTGAGCCCCTCCTGGGAGAGTATATACATAATGGCCGAGGTGCACAGGCCCAGGCTCAGATCCTTGTTGGCATCAGAGAGCGCCTGATTGACGGACGAGAGATTATTCGATTCGATAAGATTAGATTTATTTAAGCCAATGGAGCACACACCCCGTCCCCGTCCCCGTCCCTGTCCACTCACCTTGAAGAACTTGGTGACGACGCCGTGGGCGCGCACATGCATACGAAAGGCGGGCGTCATACATTTGGTGGCCAGCTGCAGGGCGGATAGGCAGCGTGTGGGCGGTGGATTGTGCGGCTGGAGTGCATCCAGTATGTACTCAACATCGTCATACATCTCCTGGTACTCGCCAATCTCTTGTATCTGATGCGCCGTCTTCACATTCCGCACCACCGTATAGTATTCCTTTGTTTTGCGATCCACGCGCAGACCCGTTCGCTCACCAGCGCCACCTCCACCTCCACCTCCGCCGGCAGCTACAGCTCCAGCTCCAGCATTGCCGCCGCCGCCGCCGCCGCCGGGACCAGCTTCATCCGGGCCCGGTTCCAGTTCAAGATCGAAGGCATCGCTTGACGCCGCCGCCGAGGATTGTCCACTGTGCTGTGGCTTGGACTGGCGCATCGTCAGTTTGCCCAGGGCCGGACTTTCGCCGCGCAGCGCAGAACTGCTGCAGGTATTGTTGTTGGAGTTGCTATCACCAAAGTCACCATAGATGGCATCGATGGTGGCCGCTTTGCCGGCTATCAGGCTGTCCGCTTTGGCGCCTCCGCCCGCTGTCGTCGAGGCGGAGGCATTGCTGGCATCGCTGCCAGTGCCGCCGCCGTTAGCCTCCAGTGCTGCATCCCAGCTGTGCTTGTACAGATGTCGCTTGGCCACCGACGCCTGCTCGGCCTGGTCGGAGGGCACCAGCGCCCGGCTCTTGAAGATGCTGCCCTTCTTCTTTGAGATGACCAGCTTGACGGCGCCGCGCTGCGTCTCCTCGCTGCCGGTGTTGGCGGCACTGCTGCTGGAAGCAGACGCCGACGCCTCCGCAGCAGCAGCAGCAGCAGCGGCAGCGGCGGCGACAGCAGCAGCAGCAGCAGCATTTGCTGCACCAGCAGCTCCAGCGGCCGCCAGCTGCGTATCCAGGGTGAGCGTGCGCTTGAACTTATCCTTGAATTTGTAATCACGCGGCGGCGGCGATGAAGAGGAGCCATCGTGCTGCAGCGAGGAGCTGTTCGATGTATTCGATAGCTCATCCATGCCCGGATCTGGCTCCCCATCCAGATCCAGATTCAGATTCAGATCTAGATCTAGATCCAGATCTAGAGCCAGATCCGTGTGCGGCACCTTGGCCGGCGTTGGCTGACTATCATCGTTTAGCTGTGCCTCCTGCTGCTGCTGCTGCTGCTCCAGCAGCTTCAGCTTCAGCTGCTCCGCCGTTGTGGCATCCGCTTCGCCGTGTGGCAGCAGCTGCGTTACCTGCTGATTTTTTCGCTTGCGTCCATAGCTGCGCGTTCCGCCGGCAGCGCCGGCGGCGCTGCTTGCGCCATTGTCTGTGGTGCGACTGGCCTCCGCTTTGGCGGACAGATTGGCGGCAATTTTGTTGATGTTGTTATTGTTGTTGTTGTTATTGTTGTTGCTGCTGGCCAAATTGTTGTTGTTGGCGCGCGCAGCAGCACGTCCGCGTCGCGGCGGCGCCGCCTCAGCCGCCTCCAAGGACTTCTCGGGCGACTCGACCAGCTCCATTTCCGTTTCCGTTCTCTTGCTGCCACGCGTGCCACGTGTGGCACGCTTCGTGACCGCGGGCGCGGGCGTGGACGTTGATGTGGATGTGGGTGATGCCTCCGACGGCTTGGCGCGCGCTCTTGTGCGCGTCTCCGTGGGCGCCGCGTCCGCATTGCTATTGGACTTGCGCGCACGTCCGCGCGTTGCCCGCTTTGGCTGTTTGGACTCGTCGGCGGCGACCGGCTCGTCGACGCCATTCAGACGCGGCACCACATCGCCGCGCAGCACCGAGAGTATGTCCTGCTGCAGCGGCTGCTCCACACGACTATGCAGATCCGTCGCAACTGTGCCGGCTGCTGGTGCTGCTGCTGTAGCTGCAGCTGCAGCCGTATTATTGCCATCGATGGTCATCATCATGGACTCGAGGCGCGACTCAATGTCCGAGGGCGGCGCCACCAGCGAGGAGTGCTGGCTGGTCTCTAGATCGCTGGTTATGACACTGGAACCGCGACTGCGTATCACACAGCTCTCCTCCTGCACCGCCTGCGCCAGCAGCTGCGGCGTGCTGTTGCCCTTCGACGAGATGCTGCCCAGCACCGACGACTGCGAATCGAAGTCGTGATCGGAGCGCGTCGTCGGCGATATAACCGAGCCGCGCACCGGCTGTATATGCGTGGGATGCAGCTGCTGCTGTTGCTGCTGCGGCTCGCTCAGCGCCAGATGCGGCGACGGCGTCTTAAACTCCGTATTGGCCAATTCGGCGACAGACGCAGTTGTGGCAGCAACTGTTGCAACTGTTGCAACTGTTGCTGCTGTTGCTGGTGGTAAGCTGGGCTGCAGTTGCTCGACTAGCTGGGCGTGCTTTAAATGTTTATGCTTTTTACTTTTGGATTTCTTTTCGCTGCGCGACTCCTCGCCAGCGGCCTTAGCTGCAGCGGCAGCGGCTGCTTTGGCGATCGCGTTTCGTATGACGTCCGTTTTGATGATCAGCTTCAGGCGCTCCTTGGGCGGTTTGTCTGGTGAGATTTTCACTGTGCAATAATTGATTTCGGGCGGTTCTTCTTCTTCGTCTTCTTCCTCCTCGTCCTCTTCGTCGTCGTCGTCGTTGTTCTCTCTTGTTTTCTCGATCGCTGCGTGCGTCGCTGCCAGCGTTAGCGTTAACGCTTCGCTGCCAGCTGATGCGTCCTGTGCTTCTGCCGCTGTCGGCGGTCGCAGCGGTTTTACAGTTATTTTTGGCGTACTTGCAGGAACTATGGCTTCTATTTGATCGGTCAGCGCATCGCTGGGCGTCTCGTATGGCTGCTGCTGCTGCTGCTGATGCTGCTGGTGATGCTGCTGCAGCTGCTGTGCAGGCGAACTATTTGGCGGCTCCTCGCTGTCCGTGCTGACTAAACGTGAGGTGCCCTGCAATTGAAAACGCCAAATAATTCCATTGTTTATAACACAATTCGATCTAACTGTGCACTTGTGTGTAGTCTGTTTTTTCAGCCGTAATTAACACTTGGCTAACGGGCAGCGACAACTGTCGCGCAGCAGACACAAACAACAACTGGGCCTAAGCGGCGGCAGTCAAATGAAAACGTTGTTGAAAAAACAGAAACTCAAGAAAAGAAATGGGGGAAAGAAAAAAACCTCCGTTTAATGTAAAAGCGCGCGTAATTTAACACTGGCGCTGCTTGCTGCTTGCTTGTTGTTATTGTTGTCGCTTTCTCTTTCCCACACAGCGCTTAAAGAGCGCTTCAAGCCGACATGTTATGGGGTGCGTGACTGTATGTGTGTGTGTGTGTGTGTACGAGAGCGAGCGAGAGGCAGGGAGGGATCGTCTCTCGCTGAGCGCGTCACTCGTGCGCACAGTGGTTAAGCAGACGATTCAAATATGTCAACTGCGCACAAATGCAACTCAGCCAATTTGTTAATTTGTTGTTGCTTTTGTTGCAAGAGTTAACATAATTCTATATTTAAAAACAAAATAGTAATCAATTTATATACCAGGTTTGCTTTAAAACACACTAGATGTTAAATTCTTGAATTTACACGCACAGCTCGCTCGGATATTAATCAAATTGTTGTGCCAATTATTTCTATATAACATAGCCAGGATATTTTGGAACTTCCAGAAATAAGCTTTGCTGGTTTTGAACCAAATCCGTATTGTTGGTGCTAGTAGTATATATAGATAGTATATCTGTCGGAGTTTCCAGATCGGAACACTATATGTACGATATGCCGGAAATTGATTTCTTTTATGTTCTTTAAGAGATATTAACAACATCAAGAAAATGCTCTTAACATATCTGGAAATTCTTATCAACGTCAGGCTATTTTACAATTAAGCTCCAATTGGAAAAAATAGCTGGGATATAGAAATAAACTATCTGTGTGGCTATTGCTATATAGAAATAGATTAATGACAATCTATTTATATATATATAACTGTCTTGACTGACAGCTCTAAAAGGTCAAAGTTTCGGCTATCTAACATATGTTTAAAGCTTAAAGAAGCGGTTCTGGAAATTCCACCCGTAACTGTGGAAAATTGGCGGAAACGGCAAATATTTTGCATGCCATGCGATTGACTTCAAACGCATTTTTAAAGGGCGCATTTGAGGCGTGTTTTAAACTTTCTGCACAATCCAACCCTCTTGGATGGAAAATGTAGGTCAAAGGTTGTATTTGCGAAAGTTTACCTTTAGCTTTAAGCTTCACACCAAGGGACCAATTTTGGTTCTTAAACATGAATATAAACTGTAGCTCAAGATGTGGCGGGTCGATGTACACATTATTCACGGTCGGGAAATGGGTGGAAAATTGAAAAATAGACACCGGTCAGGCAAGGGAAATGCCAGCTAGTCTGTTATAGAGAACCGCCTCTGGCCGTTTAATCTTCGGCAGACCGAAGTCGTTCGCTTAAGATGTGATCTCGTCAGCAGCTCCAAACACTCACTTTGGAAATGCGCAGAACAATTGGCGGATGTTCGGGCGTGCGGGAAGCGCTGGATGAGGCGGATGCAGCAGATGGCACTGTGGTTGCGGCCATTGTGGAAGCTGAGGCGGCTGTGATGCCAACGGCTGCTGCACTGGGCGCCGTCGTTGGCGGAGGAAGCGCTGGATTCCCATCTGCTGCTGCTGCAGGAGTTGCGGCTGGGGCTGGAGCTGGGGCTGCTGGTGTGGCAGCATCCGGGGATGCGGCTGTTGTTGTTTCGGGCGCACGCGTTTTGGGCATAACCAGATCCTTGATGGGCGTGGGATAGCGCTCGTCCTCGTCCACTTCGCAGTAGTTGACCGCTTTGCGGGCGCGCCCCAAGATGCGGGATGGCGGCGCCTCTGGCTTTAGTTTCTTCTCCTCCTTGATTTTCTTCTTCTTGCCCTTGGGCTCAGCCGTGGGCGATGCGCCCGCAGACAGATCCATTTGATCAGCTGCATCCAAGGCCAGGCCATCGCCTATTTCGGCGGCACCAAACGCACCTGGCGTTAAGGCAGCCGTCGTTGCCGTTGCCGCCGTTGCCGTCGCCTTCTTCTTGGGCGACTTACGCTTCCGCTCTGCGGAGTTGCCTTTGGCCAGCTTGAGCTTGATGGGTTCCCGTGTGGGCGTCATGGCCGCCTGATCCCGCATGGGCGAGGTGCCGGCGACACAGTGCGGCAGCTGTTGTATTATCTGTGCGATCACCTCCGGCGGCGCCGCATTGCGCGACTTGAAGAACTTCTTGGGCTTGGGCGGTTCCGGCACCGACACAGACATATCGTTCGGATCGTGATCGTGCGTGGACGCCGGACTCTGGGCGGGACTGGCGGCAGACGCAGCAGCAGCCGCCGCCGCGGCCATGGGATGCAGCGCGGATAGCGTATAGGTGCGCGTCGATGTGAAGCCCATCTTGCCCCATTTGCCCACTGTGCCGACGGAGCGGGCCACCGTCGGCCGATTGGTGTTCTCCTTCTCCTTGCAGAGCGAGTCCAGCGGCACGACAATGTTCTTGCCCCAGCGCGACATCTTGACGGGGGGAGGCGGGCGCGTTGCAAGTGCCACTCGGTTCGGTTTTGCACAATACTTCAGTTCGAGTTTCGCCTTTTGTTACGTTTATTTTTGCCTGTTGTTTACAATTCGTTTATGCGATGGTTGGCGCGCGTGGCCACTTGATGGCAATTGCAACAATTACACTGCAAGTGGAAAAGGTAAACATGAGCATTATTATGAATATTAACTACTGCAACATTTAAACTTTATTATACATATGTATATTAAAATTAAAAAAAAAAAAAACAAAAAAAAACACACTTAAGCGGAGCTTCCCGCAGCAAATGTCAAGAAGCAACAACAACAAAACACAACAAACGAGCTGCCGTAAGCTTTGCGTGCGTGCGAGCGAGCGCACACTATTGTCAATTGAGCGCACAGTGTGCGAGCGCGAACGATTTACCATTTTTATTGTTGCCAAAAACAAAAAACAAAAATGATACAAAAAACACAAGTGAAACAAATCAATGCACATAAACTTATTTGTTGCACTTTGGGTTGTTCTATTTATATTTGAAGTCTACACGCTTTGTAAACTGTACAAACTCTGTATTCATGTTTGCTGCATGCTCACCTGAAACAAAACATTTGTGTTGCGGCCAATGTTGATTGTTGTTTGTTGTTGTTGGTTGCGCTGCGTTTATTGCGTGAATGCATGTGGGTATATGTTTATGTATATGTGTATGCATATACATGCAAGCATACATATGCATATGTATGCTCGAAAATCTCTGTTGCTCTGTATGTATGTATGTGTGCGAGCAGGAATGCAATAAAACAGAAACAGACAGAAACGTCGTCGTCGTTCGCTTATTGGCGCAATTTTGTGTTGCACGCGCGAATTTTCTTAGCTACTTTTCACGTTAAACGCACTCGCACCACACCAAATTTATAATAATAACTAACGCACTGTTGCCGCTGGCTGCCCAATGTGCATAGTTAGTGGCAATTGCATGTTTTTTGTTGCACACATTTTCCACCACTTTTAACGCAGCAGCATACGAAAATCGCAACGAATCAGGTACAACAACAGCTACAGATTATATACATACAAATCACTGTTTGTGCGTATATTGAAAATATTGCACATTGCGAACACACGAATTCAAATACGTTCAAAAATGCAGATTTGCCGTGTTTTGTCAAAGCAATTGAAACTCTTTAAAAACACACAAAAATATTTAATTTTTTCTTCGCAACTACGTTTTAGAGTGACCAAATTTTGTTTGCGTTGTTCAGCTTGGCATTCGCCACGAACGCTCAGTGTTGTGTTTTTTCATTATACGTTACGCATTTTTGCGTTTAGTGCTGCTCAATTTGCGTTCACGTTACACATTTGGCGTACATTGTGCTGCCAACTTAAAGTGAACGCAAATTTGCGCGCAGCTCACTTAAGGTGAGTGCGCCTTATGCGCGCAGCCAACTTTAAGCGTTTGTCAAATGCTTGAGCGCAGCCAACTTCAAGTAAGCGCCGAATTTAAAGATCGATTTGAATTGCATGCGTTTATTGTTATTATTGAATTATGGTTTATTGATCAGCTTAAAGTTATCTGTGACGCTCTGCTGTCCATTTACAATATACGCCAGCGGATCATCTTTGCTCGACTCCATCAGATGCTCGCACAAAGTCTGATTAATGGCAAACATGAACGACAAGTCAATATCATAGCGTGGCAATTTCTCTCTAATAAAACACGTTCAAATTAACGCTTGCAATATGCACTTAAGTTGTTGT